>CATOUR010000006.1:7372500-8572500 GCA_951848785.1 Callosobruchus maculatus
GCATAAAACAATTTTAGGGGGGCGAGGCTGCCGATGATTTGGTTGCAAGGGGATCTCAGACTAAAGCTTCATGCTATGGGAAAATAATAAACTGGTATCACAGTACTGAGTGAATCAACTTGACTCCATTTTTTTTTTGTTGTCCACGGACCACGACTCTACCCCACTTCTACTCTAGAGAAGGATCGAGTAAAAGCAACATCTGCTCAAGATGACCTTAAGTTTAATATTCAGATACTCTCCGCATGCAGCTTGACCCATTCTAGATCTTATTTCTCGAGAGTGTCCTCCAGCGTCGGTCAAAATGGTACCCGGGTATTTGTACTCTCTTACTCTCTACACTGCGTTGTTGTGAACATACTATATCTTCCCTGAACGTTTGTTTTGCTGATTATAATGAATTTTGCCTTTTTGATGTTGAATGAAAGACTTGCTTCTTCACTGTTATTTACGATCTTGTCAACTATTCTTTGTAGTTCGCGCTGTCACAAATATAAATCAAAAAAAAAGAAATGTCAACCCGAGCCTAAGATGGTATTTTTTTGGTTAGCCACCTTTAAAAATGTCTTTGTTTCTCTGAAAAGATGCATACATACGATAGCACGAATTTTGCCTATTGAGGATTGTGAAAATTATTCTATTAACTATAATATTTCAACTGCCTCTTCTTTATTTATATTCAATAATGTAGACACATCCAAGCGAAATTGTGATACTAATTTATTTATTTTTATTTATTTATTTATAACTATACACTGCCAGAACGGACTACTCCATTTAACAGGCAGGAAATAAAAAAAGGGTTTATACAAAATAAACAGAAACGGTAACAGTCATCCAACAGTTAAAAAACACCTTTCCAGAGTTTCAGTGTTGCAACAGAATATGTCAACTTCACTTGCACTTTCACAGATATTGCACATAACATAAGGTGGAGAATATAGCAACAAGTTAGTCCTCGGAAGAGGTAAATAGAACAAAGTGTTGCCGGAATGACGAGTACGCAAATTAGGGATATGGAAACAAATTTTCTCTAAGAGTGAGGGACACTCTATACGTCCATCAAACAACTTACACAAAAACGTTACAGCAGCATAATTTCTACGTTTCTCTAAATTGAATAAATTGAATCTATTGAGTAGTATATCATTAGGCATACCTCTTTCTGGATAGACATCATCCTCTTTGTACCATAAGTACTTCACAAAACGGCGTTGGAGTCTCTCAATATTATGGACATGAACATCATAAGCAGGGTACCAAATAATAGAGCAATACTCAAGGACAAATCTAACAAAAGAAAAGTATAGCAAAATTAGAGTCTTAGGATTATTGAATTGTCTGATGACGAAGCCAAGGTTTTTGTATGCTTTAGCTGTAATCATACTTATGTATTCTACAAAAGCCAGCTTGGAGTCAAATATGACTCCCAAATTTCTGTACGTGTTTACTCGTTGAAGCTTATTGCCTCCTATCCCAAAATTAATACATATTGGTTCAATTTTACGTGAACGTCATCGAGCAACACTTAACAACATTCAAAGACATATTATTGTTCTTACACCACTGATTTAATTATAAGGTCTAAATCTTTTTGCAATTTTATACTATCATCTACAATATCGATGCTTTTAAATAGTTTTAATACTAGAAATAGTACAAAACTGCGTTCCTACCTAACATAGGACCTATGCTATTTAAAGGTCTTCCAACTTGTAAGACTTTAGTCCAGTTTGTAGGTAAACTTAAACAACTATGGAACATGAAATGTTTTTATCGGGCAGAAATTAATAAAGTCTTGTGAGTAATATGATAGCATAGATCTAAGAGTATAGAATTCAAGTATCTGCTCATGGGAATAAATGGTAAATAAGTAAGCATCACCTCGACCCTTCCCTAAAACGTATGGAAAGGATTGTGTCACATAGAGTTGATATTCCCATGCCATTTTGCCCATTTACATGAACAATTCCGAACACCACAACAAGCTCTAACATTCCCACAATAGTGACAGCGAACTGCAGAAATGATAAAAATATGTCGAGCAACAGATTTATTGATTTGTGATTTTACTATGACTTATTATCATTGAGAAATCAATAAATTGAATACTTCTAAGCTGTCTGCTACCGAACAGGTGCATAAATTATCCAACTTTACTTTAATTATTTTAAAACTAAAGTTTTACTGAATGAAAGTAACTACATTTGACAAGACTCGTAACACATCAGGCAGCCATATTTTTAAAATCAGTACACTTTCCGTTGTGGACAATATTGTTTAACAAACATTGGCTTCTCCCTACAAGTCATTAACGGAAAGCCCTTATTTATGGCCCACTTTCTAATAATGGTGTACATAATAACAGAGCGTACTGAAGCGACATCGGATATACCATATTTTGTAGAACAAGCATGTCCATATCATGATTTTATTTTTAACATGCAAAGCTGTTATGCATATCGATACCATGTTGGGTGAGCTAGAAATATCCGTTAAAACAAGGATATTTACTTTAGTAATTGGAGAGCTGTTTGCATTGACTCAACTGCGATGCGCTTAATCACTCATCGGCAGTTGATGACGGTAAACAGTATCGTTCAATGTACGAGTAACATGAATAACAACGTATGATACTTTTAGATAGAAAATCTTAGACCGTACTGTGATCATATATTATTTGATATAAACCACCCAAAAACGAGGTTGGAAAAGGACATAGCCATATGGCGCCGTAGTTGTAGGCTACGCCAACTCACACACCAAGAGGCTTGAAAGCCAGTTCAAACAGCTGAGCCCTTTGAAGAAATTCAGCTTAGACTGAGGATCTGCAAAGTTACAACTTTTGTATCATGCACCACAGGAGCGATACCAAGAAAGGTGTGATGCTTGGTATTAAGATCCAATGTGGGCGACAGTATGCCAAGAGTCGTGGACACCTACATCCCATAGACACTGGCGAAGCCCAATGAGGTAACATTATCTTGGGTGCCTAGTCACATAGGAGTGGGCGGTAATGAGAAGGAAGATGGGTGTGCCAAGTAAGGCGCAGAACTCCTTCTCATCGGGCCAAAACAAGCATGTGGTATATCATGTAACATGGTATGGACAGCTGTCACCAGATGGGTGTCGAATAATCACCAGAAGTGTTGAGACAGAGTAGCGGGGAATGTCTGTATTCAGTTACTGGGCTGTTGTTTATTACCTGTGTTTGGATCAACTGATGAAAAACATAATTCAAATCATCCAAAATAACTGTGTACGATTTATAATTGGTCTGAAAGAATATGATCATGTCAGTCAGAAATATAAAGGCTTGAAGTGGCGTAGACTGGGGAGCATTGTAGAATAAGTATTTAATTTTAGTTCACAAAATTTTATCGTCATCAAAACCAGAATATTTGAGAAAAAACTGATTTTTAGTTATGAAGTTCATAACTATTAGAAATCGAAACATCATCAGACTTACTCCACTTACCACAACTTTATTCCGCAGGAGTTTTTCGGACAATGCCGCCACCTTTTACAATCAATTAAATAGTTCGTTCAAAACTCAAACACTGTCATGTTTTCGTACATCGGTTAAAAGTATGCTACTTGCTAGAGACTCATTAGCGAAGCTGGAATTTCAATCTATAACCTGTTATTACAACTTCCTTTCAGTATATTTTTATCAAAGTAATAAACATTTTCTTTTTCTTCGTTAGGCAAGCATCCTAACAATTTTTTTCTCACTGTATTATTGTTACTAATGTTTTATGTAACTTTTTAACATTTACTTTTGTATATTTTACATCGAACATCAGCACAAGTTTAGCCAAGGCTAAACTTCGCTGCTTGTGTCCCTCTTGGTTTTTGAAATAAAGACGATATTATTATTATTATTATTATTTAATGTTCAGTCTGAGAGGATAATGAGGAGACTCTCATGTTCTAATACCAAAGATGCTCTCAGATTGAGCAGAAAGGAACTACGGAAGGTGGTTGGATTTATAACTGGCCATTGGACGTTCAGCGCACACCTGCAAAAGCTGAGGATCGAAGTGGCAAATCTATTATGCAAAAAGTGCGGCATGGCAGAGGAAACATGTAATCTTTGACGGTCCTGCCCTGAGTGAAAACAGGAATTCCTATCTGAACGTAGGCCAGAAGGGAAGAAAGGAGTCCAATACATCTTAAAGCTCGCAAAGTACTTAGGATGAGACTCTGTTTGATCCCTTCGACTGAGGGTGCACAATGAGCCTTACGGCTGAGCGGCTACTATCAGGACAACTGAACTCTCCTCACTACAGAAAAAATAATATTGTTTTTATTAGAAAACTGAAATGCAGACACTTATAACGGTTCTCAGTGTGTTGTGTAGAAACTCAAACTTTCGAGAATTTGATGCGGATTTTAGTAAGTTTAGCAGAGATGATAATTTTATATTACATTATCGCTATAAAAATATTTTTTAAAATACAGGCACAGGTTGGTTCCAGCGTGCGAGCAGACGATAGATACAATACTCTGTCTGTTCTACTAATGCAAGTATGCAATATTGACTGACTTACTCTTTATGCTGCGAGGAACCACTATGTGAAGCAATCATTAAGACACTTATTTCTTTAAATGGTTGGATAAGAATGAGCTGCCAGACTTTGCAGCTGAGTTGGTTGAAGGCCAGCGGGCGATTTCATAAAACATAGAGTATTACTACTAATGAAGCTATGCATGACATAATGTATCTCGATGATGAAAATTATAAAACTTCTCTAGGCATGTATTGAATTTAAAATTTGGATTGAATAAGGGCTATTTGCAATTCTGAAGATGAACCATACAATAAACATTTTACTTATTTTGAAGTAATCGATTTCTATTTTAGTCTGTAGGTTTCTATGAAGACATATGATTATTGAGATTAAGAAAGAAATTGTTTATTTCTCTAGAAGATATTATACCTATGTTATTTAAATTTATAATGATAAAATATAACATTCATAAATATCTTCCCCAACAATATAAATATGGCGGCTGATTCGCTGTTATTTCCTTTAGTGAGCGAGTCAGTATTGAATATATTCATTAGTGCGACAGAAAGAGAGGGAGATTTCAAAAATATTTTTGTAATCATAATGTAATAGCTTGTATTTTTTAAAAGAGCGCAAATTTTTATAAAATCTTCGAAACTTTGAAAGTCTACAAAATACTCTAAAAATCGGAATAAGTGTCATTGAGTCTTTTGATAACAATAACAATAATTTACTAAAACTAAAAGACACGCTTTTAAAGAACATCAGACTAAAAAGTTAAAAATAACCTTTTAATAAGCTCAAAACAGTAGTGAACTAAAACTACTCGTATGATTGTGAAAAAGGTGTCGGGCGCTGGATTTATGTCACAAAGCGCCTACCATTTTATCACAATCATACTAGTATTTTTGGTTTATTATTGTGTTAAGCTTATTTTAAGAATTATTTTTCACTTTTTAGTCCGATGCTCTTTAACAGCGGGTTTTTTGTTTTTTAAAGCATATTTTCAATGTTTTTATTAAATTTATCACTAATGTATGTTTTTTAATTTTTTTTACTGTATCAAATAATACTCTGCGTAATGAAGATGAACAATTGTTTTTGATCAATATTCATAGCATAATCATTTTCATTACCTACTGCATAAAAGGTAGGTAATTTAAAACTGTCGACTTTCTTGGATAAATTTCACAAAAATACCAACTTCATATTGTTGGGTGTCACTCCTTTAGAGCTGTCGTCGTTGTGCCACTGTGCAGTATTAAAAATCTTTAAGATGTCTGCGCTATCTCTTAGTCAACGGATAGTATAGCTGGTCCAACGGACCTGAAACATTAAAATGGTTTTCCCAATAGAATTGGAGCGTTCAATATTCGGTCCGACCTCTCAATCCAAAGATGAGTTGCAAGGTCACAAACAAACAAACAGGTGAGGCTAAAAAAAGCGTGTATGTATACTCAAGATATAGCAATGGAAGGCTTGCTGCGATCAAGTTTTGGAAGTCAATTTTGACGTTTTTGGAAGTCAATTTTGACGTTTTTGGATTTAGGTCCCGCGCAAAGGGATCATCGCCGCCACTAGGGGCCGGTTGTACAAATGCGGGCTTAACATGAGCTTTGTTAAACCTAAGCTTAGCTAAGCTCAGGCTTAAGGGTCTGGGGTATAGCGCGCGAAGTTGAGAATCCAAGATATGACGTATTTCCGTGTTAGCGAGGAGGCGTGGCCGCCTGTTCCCTTTCTCCAGTGTGTGTGTCTAAAATGAGGGGAGATAAGTCCAAAAATCCAAAGGTAAGGTCAAAAGGTCCAAAGGTAAGGTCTAATGGTCACTATAAAAATGAATTTCGTATTTCCAAGCTCTCGACGTTACCTTTAAACTTACAGTAATGATTCAAAAACAAATTGAAGAACAAAGCTTGCGATTGTGCAACTATTCAGCCTTTTTTTGATATCGTGTTTGGTTGTTAAATTACAGGCATTTATAGAATGTATGATTTTGCACTACGAGTTTTTTTGCATATTAAAAAACTTTTTTGAGAAAATCGAAAATAGTTGTCTTTCATTAAGGTCTTAACTGTCGCCTTCTGAAATATTAAATATATAGTTTGAAATGAAGTGAGTTGTGCGGAAAATTGTGAGTCCGTGTTTTACATGGCAAATACATACGTATAAAGGTGTCTACCCAGGCCCCTTAAAGTCGACACCCTTTGTACAATCGTTGGCTTAGTTAATGCAGCAATATGTACTGTTGTAATCATCTGAAAAATTACCCTTTTCGGTTAGACACTTCTAACAGTTTGTGTCAAATTCGGGCAAAGGCCGTTACTGTCTCTGTTTTTCTATTTGCTCTCTTTGTTAAATTAGACACAAATCTTCCAAGAAATATAAACCAATAAAGTGACAAGAAATGTGAAGGCTCCTCATTGACACATCATGTCATTTACATCAGGTTAGGTTTAAACCTCAGCTAAGCTCAGGTTAAGCTTCGGCTTACGTAAGCTTGTGTTAAGCGGGCTATGCCAGCATTGTATAACGGACATTTTGCAACTGACGTGGTTTAACGTCGGATTACCTTAAACCGAAGCTTAAGCTTGCATAGTAGAACCGGCCCTTAGACAGCATGCATTATTTTCCATACCTGACTCTCCATCCGTGAGTTGCGCAATGCCTACTAGATACCAATACTGATCTCTTCAAAACGCAAATGATTAATTAAATATACACTACAACAACAGCAAATGAGGCTATAAAAGTCAAACACTTGTTCGGACGGTATATTTATTTTAGTGAGGAAAGCGAGGTCAAATTGTCAACAGTTTCTAATTATTATGTATTTAAATCTTACAATTCATTACTACGGTCATAGAGAAAGTATAGTATTTAACTTATGGCAATGGCAGTAATTCATCTGTTGATCCATAGCAAACTTTAGTTGCGTAAATTATTACCATCATTATCTCTCGTTGAACAATATATTGTTAACGTGTTTCACTAAGAATTATATAAATGATGTTGTTCTTCATAAGTACATTTGTTTAAACATTTCATAAGTATACAATTCAATGCGTAACATCGTCACGACGGCCTCTTTTTCTTCACCACAGAATCAAAATCCCATCTATCCAGTGAGCAGATGAATTCTAGAGGATAGTCACGTGATTCCAGACGTTAGGGATGTTGGAATATTTATGAAACGACAAAGATCTTTTTTTGACAATTTTGACATATCACATAACCTGTGCTGTTTTCTCAGAGTCAGAGTGTCAGAGTAGTCGTACCCGTTAGAATGTCAATGCACACAAATAAAGCAGAATAGGTTATGTTAAATTGTTAGCTGTCAAGTGAAAAATATCTCTTGACAGTCTTGACACAAAGGTCGCTAAAATCTCAATTTGATTTCCGAGCAAAACGATGACATCCATGGCGTCGGAAATGCAATAACGGAGCACAGAATTTTTGTTGACAGTTTGATGTTGAGTGAATACTGAAACGCTACGGAGCAAATCGAGGTCTTTGATGGGATTTTGGAACGTAGTAAATATCTTTTGACCTAATCTCAACTAGAACTGAACACAACTGAACTCAACTACTCCGCCCTACCCGTGGCGCCTTATATACACTTCATCGAACCATCTAGAGGATCGATGACATTCGAGAATGCCCATCCGTCATTCCCGAAAACTCTAGACGACGTTTGTACTTCAAAGATCTAACCTAACAGTTTGACTTTACATCATGCATCTATGTCATGCATGACAACTTATACACAATACATGAATACCATAATATACAATACGTTCCAATATATTAATAAAGGAGTCCAAAATTTTTGGAAATCTCAATCTCCATCTTGACATATGAAGGTCTTGATGAGAATTGATGTAAGGAAAACCTTGCTACCATTACCCAAGCAATTTGTTCTGATTCAGAATTCTTGCCGCGAACCGCATAACAACTTATCACCGCCATTTCTACCCTGACTACGTTACAGCACTTACTCCTCAATCCCATTATCAGTAATTAAGGGCATACGTCAAAAAGCCCCTCTTCACTCCCTATTAAGCCATAAGAATGGGCTCAGACAGACTCCAGTTCCTTGCCGACTCTTCCTTTTCCTGGCAATTACACAGGCCTCTTTGTCTTTTTTCTGTAAGGATTTCGAGGAGTAGGCCGCTGTAATGGAGCCCAACGACAAATAATAAAAAGTAAAGGACGATCAAGGACCGTGAAAAGAGATTTGCTCGTTATAGGACGGTCGTGAAATAGAACAGTTTTTTTATGCTCCGTAGGCTTTTACCTCGCGTTCTTTTTGTGTTGGAGTAGAAAAGTACGACAATATAATTGCCAATCTTACTCGTTGTCTCTGACCGCTTGTCAGTGGGGAACGATAGGAGTAATTTATAAGTATAACTGAGAATAATAATAATAATAACTTATTCTACTACTGATATGACTGTGTAAATTGCAACATGCATGTTAGGCTCAATCCGCGAAGCTGTCAAATACACGAAATCGGCAAAATTTTGCCAAATTCGGGAAATTTGTAACTCATTTGCAGAGTACATGAAATGAAATCTTCTTTCAATTCTTATGCGTAATCCACGGAATGTGAAGACTAGCTAAATCGCTATTTAGTGGGTAACGTAGAGATGTGGCGACCCCATCGCCCAGAGGTGATGGTACACCTTGCACCGACGACGGTGCATCATGTACTATTATCTCTGCAATCAGCCACAGGGGGGAGAAGTGCAGTCACCTAGCTTCGCCCGCGGTGCAATCACCCACACATCGGAATACTTCCGGGAAGCTAGAAATAGGTTCCCGGAAATAGGCGGCGCCAAATGGCCTCACGGTTCATGTTCCGTCGCTGGGCTGATGTTTCTCCCGGTTGCTCATAAGTGACAAATTGGATTAATTAAAAGTAAAAAAATGCTCAATGGCTCTTACAGGATCAAAAGATTTGCGGAGGCAAAATACCTGGCCGTTCACATCTCCGGGTACCAGGTGGTCCGGGGGGAACGTTAAGCGAAGCTTATTTAAAGAATTGTGCTGCCACTCCTCGTCAGGCTAACAACAGAAGCCGTCCTTCGCAGCAACTTCGCACTGACGACAGGCCCGAAGGCCAGAGAAACTTGTTCAGAGCCGACTTTACAAATATACGAGGTCTTGCCTCCAACATAAACTCTGTCCATCAACACCTTCAGGCAGAGAAGCCACACATTCTGGCTCTTACAGAAACTCAAGTCAGCTCTTCAACAATGGATAACTGCTTTAGATATCCCGGATATGACTTATACAACCGACTTAGACGTAGATTTGGCGTATGCGTGTACGTTAAATCTGGGCTTTCTTGTCATCGAGAAGAAGAGCTCGAACTGGAAGGATTTGACATCATATGGCTCAAAATATTCTTCCAAAATCATTCCAAATTTATATGCTGCATTTATAGGCCACCATGCAATAACGACTGCAAAGAGCTCTTCCAGAAGCTTTCAGCCACTGTGGACGCGCTGCAATCAGACCACCCTCATTCAGAGATGGTCTTTCTGGGTGACTTCAACGTTCATAGCTCATACTGGCTGAAACACTCAAACAAAACGGACGACGAGGGACGTGAAGCTGAAGCTTTCGCTATCAGCTGCGGCTTGGAGCAGATAGTCAAAGAACCAACAAGGATTCCCAGCCGCCACGGAGACTTTGCTAGTCTGTTGGACCTATATCTCACAACTGCTCCAACGGTCTACACAGTGAAGGTAACCGTCCCACTGGGATCGTCTGACCACAACACCGTCTCGACGCTATGTAGAATGCATTCTCCAGATCTCTACCATGCAAAGCCTCGCCGGGTCTGGCATTACGGATCAGCAAGGTGGGACAACCTAAGGGAATACTACCAGTCCTTTCCCTGGAACGACGTCTGCTTCAAGTCACGAGACCCATCAGCTTGCGCCCAAGAAATAACAGAGGTATTAATATCCGGCATGGAAGCCTATATATATTCCTCATGTCGTCAAGCATCCCTCCAAAAACAAGCCATGGTTCAATCAGCGTTGTAGAGATGCAGTTACCTCTAAAAACCAACATTACAAAGAATGCAGGAAAAATCCAAATGCTGAGAGCCACCGCAGTTTTATCGACGCCAGAAATCACTGTAAACGCGTGGTTGACAGCAGCAAGGAGGAACATAACAAAAAAATTAAGAACAAGCTCCTCTCATGTCCTAGTTCGTCCAGCCCAACATTCTGGTCTGTAGCAAAGGCTGTTAGTCAGAACTTTTCCTATTCATCAATACCACCCTTGACCAGAGAGGACAAATCCATCGCTTCTGCTCCTAAAGAAAAAGCAGACATCTTGGGGAAGCTCTTCGCAGCCAATTCTACTGACTTTCAAGGAAGTACTACGACCACCACTATAAGCGTGAACTCGAGAATGGCAGAGGTCAAATTTCAACATCGAGATGTAAAAAGCATCCTTCAAAAACAGAACACCGTTAAAGCTACTGGTTCTGACCAAATTCCAGCCATTGTCCTCAAACGCTGTGCCGCTGAGCATGCACCTGTTCTTTGCAAGCTCTTCAAACTTTCGTATCAACGAGGCGTGTTTCCCGCTTCGTGCGTACAACCCATCCATAAGAAAGGCAAAAAACTGATCCCACCAATTATAGACCTGTGGCTCTTCTCAGCATCATGTCTAATGTTATGGAGACTGTCATTAACACACATCCGCACATACGGCGTTTGCCCCGAATACCGATTATTATTATTATTCGTGAGCAAACAACGCATGTGTAGAGCTGGGGTAAGACACATGTATACAAAAAACATGCTGTAATAAATTCATTGCATTTCTAATAATCGACAGGATATACCTCTTACAGAACCCTGTTTTTACTTCCCACACCGATAGGTGAGGGGAGTATTGTGATCGCGAAAATTTTCGATTTTGAGATAATACACTTTTTGGGCGTTTCATGATGTCTACATAACGAAAATCCACGTCACTCATTTCCGTCGGTCTGTCTGTCGGTCTGTCGGTCTGTCGGTCTGTCTGTCGGTCTGTCTGTACGCGTTTTTGTGTCCTCGTAATCTCAGTAACCGCTGCATGGATTGTGATGAAATTTGGGCAGCGATATGCTGGGGGGTCGTAGTAGATAATGTTCTTATAATTTTGAAAATCGGTGCAGGGGCGGCGGAGTAATTAGCAAAAAACAAAAAAAATTAAATATTCCTCAAACTTCGTTTTTAGGCGTTTTAGAGGTTCCTGATCATTTTTTACTTTTTTTTGGGTGGGGGTCAAATTGGGGTGGTTGGGGGGTGGGGGGTTGTAAAATTGAAAAATTTGTTGCTTTCATAATAGACTGCCCACTGACCCATGAAGGAAGACCTAGCAACATAAATAACTTTTTTAGGTCCATCCGAACATTGCCTTGCCTATTACAGAAACCAAAGGACTTAGAATTTTTTCTGGTGTAAACATAGGAGAGTATTGCTTTAGATCCTTCTATATTGTGTTACAAGGAAACTGTTGAATTGATGTTAATGAAATTTTGACACAGTATTACTAACGTGGCGAGGATGGAAAACGCGTATGGTTTTTATAAATCGTGCCAGTGGCGGCGCAGAAATAATAAAAAAAAGTAAAAATATAAAAACAGCTCAAACTTCGTTTTTAAGCGTTTTAGAGGTTCCTGATCATTTTCTGCGTTTTTTTTGGGCGGGGTGAAATTGGGGTGGTTAGGGGGTGGGGGGTTGAAAAACTGATAAATTTCTTGTATTCATAATAGGGTGTAGGGTAGGGGCTGTGAAGGAAGACCTAGCGACATAACAGAACATTGCCTAGCGTATTACGGAAACTAAGGGACTTAGAATTTTCTGTATACATACATACGAGTATTTATTGCTTTAGATCTTTTTGTATTTTGTAACGTGGACACTATTACATTGATTCTAATTAAATTTTGACACAGTATTATTACCGTGGTGAGGATGGAAAACGCGTGTGTTTGTTAAATATCGTGTCAGTGGCAGCGTATATAGCAATAATCAAAAAACTAAAAGTATGAAAACAACTCAAACTTCGTTTTTAGATGTTTTAGGCTGTCCATTGACCTCTGAAGGAAATACTTAGCGGCATAAGACAATTTTAGGGGAGGGAGGGCTGCCGATGATTTGGTTGCAAGGAGATCTCAGACTAAAGCTTCATGCTATGGGAAAATAATAAACTGATATCACAGTAATGTGTGGGAAGTACTGAGTCAATCAACTTGACTCCATTTTTTTACTTCCCACACCGATAGGTGAGGGGAGTATTGTGATCGCGAAGATGTTCGATTTTGAGACAATACGTTTTTTGGGCGTTTTATGATGTGTACATAACGAAAATCCACGTCACTCATTTCCGTCGGTCTGTCTGTCGGTCTGTCTGTCTGTCTGTCTATCTGTCTGTCTGTCTGTCTGTCTGTCTGTCTGTCGGTCTATCTGTCGGTCTGTCTGTCTGTCGCGTTTTTCTACCCTCGTAATCTCAGTAACCGCTGCATGGATTATGATGAAATTTGGGCAGCGGTATGCTGTGGGGTCGTAGTAGGTAATGTTCCTATAATTTTGAAAATCGGTGCATAGGGGGCGGAGTAATTAGCAAAAAACAAAAAAAAATAAATATTGCTGAAACTTCGTTTTTAGGCGTTTTAGGGGTCCCTGATCATTTTCTACTTTTTTTTTGGTGGGGGTGGAAATTGTGGTGGTTGGGGGTTGGGTGGTTGTAAAATTGAAAAATTTGTTGTATTCATAATAGACTACCCACTGACCTATGAAGGAAGACCTAGCGATATAAATAACTTTTTTAGGTCTATCCGAACACTGCCTTATGCCTATTACAGAAACTAAAGGACAGAATTTTTTCCGATATATACAGGCTGTCCATTTAGTGTGTAATTCTTCGATATCTCGCAAGGTATAGCCGATAGAAGAAAATCTCAAATACAAGAGTTATTTGGTTACTTGAGATGCATATCCTAAACATATTTTGAAATATACAGGGTGTTGCGGGAAAGTAGGATAGAGATCAACTTGATTTTTTTATATAGAACTATAACTTTCTCTCAAGTTCTTCTAGTGTCCATCATTGATCTCTATTCAACCGTAAAATATTTTTGGAATCGGTTGCGACGTTGCCAAGTAATAATTTATTTTTTATTAATTTCCGCATTTGCAAGGTCGCAAGTAATAGGTTCAAATAATTGATATATTCCTTCAACTTTTCTCCTTGATATTATACAGCAAATTACTTGAATATTAAGCGAATATTATTCTGGATGCTACCAGCAATTTGTATCTACAGGGTGTTTTTGGCAGAATTTTAAATTCCGGCAACTTAAAGGTCGTTTTACTTTGTTTTTTTGAATGTAACACCCTGTCTTTTTTATTTTAAATCGAAATATCTACGAATACTCTATCTCGCCTTGTAATATTTTTTTTCGCGTTTTCGACGCCAAGTTATAAATTATTTCCCCAAATTTTTAAACAAGTATCCCCGATTTTAATTTATTTTAAATAGAATCCTCTACTTATTTTTATTGCAATGAATTGCGCATGTCGAATTTAGTAAGAGCTCACAATTTCAAAATTTTGTTTCTATTAATTACTGAGATACGGCAACACCGCTTTTTCAGTAAACGGCACCGGAGCGCTTAAATTTTTCCAAAACTGCCACAGCTGAAGAGGTGAAATTCAATGCTATGGGAAAATAATAAACTGGTATCACCGTAATGTGTGGGAAGTACTGAGTCAATCAACTTGACTCCATTTTTTATTATGTTATTGGCTCTGATCTCAGATCAATTGGCCAGTTGTATGATGCATGAGACATCTATTTTTTTAATAATTATGAATAAAATCAAAGTTATATAATAGTTTATGTGGACATTTGTTTTCACTAGCTAGTGTAGTGGTGATATTAGCAGGTACCGGAATATAGAATGACAATCTGTGCTACAGGTCTGTTACCGCATTTCTGATCAATTGGCATTCTAATACACAGTATGGGGCAGTACCAATTGCTCCATATCTGCAGTGAGGGTCATCGTGTAAACCTATTCTAGTTTTTTGTTGAGGGCTTAAGTAATGCCCACACGTCAATCTGCAAAGGGGTTCTCACAAGTGGTCTATTCGTTTCTTTTTTGAACCAGGGCTCCGTTATTTTCTGCTGGATTTGTTTGCATGTTGTTCCAGATGGATTTCTATGGTAGCGTTCACTCGATTTTTCTTTCAGCTTCTTGTATAACATATTGCTCAAGTCACTGTAGGGAATTTTGAAATTTCTCATCGGAATGCCATTTGTAGTCGCTGTCTTTGCTGGTCTGTCCACTGTGGTATTTAGAGGTATACTGCATGTCCTTTAATCTATATGATTTTTACATTTTAATCCAAATTGTCTTTTAATCAATTCAATTATGTTCGAAATGACATGGCTGAAAGTCGGTGATATTCTTGAATTTTCCAATCTCGTACACAGAAAAAAATACTGTTGCGTTTCCAATTAATTGTTAGTATTTGGATGTTTTTCCATCGCTTTAAATATATTCACAGTTGCTGTTTGAACTCCATGTCATTGAAAGAATTTAATACTTATATTAGAAATAATCAAAGGTACGCCAATAAATTCAAAATAATTTTACATTCGTTCTAACGATATGTATAATCCTTCTAATACCACTGACATATAATGCAATCAAAACATCCTTTTGTTTTCGAAATTTACCCTATGTTTCATTTAAGCAAAGCAAGCAATCTATTCGATGTACAAAAATTATTATAGCAGTTCGTGATAACTCATCTGATATAGATTAATTTTGCTTCAATGGCCCTTGTTGTTCGCTGAACTATAATCAGTATTCGGCGGGACTGATGTCCCGATTCAATGAACGTAAAAAGAAAGAACAGGGGGATCATCTTAGTGTTACTGTCGGCGTCATCCCGCCAACATGGACGAGGTTGTTTCGTTGCGTTGTTTCGGTGTCAGCCGTGTTGTGTCATCTCGTGTTTTTGCTTTTTGCATCAGCAATTGTGTGATTTAAATATGTCCAGTTATATACTAAATGGAGCTCCTACTGAGAAATTGGGGCTTAGAAGAGCTAACATCCACGTTTGAATGTAGGTATTTAGATTAGTCAGACAGCTATATTTCAGGTAAAAATGCAACAACTGATGCAGGCTTGTGTCTAATTCTTATATCATGCTCCTTGTAACTTCATACAAAATCACACGATTAAACATCCAAACGAATCGATCAGCTGTCCTCGCAATAAGATCTGTCCGTTCGAGGAAAAAAAAGTAGTTTAGAATCAATTACCAAACACAGATTCGATTCAACGACAGGCGGCGATTCAATTATTAATTGGAATCCAATGACGTCTTGTAGTTGAATCGACAATACGATATAATTCGTTACCAACTATACACTTCCCATTGGATAAAACATCTCTGTATTTGAGGAATGCTGAGTGTAACGCCCCATTGAATCCAAGCGTAAGTCTTGGACAGAACGGCAGATTTTTCTATGTGCAATGACGTCTTGTAGTTGAATCGACAATACGATATAATTCGTTACCAACTACACACTTCCCATTGGATAAAACGTCGCTGTATTTGAGGAATGCTGAGTGTAACGTCCCATTGAATCCAAGCGTAAGTCTTTGACAAAACGACAGATTTTTCTGCGTGTAGCTTCACTTTTGTTGTCAGTGAAGATTATAACATCTCTAAGCTCGGTATTACTGACGTATTCACAAAGTTTGTCTGGAAACTTCTGAAACATACGTTACAAGCTGAACTCAACAGCTCGCCATCACAGACATCACTCTCTCGCTTTCACAGAGCGCCGCGACGTCGACGTCGGCGTCTCGCGAGCAATGTCGCTCTTACAATCTGATACACGCCTCGTCGTGTTACATTGCAACTGCAAGTAACACAATGCTCGCGTTCTCACATAAATACCCAGACAACTTATGAATAATCAGATTTGGTGTTCGCTCTGTCGACGCCGTAAACTTTGACACTCGCCGTATACATCACCAGCTATACGGAATACGCTGGCACAATGCCGCTTTACAAACTAGATAGAGGATACTTTCAACAACTTTGATGGACTAGGCAGTGTCGCGCTGCGAGATGTAGATGAAAATTAATTTTTGGGTAGGTAATTCCTCTTGTTGAATCTTTTTAAGGCTGCTGTACATGGAGACGATCTTTTTTTTATTACAGAGGGTTTAGGAAATCGGCCTGTTCGCAAGGGCGGAAGCACTCGTACAACCGTAAGTGTGAGAAGGAGTTGACGTTGAACCAGCTTGAGTCCTCTGATGTCATGTCCATCAGACGCAACCGTGTCCATCCGACATGTCACCACGGCCCGGCCGGCTAAAACCCGTTCCCTCTCTCCTTACCTTCTCTGCCTCCTACGTATCCCATTGCCTCCAAACTGTCAAAGAGTTGACAAATCTTCAAGGTAACCGGCTGTCATCATTTCCTAACCAGGTCCTATCTCTACTTCCGTCGCGGCGATTAGGAGTTCAATAACCTATTTTCCCAGGTTCTTCGTCTTATTGGCTGGATATCAACTACCTCAACGTGTCTTCATCCCTCTTTCTGCTGATGACTTGGCTCACCAAGGTTTTTACTCTGATCCGTTTGGGTCTGTTGCAGACCATTTCACCAACTAGGTTTTGCACGTTTAGGTTGTTTTCAAAATGATCCTGCAGTTCAGCTCTTCATGCCGTCCACCTCTTGCGTATCAATATGATATGCTGTGGGGTATCTTCAGCCCCACAATAACCACATAAGCTGGTCAGCATGATGTCCCTCTCTTTCACTTTTTGGGAAAGTGCCTCGCTGTGTCCAGTGATAATTGCCACTAATTTTCCTCTTAGTGTTCCAATGTATAGAGGTACTGGCCGCTTCAGCGTCCATAACCAGCTACTCCCACACCCATAAGAGAGATGATCTACCCGCTCCGATGTTGTACCAGCCTCAGTCCTCTGCGTCCAAGGGACGTAGTTGCGTTCCCCCGACATGTCGCCAAGGCGCGACCGCTTAAAACCCATTCCCTCTCTTCTTACTCCCTCTATCTCCACCTGCACTGGGCATCATCGTAAACGATATTCTTCACAGCGCAAGATGAGGTGTTTTCTATTCCAAGGGTCTGCGTTCTTCTGACTCTTTCTCCTTTAAGATGCGTTGTATCATCTTAGGTACGAGCTTCCATCGTGCCTTGCTGGATAACATCACGGGCGCCATATTTTAAGGAGTGAGATCCTCGCAAAAGTTTTCTCTCACTCTCTGCCTGTAATGGGACCATCTACCGCAGTCAAACAAGTGTGCTCCACTGTGTCCAACATGTGGCAGTGACGGCACATGTCGTCAACTGCTCGGTACCCTGAAAGGGCCGTAGCCTGATAGCGCCTGAGTGAGGGAGTAGCACGTTGTCCTGTGCTTGCACTGCACCCACTCCCTTGTGGATGATATCAGCCTTTTTGTCAATTGCGCCACCTCTATTTAGTACTTTTTACAGCTTCTAACTCAAAATAAGAATGATGTCACCAAATGCTTCGTTGAAAGCTTCATCGTACTCTTGCTCACAATTCATGTTGTTAAAATATTGTGCCAATACAGAATTGCACTATTAACAATTTAATCAAGTATAACCCTACGAGCGGCCACTGAAAGAGGTTAGTGGAAGCCACCATTGGCCCTGTGCATACACCTACTAGCCGGCGTCCCTTTTTGGCCCTTATTTCAGGACACCACTATTGTCCCAGTATACAACAACTTTACGCTCATACTGACGTATAGTCTAACAGAAGAGTCTTGAGATTAATTTTCTGCTAATCAATATCAGTATAGGGTTATTATATCATTATCTTTTACCAAAAAGTCATAAACAAGCAATGAGGTCTGACCTGGTGCGGTATCGTGGTACAAAACCCATGAACTGTTTTTTCATAAATCCGGGGGCTTTTTCCGAATTGACTTACGCAAACGGCGTCGAATTTGTATGTAGAACCCCCCATAGAGACTTTCATTTCGCGGCAAGAATTCATGATGCACTTTGCCATTAAAACCGAAGAGCGGTATACATAACCTTCACATTCGACGCACTTTTGGTATTGGCGAGCCAAAATTCTTCCACTAGGGCGATTGAGCCTTAATTTCGACGTCTTATCCATAAAACCACCCAGTGATTGTGCATCGCTACCGACTTGATCCAATGAGTCCTGGACAACTTACATTCACCGCTGTTTATGTTAAGACTTCAATTTTGGGACAAATTATGTTGCCACGCGTTTCGTACCCCAAAAAAATGGAGTTAAGTTGATTGACTCAGTACTTCCCACACATTTCTGTGATACCAGTTTATTATTTTACCATAGCATGAAGCTTTAGTCTGAGATCCCCTTGCAACCAAATCATCGGCAGCCTACCCCCCCCTCCCCTAGAATTGTCTTATGCCGCTAGGTCTTTCCTTCAGAGGTCAATGGACAGCCTATTATGAATACAAGCAATTTCTCAGCTTTTCAACCCCCTACCCCCCAACCACCCCAATTTCACCCCCACCCAAAAAACGCAGGAAATGATCAGGCACCTCTAAAACGCTTAAAAACGAAGTTTGAGCTGTCTTTATATTTTTAGTTTTTTATTATTTCCGCGCCGCCGATTTATAAAAACCATACGCGTCTTCCATCCTTGCCACGGTAATACTGTGTCAAAATTTCATTAGAATCAATTTGGCAGTGTCCACGTTACAAAATACAAAATGATCTAAAGCAATACTCGTATGTATACAGAAAATTCTACGTCCCTTAGTTTCCGCAATAGACTAGGACAATGTTGGGATGGACCTAAAAAGTTGATTTATGCCGCTAGGTCTTCCTTCACAGGCTAGTGGACAGCCTATTATGAATACAAGAAATTTTTCAGTTTTTCAACCCCCCACCCCCTAACCACCCCAATTTCACCCCACCCAAAAAAACGCAGAAAATGATCAGGAACCTCTAAAACGCTTAAAAACGAAGTTTGAGCTGTTTTTATATTTTTACTTTTTTTATTATTTCTGCGCCGCCACTGGCACGATTTATAAAAGCTATACGCGTTTTCCATCCTCGCCGCGGTAGTAATACTGTTTCAAAATTTCATTAACATCAACTCAACCGTTTCCTTGTAACATAATATAGAAGGATCTAAAGCAATACTCTCGTATGTTTACAGCAGAAAAAACTCCAAGTCCTTTGGGCTCTGCAATACACAAGGCAATGTTCGGATGGACCTAAAAAATTTATTTATGTTGCCAGGGCTTCCTTCATGGGTCAGTGGACAGTCTATTATGAAAGTAACAAATTTTTCAATTTTACAACCTCCCACCCCCCAACCACCCCAATTTCACCCCCACCCAAAAAAAGTAAAACAAGTCAAAAGTGCCATTTTTTTTCGTGTTAACGTTAGCGTGTTCATATCGTGCTCCTAGTCTCAGTTAAAAAACAGTGGTTCCTAGTGATTCGTAATTTTGGAAAATTCGTGAGTACTTGCACAATTACGTCTACTTGATACTGATATTGATAATGACTTACAAGCATAAGGAGAAGGCAAGTTATAATTAATAATTATATTGCAACAGTCAAGGAGCATTAATAAAAACTCGCATGAGAAACCAAATACCACTCATTATATTTAGCAAAAAGTGGAAGACAACGGTTATCGCAGAAATAGATTTTTTGTCTACAACTCTACAGTGAGCGATAAAATAGTATAAGCGCTAGATCTGAAATTAAGGTTTTCGGTTTAAATTTTCGGTAAATATGTCTGATATTTGCCAGTTATGTACTCTGAAAATATCTGTACAGCAGCCGAAGATAGTATGTTCAACATGTTTAAAAAAATATCATGGAAGTTGCATGAGATTAGGTACCAACGAAATAGCGATGTATACTGAAACTGCTGCAAAATGGAGTTGTGAAAACTCTTTCATATCGCTTAAGAGGAGTCGTTATCAATCCTCAAACGATTCTTCACCATCAGGTAATCATGAGAAGAGCCTCAAAACTGCATCATCTGCTAGTGTAAAGCCATTAACAACAGAACACTTTGATCAACTCATGGCTGAGCTTAGTAAGGTGACTCAGAGTCAAAATGTTTTGGCTATGGAAGTTGCTGGTGTTCGGGCCGCTCAAGAAGAATTCACAACTGACTTGCGTGCTATAAAAACCAATCTGGCCACTCAACGAGAGCATATAGCAAAACATGAAACGCTGATGACAGATATTCAAGCTAAACTTAAATCTCTCACTGATTCACATAATATGGTCGAAAAAGACTTTGCTAAGGTTTCACAAGATGTTCTGAAACTAAAAACTAACGCTGTGCAATGTGCATCCACATTGAAAGAAATTAAAGACGGAATAAATAGAGAGAAAAATGTTCTTGTCATGGGGATAGCAGAAACTGATAATATTGAGGCTTCAAATATTGTGGCTAATATTATAAAATATATAGTGGAAAACTCAAATACTATTGCTCCTAACTATCAAATTATCTACCAGCACAGAGTGGGGAAGTTTAATTCTCAACAGGATAGGCCTAGACCTCTAAAAGTATACTTTAATGATAGTCTTATAGCCAAATTCTTATTGCGTCACAGTCGAATACTAAAAAATAGCGCAAGCTACAAGAACATCTCGATCAAGGATGATAAATCTATTGCTGAACGAGAAAAACTGAAGATGCTTAGAGAAGAGTTAAACAATAGAACTCAAAGAGGCGAAATTAATTTAACAATTAAATATATCAATGGTGAACCTACCATTATTTCACAGAATCCACCGCCTAAGGAAGCCGCAGACAATTCTGACGAAATGTCAAGAGCTAGTAGCAGCTCCTCAACGGTACTATCAAGCGACACAAAAAACTGATTCGAATTGCACATGTAAACATACGTTCTCTCATACCCTCATTTGATGATTTCAGCGAAATAGTCTTAGATAATTCATACTCCATTATAGCTGTTAGTGAAACATGGATTCCACAAGGGTTTCCATCTGAACTTATACAAATTCCTGGCTATACACTTATAAGAGCTGACAGACAGGGTAGGGGAGGGGGAGTATGTTTTTACGTGCATAATAAACTAAACTTCACTATAATTTCTACTGAAACCCAAAAATTCAACGAAACCGAACAATTATGGATATCTGTCAATTTTGGGAAAATGAAAACCTCATTCGTTGTGATATACAGACCGCCGAAATCCTCCTTAATGTCCGGCTTAGAAGAGATAGAATCCACACTCGCTGAGTTATGTACATTAAGTGATAATATAGTACTGCTTGGTGATCTGAATATTGATTTCCTTAGACATGATACAGTTGGTTATAAACAATTAGACAATATTTTAAATTGTTTTGATATGAAACAGGTGATAACTGTGCCAACAAGAATATCTGCAAATAGCGTATCTCTGATCGATGTTATATGCATTTCTAGCTCTATGCACTACCTGAATACAACTACCAGAGATATGTTAAATATAACTGATCACCGTTTAGTGCAATGCAACTTAGATTATCATTCACCTGAAGACGATCCGAAAACATTCACATACAGATGTTTTACTGACCTCAATATAAACCAACTACTCCATGATGCATCGAACATTAACTGGAATATTGTTAGTAGTTTCGAAGATGTTAATGCGCAGGTGGAATATTTAAACAATGCCATAGTTGAGCTGTATGATAAACATGCGCCATTAAAAACTATTGTAAAGAGAAAAAAGTATCAGCCCTACATCACATACACGATCAAATCTATCATACGTCTGAAAAGAAAGGCCTACCGCCAGTACTGTAGGACTAAAAGAAATGCTCATCTTGAATACTACAAGGACCTGAGAAATTACTTATCATTCGCTATCAAAAATGAAAAGAAAGCTTACATCCAACATCAAGTTCGGATGTACAAGAATTCTCCGAAAAAACTGTGGCAGTGCCTATCAAAATGGAATGTACATTCGAAGCCCAAATTTGACATAAGCAAAACGATATCCAATCCCAACGAAATAAACGATCATTTCACACAATGTACGTCAGGAGTGAGTGCTTCTGCATCTTTGGTGGACTATTTCTTGAAAAATGACTCTTACACCGTTGCTTTGAACAGATTTTCCGAAGTTACTGTTGTTCAAGTAGAAGAAGTGTTCAGGACAATTAAATCTAATGCCAACCCGATAGATGGTATTAATTTAACTATGTTAGAAGTTATTTTTCCTCACATAAAATATGCTATATGCCATATAATCAACACCTCCTTGAATACATCTGTTATGCCATCTATATGGAAACGCTCGATTGTACTCCCATTAGCCAAAGTACCTATTGCAACACAACTCAACGATATTCGTGCAATAAATATACTTCCGACAATGTCTAAAATAATTGAAAAGGTAGTTGAAGCCGAACTGCTGAGGCATGTAGAAACCAATAATACAATACCAGACATTCAATCGGGATTCAAGAAAAACTACAGCACTACTACAGCACTTATGAAACTTACGAATGACATTACGACATCTACGGATAATTCTAAAGTTACTTTGCTCATCCTTTTGGACTTCAGTAAAGCTTTTGACCTAGTCGACCATAACCTATTAATAGCAAAGTTGTCTCACTATGGATTGAAGTCAAAGGCATTGCGCTGGTTGAATAGCTACCTGTCAGATAGGCGGCAAACTGTAAAAATGGATGGAGAGCTGTCAGACGAAAAGGCTGTTACATCAGGCGTACCGCAAGGAAGTATACTTGGACCCTTATTATTCAACATCTACACGGCGGATCTTCCCGGAATCCTGAGGCATGGATGGAAAGTCCACATGTACGCAGATGACACACAGTTCTATAAATCGGGTCCAGCGAATGATTTTAATAGCTTAGTGAGTGAAGCCAATGATAATCTGTGTGCTTTGAGTGAATGGTCTGTGCAAGTGGGACTTCGCTTGAATCCGTGTAAGTCAGTAGCAATTTGTTTTGGTGGTAAACTAATGGTGAAACGTGCTTTATCGGTCAAGTCGCGAGATCTAGTGTTAAACGGTTCTGTTATAGAGATTAGTGATCGTGTCAAAAATTTAGGAGTAATGTTAGATAGCAATTTGACTTTTGAAGCCCAAGTAACCAAGAAAATCAGTGCCTGCTATTTTAAATTTAAGAGCTTATGGCGATTCAAATATATACTACCAGCCGACCTTAAATGGCGAATTGTAAATGCTGTGGTACTTTCTATCTTGGATTACGGATTAAGTGTTTACTATCATTACTTAACCACTCATTTGAAACATAGAGTGCAGGTGCTCCAGAATTGTTGTTTGCGGTACAGCTATTGCAACATTGTTAAATCTGAGCATATAACACCACATTACAACAGTTTTGGATATCTCAAATATAATTCAAAGGTTGAATTGCAATATAGCACTTTATTGTACAAATTATTAAAATATGAAAAACCATTATACTTATTCAATCAGTTGACGCAGCTTTCTGAAGTTCATACTGTCAATACGCGATATTCTAATTTTTATATGATCCCCATTCACTCTTCTTCAAGGTTTGAGAGCAGTTTTGATTATGTTGCTCCAACAATTTTGAACAGATCATTGGAACTATTCCACACAGCTACATTGCAAAGCTTCAAAAAGAAGTACAAAGAATACCTATTAAACAGGCAAAGAAATAATTATTGATAGCGATTGTGCAATATAGTATTCATATCTCCTTTGCTTACTATATATCAACAGGTTCTAAAATGTGTGTCATAAACTGGACATATATATATATATATACTAACCACTATGATTTATGTGATTTATGTTTTTGGTATTTGTTTGTGTTATTTCCAATTTATGTAATTGATAAATTCATGTCACTTAAACTCTTCTACTATTTAATGATTTATTGATTTCCCTTTGATACTGTTTGGTCTTGTTAAAATGTTTGTATATTTTTAAATTTACCTCTATTGAACTCTATTTATATTGTTTAAGGTGGGGTTGAAAAATGTGTGTACAATACCCTATCCTTTTGAGTTTTATCTCAATAAATGTGTTTATTATTATTATTATTATTATTATTATTATTATAAGTCCCTTGGTTTCTGTAATTGGCAAGGCAATGTTCGGATGGACCTAAAAAAGTGTATTATGCCGCTAGGTCTTTCTCTCTCAGGTCAGTAGACAGCCCATTATGAGTACAACAAGTTTTTCAGATTTACAACCCCCTACCCCCCAAACCACCCTAATTTCACCCCCACCCCAAAAAAAAGTAGAAAATGATCAGGAACCCCTAAAACGCCTAAAAACGAAGTTTGAGCTATTTTCATACTTTTAGTTTTTTTAATATTGCTGCGCCGCCACTGAGAGGATTTCTAAAAATCAGACGCGTTTTCCATCCTCGCCAAAGTAGTAATACTGTGCCGAAATTTCATTAGCATCAATTCGGTAATTCCAACACTATAAAATACAGAAGGATCTAAAGCAATACTCGTATGTATGTATACATCGGAAAATCCTCTAAGTCCCTTGGTTCCTGTAATACACAAGGCAATGTTCGGATCGACCTAAAAAAGTGTATTATACCGCTAGGTCTTTCTCTCTCAGGTCAGTAGACAGCCCATTATGAGTACAACAAATTCTTCAGATTTACAACCCCCCACCCCCCAACCACCCCAATTTCACCCCCACCCAAAAAAAAGTAGAAAATCATCAGGAACCCCTAAAACACCTAAAAGCGAAGGTTGAGGCATATTTGAAAATTTTCGTTTTTTGCTAATTACTCCGCCGCCTATGCGGCAATTTTCAAAATTGTAGCAACATTACCTACTACGACCCTACACCATATCACTGCCCAAATTTCATCAAAATCTATGCAGCGGTTACTGAGATTAGGAGGCTAGAAAAACGCCAACAGACAGACAGACAGACAGACAGACCGACAGACAGACCGACAGACAGACCGACGGAAATGAGTGAAATGGATTTTCGTTATGTAGGCATCATAAAACGCCCAAAAAGTATATTATCTCAAAATCGAAAATTTTCGCGATCACAATACTCCCCTCACCTATCGGTGTGGGAAGTAAAAAGCGATAAATTTCATGAGTCAATCGACATGCCAACATCGTCAAAAACTTCTCTGACTGTGATTCAGAGATCATTCCTAATCTTTTCTTCCACTTTTTCCAAATTTTCATCGGTTGTTTGTGTATGATTTGCGTTATCTTCGATTTCTTCACGACCATCAATAAGCATTTATTGACCTTTACCAAAGTTTCTTATACTTTGTTTCATTAATTTACCTAAAGTTTTATATGAACTCTGTGACCCATTTCTTTTAACGACCTTGGAGTCTATCCCAGACAAATAATACAAATAGCTGAAAAGTTGTATTATACTTTAGGATGTGCAATAATAAATAACTCTTCATAGTCGTACTTTCCAAACCCATACAATTTTAAAATTTCCATTACTTCCTGAATACGTATTTTGAATGGGAGAGATATTTTTGGCAAGATCTAAGAAGGTGAATGTTCGGGCAATAATTATGCTAATGAAAAAGCTCAGAATCGCTTACTTAAATGTAAGCAGTTTATTTCTTGAAGGTAGTAAGCACTTTTGACCACAGATACTCTCAAAACAATGCTGTGAATATCTGCTACGCTTTTCTAGAAATTTCCTATATAAACAAGATCTCCTCTATCCAGTCTGCCCAAAAATAAATGAAAGCTAAAGGCCATATCAAAATAAATATAGTGCTGTGATTTGCATGGAGAGTACAAAAAGAAGATTTATTTGATAATGTCCTGCTTAAGATTATCATAAATCCGTTGATCCCTAAGTTGGTCGGTTGGCGGGACTCAAGAGGATTCGTTTTATTCAGAAAATGTATGCTAATTTAATTCAACGACAAAAAACAGTTCCTCTATTTTCTGTGGCTTGGAACTCATCCTCCGGTCGGCTTTCCAGGTGGGAAGGGTGAGTTGTGCTCTGCTTTGGACGGCTGTCTGTACGACAGCAAAGTCCGGATAAACGGTGTACTTGAGTTCATCAATATGGCCCTTGCACCCAAAATAGTATTGTTTTGAAGCATTCGTTGTACCGTATTAAGCA
Organism: Callosobruchus maculatus; assembly: GCA_951848785.1. Lineage (NCBI taxonomy): Eukaryota > Metazoa > Arthropoda > Insecta > Coleoptera > Chrysomelidae > Callosobruchus > Callosobruchus maculatus. Next base: position 7,399,203 of record CATOUR010000006.1, read on the forward strand.
CCATAAGTTTATCATATTTTAATATGCGTAAGAGACTTAGGCCGCAGTCTCACTGAACAATCGCCCACGATCAAGCGCATGCGAGTAAAAGTTTGATCAGTCGTAAATGCTTTGGATGGATCGAATACAATCGAGCACAGCCAACCAAATAATAACCTTAGATATTGTTATGAAAATTACAAAATATTTTTAAGTACAAAACAAACCGCGTCAACCGCAAAGGTTTACTAGCCGTGGGACAAGTATCATACATGTTTTACATCTGATACTATAGAGTATAGGCCGATATCAAGGTGCTAGATATTCGGAGGCGCGGGTTCGAATGCCGCTGGTAATCGGTTCCTTTTCCGGCGATTTCTGGTAGCACCTTGATTTGAGAGCCCGCCCGACATGCAGGCAATAGCATGAAACATGGCATAACATTCATTCCCTACACAGAGCTGTCAATGCTGGCTCGATCTTGTGGGATCTGGAGTCAAACGTGGTTGGAGATCAATGCTGACCCAACAGATTTTCTTCGATGCACAGATACGAGCCGCTCCGTACTACCAGAAGATGGCGGATGTCGGAGCCGTTAGTGGGAGTGCAGAGAATTCGATGCTTCTTGGGATCGTTTCGTCCGCTGGATTGCCATGACCGCCATGACTCAGCTGGACTAGAATTTAGGAGGCGCGGGTTCGAATCCCGCTGACAGTCGGTTCTTTTATTGGCGTTTTCTGGCAGCACCTTGATTTGAGAGCCCGACATACGGGCAACAGCATGAAACACAGATCTGTCTGAACTGGCTCAACCTGGTGGCGTCTGGAGTCGAACGTGGTCGGGGATCAATGCTGACCCGACAGATTTCCTTCGATGCAGCAATAGCTGCTCCGCACTACCAGACGATGGCGGATGTCGGAGCCATTAGTGGGAGTGGAGAGAATTCGATGCTTCTTGGGATCGCTACGTCGCCGTCGGCTGGGTTGCCATGACCGCCATGGCTCAGCTGGTAGGAGCGCTGGACTAGAATTTCGGAGGCGTGGGTTCGAATCCCGCTGACAGTCGGTTCTTTTTCCGGCGTTTTCTGGTAGCACCTTGATTTAAGAGCCCGACATGCGGGCAACAGCATGAAACATGGCATAACACAGAGCTGTCTGTGCTGGCTCGACCTGGTGGCGTCTGAAGTCGAACGTGGTTGGAGATCAATGCTGACCCAACAGATTTCCTTCGATGCACAAATACGAGGCGCTCTGTACTAGCAGAAGATGTCGGATATCGGAGCCGTTAGTGGCAGTAAAGATAATTCCATGCTTGTTAAGGCCCGGTCAAACAGAGGGCGTTCTAGAACGCGGCGGTCCGGCGTTCTCTAACGCCGCGTTACCGCATTCCGTTGTTTGTACCAAACAGGCCTGTTTGACGGGTTGAGCAAAAGCGTTACGCCAATTTTTGTCAAGATATCTAGTGACTCAAACATAGATGAGCTCAAAGCCCAGTCAAACAGAGGGCATTCTAGAAGGCCGTGACGCCGCGTTCTAGATCGCCGCGTCACAGCGTTCCGTTGTATTGTTAGAGAACACCAGAACGCCGCGTTCTAGAACGCCCTCTATTTGACCGGGCCTTTAGGATCGCTTCGTCGACTGGATTGCCATGACCGGCATGGCTCAGCTGGTGGGACCACTCGACTAGAATTTAGGAGGCGCGGGTTTGAATCCCGCTGACAGTCCGTTCTTTTACCGGCGTTTTCTTGTAGCACCTTGATTTGAGAGCCTGACATGCGAGCAACAGCATGGAACACAGATCTGTCTGTACTGGCTCGACCTGGTGGCGTCTGGAGTCGAACGTGGTCGGAGATCAATGCTGACCCAACAGATTTCCTTCGGTGCACAAATACGAGCCGCTCCGTACTACCAGAAGATGGCGGATGTCGGAGCCATTAGTGGGAGTGGAGAGAATTCGATGCTTCTTGGGATCGCTACGTCGACTGGGTTACCATGACCGCCATAGCTCAGCTGGTAGGAGCGCTGGACTAGAATATCGGAGGTGCGGGTTTGAATCCTTTTGGCCTTTTACCGGCGTTTTCTTGTAGCAGCTTGATTTGAGAACCAGACATGCGGGCAACAGCATGGAACACAGATCTGTCTGTACTGGCTCGACCTGGTGGCGTCTGGAGTCGAACGTGGTCGGAGATCAATGCTGACCCAACAGATTTCCTTTGATGCACAAATACGAGCCGCTCCGTACTACTACAAGATGGCGGATATCGGAGCCGTTAGTGGACGTGAAGAGAATTCGACGCTTCTTGGGATCGCTTCGTCGGCTGGATTGTCATGACCGCCATGACTCAGCTGGTAGGAGCGCTGGACTAGAATTTGGGATGCGCGTGTTTGAGTCCCGCTGACAGTCGGTTCTTTTCCGGCGTTTTCGAGCAGCACCTTGATATGAGAGCCCGCCCGACATGCAGGCAATAGCATGAAATATGGTATAACTCGAGAATAGCCACCATAGAGAGGCGACACGACCTGTCGGCACCTTTGATGTTCGGCGGGTCATTATTTGGTGACTTTGAGTCAGCTTGAACTGACACGCATCCACAATACAGAGCAATTCCACGACCATAACCTCAAACGTCTTGATCAGGCCGCACGTGGAGTTTGACGGTTTGACATTTGTCCACAATAACCCCGCGCATGCGTTATGAAAATCGGTCCCTGCTGTGTCGCTTCCCTGTGATGGCTGTTCACGGGTATAACATGCATTCCCTACACAGAGCTGTCTGTGCTGGCTCGACCTGGTGGCGTCTAGAGTCGAACGGGGCCAGAGATCAATGCTGACCCAACAGATTTCCTTCGATGTACAGATACGAGCCGCTCCGTATTACCAGAAGATGGCGAATGTCGGAGCGATTCGTGGGCGTGAAGAGAATTCGATGCTTCTTGGGATCGCTTCGTCGGCTGGATTGCCATGGCCGCCATGGCTCAGCTGGTGGGAGCGCTGGTCTAGAATTTTGGAGGCGCGCTTTCGAGTCCCGCTGACAGTCGGTTCTTTTACCGGCGATTTCTGGTAGCACCTTGATTTGAGAGCCCGCCCGACATGCAGGCAATAGCATGAAACATGGCATAACATTCATTCCCTACACAGAGCTGTCTGTACTGGCTCGACATGGTGGCGTCTGGAGTCGAACGTGGTCGGAGATTAATGCTGACCCAAAAGATATCCTTCCGCTCCGTACTACCAGAAGATGGCGGATGTCGGAGCCGTTAGTAGGAGTGAAGAGAATTCGATGCTTCTTGGGATCGGATCGCTTCGTCGGCTGGATTGCCATGACCGCCATGCTCAGCTGGTAAGAGCGTCGAACTAAAATTTTGGAGGCGCGGGTTCGAATCCCGCTGACAGTCGGTTCTTTTACCGGCGTTTTCTGGTTGCATCTTGATTTGAGAGCCCGACATACGGACAACAGCATGAAACACAGATCTGTCTGTGCTGGCTCGACCTGGAGTCGAACGTGGTCGGAGATCAATGCTGAACCAACAGATTTCCTTCGATGCACCGTTACGAGCTGCTCCACACTACCAGAAAATGGCGGATGTCGGAGCGATTCGTGGGCGTGAAGAGAATTCGATGCTTCTTGGGATCGCTTCGTCGGCTGGATTGCCATGGCCGCCATGGCTCAGCTGGTGGGAGCGCTGGTCTAGAATTTTGGAGGCGCGCGTTCGAGTCTCGCTGGCAGTCGGTTCTTTTACCGGCGATTTCTGGTAGCACCTTGATTTGAGAGCCCGCCCGACATGCAGGCAATAGCATGAACCATGGCATAACACTCATTCCCTACACAGAGCTGTCTGTACTGGCTCGACATGGTGGCGTCTGGAGTCGAACGTGGTCGGAGATTAATGCTGACCCAAAAGATATCCTTCCGCTCCGTACTACCAGAAGATGGCGGATGTCGGAGCCGTTAGTAGGAGTGAAGAGAATTCGATGCTTCTTGGGATCGGATCGCTTCGTCGGCTGGATTGCCATGACCGCCATGCTCAGCTGGTAAGAGCGTCGAACTAAAATTTTGGAGGCGCGGGTTCGAATCCCGCTGACAGTCGGTTCTTTTACCGGCGTTTTCTGGTTGCATCTTGATTTGAGAGCCCGACATACGGACAACAGCATGAAACACAGATCTGTTTGTGCTGGCTCGACCTGGAGTCGAACGTGGTCGGAGATCAATGCTGAACCAACAGATTTCCTTCGATGCACCGTTACGAGCTGCTCCACACTACCAGAAAATGGCGGATGTCGGAGCCGTTAATGCGCGTGAACAGAATTGGCATCGCTCTGTCGGCTGGATTGCAATCTTTCAAGTATAAATACCCTAATATATCCCAACTCCATTAATTCCCAAATTATTGGAAGTTTCAACAAAATTTTAAGCTCCCCTATTGGACGGCTATACTCTGTAATTCAAGTTTTACTTTATAATTGCCGTTATATTGACATACTTGTAAATATAGTGTTAATTATCGGAGGAATGATAAATTAAGTAAATAAAAAATAAAAATCCATAGGAACGTTAAACTGAAATGTTTTTTTAGTTGATCATGATAGACATTTGGAATGGCCGATGAATTTATGTGTCTCACAAATGAGGTAGAGTGGAGAGAATTCGATGCTTCTTGGGATCGCTACGTCGCCGTCGGCTGGGTTGCCATGACCGCCATGGCTCAGCTGGTAGGAGCGCTGGACTAGAATTTCGGAGGCGTGGGTTCGAATCCCGCTGACAGTCGGTTCTTTTTCCGGCGTTTTCTGGTAGCACCTTGATTTAAGAGCCCGACATGCGGGCAACAGCATGAAACATGGCATAACACAGAGCTGTCTGTGCTGGCTCGACCTGGTGGCGTCTGAAGTCGAACGTGGTTGGAGATCAATGCTGACCCAACAGATTTCCTTCGATGCACAAATACGAGGCGCTCTGTACTAGCAGAAGATGTCGGATATCGGAGCCGTTAGTGGCAGTAAAGATAATTCCATGCTTGTTAAGGCCCGGTCAAACAGAGGGCGTTCTAGAACGCGGCGGTCCGGCGTTCTCTAACGCCGCGTTACCGCATTCCGTTGTTTGTACCAAACAGGCCTGTTTGACGGGTTGAGCAAAAGCGTTACGCCAATTTTTGTCAAGATATCTAGTGACTCAAACATAGATGAGCTCAAAGCCCAGTCAAACAGAGGGCATTCCTCACAAATGAGGTAATATTTTACACTATAATTGTTAAGTCCTCAGGGAAGAATTCATTATTGTTTTGAGGAATTCTTATAAAGTGTAATTTCTTCAGTTACATGCAATATTATTTTTTTTGATGGAACGTGATCACGTTGACGTTTCACAAAAGTCTCATAAAGATGTTACTTTTTTACCTTCTCAGTTAAGATATACATATTTTATTATACAATTGAGGCCTCTGGCTTGAAAATATCGATTGAAAATTTTAAAAGTCATTCCAGATTCCTGTTCAATAATATACTTTCGATTTATAAGACTAGAATTTTCCAAGATCCACCTAGTATTGGTCCATATGGATAACTAAAAAAACTTTCTGCTGCTTTTCTTTTAATTGTCATGAAAAGTTTGAGGCTATCTAAAAGGCAAAAATAGATTTCTGTAGACCTTCTTTGTTATCTACTAAGTACCTTTCTTTTGAACACTTGGTGATTCAAAGCATTGTTTTGTCAATAGAAAACGTATCGGAAGGCCAAGCTTCTCACACTAAGTTTTCCCCATTTACTACTCTTTCTGCTAATTTTTGGTCTGACAAGTTTAATTCCTATATTTTGGTTTTTGGTTAAATTACTCTTGTCCTTGTCGTAACTTTGCTGGTGTAGGTTTAAAGCTCTACTATCTTTACTTTTAAAATCTATGATTATACAACCCTATCGGTTCTTTCAAGCACAAAGTTTCGACATGTCACATACGTTGAACATGTAGGTTTCAACTATCTTACAGTTGACGTATTTTGTGACTTATATTCTTGATCCTGCATCTGATTCTACTACTACTTCTCTAAAAATGACGCAAATGTTGAATATGTATAGAAAGTTCACCAAGAAGAGGTATCAAATATCACTTTGCTCGTTACGTCCGATTTAAATAATTTAAGGATAAAGTATTCATGCTACATTGATACCATTTGCTGAATTACCTCTGCTCTATGTTCATTTAAAATGCTTGCTTTTAGCATCCTGGGGTAAAAGGACGACTAAATTATTCAGATTTATCAGGAATTAGACTCAAAGAGAAAGTGGATCCAGACATCGAATATTGATGATTACACTTAAGTGGTACGATATGTAAAAGACCTGGAATACTGGACAGATATAACAAATGTGGGGACAGAAAGAGAGAGAGAGAGTTCTTCGGTTTGTATAAAATCACCGAAAAAGTATTTCTAATGTGAAACTCCACCATTATTGGATTATAACTACTGTACGAAGGTTTATCGGAATATAACGAGACTAGTTCAGAGATAGAATTTTATTACATAGCTTCGCTCAAGCAGGGTTTGACGTTTGGTATGAAATAGTGTTACTATTATTTAGAAAAGTGCACGGAAAATGGCGTTTTGGAGACAGTTTGCTACAAAACTACTTAAAAAGAATTTACAACTGCTAAACATTTATTTGAAATTTATATAAAAGATACTCAATCATTCTAGAGAAATAATTTTTATTTTGAACCGTATATGTATATGGCGTGTGACGTCCATGGCAGGTTCTTCTTTAGTGTGTGAGGCGCATGTGCTTTTATCCTGTTTTAATTAGGATTATAAATACTATAGCGCATCGTTGTGTAGATAAAAAGATATATTTCCTGAATACTTAGTTACAGAATCACGGTACTGCTGGCCTCGTTTATGCTTTATTGACGCTTCACAATATCTCCATGGGAAATATCTCATATAATTCTTTATGTTAGAGACTGTATATAAACATAAATAGCCCCAATAAAACGTAGGCAAAGCTGTCCACATCCGTATGCATATCTGAAGGACGAAGATCAAGAAATCACCACCTCCCTCAATATGAGCGTGCACAAATGTTTTTGTTCTAGAGGGTACCTAGCTTGTTTGTTTATTCTGTTAGATAAATAGTCAGTATATTAACCCATTATGTAGCACATCAGGTGAGGAAACTATAATTGAACAACAGCACAGCTAACAAGCGTGAAAAGTACTTCTCACATAGTCTTGTTTTTCATAGTGTACCACGATATCACTTTTGTCGTATATATTACCATTATTTTGTGAAATTAAGCCAGTGTAATTTTAAGTTTTAAAATTCTTCAAAATCATGAAGGTTAAAATTTTCAGTCTTCAAAAATTTCATTTTCCAAGCAATTTTAAAGGTTCTGCCAAATTTTGACAGAATCTTCAAAAAAACATCTAAAATTGAAATTCATCATATTTTAATTTATAATTCAAACTAAAAATGATTTTATTTATTTTATTTATAGTGTGGCTATAAATCACACAAACAAGAAAATAATGGAAAACAATGTAAAAGCAATATATCACAAACAAAAATTTATAGTTTAGTGATAAATTCAATTGCTCTATTAGTCAGGTTAAAAAACTCATCAGACCAACCCCCATATCATCTTCTTGGGCACTCCTCGATGATGTGTCAAACTGTTTGAGTTTCAAAACCACAATCGCAGCTAGTCGATGGAGCTTTTCCCCTTTTATATACGTATAGTACCTGCGCATCTCCTGTGCCTTGTTTTTCTTATTTTAGCACAGAACCATATTTTTTGTTGTAAATCGAAACCGTCAGGTTTTGTAACATATGCATTGTATGTCTTGGGCATAACCTGGAACGGATTCGTTCCACTGGGTTTTCCATGATTCAGAACAACAGATAAATTATCATGTTTATTTTTTTGTCATTTGGGTCTTCTGGACTGGAATTTGCTAATCTACAGGCTTGCAGAGAACTTATGAATTGGAAGAGCTGGATTCTTCATTTTCTTGTTATATTCTCGGAGAAGAGCATTTTTTCTGCGTATATGTGGTGGAGGCGTATGGCTCAGGATTGAGAGTCAGTAAGTTGGCATACTTGTCGGTGTGCTGGATATTATTCGCATAGTGTGGTTTAGTTCAACATCCACTTGCTTTGAAGATGAAGACGACAGTTTTATTACCAATGAAGGTAGTTATGAGCCTACAAAGGTAAAAAACCGGTAAGATAAAGAGAAACTGAATTAAAAACCAATCAAGAATTACCGTAAAAGCTGTAATTCTTATGTCTTGTAAATGTCTGTTGTGGAGGAAGAATTGCGTAGAAGAGGATTTCAACAGTTTAATTCCAGAAGACAATCAATGGTAATATATTAAGACAAAAGCGGTATCGAGGTATGCTACACATAACCGAGGATATATGGCAGGCACATAGTGGATTATAAGCATTTCTAAATGTTGAAAATAATAAATGTTCTGGAAATTTCGAAAATATCGAGTTTTGAAAAGTTTTTTGGTTCAAATAATTTTAGAGCTTCCCTATTCTCATAAATAAATTAAAAAATGATCAACCAACCCTTAAATCGCCTAGAAACGAACTCTCTTTTTCTCTTAATTGGTCTGACGCAACTTTTTGAATTTTGAGTACCACCTCATAACATATCATGCCACCATTTTCCTCAAAACCTCAAAATATTTGCTGCAGGGCTTACCGAGGTTATGTTAATAGAAAGATGGCGACAGACAGAGAGAGAGAGAGAGAGAGAGAGAGAGAGAGGCAGAGAAAACTGTCCGACCAAAATGAGATAAGAATTAGATTTTCATGATGATGATGATGTCATAAACGTCAAGTAATTATCGCAGCTTTATGATTAACAGACATCTACTGCGTAGCAACACTTCGAACATATCTACCCCATAGGCACCACCATGACTTTATTTGCCCTCGTAATACTCTCCAGGGTCACCCTCATGGCTCCAGGCCTTACAAGATACTTATGTGGATTTTGTGTAATCAAGTGTCTTTGGGTAAATCGCAAAGACATCACATCACTTTATGCCCTTTCCACAAACATGCTAATTTGTGCTGGAAGCCATTCCTACTTATCAGCTTTGCTTTGTGAGTTGGGGAAAAACGCACAAGGTGTCAAGTTTGATGCCAGAATTTGAAACGACGTGAAATATTGGAAAATAATGCGGTCTTTTACTGAAGAATGTGGATTTTATCGGGTTTACGAACTGTTAGAGGTTTTATGAGCTGAGTTTAATGTAGCTGATTTAAAGGGCTAATTTGTTCCTCCACATAAGTTGCAGATGTTCTTTTTACTTTCCACATTGATTGGTGAGGGGAGCACTGTGATCGCGAAATTTTTTCATTTTGAGATAGAAATACACTTTTTAGATGTTTTTAGATACCTACATAACTAGTGTTCATGGCACTCATTTCCGTCGGTTCCTCTATAGGCCTGCCTTTCTGTCTGTTGGAGTTTGACTTGCCTCATAGTCTCAGGAACCGTTGCAAGGATTGTGAAGAAATTTGGATAGCGATATGCTGTAGCATCTTAGTACGTAATGTTGCTATAATTTTGAAATGGGTGCCTGGGCGGCGGAGTATTCAGCAAAAAAAAAAATACCAAAGATTCCTCAAACATTGTTTTTAGGCCTTTTAGGGGTTCCTAGTCGTTTTCTATTTCTTTTGGGTGGTGGTTAAATACAATCGGTTGGGGATGGGGGGTTGTAAAACTGGAAAATTTGCTATATCCATAATATGCTGTACATTGACTTGAGAAAAAATACTTAGAGGGCAACGAATTCGAATAGGTTAGAAGAAGTAAACAACGATTTTGTTCGTCACCACAACCCTAAGCGGCACCTTGATAATGGTGGCACACTGACCGCTGTACCGTTGATAAACCCGCATACCCTTTGTTTACCCGCAGCAAGCTAGCAGGTAAGGAACCCTAATAATAACAGCCTGATTAGTGGCATAGTTTTGAGTAAACTTTGGATTTTAACAGTGCATAAGTGTAAATATACTACTTTAAACAATTGCACAAGATTTAAATCCTGCGGATTTCTGTTAAAAATAACGTGGTGTTGTGAACACAGTAAATAATGGCAACGGGGTCTTGATAACACACTCATGCCTGCTAGAGCATGGGCGTTGCTTTTTCTAACCTATTCGAATTCGTTGCTGGAGGCATATACGCTTCTTTAGGTATATCATAAAAGCGCCTTACCTATTACAGACACCAAGGCAATTTTCTGATGTACCCATACGAATATTGCTTTAGATCCTTTTGTATTGTGCAACTTGTAAATTACTCAATCGATTTAGTGAAACTTTGATGCAGTATTACTACCATGACGAAGATGGAAAGTGCGCATGGCTTTTAGAGATCGTGTCAGTAGCGTAGGCGATTTGGGATTTCCTTATCATTTCCTCATTTCACTACTCACACCGCGGAGTGCTAAAACAAAAACGGTTTTGAGATAATAGTCGTTTTGGACATTTTATGATGAAGAAAATTCACGTAATTTATTTCCGTTGGTCTGTCTGTCTGTCAGTCTGCGTATTGGTATTTTAATAACCGCGATAAATTTGGGTAGCGATATGGTGTTGGGTCTCAGTAGGTAGTGCTCCTATAATTTCAAAAAGAAAATCAAAATTGCAGAATCGTTTCTAGATGCTTCAGAGATCGCTGATCATTATTTACATTTTTGACGAGGATGGTGTCGGGTTAGAGGAACGTCAAGTTTTTTGGTAGGGGTAGTAAAGATATGGGATCAAATTTTGCATTCGGTTGAGTAAAGTGTCAACGAAAACTTTTGAAATGATTAAAAGTTTATATGACGTAGAGTATTAGAGCGGCATAAGAAATTTTAACGCGGTTGTCATTCAGATGAGGACGAACCTCGTGCCGGTCGACCGCAGACCACAAAAGGTCACGCCAAGATGGATTCCAAATGTCATGGCATAAGTATATTGAACAAAATGGAGAGAACTTTGAAGGATACTGATTGAAGATTTTTAAATAAATATTTCATTGTTATACTGTACACTAGGTGTATTTTCCCTTAGAGGCACTATAAATGTACGTTGGACTCATGTACACTACACGATTCATCACGTAAATAGGTGACGCGAGCTATCGCGCTTATGGACGAATCTGGTTTGGTGAAGATGTATTTGTAGATGAAAGACGTCTGTCCAGTTGTTAATCGGGAGATCACTATCGCGGAACATCAGTAACTGCTGCACCCATTTTGATTAAATCTGTGATGTGGAATAATTAGCAAAAAAATGAAGATCATCAGAATTATTCTCAATATAAGCTCAAAACCAACAACAAAGCGCTGCAGACCTATGTTCTTTTATTGGCCAGATTAGAGCGACTACCTATCTGACGTGACAACCCAATACAAAAATCTCTCGTTTCTCGGAGAACGAAGGAGGGTATCGAACGATTGTATGTGAATAAATTTTTTACAACCGTGTATTGAAGGCGAACATGTGGAACCGCCTAAAGCTATGCAAAGGTATAAGTCATACAAAGAGATAGTACAGTCAGAGTAAAGAGAACTTATACCTACAGTGGAATATCTCGTGTATTTACTATTAATAGAGCGGCAACTGCAACTTTAGACGAGATATCATCGCTGTATCAAAAAATAGCAATACTGGTGCTACAGTATAACAATAAAATATCTTTATTTATAAAAAAAAATTTAATCAACCCCCAAAATCCTACCTATTTTGAACAATACGCTTATTCAAACCCTTTATCTAGTCACCATAGGCTGAGAAGTTACTTTTCGTTACTCTCTTTTATATAGCCATCACATAGATATTGAGCTCTAAATCGGACACGAATCCTCAACCTCTCAATTATTTTTTGACTCAAGAAAATAAACAAAGGTCATATGGTGTAACGTCGGGAGAGTAGGAGGTCAAGTCATAAACGAACTGAGAGGTCGAAGATTTGAGTCGGACTTAGAGCTCAATGTCGCTGTGGTGGGCCACCAGATTACCAAAAAGTGGTTTATCAGAGGTTTGTGATAAGTGGATAACGGATGAGGTATGTGTATTGGACAGAGTGGAGATTACCTTGAAGGCTAGCTGTTGAATGCTCATATTTTCCGATACATTCTCCTAGTGGATGTAAAATGCCATTTATAGCAGGACTGACACCACCTTTGTTACAAATGGGCTCTAAAGAAAGGAAAACATTATTTGACGAACCTTCAACAAATTTGACGAAGTTTTTTTTATACAACATCGGCAAGCCGGGATCTAGAATACCGATATAGACAACTCGAAAGCAGTTAGCCAAGAAGATAACTTAGTCTTAGATAAGTATAGGATTAAGACGAAAATACGACAGAAAGGATGAATCAAATAAATTTCATAACCAGTTCCTATTATTAGTATGTGTAAACTTATGACTATGATGAAATTTATTGCACCCCAAAATTTTCAGTTTCGTGTGCGATACCTAAATACTTGATCCTACAGAATTCAAAAAAGTATTTTAATAAATGTTCAAATTATTTCGCCAGGAGTATCTAGCATACAAAACCGAATGTATTTAAAATAGTAAAATAAATACAATAAATCACTCCATTGGGTATCTTCACTATACTAAAAAGGTAACATATTTTAGGTCATTCAACATTTTATTTCCAAATTAAACATTTTATTTTGAACTGGAAAGAAAATCGGGCCAATAATTTTTGTTAATTGTAATTTCTGTGAAACAAGTGTTTACCAACCATAAACATTTCTGGAACAATTGAAGAAGAAACAGAGGGAAACGTCAATGCCAACCATAATACGAAACAGCACAGAAAATATCCGCATATTAATTAAAAAATTAATAACATAAATAAATCAACAAAATATAAGTACGTCGATGACGAGACACCATGGCCCTTAAAACCCCTAAACTCTCCTGAAGGTTGAAGAGTGAATACAATATCCCCACCTCCAACTTCCATTCATTAGAACACTCGTCAACAGAGTTGCCAGGTATGGCGACTTTCCGCAAAGTAGCTATTTTATAACCGAGTTGACGATCAAAAGTCACAACTCGGCGATTAGCGACTTTTGGCGGAGCAAAACACTGAGTTGGCGACATTTAGCTGTTTTTAACTTCTATTTCATTGGTTTAACCTTAAAAAATATGGGCTTATCGCATGAAGAGGCAATATTTCCGGTTATTTTACAATAGATATGGAGAGAGCAGGCAGGTAAAATTGGTCGAACTCTGCTTTGTTATTTATCATAATTTACTTATTTTGTGTTACTGGGCCTGCTCAAGATAAACATTATTCGGAATTGATTCGCAATTAGCGAATGACCCTTAGAAGTTTTAAAATTAATTGATGTCACTGGGAAGTTGTTTTAATTCCAATCCGATAAACAGAGAGCCAATATTGAAACATTTTTATTGAAATAAAAAACAAATACCTAGGGTATCACCGGTCCCTGATAAGTTTCGGATAGCCTATCCGTCAGATGATGCCATACAAATATATAGGTTATCTTATATTTAGATGAGAAAGTCTTGGGGTTGTGGCCAAAATTAAAAAAAAAAGACTGGGTCACAGCATAGAGGAGACTCTGGTGTTAACAGCCAAGCTTTCGGCAATGCTTATTGCCATCTTCAGGGCTTTAAAGTTGAGGTTTGCCAATTTAAAAACAGCAATTGCATTGAGTGTAAACGACTTCCTAATGTAGCTATAATAATCGTCACAATTTTTTCAAAAAGTTTTTTAAAACTATGCTATCATGGCGTCTTCCACTAACAGGTCAGGAAACAAACAACATATATTGTAAATTATAAACTCACAGAAATGACTCTTACATGTTAAAATTTTAGTAATACCTTCGGGTTTAAAATTTTAACATGTAAAGATCGTTTTTGTGTGTTTGTAATTTACAATTATATGTTATTTGTTTCCTGACCTGTTAGTGGAAGATGCCATGATAGCATAGTTTTTAAATTTTTTTTGGAAAAATTGTGACGATTATTATAGCTGCATTAAGAAGTAGTTTGCACTCAATGCAATTGCTGTTTTTAAATTGGCAAACCTCAACGTTAAAGCCCTGAAGATGGCAACAAGCATTGCCGAAAGCTTGGCTGTTAACACCAGAGTCTCCTCTATGCTGTGACCCAGTCCCTTTTTTCAAAATTTTGGCCACAACCCCAAGATTTTTTCATCTAAATTAAGTTTTTTGGCCATAAGCTTCCTTCGCATTAGGTTATCTTACAGATAGGATATCCGAAACTTATCAGGGAACGGTGAAACCGGACCTTAGTTATGTTTATGTATTGCCACCAATACCTTCGTGGACTGATACCCAACTGAGATGTACAGCGTTGCGTGAAGCTAGTAATCTGAGAGTATTGAAACAGTCCCATACCAATTGTGATGTAATCTCCTCCAGGGGTCCAAGGTCCTTGAAAGGTCGAGAGAATCAGAACAGCCCTTAGATTCCTCAATAAGTATGACCTTGACCACAGGCTAATCATAGGATAATTTCAGTTTGATATATTTTTGCAGTTCCGTAGGTCAGAGGTCACCCTTACCCAGAGGATATGTCACAATGGGCGTTTCGGTTTTGACATTCACAACCGCGCCATTTCTGGCCATTTTTATTCATGCATGCTAAAAATTGGCCATTTCTGGCGATGTTTATGCCAAAAACTAGTTGCAAGCATACTTATAACCTGGAAACATGTGATACTCACTTAAGACATCAATGCACTTCACTGAAACTGTTTTCTACTGCGCCTGGCTGCGAATTTAGTGGTAATGTAGGATGTACGAGGGGTTAGGTGTCTCGTTATATCTGATACCTTTGCTCGTATATACCCCCTCTGTTAGTTGCAATGGAGATTGCGCATTCCGGATCCAACTCTTACGATCGTGTATAGTGCTAAAACAGAAATATCTTTAATTAGCTAAAAATTATAATTTAAAAGATTCCAATATAAAATGTCCCCAACCACCCATTACTTCTTGCAATGGGGTATTTTCCAACTTGCTAATATTGCCAGTTTAATGGCTGAAATGGATTGATTGTATCTAATTTGTAATGATGGCAGTGTTTGCTCAATTTTTTTCTGCCTATGTGGAGTAAAGATAGACTTTGAAAAGCATCCCTTTGAAAAGAGCTCATTTTGTAACGGTTCACCCGTTTTCAAATATATTTTTATATTATTTACTTGGCTACCATATACAAATAGTTTATAACTTCCATTTTTAGCTACTGCTTCCTCATTATACTAGTACATTTTTATAACTATTTTGCTTCTCACCTCTACCTTTTTCCCATCTCTACTCCCTTGAGCTGCAAATATTGTTAATTGTACACACTGCGCAAGTGCGCACAAATTTTGGCTAAGATCTGATGAGTGGGGAATATGCCCTCTCTCTCTCATTACCGACATTAACCTCTATAAAAATGGGTAGCGATAGATCACTCATCCTTTTTAAAATAAACAGTTCACAGCTAATGTAATTACGTCTCTCTAAGACAATCTTTTGTGTCTGTGCCATTATGTCTTAATCAAGACAACTTTTCTTTGGGGACACCACACCTTTGGGGCACCACCTGAACTCCTGAAAAAGCCAGCCTTCTCTGGAGCACCACCTTCCTTTCGGAAGGGCACTACAATGAGGACTTCCTTCTGAAGCTAAGTGTTCTTTTAAAAAAAATAATAAAATGTACTGCATTCATATATATACTAAAATAAATCTTTATTAAACCATTGTTGTCCTAGTTTTCATTTCTTGGCGGCTAACGAGACTCACACATTCACGCACACACGCACGCACCTACATACCCTAGTCTCATGCAAAACCGACTGAGCTACTGGTTGCTATGTGTAATAAAAGTGTTGGCTGGTCGTTCATGACCAAGCAACATTTTTATTGTTACAAATTGGCGCTGCCAACGTGTGGCCAGACATGGGTATGTCTGGGGATGTGCGTTGTGAGTCTTGGAGAGCTGTCTTGAAGTGAAAATTGGACAACTTTTTCAAAATTCCATTTCGGCTCATTGACTCAAAATTCCATTTAATAATTTTTTTTGATGCAGTACTTTCATTTGGCATATATATTTTATTATTTAATATTCTTTTACTATTATCAGCTTATATTTTTTTTGTTGTTTTCAGGGTGATTGTTGTTCCAAACTTTCTATTTTCAAATTGTTTTTTATATTGAGGTATATTTGAAACTATTTAAATTTTTCTATTGATTTTTGTCTATTAGTGTATTTCATTTATGACTGAGATTTTATTTCCTAATGCATTATTTTTTGTACTGTCTTGAGACATTTCGCGTATGCGTTAATTTATAAATCTGAGCGTATGTTGTAGATGTTTCTCTAAGATATCTGGCGTTTGGATATTATTCACAGGTCATAAACATATACCTACAGTTTTTTGTATGGTTTGCTTTTTTTTTTGTAGCTATACATTTTGTGTGGCATTTGGACAACAATTCACTACATTTTTCTTTGGTAATCTGTTATTTAGGTACATTCATTTAGTAACTCATTTGTAGTTGAAAATTTTTATAAGCTGACTTTAGTTTTTTGTTACTTATAGAAGGGTGGTTATATATGTGCAATTATATACTTGCATATATATTTAATTTCCTTGGTTAACACATGAATTGATGCACATACACACATAGACAATATATTGATATGTCAACAAACATTTTTTTTTGATCTTTTATTAAGTGAATGCGTGTAGGTACTTTGTTTTTTTTGTGTTACGATTGTTTCTATTCTGGCGTTTTATTGATATCTAGTTGTTTTATCTGGCAAATATTTTTGATATTAGTTAGAGCATTTTAGTCTCTATTTTCTTTTAATTGAAGGACTGATAAGGGCAGTCGTATTTGTTGAGGCCAGATAAATAATTTAAAAAGTTTTGAGTATCGCTCCAGAATACTAGTTTCTAATGTTTTCAAGTACATACATGCTCGAGTGTTTTTTTTTATCTTCTCATGAAGTGTTTAATATTTTTAGTATTGCACTTCTTGTTAGCTTTCGTCTCTCCATTTTCTAGTTGAGTTTTTTTAAGGTAACTATGCCTAAGCGAGTTCAGATTCAGATAGTGGTCAGTACTTTTGTTTGTTTATAAGTCCCAGTATCAAAAGTTCAAACGCCCTGCTGTACTGGGCGCGGACGCTTAATGTTTGGAGGGAAAATGTACCACCATTCTCACTTCAAGCATTAGTATCCAAAAAGAATTAGCCAGCGCCCCTAAAAAATTCTAGGCAGCAGTAAGAGTCTGCTAATAGATCTCTTAGGATATTTAATATCGTTGTTAACCAACCTTATGCGTTATCGTAGTCCCAAAATTTCACGCGCCCTGCTGTACTGGGCGAAGATGCGAGACGTCTGAAGGGAAAATGCACCGCCATTCTCACTTCAAGCGTCAGTGTCAGAGAAAGAATTAGCCAGCGCCCCTTAAAAATTCTAGGCGGCAGTAAGAGTCTGCCAATAGATCCCCTTAGGACATTTAAGACCGTTGCTTGCGACCTTCTGAAAAGTTATAGTCCAAAATTTTGTATGCATACTATTGTGACAATTGTAATTTAACATCGATTTCCAAATTCTGATCAAATTTAAATCCAACTTACTGAACATTTGTGAGCACATTCTTTAGTTTTTACTGATATTTTTGATAGCTCTTAAAACTGATTAATCGATTTAATTTGTAGTATGAATTTATTGCATTTCGTAGTATATTGTAGCATGTTTTCAGAAATATTATTTGTTGTGGAACTTTTCCAAATTTTGTGTTATAGAGACTGATGTAAGTCCTATGACGTTTCTTGGATCGAAAGCGCTTTTCTTGTATGCATTTTCTGTTCACTTGTCTGTCGTAATATGCATTCTTATAAATTTGGCGTATTTCGGGCAGCTCTTGAAACCTCTGGCGTAGAAGAAACACTTTTGATATGGTACATTGTAATGTACTTTGTTTGTTGGTAGATTTCTGAAATCCTATGTTCATTTATGCCATGTCATGTCATTTCAACTTTATGTAAATTTTTAAATTTTTACTTATGAATAAAATCATCCCTGATTGTTGCTATCCTCTTGACTGTATCGTGGTATGCGTTCCTATAAATCTGCAGCGTATCTGGTGCAGCTTTTGTAGGTTTGCGATTTTCATGTGTGATTTGTTTTCATGGTACTTGTTCAATGTTCATTATAGTAGATTTCTTATGACTTTAAAATCACTTTAAAATTTACGGCTTTAAAAAAAAATTCACTTAGCTCTCATGAACGAAATTACCCCTGATTGTCTCTGTCCTCTTTAGTTATCCTGGTATGCGTTTCTATAAATCTGCAGCGTACTTGGAATGACTTTTGTAGGCCTGAGATTTTCATGTTTAGTTTCTTTCATATGATCTGTTTATCACAGTTTAGTTTTTTTTAAATCACTTTGAATTTATAGCTTTACGATTTTCACTTTGCACTCATAACTTGATATGAGTTTATTACAATTTTAGTAATCTGATATTCGATGGACTAAAATCTTGGTAACATTTCTTGAAATTTTGCATTTAATCTTCGATTTTTAGCTTACCTTATAACCTTATAAATTTTAATCGATTAAGATCCTTGTGCTGACATGCTCACAAATAGTTCAAGCTTTTGATTATTGTTATTGTATTGGCTCATGCAATCTTTAATAGTTTTTCCTGATTAGATCTTAAACTTACACTGATGTTCGAATTTTTTTTTTGGAATCAATTTATTAATGAAGATTAGATTTGTGGTAGTTATTTCACTTAAATAATTTTGCCTATTTTAAATTGTCACATGATGTATGAATTTTTCCTTGGATGTAGGTACTTTTCTGAATTCAATATGATGTATAATTTTCCCTAAATTTATTTTTGAATTCAATTTGAGGAACAAATTTTCCCTGAATTTTCTTTTCAAGTTTAATATGTTGTGTAAATTTTCCCTGAATTGATTTTTAAATTTAATGTCGTTAAGCCGTTGTGAATTCATTCTTTTAATTCAATATGACACAGAACTTCTCTGAATTTACTTCGCTGTTTATTATTTCAAAAATATCATGTAGGTATTTGACTTTGAAATGGTATCACTCAAGCACTTGTCTTTAATTGTTTTTTTCTTTGTAGTCTTAATTTAGACTGCTGGCGCCCAACATTTTTTTTGTTGATCACTGAATTATAATGCTCTTTATCGAATCAGAACATTACTGGACTATAGCAAGATCTTTTATCGAATCAGAACATCACTGGATTGAAATTTTTTTTTATCGAATCAGAACATTACTGGATTGTAATAAGATCTTTTATCGAATCAGAGCATCACTGGATTGCAAATTTTTTTATTAAATCAGAACATTACTGAATTATAGTTAGTACTTAGAAAATATTTTGATCAAAATTTTAAATTTTATTTTGGGTTTTCATAGAAGCACTTATGGTGTTACAATTTCTTTTATTTAATATTTCATAAATGGAAATAGTTTGGTCTTATACTTATGCTTTAGAGATTTGAATTTTCTCTTAAGTCTGTTCAGTGGAATATTTTACAATCTTTTGTTGAGAATATTATGGGTATCCCAGTTTCTTTTGAGTAGTACTTACGGTTGCATAGGGTATTTAGATTTTGTATAGGTATCGATCCTGTAGTTATTTTAGTAAGTCTTGAAACTCTTTGTCTTTTGTCAAAGTTTTGACGAGTTTTTTTTTAGGTCTTAAGTATATTAGGGTTTGATAGGTTGCGTACATTTGTTTTTTTTTACTTCACAATTTATTACCTTCATGGTGTAGTACATATTCCGTGCAGCTGCACTGTACTTTTAAGCGAGTTGGTGCTATAACCATCCCTCTTGTTTGGTAGACTCGAGGCTATCTCTTTTTCTTCCCATTTCTCTTCCAACATTTTTGTTTTCTACCTGCGTCTTCTTGCTCTTTCATGTACCTTGATAGACTTTGTGGGTTGTAGATTACTACAAATTCTTGAGATTTGCATGGGGAAGCACGAAAACATAATCTGACTTTGTTATCAGGACAAGTGGTTGATTTTGATCCCTCAGTGATAACTTTAACTTTACTCTCTTTAAAAAAAAAATTCTCGAATGCTTCTCAAATTTTTTTTCGTTAAGTGGGGCCGAGTGTAACGGTTCACCCGTTTTCAAATATATTTTTATATTATTTACTTGGCTACCATATACAAATAGTTTATAACTTCCATTTTTAGCTACTGCTTCCTCATTATACTAGTACATTTTTATAACTATTTTGCTTCTCACCTCTACCTTTTTCCCATCTCTACTCCCTTGAGCTGCAAATATTGTTAATTGTACACACTGCGCAAGTGCGCACAAATTTTGGCTAAGATCTGATGAGTGGGGAACATGCCCTCTCTCTCTCACTACCGACATTAACCTCTATAAAAATGGGTAGCGATAGATCACTCATCCTTTTTAAAATAAACAGTTCACAGCTAATGTAATTACGTCTCTCTAAGACAATCTTTTGTGTCTGTGCCATTATGTCTTAATCAAGACAACTTTTCTTTGGGGACACCACACCTTTGGGGCACCACCTGAACTCCTGAAAAAGCCAGCCTTCTCTGGAGCACCACCTTCCTTTCGGAAGGGCACTACCATGAGGGCTTCCTTCTGAAGCTAAGTGTTCTTTTAAAAAAAATAATAAAATGTACTGCATTCATATATATACTAAAATAAATCTTTATTAAACCATTGTTGTCCTAGTTTTCATTTCTTGGCGGCTAACGAGACTCACACATTCACGCACACACGCACGCACCTACATACCCTAGTCTCATGCAAAACCGACTGAGCTACTGGTTGCTATGTGTAATAAAAGTGTTGGCTGGTCGTTCATGACCAAGCAACATTTTTATCGTTACAATTTCAGTCTCTTAAACCTCCCGCCTAAGAAATTAACCAATCAAAAGTGATTTTTATGCCGGATGTAGATAGGCTGTGACTATTTTAATTTGAGTTGAGCGTAGATTCAAGGTTGTCACGTTGTTAATATTTTGTAGACTATAAATGTTATATTGCATAGCTATTCCATGTTTTGCATTGTTATGTAATTAGCAGTTTACTCTGAGAATGTTTCATAGTTACTTTTCACAATTTTACTCGTCATTCGGCAAGACTCGTGTTTAACAGCCTGTCACTAGTGTCATGCATACATAACGTCCCCTAGTGTCACGACTGTCACGGTATCTCATTTAACCAAGATAGATCATGAAATGATGTAAACAAACATCTGTCAATATCAATACGAAGTGTAGGTTGTCTATAGATGGAGAAAAGGAGGTCAGACCACAAGGTACAGTCACATTCTAAGGATAGCTCCACGAAAGACTTATTACGTCACGCTTAGATTTATTACGTCACAGCTTTGGCGCGAAATTTTATGTCTGAACTTTGCAGGTACTTTTAAGCCACTTCGCGTTTACAGTAAAAAGTAAAAATGTTAGTTAGGTACATGGTTTTTGGGGACGTAACATCAATATTCCGTCATAAAATTTTGTTCGGAAAATACCCCATTAAAGCCGATTCAAAAGAAAGAATAATTTGGATCGACTGTACTAAAAGAGGCACAACAAAACCAAATTCTCCATCTCCATTATTCATGACGTCACCATCGATCCCGGAGGCTGGTAACGGGCACGGCATTAGAGGTTGTCTGCTCTCCTGCCTCCAGGAAAAACATACATAAATCATGTGAATTATTTACAAAGTGACTGCGAGTCGACCGTCTGGAGATGTCTTCGTCTACTTTCTGATGATCATATAACAAGCTGTATTTGTTGTAGATAATGATGTCAAATTGATCATGGGCTTTCGCAGGTAGGTGATTTGTTGGAAAAAAGCTTTCTACATCGAACGTGAACATTTAACGCCCTATCAAGATCATTATGTTTGGAATATAGTAGATAACGATTGTATAAGAAAAGTTTTATACAGGGTGTCCCACGACGATTAAGACAAGCCGTATATCGGAACTGGGCAGTCATAGGGAATTATAATTTTGTGGGTGTGAATTAGAGCGAATGTAGTATCTTTTCTTATTATTGTGTCACCCAATGATGTATTTGTTTTTGGTCACGTGACGTCAGATTCAAAATTTTTAATGGGACACCCTGTATATTTGTGACTTTTTGTGTTTCCCTCGATAAAACAATTCCAACAAACTAGCACACTTGGGATGTAAAGTGATTAATTCAAGAGCTCAGGTACTTAAAGGATGGTACCACTACCATTGATTATAACATTTACCCTTCTTCCTCTTCTTCTTCTTCTTCTTCTTCTTCGTATGACTAGGATTTCTCCTGTTTGTCTGCCTCTTACTCTGTCTCTGTTGTTGACGTTGTTGTTGACATCAAATTATCTTCCCAGCTTTTCTTTGGCCGTCCTGGAGGTCTTCGATTTTATGGCTTGTTAACATGTACACCTACAGTTAAATAACTACTTTGATAGAGTTTCATAATGGTAGTGGTACAGTCCTGTAAGTACCTGTAGCTCTACATTTAATCACTTCAGACCCCAAGTGTGCTAGTTTGTTGGAATTGTTTTATCGGGAAGAACACAAAAAGTCACAAATATACAGGGTGTCTCATTAAAAATTTTGAATCAGACGTCACGTGACCAAAAACAAATACCTCACTGGGTGACACAATAATAAGAAAAGATACTACATCTGCTGTTATTTACACCCCCAAAACTATAATTGGCTACTACTGCCCAGTTCTGGTATATTGCTTGTCTAAATCGTCGTGGGACACCCTGTATAAAAGCTATTTTCCCATATTTCCCATAACACGACAGTATTCAGATTTTTTTGTTTTAGAAAAAAAAAATGAGTAACGAAAAGCATTTGGTTTTTTTAAATAGCAATATACCCTTTCATTAGACTCATTTAATAGAGTTTTTTCTCTTTTCAAATATACAAGAAATTGTTTCAAAAAAATTAAAAACTTATTACATCAATAATATTAATCTAGATATCTGACGTCAGTTAGTAGGCCAGTAAAATATAACAGAAACTTATTGTCGTATATCTAACATTGTTAACAAGTTGATAATCTAAAATTTAAATGGTTCATTCAACAAAATCTGAACGCGTAGTAATTGTGATTATACGAGTTGACTGATATGAGAACCCAAGTAGGAACCTAAGTGTCATCTAAGTCGAGAACTCACCACCCAGTCAGTAGTTAGTCAGACTTTGAAACGGTTTAGTAGAAATATACTAGATATTGATGTAGTAAGCTTAGTATATGTACTTTTATATATATTTTTTGGAATACTTTCTTGTATATGGGAACTGACATGTAACGTCATTGAAAGAGAAAAATAATCTCTATCAAATGAGCCAAACGGAAGGATGTACCGCTATTTAAAAAAAATCAATTGTTTTTCGTTGCCCGTTTTTTTTTCTGAATCAAATTGAATAGGTACTATCGTATTATGGGAGATACAATTATAAGCAACTTTTATGTAGAAAAACAATTCGTTTTCAGCTTCTCAGTGCTACATTTCTCACAACATCTTAGAAAATTTCAGCTACCAAACATAGCACATGTTACGGTTGAAGTGCTGACTTATTTAGTCGTTACAAAATATACAAACGCCTGACCGTTTTAGTGCTTTAGTGCGAAGTCGTCTTTAAAATAAAAAATAGCAAGGACTGTGGTTTAGTTTGCATACTATCCAGCTAGTATGTAGGGTATCTAAGAATTGTCGCTAAAGTATAAACCACAAGTTAGCCACGGCTTGACCGGTTTACAAAATTATAATATATACAGTAATATTTGTACAGGGTAGCCTAATAAGAATGGACGCCGGCAATATCTCGGTAACCGTTATTCATATAGCAAAAAATATATTATTATTATTGTTGGGTAAATCGTCTAAGAGAAATCGCTGGAAATTATTTTCAAGTTCCACAAGTAGCCGAGAGGAAAAGTAACTGTAGCAATTAATCGGAAACACGGCCTTTTCTCAAAAATATGAAAATAAAGGTATATTATAAATTCTACATCATTTGGACTGGAAAAATTTCGATTTTTTTGTTCATCGTTTTTTGATATATTTTGTAAGATGTAGCTGTGGGGGAATCTCAAAGAGGTTTTTATTTAAATGAGCATGACTGGTATAAGTTAAAGGCATTTAACAAGCTTGGTCTCGTTTAAAAGAGCTGTTCTTACCTAATAATCTGTTGCATAGAAATTATCCAAGTTTATCTTGACTTAGTAGCTATAGGGCGGTATTTGATATCACAACAATTATTACAAAAATTTTAAATGGTATGCTATGTTTTTACCATAGATATATAGGGGACGAAATTCTAATTCTAATAATTCCCACCGATTTCTCTTAGCCGATTTACCTAATAATATTTTTAATATCATAATCATCATCCTAAGTTATAAGATTAATGGTTACCGAGATATTGCCGGCGTCCATTTTTATTAGACCACCCTGTACATACTAACGAACTTCTTGGTTATAGTTTAATCCTTGATCAATCTTATTCAAGTAACCTTAAGCTTAAAATAAAATTTATTTCATAGGTATAATACTTCCATTGCTATTTGAAAAAAAATAAGTAATACAAAGCTGAAATAAAACTACTTACCATTTGTAGGATTAAATGTAGAAACGTGAAAAAAGTACCACTTATAGGACAAAACATTAATACAGATCCTTAAAACAGTACGCAACCATGTTTATACAAAATTTCCACCTTAAAATCAGATTTTTCGAGTGTCTGGCTACTAAATGTGGAACACCCTGTATACAGCCCACTTCAAGCACCGACGATAATAAACTATTTCTTAGGTATGTTCTATACATCGGCCTAACATTCACCACTGACCGTATGACTGGCTATTTGTTGGTCTATCTGACCGCTATAGGCTCTCCTTCTGATGATTCCAATGCAATTTTAATTTCTTCACCCGCCTTCAATAGAGAAACGAAATTCCCAATAATTGAGGCCTTGCTCGGAAAAACCTCATAAATCAATTTTTGCCAAAATTTATATAATGGCATCATCTCATTTCTAATATCCATATGCATTAATAGAAATGATTATTTCTCGAAAAAATGTTATAAGTTTCGTACTATTTACAGAGAAAAATTGACTTGTTCTTCTAAAAACATCATAAGTCCATATTCTTTCACCTAAGAAAGCCGTTTCTGCATATAAATTGTCATACAAACTTGATAGCAAAGCAGTACAACACAGCACCTGACACTGCTGGTAACTTTGTCATCGACAACGAGGTGGACAACGATCATAATATAGTAGTGTAGCGGTTGCGAAGACTGAGTGGTAGATATCGGGTTTTTTGGTTAGCCAGAGCTGATTGTTTCAGTTAGTCGGTCTTTGTGTTAGGTATAGTTGTTCACTATCACTCCTTCTTTGTTTTTTGTATCGGATTTTTATTTTATTTTCATGCTGTTTGTATTTAGGACACTAATTTGTTAACCTTTTCTCTCAAAAACCTCATATGTCCATGTATTTTTTGTGTTTTTTTCAAATGTGTTTCACAATAAAATAATTACTGCTTGTGGACGATGTGTCTTATACACTTCTGCTTCTACCATATATGGCAATAAATCAAACTAATCAAAGTTTTACATGCTGGGAATTTTTTTTCATTTTCACATATATGTTAGTTTTGGACTAATGACGTTTTTCCTATAAACGCCTCAATTGATCGTGCATATGTAGGCAAATACGATAAGTGAAACAACCTCCACCCTATGTCAACTAAAAGGAAAGAGACATCCAATCCGGAAGACTCAATATAAACTTAATACAGCCGAACGCGTTCTCAGCTGGGTTTGACGCTGAATGCGCCGTTTAAGACATTCGCACAGGGCAGGAGATAATTGAAATCCTCACGGCAAGAACTTTGTTATGTTGAAGGAGTTTCCTAGATTGCCCACTGAATTTCTTAAGGACCGCTAAACTTTGTTATTAGGTAAAGGCCAGATGGCGTGAAGTAGGGCAAGGAGGTAAAGTGATCGTGGTGAAACTAGGGGCATTGCATACAAACGTATTTAGAAGCGTTGAACAACTATATGCAACCAGACTCATATAAAGGCATAGACCTATTGTAAATAGAGGGTGGTGAATTTTTAAGTAGCAAGACATTCATACTTAAAAACCGATTTGAAGGTAGACAATTTTGATAAACGTTTGGTTCGTTTTTAGGATAAGCGGTATCAAAATTTGGGAAAAAACCTATTTTGATCAATTTCTTAGAGATCATTTAGCCGATTTTTTTATAATTTGGCAAAATTGATCACTGTCATAAGACGCTAAATGAGCACTGACTAAAAGATTATAACTCCTAGTGGCATCTCTGGGGGCAAGTTCCATAGTTAATTAGCAAGTTGATTGACTCAGTACTGTTTTTATACTTTGAGTTATTTGATTATTGCTGCGGTGCCATGAAGCCAATTTCTAAAAAACCATACGCGTTTTCCATACTCGCCACGGTAATAATACTGCGTCAAAATTCCATTTAAATCAATTCCAGGTTATAAAGTATAGAACGATCAAGAGAAATACTCGTATGTATACATCAATTCCTTGGTTTCCGTAATAGGCAAGGCACTGTACATTTTATGTACATTCGAGTATTTATTTCTTTAGTTCGTTTTGTATTCTGTAACCTGGAAACTATTAAATTGATTCTAATTAAATTTTGACACAAAATTATTACCATGCTGAGGGCGGAAAACGTGTATGGTTGTTAAGTGTCAGTGGCAGCGTAGCAGTAATCAAAAACCTAAAAATATCAAGGCAGCTTAAACTTAATTTTTAGGTGTTTTCGAGGTTCCTGACCATTTTCTACCTTTTTTTTGGGTTGGGTTGAAATTGGGGTGGTTGGGGGATAGGGGATCGGGAAAGTGAAATTTGTTGTATGCATAATAGACTGTCCATTGCCTGTGAAAGAAGAATTTTCTGAAGTACATACACACATACGAGTATTGCTTTAGACCGTTCTGTATTGTGCAGCCTGGAGATGACCGAACTGACAGAGTATTATTACCTTGACTAGGATAGAAAACGCGTATGGTTTTTATAAATCGTGTCAGTGGTGGCGCTGCAATAATCAAAAAACTAAAAATATAAAAACTGATCAAACTTGGTTTTTAGGCGTTTTAGGGGTCCCGGATTATTTTATTTTTTTTGGATGGAGGTGAAATTGGGGTGGTTGGGAGTTTTGGGGTTGTAAAACTGAGTAATTTTTTGTATTGGTAATAGGCTGTCCATTGACATGTGAAGGGAAGACCTAGCGGCATAACGCAATTTGGGGGGGGGGGGATTGCAAGGGGGTCTCACACTATAGCTTCATTCTATGGGAAAATAATAAACTGGTATCACCATGATATGTGGGAAGTACTGAGTCAATCAATCTGACTTCATTTTTTGAATATGCCAGCCTGCAGGAGAAGATCAACTTTTTTGCCAAATCATTTATTTATTATGATTTGCATAGACCTCGTTCTAAAATTACGTGTCTAGGTACGACAGGAATAACAGAAATAGATGTTATAAGTATAAATACAAGGGTCGGACAAATTTTACAGATATGGACAAGACTTGCTACTCTAGCACAAAGACAGAGCCTCGAGAAAATCGCTCAATTCTGTTTTCATTAAACAAGGCATCTACAAAATCTTGCCTGCGATTAAAAACCAAGCTGAAGTCACCATCAAAGTAACCGTTTTTATTCCATGAGTGTTCATTATATTATACTATCACGTAGTGTGTGTCATACGTGCTACACATCTCGCTCAGCATTGCATTTCTTGTATTCTTGGAACCTTTGCCGCAAACACTAAACGAAATGTTTTCGTTCCCACTGAACAAAGAAAATGGAGGACGGTGTTAATCTCTAAATTACTTATTTCACTTTTCACCCCTCTAATTTAGTATTTATTGCCTTAATTATAAGAAACGGCGTCCTCCTTTTTAATAGTCAACAGACATCCGCAAGAATATACAGCTTCCATTCTTAATTACCTCGTAATGTATTCAATTAAAAAAGTTAATTAAAGAGCAACAAAAAAGCATCTCGAATCACCGGCTTGTCGCCTTGATTAAACCAAAATAATGGTAATTTTATAGCGATTCGCGACGATTAAGCTTCGCGTATTAATGGAGTCAGACGCTTTCTCGGTTTCTTAATTAAAATCAAAATTCAGAACGAGAATAATTAAGAAATAGAAGTGTTTCGGCCGCAGCGACGTGACAAAAGGGTAGCAGAATAGACAAGTAGAAGGAATAAAAATTCGCATCGGAGTATTTTATTCATTACCAGTCCATCTCAGAAGTAGCAAGCAATCAGCTTGACTTCATCAATATTTGTCTGAGCGTCCTGCCCAACCCTTGGCCATGGTTGGACTGTATTTATTATTATTATAATTATCAATTAACAAACAAGAGTTGAGCCTGAAAGGCTAGAACTCAGAATAGGAACAGAACATAAGATCATAAAAATAGGGGTGCAGGAGTAAGAAAGTAGTTACTAACGTAGCATCTTCCAAGCAACTTGTCCAAATTGTTTTTAAAATTGATCACACTCATAGAGATCACGACAAATCATCCTAAACTACTTCAGCGGTCAAAAATTCTGTTGAGAAAGTTCTGCCGTACTGTCGTCCTGAAGGCTTCCTTCTTTAACTTGAATTGGTGCCCTCGTAGATTGCAGATACTTCGTTGAAACAGCTTTAACAGATCTACCCCGAAAACGTTATGGAGCGCACGATATGTTATTATTAGGTCACCGCGAAGACGATGATCTGAAAAAGGGGTAAGACCAAAAATCCTAAACCGCTCCATGTAATCAGGTTCGAGGGAATACGCGCAGTTCTTCTTTCATTCACCATACCGGTCCAGCAAACTCCATCAGAAGTCTTACGTAGGTTTTATAGAGAAGGCAGGTTATTGAGCTATCACAACCCTTAAATGACTTCTCGAGTAAATAAATAAACCTTTTGGTCTCCGAGCACAGAACATTGACATGATCAGACCAGGTAAGACAGCTGCTGATGATTATGGAAGATGATGATTATGGAAGATCGATAATAGTAGGGATTGTTTCGCTTGAAAGTATTTAAACCAAGATTGTCAGTTATAAGCCTGTCAGGTCTGATTACCTAGATGTTAGACAAGTTCAGGAAAAAATAAAAGAAGAATAAGAAAGGAAGAAAGGAGAAGAGCAAACTGGAGGTGACGCGAGTTCAGCAGAATAGTACATAATATACTTATATGTATAGAAAAGCTCCTGAGCTTTGAGGAATTTCTGACTGAATTGAGAAATGGTATGGAAATGATCCTTTCCATAGAACTGATTGGTCTCTATCTAATAAATGATTGGACCAGATCACTATAAATAATACTACTACTACTACTACTACTAGCCCTAGTTTATTCAGACCATCTGGGTATTCTAGAGCAAGGAATATTCAATAGGATGGTTAGAAACAGAGTGCAAAAGACTCTAAACGTTGCTACAACTTAGGAAGGAAGGTTTAAACCCAAAACATCCATAGTTGCATTCACTAGATAGAAAAAAGTAGACGGTGGGCAGTCAAATACAGCTGTCAAGAGAATTTGAATACTTAAAAGGTGGGTGTTGAGCCCATCCATGGTGTACTGAATGGAATGGTGGTAAAACCCATGATATATCTTCCGTATAGTGGCCGAAGTTGTGCATTTTCACAGCATTGATCTGTTATTGCATAACTGAGTAAGGTGCAATTCAGAACACATCGAATGCAGCCCTGCAGATAAACCTGGACCTTCCTTCAAATTGTAATAATGGGAGATGCGACAATAGGTTACTGCACATTGCAGATGTAACCTGGAAGAATGTATAAAGATCTTAGACACAATCAACATAACATACTCCGAAATATATATTCACCAAGAACTTCGAGACTATAATTAGAGATCGACAACATTTTGAAGATCAGAACCTGGAACGGGAAAATGTTTGGAATACAGACCGAGTAGAGGCCAGGAGCAGAGAACCTTTGGAAGAGAGTTAACTCTAGACGTATACACACACACACACACACACACACCCATTGTGCAAAGATAAAGAATGAGCAAGCGTACAGAAACAAAACGATTGGAATGGGGGTGGGTTAGCTCAGTAGGTAGAGCCGAGGCTCGTGACCGGAAGGTCCCTGGGTTGGTTCCTGCCAGAGGCGAAAATTTATTTCTGGCTTTTGTTGGCTTCTTATTAACGGTGCTGTTCCTAGAATGGCACCGGGAAACAGTCACAAAAACTACACAGAACACAAGGCTATTTACCAGAGCAGTCGACGCCGTTGACACAAGTAAAACAAATGAAGTCAAGTTGATTGACTCAGTACTTCCCACAAATCACGCTGATACCAGTTTATTATTTTCCCATAGCATAAAGCTTTAGTCTAAGATCCCTTGCAACCAAATAATTGCCGACCCCCCCCCTAAAATTGTCTTATGCCGCTAGGTCTTTCCTTCACAGGTCAATGGACTATTATCGATACTACAAACTTCTCAGTTTTACAGCCACCCACCCCCCCAACCACCTCACTTTCACCCCCACCCAAAAAACTGGTAGGAAATGATCAGGAACCCCTAAAACATCTAAAAACCGAATTTGAGTTGCTTTCATACTTATCGCGTTCTTTGATTATTGCTACGCTGCCACTGACAAGATTTTTAACAAACATACACGTTTTCCATTCTCACCACGGTAACAATATACTGTGTCAAAATTTCATTAGAATCGATTTAATAGTGTCCACGTTACAAAATACAAAACGATTTAAACCAATAAATTCTCGTATAGTATACAGAAAACTCTAAGTCCCTTAGTTTCTGTAATAGGCTAGGCAATGTTCGGATGCACCTAAAAAGGTGATTTGTGTCGCTAGATCTTCCTTCACAGGTTAGTGGACAGCCTATTATGAGTACAAGAATTTTTTTCAATTTTTCAACCCCGAGCCCCCCAACCACCCCAATTTCACCGAAAATGATCAGGGACCCCCTAAAACGCCTAAAAACGAAGTTTCAGCAATATTTAATTTTTTTTTGTTTTTTGCTAATTACTCCGCCGCCTATGCACCGATTTTCAAAATTATAGGAACATTACCTACTACGACCCCACAGCATACCGCTGCCCAAATTTCATCACAATCCATGCAGCGGTTACTGAGATTACGAGGGTAGAAAAACGCGACGGACAGACAGACCAACAGACCGACAGACCGACAGACCGACAGACCGACAGACCGACAGACCGACAGACCGACAGACCGACAGAGCGACAGACCGACAGACCGACAGACCGACAGACCGACAGACCGACAGACCGACAGACCGACAGACCGACAGACCGACAGACCGACAGACCGACAGACCGACAGACCGACAGACCGACAGACCGACAGACCGACAGACCGACAGACCGACAGACCGACAGACCGACAGACCGACAGACCGACAGACCGACAGACCGACAGACCGACAGACCGACAGACCGACAGACCGACAGACCGACAGACCGACAGACCGACAGACCGACAGACCGACAGACCGACAGACCGACAGACCGACAGACCGACAGACCGACAGACCGACAGACCGACAGACCGACAGACCGACAGACCGACAGACCGACAGACCGACAGACCGACAGACCGACAGACCGACAGACCGACAGACCGACAGACCGACAGACCGACAGACCGACAGACCGACAGACCGACAGACCGACAGACCGACAGACCGACAGACCGACAGACCGACAGACCGACAGACCGACAGACCGACAGACCGACAGACCGACAGACCGACCGACCGACGGACCGACGGACCGACGGACCGACGGACCGACGGACCGACGGACCGACGGACCGACGGACCGACGGACCGACGGACCGACGGACCGACGGACCGACGGACCGACGGACCGACGGACCGACGGACCGACGGACCGACAGACCGACAGACCGACAGACCGACAGACCGACAGACCGACAGACCGACAGACCGACAGACCGACAGACCGACAGACCGACAGACCGACAGACCGACAGACCGACAGACCGACAGACCGACAGACCGACAGACCGACAGACGGACAGACCGACAGACCGACAGACCGACAGACCGACAGACCGACAGACCGACAGACCGACAGACCGACAGACCGACAGACCGACAGACCGACAGACCGACAGACCGACAGACCGACAGACCGACAGAGCGACAGACCGACAGACCGACAGACCGACAGACCGACAGACCGACAGACCGACAGACCGACAGACCGACAG
This sequence comes from Callosobruchus maculatus, assembly GCA_951848785.1. Taxonomy (NCBI): domain Eukaryota; kingdom Metazoa; phylum Arthropoda; class Insecta; order Coleoptera; family Chrysomelidae; genus Callosobruchus; species Callosobruchus maculatus. The sequence goes on from CATOUR010000006.1 coordinate 7,431,583, forward strand.
ACCGACAGACCGACAGACCGACAGACCGACAGACCGACAGACCGACAGACCGACAGACCGACAGACCGACAGACCGACAGACCGACAGACCGACAGACCGACAGACCGACAGACCGACAGACCGACAGACCGACAGACCGACAGACCGACAGACCGACAGACCGACAGACCGACAGACCGACAGACCGACAGACCGACAGACCGACAGACCGACAGACCGACAGACCGACAGACCGACAGACCGACAGACCGACAGACCGACAGACCGACAGACCGACAGACCGACAGACCGACAGACCGACAGACCGACAGACCGACAGACCGACAGACCGACAGACCGACAGACCGACAGACCGACAGACCGACAGACCGACAGACCGACAGACCGACAGACCGACAGACCGACAGACCGACAGACCGACAGACCGACAGACCGACAGACCGACAGACCGACAGACCGACAGACCGACAGACCGACAGACCGACAGACCGACAGACCGACAGACCGACAGACCGACAGACCGACAGACCGACAGACCGACAGACCGACAGACCGACAGACCGACAGACCGACAGACCGACAGACCGACAGACCGACAGACCGACAGACCGACAGACCGACAGACCGACAGACCGACAGACCGACAGACCGACAGACCGACAGACCGACAGACCGACAGACCGACAGACCGACAGACCGACAGACCGACAGACCGACAGACCGACAGACCGACAGACCGACAGACCGACAGACCGACAGACCGACAGACCGACAGACCGACAGACCGACAGACCGACAGACCGACAGACCGACAGACCGACAGACCGACAGACCGACAGACCGACAGACCGACAGACCGACAGACCGACAGACCGACAGACCGACAGACCGACAGACCGACAGACCGACAGACCGACAGACCGACAGACCGACAGACCGACAGACCGACAGACCGACAGACCGACAGACCGACAGACCGACAGACCGACAGACCGACAGACCGACAGACCGACAGACCGACAGACCGACAGACCGACAGACCGACAGACCGACAGACCGACAGACCGACAGACCGACAGACCGACAGACCGACAGACCGACAGACCGACAGACCGACAGACCGACAGACCGACAGACCGACAGACCGACAGACCGACAGACCGACAGACCGACAGACCGACAGACCGACAGACCGACAGACCGACAGACCGACAGACCGACAGACCGACAGACCGACAGACCGACAGACCGACAGACCGACAGACCGACAGACCGACAGACCGACAGACCGACAGACCGACAGACCGACAGACCGACAGACCGACAGACCGACAGACCGACAGACCGACAGACCGACAGACCGACAGACCGACAGACCGACAGACCGACAGACCGACAGACCGACAGACCGACAGACCGACAGACCGACAGACCGACAGACCGACAGACCGACAGACCGACAGACCGACAGACAGACAGACCGGCTGAGTGACGTGGATTTTCGTTATGTAGACATCATAAAACGTCCAAAAAACGTATTATCTCAAAATCGAAAATTTTCGCGATCACAATACTCCCCTCACGTATCGGTGTGGGAAGTAAAAGTATCGTAATACCCACAAATACTCAAGGCACCATAAAGCTCCAAAATCACATCTATATTAGTCTGGGAATGTCAACAAGAGCTGGCAGGCTGTCAGAACACAACAGCACTGGAGTGGGTTCCAGGAGACTTGGGTATAGCCTGTGATGAAGAGGCAGTTGAGCTTGCAAGAAAGCGATCCTCTGCCTCGTGCAGGGAAAGGGAATGGGTGAAAGTGTAGCACACAGAATATTGCAGACATGGCAAAGTATTCATCAAAGCTGCATGTCACAAAATAGATAAACAAATGTTTCCTGTATCAGCTTGGAGTAACGACTGGTCTTCTTACAGGACATTGTGGCCTGAAGGAATATATGGAGGGAATAGAGAAACAGAGTCAGCCTCGCATTGTTCTGTGAGTGCGAAGCACTTTATCACAAGAAACAACAATTTTTGGAAGGCTTACGTTAGAGCCAATAGATTTTAAACCAGTACAGTACCAGGAGGGGAACTGCGCATACTAATGCAGAGATATTAGGTTGCAGGAATGGGTGTTCTAGAAAATAGGAATTATGCTACAACAAGCCTTAGGGCTGTAGTATTAACGGTTGGCTCCTAGGTGAAAAATGCTACTAATAGAGGTTTTGTAGACGCCACTGGTGAAAGTTCTCAGTTCTCAAGTCGGCATAAGCACCTACCGGAATGACCGGCAGGTTTATTAGAAAGCGGGAGATGAGCGACTACTTTCCGGCCGGAATTAAGGAAAGTTATTGCGCCTGCTGCTCCTCTTGGCTAGTTTTGCAAACCGCCCACCACGATACTCGAGAGGAGAGAGAAACCGCTAGAGAATAGCTTTAAGGTGCTGTAATTCCAGCCGAGGATATTGAAATTATTCCTTGAATCCCTCGCATTTTTAGCAGCAGTAAAGCAATGACTTAAAAGCTTTATTAGCTCACTACTGAAGTAAAAATATACAGTTTTATTCAAAGTACTGTTAGAAGAGTCCACATTTTATTGGAGAAAGCCCAACAAATTCCAGTTGCTACTATGTATTATGATTCTGAAGGGATTCCAGCTTTGGAGTTTACGTTTTCAAGCCTGTCATGAATTTTGAAGCTACTGACTTAATTGTAATGATAAAGTGTGGACCGGTAGACGTCACAAACTAGCTGAAATAGAAGCTTTAATAGCACTGGAGATGCTACCATAAAAGTAGATACAGTTCAAAGGCCATAAAATCAAATAAACACTGTATCCAATATTCGAACTTCTGCATATTTCTATTAGCTTTATCAGAAAAACTATACAAATATGACCAAACTGCTAGTTTCAGTTTTTAGGAATATCAGTGTCAGTAGAGTGCAACAAACTCTAGTATTTGGTACGTATCGTGGTCACAAATCGTTTCCTACATTGGAGTTCGCATATTTGAGCATTTCATTAATTTCGAAGCTAGTAACTTGACTGTAATTGTTCAAAAATTGACAGGTAGGCATTGCAAACAAGTTGAAGTACAAGCTTCTAAAGTATTGTACCACAAAAGTAGATACACTCATTAGCTTATGAAATCAAATGAACACTATGTCCAAAATTAGAACATCTGTAAATTTTTATTAGCCTCACTGTAACTGCCAGGAGCGGCTAAACTGATACCTAATTAAATTTACGCAAAATTGGGTAAAAATAACGTGTTGTGTAAGAAGGCCACATTTCGTTTACCGAGAGATTCAAATTCTACAGGGTTTCCGAAAAAAGGTGACCCCGACTCTAGGTTAGGTAGAAAACCGAAAAATAGTTGGGGTTTTTTAAGTGAAAAAAAATTTGTAACGCCATCCATATTCAACATACAGGGTGTCGAAGAAAAACAATTATACACATTTTTTGTGATTTCGCCGAAACTGCTGGCAACATTGTACTGAAACTTCACACGAATAGTTTTGGAAGCTAGTACATCCTATGAGTTTGGTTTTATACCTGACTCTCATTGAGAGCGCCAGTTACACGATTTACACCAGGTACTATTGAACATAACCCTTTTGAAGTTAGATTTATAAATTAAATTTTATTAATTCTACACCAAAAAGGCACTCGATACTGTGGACCTTTTTCCGAATATTTTGATTTGAAAATTATGGATTAATATCCGATGCGGGTATAAAGTCATTAATTAAACAACAAACCACAAGAAGAATATTATAATAAAGAAGCTCCCTAGTAATATTTATTTACGCTATAGCGAAAAGTGGATACTATCGGAACCGCAGACCCTCAAATATCACAGATAGAAAATCGAATTTGCTAGAACAAGTAGTTATCTCAGCAGTGTTTCAACCACCTCCAAAAACCCTTTATAAAGTCATTTTAGAATAAGTAACAACTATTTGTCGATGAGCTGTGCAAGTAGAGAGAGATTTTAGATCTTAAACAACATAAAGCATTGAATTTGCATTCTTGATGAATCTCAACTGATAACCGGTAATGCACCGTTCAGTATCTAAGAATAAACCAACATAGTAGGTATATCAAACGATTTAGTAGCCAAACCAGAAAACATTCTGTACCTAATGCGTCCAGCCCTATCGTTTATCCAAAGTTCACGTTCTGTGGCCAACCATACCCTAAACCGATAAGCCACCACCACCCGGCTGTAGGTAGCAGCTTTCCTCCCACGAGATTTATTGCACACAATTCCTTAGGGTGGAAGAGTTGCCTTGCCATCAACTGCTTGTTTATAACTCCCGAATACCTGCGCACGACTCCACGAACGATGAGTTACGGTCGGTCAGGGGTCGTACAGCGTCACTCCAACCCCCAACTAGCTGGATTTTTATGTTTCGGATACCGATTGGGGCCTTACGTTTTATAAAATGTACACATTTAGCTGCTCTACTCCTTCTCCTAGCACGCTGTCAGTTATCTGTTTGATGCTCACCGAATGCCGACTACAGTATTGTGTAAGGCTTTCATGATCATGGTCTGGTGAATTGAGGTTTCTCGGAAAGCGCCGAACAGGTAACAGCTTTTGAGGATGCTAACCACTCGTGTTGGCAAAAGTCAAGCAGGAAGCGCGTCAATGCCAAGGCAGCAGGGTGAATCGACGCCGACCGAACAACCCAAGGTCCAACAGTTCAGTCGAATAAAGTATCTGGTTCGGAATGTTAGCCTCACAATACTAACTAAGCCATAAGTGAGAGGAGGGTTTTGACGGTAACGTTTTGTTAAGTCTAGATCACAAAAAAATGTCAACCATTTCAGTCTATCTAATATCTTTGTCACCGCTCAAATCAGTAACTGCTGTACTAAATATGATTAATTTTGTAATAAGATTTGCTGTGCAGTAGTAGTAAATAACTCAAATACATTTTTGAATATTGGTGCTACTTATGGAGAAATTATAGTAGGAAACGAAATAGTAGCAGAAGCCTACCAGGCTTCAATTCTAAGCAACTTCATAATATTTTTTTGTTTTCTTGAAGGACTGAAATTAGGTTGGTGTTGAGTGTGAGAGGATGAAGGGAGTGAAATGACGGCAAATGTAATTCACAAAAATATACTTCTAAGCAACATAACATGTCTGGTTACATTGTCTAACCAGCTTAGTAGCGATCTCTTTCTGAAGATCAAATCGCTTTATAATATGATTCAGTACATACAGGATCAATCCCAAAAAATAAGCCGCACTTAGGCTTCGTAATGTGAAGTCGACATCAAAAGCGAATATCCTTATTGTTGTTGCAACACATAAGGAACATTCAGCCCTTATATGATTTGGAGGTGGGAAAATTGCGGCATTGCGAGGATTTCCTGATAGTTTGATACATTATTATTAATTGACATACCATGTCCTTAGGTACTCTAAGACGTTTAGCTCACGTCACTGGTTTATTATGATCATATAAGCAACTGTATATATACTATGACACTGATAGTTTAATATAATAATTTTTCTAGACCGCTTTTTGCGTGTAACGATAAATCAGTAACATTTGATTTGATGGCCCTTACAAATTAAATACGTAAGATAGGGGAATACTAGTATTCTGCCAACATATCATTCGATAGGTTGATTTGTAGGTCATAGGCAATCAAAAAGCATGCACTTTTTGGGCCTTCTATGATGTCTACATAACAAAAATTCACGTCACTCATTTCCGTCGGTATGTCTGTCTGTCTGTGCGCGTGCTTCTAGCCTCGCAATTTCAGTAACCGCTGCATGAATTTTAATGAAATTTGGGTATCGGTATACTATGGCATCCTTGTAGGTAAGCTGCTACAACTTTGGAAAACGGTCCATTGGCAGCGGAGTAATTAGCAAAAAGCAAAAAAATTGAAATATTCCTAAACCTTCGTTTTTGGGCGTTTAAGGATTTCCTAATCAATTTCTAAATTTTTTGGGTGGGGGTGAAATTGGGGTGGTCAGGGGGTGGGAGGTTGTAAAAGTGAAAAATTTCTAGTATTCATAATAGGCTGTCCAGTGACCTATGAACGAGAGTCCTAGCGGTATAGTACCCTATTTTAGCTCCATCCGAGATTGCCTTACCTACTACAGAAACCAAGGGAGTTATTGCTTATTTATACCGTTCTGTATTGTAACGTGGAAATTATGGAATTGGTTTTAATGAATCTTTGCCACAGTATTAACGTATTAAGTAAGGAAAATGCGTATTGTTTTTAGAAACCGTATCAGTAGCGGCGCAGTAGTAACAAATAAACTAAAAGTATAAAAACAGCTTCGTTTTATCCTGATCATTTTCTGTTTTTTTTGTTGGTGGTGAAATTCGGTTCGTTGCAAAACTGAAAAAGTTTTTGTATGCATAATAGGCTCTCCATTAACCTGCGAAAGAAAGACCTAGCAACATAATACACCTTTTTGGGTCCATCACAACATTTCCTTGCTTTTACAGAAACCAAGGGATTTCGATTTTTTTATGATGTATGCTACGTACGAGTCTTGCTTTGCAGCTTTCTGTATTGTGTAACATAGAATTGATTTAAATGAAATTCAGACACAGTTTTATTACCGTGGCGAGGATGAAAAATGCGTATGGCTTTGAGAAATTGTGTCAGTGGCGGCGCAGTAATAACAAAAAGTAGCTCAATCTTTATTTTTAAGCAACTTGAGGGTCTTTGATCATTTCGTTCCATCCAGTTGAAGCTCGCAGGATAAAGACTGTGTTGTTCTAGTTTCTACGGAGAAAAATTCAGGAGACTATTTATTACAGTTTCTGTGTTGGACTGCATGCAAGGAGATCTCAGACTATAGCTTCATGCAATGGAAAAATAATAAAGTGATACCACCGTTATGTGTGGGGAGATACTGGGTCAAACAGCTTGACCTAACTGTTTACTCTTAACTTCCTTGCAATCCCAAACAAGTTTAGATGTGACCTACTTGGAACTGATTGCACTTACGTAGAACCCAGTTCTTCAAAAAGATACATGCTACTTGCAAAACCATTCAGCTCTACGAAGAAATTATTTTGCTACTTTGCGCTATCATCCCAACTCTCCAATTATGTGGCAATATTGCGCAATTACGGAAATTCCGTCATATTTCCAGGGCTCGCCATCTAGACAAACGCGATTGTATTCCATTTTTCAAAGTGGTTACTCAAACATCCGGATAATCCGCACCAGATGTGCTCCTGCAATTAAAAATATGGCACGCCATAAATTCAAATGAAAACTTTATGGCAACACACCAACAACCAGCTAGCTACATAAATAATCTTTAGCTCGCGAGGCGGGCTGTAACGATACTTTTTTGTTTCTATCGGCTAGTAAGCGAATGAGAGGACGTATTTTATATAGTTTTTCTCTTGCAAAACTTGCAAATAGCTGGAGGAAAATGTAGAGCGCCTGTTTTTAATAGACGTCTTAGTGCCAGAGACTTAATCCTCAATCGATCATACTGATGAGTTTGAATGGGGATGAGACATTAGATGTACATCCATGGTGTACAGAACATACACGATAGCGGTAAGGCCCATGACTACATAATGAATATTTGGTATGATAGTCAAAGATGAAACAGTGAGCTGCTATTGTGATGGTGAGCAAGATTCAGATACTTCCTTGCATGTCCATAATCGACTGCAACTCTGGTGACCATCGTGGACCTTCCTCCATTACAAATTGTAATAATATCCGAGGTTTGAGGCAAAAGAAGGTTACTCCAGATGACTGCAAATACAACCAAGGGGAATTTATAATGATCTCTATGTGGGATATGCCACAATGCATGCAAGAAAGGACGACATATCTCTGAAATGTATCTTCAACAACGAAAACACTTTGAAGAACGGGACATCGTCTGGTTTACAGACTTATCAACCACCGAACAGGAAACCAGTTGACAGGAGCGGGAAGCTTTGGGAGACGGTATAATTATAGAGCGGTCGGAAACTACGATTTTGTGTCAGTCAGAGGTATATTTCACACAGTAACATTTTCTTAATCATAGCGTTCTTTTAATAAATGTTCTACCTCGTTTACGAAGATTCCCTGCTGTGCGTTAGATTGATTCATTTTTTTCATCTTTATATGGGTTGCAGTAATCTTAATTCGTCGAATTAATGCATCCGGTGTATCTAGGTTTTTGGAACACGTGATAACGTAAACGCTCAAATACTGTCAAATACTTTGAGCCTCGACCATGGCATACTTTCATTATGACAAAATTCAGATATAAGTGGAAAGATAGATAGACATTTCTAATTATGCTATAACTTGACAATAAAAGAGGATCGGATCTTCTTTTCTTTGCCCTGTATAGTAAACATGCAAATATAAAAAGCATATAACAATTTATACAGATGCGGAACGAGCACACAAAAAATTGAACTTTAATAATAAATAATGACAACTAACTTAATTAAAATATGAGTAGAAGAAGATGTTGCTTAAAATCATCAACATTGTATGGGGCCATGTCAGTGCAATGATTTTGGGGTTTTCTTTTAAAGCTGCTCGCGAGAAGGGACATAATGCTTAGATGTAATAAGTTAAAAAAGGTTATTCTGTTAGCTCTGATGTTGCTGACGTTTATTAATATTATTTTGATTATATTCTACGCTTTCATTTATAATTTGTCTATATACCGTCATTATTTTAAATTTGTGGAATATTTAGTTCAATTGCTCTGTGTGCGTAGGCCTTCTGGCCCCGTCGATTTGTGATATCCGCGATAGATGAGAGTCAAGATTAATGCCCGAAAACCTTGCTTTGGTTCTTTCCTCTCTATTGCTTAAACAGAATGCACATACTTCAGTTTTTTTTTGGTTGTTTAAAAATAATTTATTTGAATTAAAGCATAGGCTGGCATGCTCAATTGTTGTTGCTATATAGAAATGTTTACTGCTTATTTTATGTCTATACTAAAGCTGGAGTACGTATCATTTACATAAATTACAGTTTCCACCGCGATATTATTGAGAGCATATGACTAGACATGCCATTAAGATACATAATAAAAAAAGAACGGACCAAGTATCGATCCTTGCGGAACTCCTCTCTTGGATATTAACGTTTAACTAGTTTTGCCGTTTGCCCAAATCTGCTGTTTTCTGTTATATGGATACGACTGTATTGCTTTTTTGGCTCGGTCCCTTATTCCATAACGTTCAAGTTTGAATAGTAATATATTATAGACATGTAGACTGAACAATTCTCAATTTTTTTTGTGAATCGTTTTTTGTTCTATCTTGTAAGATATAGTGGTGGGAGAATGTCATAGAGCTTATTATTTAAATGGCCATAACCTTGGCATAAGTTAACGGAATTTAACAAGTTAGGCCTCGTTTGAAAGAGCTGTTCTTACCTAATAACCTGCTATATAAAAGTTTACAAAGTTTATCCTGACTTAGTAGCTACACGGCGATATTTGACATAATAACAATTATTACGCATTATTACGAAAATTTTAAATGGTATGCTATATATCTTTTAACATAGATATATAGGGGACAAAATTCTTAAAAGGTCAGCGGAAGATTCAACCTCCTAGCTATTTTCAAACCGGAGATATCAGTAAAACAAGTACCTATTCTGACAAGTGTGCTGTGAGTTCCAGAAACAATTGCCGCCCTATAGGGATATAGCCTCCGCCTAAAATCATATTTTGACTTTCTGAAACAACTACCAGGTGGCGTTGTTGGCGCCAATAGGTGCTGTATACAATTTTCGCGATAATGGAACTTCTAAAAGGAACAAACAAAAATAAATCACAGTATAAAATTGACTATTAGTTTAGTCATCAATAAAAGTCAACTTGAGCTGATCACAAGGTGTTATGTGGACTCAACAAGCAAGGATACTAAGAAAAAATCAATGTGAGTACATCTTAAAAATTGAGACCTATTGACAGCAAATAAAGCAAAATAAGATGGCATAATAACAAAGATAACAAACAAATGATGCACAAACCCAATTCACATGCGCATACCATACCTATTGTCAGTATTCGATGGTGTCTATCGTGTTAGATGCACTTATGCATCCATTCTAGCGTAGATAAACCTGCAACACTGAAAATAGGTATGGTATACGCACGTGATTTAGGTTTATGTATTCTATCTATTGAAATTGATGTTATACCACGTTATTTTGCTTTATTTTGCTGTTAATTGGCCTTAATTTTTAAGATCTATTCTCACTGATTTCTTCTTACTATCTTTGCTATCGAATTCATATAATACCTTATGATCAGCTCAAATTGACGTTTAAGAATCATAAAAATAGTACTAAATTTTATACTGTAATTTCATTTCGATTACATCTTCAAAAAGTTCCATTATTTTGAAAATTGAATACAGCAGCTATTGTGGCGCCTACCACGCCACCTGTTGGTTGTTTCAGAAAGTCAAAATATGATTTGTGGTGTGTTCACTTGGGTATTATCTATAAAATGATTACTAAGACGATTATGCGGAGGCTATATCCTTATAGGGCGGCAATTGTTTCTGGAACTCACAGCACACTTGTCAGAATACTTGTTTTACTGATATCTCTGGTTTGAGAATAGCTAGGAGGTTGAATCTTCCGCTGGCTTTTTAAGAATTGTGTCCGCTATATACCTATGTTAAAAGATATATAGCATACCATTTAAAATTTTCGTAATAATGCGTAATAATTGTTATTATGTTAAATATCGCCCTGTAGGTACTAAGTCAGGATGAACTTGGTAAATTTTCATATAGCAGATCATTAGGTAACAACAGTTCTTTCAAACGAGACCTAGCTTGTTTAATTCCGTTAACTTATACCAAAGTTACGGCCATTCAAACAAAAAGCTTTATTACATTCCCCCACCACTATATCTTGCATGATAGAGCAAAAAACGATTAACAAAGAAAATCGAGAATTGTTCAATCAACATGACGGCAGAATGTATAATATACCTTTATTTATATATTTTTTGAGAAAAAGCCGTTTTTCTGATTGACCGTAACAGTTACGCCTCCTAGCAGTTACTTGCGGAACTTGAAAGTAATTTCCAGCGACTCCTCTTGGCCGATTTACCTGATAATATTTTTTGCTCGAAGTTATACGATTAACGCTTACCGAGATATTGCCGGCGTCCATTCTTATTAGGTCACCCTGTACACTTCAATCGTTCAAATATCGGCTATCCTGATCTCAGTGCGGGTCGACATCCCCTTCTTTTCAGCGAAAGCTTCGTTTCCACCTGGCAGGCAGCATTTCCGTACGAGCTTAAGCATTTACATACACACATCCCGAAATGCGTCAGTCAAACATTAAATACATACATATGCATGTGTCAGTATAATTCCTTCCCGCGCATTCCAGGAAAACAAAGAAATCTCTTACATCCCTTCCGTGGTTTGTGTTTACGCCCGCACAATATGCTAATGCCTAGGATTTGCGTAGTCTGTTGAATCACAAAATCAGAATATCAGCATAGTGTGTGAATTCGTTTCATCAACGTCATCATATAAAGGCTTTGACGTAACCAGCAGGTGTTTACTCCTATGGAGTGATCTTGACCAGTATGTTTTTATAACTGAGCAGACCCTGGAGGCTTCGGAGTACCGCGGCTGCTATGAAAAGGTTATGTAGGGGAAATTTTTTTGATGTAGGCTCAATAAATGCATCTCTTGGTAGACTGTTCCAAATCCTAGACATCCTGGGAACAAACTTGTGGTCGTAACGCTTGGTTCTTGAGAATGCTTCTTGGGGAGTATGGAAGAATGGGGAAAACGTTGTCGGCAAGAGCCAAATATCATGTTTATTGAGGAATTGATTAGTAAATAAAGTACAGTTTAATGTACAGAAAACTCTGTACAAAAACACTGACAGAGAAGTCTCATGTTGGCTTACCAACTGTGGAAATGGAGGCTCACCCAATAGTCGAGACACCAACATACTGGCTTTCAGCCCTCAGCCATATCCCACCCTCATATTTACTCTCAGCTCTACTCAGATAATTCAAAAAAAATCCAGAATAATCATCTTCTACCGATCCATATTGACATAAATAACGTGGAAATAAACAAATTACGCTCCAGACACCCTCCAATAATAAAAGCCAACACCCTATTTCAAGAAAACTTTGATATCGCTGCCGCCTGAAGAACACACTGGGAAAATAATGCGCCATACGAAATCCAACAAATGCCATGCATAGTCACCAAGCCACCCAGAATGGAATTACCGAGGAAAATATGGACAACGTTGAATAGAATCAGAACGAGCCATGGGGTATGTGCTGATACTCTACATAAATGGGGTAAAGTTCCCAATCCACAATGTGATTGTGGAGATCCACGGCAGACCATCCGCCACATCACTAAGATGCTTCAGTGGAAGATTCAATGAGCTCCTGAACGCAACGGTATACTCCATTGACTACATTGAAACATTAAACGTTTGTAATTTTCTATCTCCTTTCGTTTTATATCATACATAATGTTATTGTTAAAGTGAATGTTGAAAGTCAGATTTAATTTTTTCTTTGTTTCTTATTTTAATGATGTGTTGTGTGCCATACGCTAAATAAAATAAATACCTTCCTTCAAGCTTTTGGGGATCAACATCAACAACAACATGTCTTCGCACAACCATGTCGTCAGTATTGCTAAGACGGCATCCCAGAACTTTGGAGTTTTGTTCCTCTGTAGGAAGCTCTATACATTAGAGCAACTACTACTGCTGCTCTACAATGCACAGATCCAACCATCGTTGGAATATTGCCCCCATGTGTGGTGCTGCGCTCCGAAGCACTCTAAAGCTTCTGGACACTATCCAAAAGAGAGCAATTAGACTAATCGATACACCTAACCTCACAAAGGACTTCCACAGCCTGGAACATCGAAGGAGGGTGGCTGACCTCTCCCTGTTTTACAGATTCTGTCATGGAAAATGTTTAAGTGAGCTCTCCCGCAAAATAACATCGAAGGCCGTCCGAACAAAGAACATTAGAGGGGCTCCGCGAGCCCATCCTTACTAGGTCGATGTCCCTACTTCCAGCATTCCTTCTTTTGGAGAACTCAGACGCTGTGGAATGAGCTGCCAGGGAATCTATTTCCCGACGGCCATAACCTGCAGCGTTTCAAATCTAACGTGCACAGACAAATATCCTCCTGCAGCGCTTCTACAGCGCCATAGGCTTTCAGCCTTTGCGTGAGGCTGACCATAAAAAAAACCTAAATACTGGCCCTTTCAGTAGCCCTCGCTGATCTCTAGCGAATGTATTGTTAGTGACAGCATGTTTACAAGTAACATTCATTCAAGTTACATTCATACTTTAACTGTTCTCCTTAATTATGCAAAATTACAAAGTATGATTGTCTTGATTCAGTAAATAGTGTAACAACAAAATGAGCCACTCCCTTATAAATAATACCTTGTTGCTTGATCCAGGTCTATGATCTTGTTTCAAATATACCTTGCAACTCCTTAAACGCTCTTAACGCCTACGAAAGCACGATCGATATTTCGGATATACCTGCCATCAGTAGGTGAACGTCAATCCAAGATTAACTGCAGAAGCCACGAACGGCTGAAGCCTTCCCATCGACCCGACTGTAAATCAGGACGGTCTAATTTTAATCGGGTATCAGACAGAGACTCTCAATCGCCCAGGGTAAACTGATCGCCATCCCCTGCCAATCAGGCGTCAACCTTCCGCTGGAACTTACAGCCAAAAGTTTTCACTTCTATCCCTCGATGTAAACTAGGCCTAAAGTCTTTTGGCCGCTCGAAGATATCAGAGGTGTTTCAAGTATCAGCGTAACCTACATTTGCTCTAGGTAACTGCACCTATGAACATTTAGTGCATACATACAGCGTCTTCTTTGTTTTTTAAGTAGTAGATGGTTGCAGTGGTGTTTGAAATGATAATAGGATCGTTGCAGCGGTTATAAATTTGGATTATGTGTATTTTTGACCAGGGTGGGGGTGGGTTAGAACATCTCCCATCGTATATCCTGCGTGTCGTAAAAGGCGACTAAAAGGAACCGAACTGGTATAAGCAGTAACCTCTTCTCAACCAACAGCTTTGGGTGGACGAGTTGAGAAGAGAGAGGACACCTTCTTGTCCTTGGGGTGAGAAATTACCCCTAAAGGCGGATGAACCAGTAGATACTATCTGGTCAACGGCATGAGGATGCAGAAAGCAAATGGGAAACTACTGCATTAAAGATCATAAAGATGTCCCAAGAGAAACTCGTAAAATGAGTAAATGCATTTTACGAGTTCACAACATGTCTATTAAGCCATTGTGACTATGATGATGATGTGTATTTTTAGAGAAAAAAAAGGTATTCAAAGGCTTTCTGCAACAAAACTTTTTCTGCTGTTCAAGTTTACGGTTTTTTCAAATTTTTCTACGTGATCAGGCAGTACGATATCGACAATCTAGGTTACATAATTATGAAATTGATCACACACCAGCTCTAGCTATAATTGTCAACCCCAGAAAGCACGACATTTAGGTCTGACTTTGACTCGTTGACGAAACCACGAAACACTGCATGACGACGGCATTGGGTAAACAGTCAGCTTAAGGTTATCTATGAGTTTGATGCCAACAGGCTCGTAAGGTTTTTATTTAAATGTTGCTTATAGTAGATTTTATAACGTCCTAGTGACACAGAGGTTGCTTTCGCGTCATTTCTATGGCGCTCAAATTTATATTTGGAATGAATCTCATAAACAACTTAAAAAATCAAAAACTGTTTTAAAATTTTATGCTTAGCAACGATTGCTTCATATAGCAATATTTTTTTGAATACAAGGAGCTTATTGTATAAAAGGGGTGATACACGTACGAGCAAGTACGCGTACTCATGGCTCGATGACCTTTTTCGCCTGTGTGTCACTGTAAGTACGCGTACTTTAAAACCGTCGCGCAAACCGCCGGCGATCCAACTGGTTTGAAATCTTGCTCGTAGCTTCTCTCGGCTCGTACTGCGAGCCGCGAGCCTCCACTTTATTTCGGCAGGGCATCGACCCGCAACGCTTGTTGTGTTTAGCGTTTGTTAAAAGCTTTGTTTATTTAGGAAAATTATCAAAATGGGTGATTTCAGCTTCACGTGTGTCACCTACGTCGAATTGAGTAAGTTCGCGAACTTAAAAACCGCGTACTTAAAGTTCGTACGTGTATCACCCACTTAAGAGAAGGTTAAGAGCTTATTGACACAGTATAGTAAACAACCAGCACAATAACTCAAGGAAATTACAGACGCATCCCCACTTCCGGATGATTGTTTGTAGGGATGGTAACGGTACTTCGATACTTGTACTTCTGCACTGATATCGAATATTTTTATCCAGGCTGGAATCGATACTTTTGCAGGTGTATCGGTATATAATGATTGAGAGGTGTAATCAATTGCAGAAAATTCTTTGTACGAACCAAACGCGCCTATGAGGCTAAAAAATATCGAGTTGGTACCGGTATCGATATTTTCATTTTCGCATCTCTACCCAAACTTCACAGCCGTAAAATCATCCATAAACCCTCCCAAGGTCAAATTTTGTGGGAACCATTTTTATATAGGAAATCCTCAGAGATATTATACTGATTGTTTACTATGATGTGTTATTGACATAAAAGTGATAGCTGTACGTATCTAGGTGACACTTAGGGGCAATTTTCATACAATTTCCTTATCCATCTCTCAAGTGGGAAAGGTGGTGATGCAGCTCAACGGGATTTTTCTCAACCTGGTCATCGAAGGCCAGCGTTTTGTTAACAAGATAGCTGGTCCATCGCACAGCAGACACTCAACTGTCTCACCTTCGTTTTCACATCCCCTTCAGAGGGATCTATCACTAAATTGTACTGTATACTGTTATATTGCAGAGATGTTTCCTTAGCTGGAAGATTGACAGCTGCTTTCTCAATAGTAGTGTCATCCTACTGGCCTCAAAAACTTTGTTGGTGAGCTGTCTCAACGGTACTGTCATAGCTCCGGAGTTTTTTATTATAGAGGGTTTAGGAAATCAGCTTGGTCGCAAGGAAAGAAGCACTCGACACCAAGAAGTGTGAGACAGTCAGCCCGTCCGATGTTGAACCAGCTTGAGTCCTCTCATATCACGTCCACCGGATTCAAATGCGTCCATCCGACATATCACCAAAACCCGATCAGTCCCTCTTTTCTCACCTCTACTTAATCTCCATCTACACCGGGAATTAGCGTGAATGATATCCTTCGAAGTACAAGATGAGTTAAGTATGCTGTTCTTCTCCTTCTTCTTTTTGTTACATGTCCATACGTTCCTCTGCCTCTTTCGATTTTAAAATGCGTTGGGCCATCTAATGTACTATCTTCCAGCGTTGCTCGCTCGATATCATTATACATACCACATTCTCTGGGGCCAGGTCCTCAGGCAGGTTCGCTCTCGCTTCCTGCTTGTAACAGGACCATCTGTCGCATTCAAATACAACGCTCTGGCCGCAATGTCGACAACGATCGTCCGTCGCTCGTGGGCCGACAACGTCTGTGCTAGGTAATAACAGGTTGTTCTGTGTTTACACTCTGCTTACTCTTGTATATTTGGAATCAGGCGCTTAGTCCATTGCACCACCTCCGTTATACTGGACCAGATTCCCTGCAACTCGTCCATTGTTTTCGGTCTGGCGGTCCTCCGCCGCTCTCACAGAGCACCTTCCTCGATATAACATAATAGATCTCCTCTACTTGACCAACACATGCAGTGGCGGTATCGCTATTATAACCTGCAGCGCTTTGGTACATACAGTACGATAAATACTGACCACTCTCAGCAGCGACTTCCTTTGCACCCTGTCTACGGTTTGCTGGTGTTCTTTCCTCTCCATCGCTTGAACTGCATACGCGTCTATTGGATAATTTATTTAATTGTTTCATCGACATTGAATACTCACCAAACTATTCGAATTCGTTGATACTGAGCATAATAATGGAAGGAGACAGATGAAGAAAAATTATAAATATTGTATAGTTCCCCAATCTGAAAGTATTTTCAGTATGTGTCGTATGTCGTATGACAGTGACCACTTCTGATGAATTTTTTATTGGTTGTCCACGAAATATAAAAATCCGGAAAATGTGGCAGGGAGCTACCCGTAGGATTGAATTTGTGAGCGATAAGTCAACAAAGTATTGCTGTGAGGACCACTTTAATATAAGTATTTTTATAACTAAGTGAATTATATTATTATCAAGAAACCGCCCGTGGATTACGTCTGAAATAAAAAAAAGTTTTCAAGCATTTGTGAATGCCATTCTAAAGGTATATTGATGTCAGTTGTTAGCAGACTTTGCTCGTACCGGTATACTAAAACGTAAGTGATACAAGTAGATTTTTTTAATCCAAATACTGAACTAATCATATACCTAACAATTATAAAAGCATTAGAAAAATCAATTCTCATTGATATTTGGAACTTGTGAAAGGCTGTTTTCAGTCCTTTGATGTCCTCAAAATTCATATGAGGTTTTGAGAACTACCGATAAAATGATTGTAGAATAATCTTATTAATTTTTGAATGTGTTAGAAAAAATCACCCGATCAAACAAAAGATAGCGTCAACCAAAGCACTGACTAGTTGAACGTATTACAAACGTATGCTTGCCGCTGTCGCTGTACAGCCGCCTGCCGGTCTGGGCTCGCCGACCGACGCAACGATGTCAAAACGATGAATTTTGAGTGCATCAAATATTTTAATTTTTGAAGGCGCGTAACTTTTTCAATTCTCATCCAATTAAGTTGAGATTTTTTTTGTATGTTATATGTAAGTAATACTCCATGAAAATGCGCATAAATATGGTTACTGGAATTTCACTGAACGACCCTACAAAACAGAGTCTCGTCTCAGCAGCTTTTCTGTCAACCCGCCCGCTGAAATAATGTCTGTGGATTGTGGGTGCCCTTTATTCCACCAATTAGTTTTTTTATTATTTGTTTACATACATAGTTTTGTTGTCAGATGATGCATTGCTGGCTAACAATCCAATTCTCAGATCGTCCTTAGCTTAAGACGCTTGCGAGTCAGTAGCGCTTGTCCGCTATCTCTGCAGATTCTGATATTTTTGCCTAAGATGTTCTCTGGAAAATTTATTTGGCTGCTATGGGTATGCCTGCCAACTTGAACTGAGTTATGTTAGCAAGTAAATCTCTGATATGGAGACTGGATACTTCTGAAGCATACTCCACAGTCTGCTCCGTTAACTTTCTTGAATCCATCTGCGAAGATACCTTCCGCGATCTGACTTTCGGTGTTTTGGCAATCAAATACAAATTTTTCTCTATATATCCATATATTTGATGTAGTCTAATGATTTCGAAAATTATTCATGAAATCTCCAATTTTTTGAAGAACTACCCCTACGGGGATACCTCAAGAAACGCATCGTTCACTCTTAATAAAAGAATAAACGCCAAAATGCGCTGTGACCGCGATCTACTGAATTCACTTGTCGCATTCTGAAGCTTTTTATTCATGGGTTGCTTAACTCTTTCTGATAACTTCCCAGCTAATTTACCGAGATTTCCCGGCGAACAAGTTTCCAACAGTTTTCTTCGAGGGTATGCTCGTAAATTTTGGTAATAGAGTCGCTTCGGTGCTCCCTGGATCGGCTACAATCACCATCTGATACACTCTTAATGCCTTGCCAAAGAGGTTCGGGCCAGTATTGCCATGCCGTGCAAAGGTTACCTAAATTATGGGAACTTTGATAGTGATTTAGGGATGGTAAGTTCTTACAATATTCTGGAGATCTGTATAAAAAAGCAGGGAAACGTATGTCACTTTCGTTATAAGGACAAATCATTAGTTTTAATTCGTTGGCGGTAACTTTCTGTCTATTCTGTTAGGAAAAGAATTTCGAATTCTTCTTCCAATTTTTCCCCGACTGAACAGTATCCACACTTAAATGAAAATTTCCCATCACGGATTAATCGAAAACCACTGTTTAAAAAAAGAGCGCCCAACTTTTTTACCAAAAACTACTTCAACGCCTTATCCATCTGCGCTCCAGGGTCATCCCCTTAAATGTTTTAAATAAGGTTTATCGAAAAATAGCTAGTTTCAAAGGAATGTCGAAGTCCTTTATTCTGACGTTTGATTATTTAAAGTCGGTCGATTCGTTTTGAGAAAATTAGAAAAATCTCTATTTATCTTAATTTGTGGACCAAATATTAGGAGTTGCTCGAAGAACTTTGCTGGCTGTGGCAAGACTATAGTGTAAGTCTGCTGGTTATGGTCATTGGATCCCTAGGTGGAATGAGGAATACGCTGCTCTCTGCACTGCTTGCAATGCCAGTGTGCCGTGCAACAGCACACATCTTAGCTGCTAGAATGCAGAAGGCAGTCATCCTTGCGTCCCTTCGTCTACCTACGAAGTAGTACGTTGTGCGGAGTAATCACAGGATAATGGAATAACATCTCTGTGTGTCGGAGCCCGGGCTGCATCTTTTTGAAAACTAAATCGAAGAAGATGAAAACTATAAAGTATAAATTGTCGCAGCTCAAACATATTTCCCCCAAGACGGCGCTCCTCCTCACTGTGTTCTTCCGATTCGGCTATGGCTAGATGTCATGCGTCTCGAAATAAATGGGTAGGAGAAGGTCTATACAATGGCCTGCTGGATCACCTGATTTGACGTCATTAGACTTCTTTTATGGAGTTCTTTAAAATATATTGTGTGTACTCCCCAACCCAAAAGTTTGAATGACCTTCGTCAACGCACCATCGAAAGCTGCCATGATATCCCACAACATGTTTTTACAACTGTCCGTCAGGATTTTGAACATAACCTGTATCATTGCATTGCAAACATTTTGAACACTTATTGCAATAAGGAGTAATATTTTCGTTTTCTATCTGAACAAGTTAAGATACATAAAGATTTTTTTAAGTTTCTTGAACACGAATCGACCGATTTCATGAAAGCAAACATCCAGACAAAGAACTTCAACGTATCTTTGAAACAAGCTATCACTCGATACCCCTTGTCATTCAAAAATTTTATGGAATGACCCTCGGGGGCAGGGAGTATAAGGAGGTGTGAAGTAGTTTCTGGTTAAAAAGTTATTCCCATTGACAGATCTGTTCACGTGTCTTGGCGTTTTTCAGTGGTTTTCGATAAATTTGTGGTGGGAAGTTTTCAAATTAACATCTTGAATGTATATTTTCTATATCTGCGGACATACATATTAATTATTCTGCTTAGTGTAGATATATTTTCCTACATCATCAACCATCTTGATTATGTTCCATCTCCAACATCCAGACATAACTGATTTCATAAAAAAACTGTCGGAATAATATTTTGGAGTGATAACTGTCAAAAAGCTTATTGACAACTTAATAAGGTTTTTAAACTTTTTTTAAAACAATTTTTTCTATTTCGGCACTAACATTTTATGTCATTGAAAGGAGAAAAAGAATCTCCATCAAACGAGCGTAATGAAAAGGTAGATTGCAATTAAAATGAAAATCAATTGTTTTTCGTTGCTCATTTGTTTTCTGAAACAAGAACAACTGAGTGTGGCTGTATTATGGGAAACATTAAACAGCTTCTATATAAATAACATTTGTATACAACTATTTACTGAGATACATACTATAATATTCCATGCATAGTGGGCACCCGGTGGCATCCTTGTGGGTATATTTGATTCTCTTATCTCATTTGCCCTCTGATAGAAAACACTGTCATCCAAAACTCATTTTTTGTCAAATATTTTATACTATAAAGATAACAGATGTGGCCAGACCGTCAATAAAGTTTATCTGGTCACTGAACTACAGAGAATTAAATATTTGGAACTCGTTTTAGTAAATGAATAAAAAACAGCAGGCATAAGTCCTTGTAATACAAGACTATCTTCTAGAGACGCCTATGCAACAACTACACCACATAGGCTATCCACTCATCCTTAATCCCCTTTTGTAAAACTTGAAGCCATTGAAGATCCTAAATTCATTAACTGCAAAACGCCGCTACCGCCTGTAAGTCCATAAAGCCCTTAGACATAATTTATTAGCGATCCATAGCGATGGCAAACACTAAACCGTGAACATGAGGAATAAGGGGCATTCTAATAAATGCCCTTAAAAACATAGCCAACCAAGGAAGTTGCACGATTCATGGAGTGCTAAAGCAGAGCACTCATTATGTCCGGATAATTTAGTGGGCCATTATGCATGGAGATAATGATAGGGAGAGTTTGGGGGTAAAATAATTTCCACGAAATGGTAGCTTTTGTGTTAGATTCTTCCTTTTTCGTTTCCTCTACACCAAGGGAAGTATATTGGCATGGTTAAGCCAAAACGCTCACAGCTAGTTGCAGCCTCAATGCTCAAGGTCAAATTGTAACTTGGGATGACAGTGTTGCTTTGCACTGCTGTCTGACGAGCAGTTAAGAGTAAGCTAAACTATGGTCAAGATAAGCGTTGGATTTTTCTGGCTTAAGGTATTCTTACCCCTAATTTTGTGCTATTTCCAGTTGTTTCTGTTGTTTGTTCTCAATCTTTGTTACCACTTTGTTGTCGATACGATAAGTGGTCGAGGTAATATGTGAAAATTCTCAGGAAAGGAAAATTGGACCGTAGAATTGAAAAAACCTGCTTTACAATGATGATGAACTGGACGAAACAAATTTAGTTTTATATGGGGTACCTAGACAAGTGTTTGAAAGGATATATTATTCCAATAAGTTTGATGAACGCGCTTCTTTCCTTAGATTAAGAATGCCGAAAGCTACACGTGTGATACTGGGTTGTTGTACTCTACTCAGAAAAGTTGGTACCCTAAGAAGCGGAGGTAGTATCAGTAAACCCTGCACCAATTTTGATGAATTTTGAGGCAAAATCAAATACGAATTACTATACCTTTGAAGCTCGCTATATTGGCGGCGTAATTATTAGTCGTAAGGATTTCTGATCATTTCTCATTTCATATCCCCACAATATTTGTTTTGTTTTACTTTCTACCCTGTAGAATTGTTCAGGCTAACCCTCCTCCCTCGGTTCAACTCCGGATGCAAATTCGCAATCGAGATATAGTCACGTCTGACCTATTGACATCTCACAGCCTATAACGACTGGAAGCAACAGTGATTCTATAACCGGCAACACATTAAAGCACTTCCACCTTCGGATTGCATGAGAGCCGTTAGGAGTTATACAGGGTACATCTCAGTCAAACTACTACAAGTCGTCCCGAGCGCTGAAAGCAAATAGGCTTATATTTACCATTATACACACAGAAAAATCTGTTGTTTTGTCAAAGACTTACGCTTGGATTCAATGGGACGTTACACTCAGCATTTCTCAAATACAGCGATGTTTTATCCAATGGGAAGTGTATAGTTGGTAACGAATTATATCGTATTGTCGATTCAACTACAAGATGTCATTGGATTCCAATGAATAGTTCAATCGCAGCCTGTCTTTGAATCGAATCTGTGTTTGGTAATTGATTCTAAGCTACTTTCTTTTCCTTGGACCAACAGATTTTATTGCGAGGACAACTGATCAATCTAAATACCTACATTCAAATGTGGGTGTTAGCTCTTCTAAGCCCCAATTTCTCAGTAGGTCCTCCATTTAATATATAACTGGACACATTTAAATCACACAATTGCTGATGCAATACGCAAAACCTCGAGATGACACAACACGGCTAACACCAAAGCAACACAACGAAACAACCCGTTACCGAACAACCTCGTCCATGTTGGCGCAGATAACGGATAACACTGAGGTAATCCTCCTCGTCTTTCTTTTTACGTTCATCTTATCGGGACATCAGACCCGCCGAATACTGATTATAGTTCAGCGAGCAACAAGGGTCATTGAAACAAAATTAATTTTTATCAGATGAATTATCACGCACCGCTGTTGCAGTAATAATTTTTGTACATTGAATAGATTGTATGCTTTGCTTAAATGAAACACAGGGTAAATTTCGAAAACAAAAGGATGTTTTGATTGGACTATATGTCAATACTGGTATTAGAAGGATTATACGTATCGTTAGAACGAATATAAAATTATTTTGAATTTCTCAAGCAAATTTAACACCGTAACAGCCCGTTCACATGATGCCATCAAATCACCGTTTTGGTAATTTTGACGAATCGACGAAAACCGAATGATATGTTCACACAGAAAACGGTTGTAAACAGATTTTCAACCGATCCCGAATTTTTGGTTAATTTTTAATAGTTTTCTTGCGAATGGACGCAAATTCGTTTATAATTTTGTATTGGTATCGCCGAAGCAGAGGAAGGAGAAACTTTGGATTCACCCTATTTTACGTCAAAGGTCTCATTTGGGTGCTTACCACCGATTAGGTTTTATTCTCCAATCAGCTATTCGGTTTTTGATGACAACACGCGACCGAAATGACGAAATTGCCGTAGGCGTTTCGTGAAAAATTACCGAAACTGTGATTTGACCACATTGTGTGAACGGGCTGTAAACGGGTCATTTATGCGTTGCGACCTGTTGTCGTCGATCCACCACAATTTAAAAAACAGGCAACTGATTTTCATCCAACGGTAATTTACATATACGTACATGTTTTGTGTATCTGCTTAAAAATTCTTATTGATATGGATTGGCCCAGCGAAAAGACTTTCACGTTTATAGAACATTATCGAAATGATGAAATCGTTTTGAAGCTATTCTGGTGAAATTTTTAAAAACGGCACTATCGTTTCAACTTGAGTCCAAAAACCACTCTGAGATAAATTTCTAGGTGCAAATATTTGGCTATTGCACCACTTTGGTTGTTTCTTGCTTCTCGTGTTGGCTTAAAATGAGATATGCTCCATCTGCAATTACTAGGTATCCCTCATTTGATTTGATTACGCATTTGTTTACGTTAGAATACTAAAAGGTGGGCCAGCAGGTAGAGAGGAACGGCGGGATCATTCAAAATGGCTGCTTTATAGGTGAAGACATTTTATAACCTCAAATTCTAAGACTGGCATATTTTGAAAATAAATACACATGCGCAAAATGCAGAATGCGTGAGTCATCGATTATTTAGTTGATTGTTCCCAGATGTCTAGAAAATTTTGAACAGAAAAATTAAGCAATTTTTATACTAACAGTCCATCATATTAGGATACATCTATATTCCAAAGATAAAACCACTTAATTATTCACTAACTTGTTAATGCTCCTGCAGATTAAGACTGAGTAATTAACTTAACCCTAGGACGCTAAGCATCGTAAATACGCCCAAGTAGAAAAGTTCATACAAAAAAAAAGTACTGTAGCGTTTTCAGTTAATTTTTAGCATTTGGATGTTTTTGCATCGCTTTAAGCATATTTACAATTATTTCAAATCCATGTCATTGAAAGAATTTAATCGTTATATTTAAAGTAATCACAGGTACCCCAATAAATTCAAAATAGTTGTATATTCGTTCTAATGATACGTGCAGTCTTTCTAATACTAGTATTGACATATAATGCAATCAAAGCATCCTTTTCGTACCAACAATACCGTATATCTAATTCAATGGTCCTTGTTGTTCTCTGAACCATAATAAGTATGCGGCGGGACTGATGCCCCGATTCAACGAACGTAAAAAGAAAGAATAGAGGATCATCTTAGTATTATTATCGGCACCCACCCGCCAACATGGACGAGGTTGTTTCGTTGTGTTGTTTCGGTGTTAGCCGTGTTGTGTGATCTCGTGTTTTTGCTTTTTGCGTTAGTAATTGTGTGATTTAAATGAGTCCAGTCATATACAGGGTGGGCCAATAGTGTGTGGACGGAGGATTGTGGGCTTAATAAAAAATATTTCAAAAATCTGTCACTTGATCATGGTAGGGACCCTTAAGGGCTATAACGTAAAAATATTTTCACTCAAATCTTGACGTTCATACAGGGTGATTCATATCAAACTTACATTTTTTTAAATGGAACCCCCTATATATTATTGCATATTTGGATTCCTTGGTCAATTTTAGTGTGACTTTATGTATCACACATGGAACTTTAAACGAACCGTTTAGGCGCAAATCACCATTTTTGGTATAAGTAGGTATCAGAAAAAAATTGAATATCGCAGCGATTATAAAACTTAGAAGGCCGTGACTTTGCGGTACAACTAAGCATGAAATGCGTCACCTTAGGTCAGACGGCTAAAATTGAATTCTTTTTGTACTTGGAGAAATCAGTAGATTAATTAAGGAAACTTCAATCACAGATAACTTGACTTTTTTAAATGGCAATGCCTATTTTGGTTTAAAAAATCGAATGTAAAATTTGATTACCTTTCTAACGCTATAGCATTCTCGATATCAATCTTTTTTGGTTTTCATTTTATTTCAAATCTTCAGTCAAATCGGTGTTTTTCAATTTTCCTGCGTGCAAGCAACCTAGCAGGCCATGAAAAATAAACAGAAGCTCGTTAATATGGAAGAAACCAACTAACTTAGTAGAAGGATGCAAACTAACTGGAGCAGCGGGGCAAGATTATGAAAATGCTTGCAACATATTAGCTCTAACCGGATACAACAGCCCCAAGATATCTAATGTAAATGAGTAGCTGGGCTATGACAGAAGTGTTTGTTTTTCACAGCCTACTAGCTATTGAGCTCTACTAGAGCTTGACAACTTTCCAAAACGATTAAAAATTTTGAAACAAAAGGAAAACTACCAGCTATTTTTGCTTACAGTCTAACATGTTTAGAATTTCACATCTAATGGGATAAAAAGATTAATCACTTCCGTTTAGTTAAGTCAAAAGTGAAATCTCCAACTGGAGCATTCTGAACATCTATTGAAATAATTGCTAGAATTTTTTAATTACGCTATGTTGTAATTGTGTTTATTTCATGTAGTTTTCTGCAAACTAAATTATGTTTTACAATTCAAACAGACTGCAATTCAAGTTTCATTTTCCGCGATTTTGCTAATAAGTAGAAGTACCTACTGAAGAATTTGAAGGGCTCCAGTCAGAGGTATCATTACTTTTGACTTACGGAAATGGCTCCTTTTTTATAGCATTAAATGTGGAAATTTATTCAGAAGACATAGATATACTGCCAGCAACAATTACTAGTAGTTTTCCTTTGATTAAATATTTTTTTACTGACTTTGGAAATTGACTAATAGCTAGTAGGCTGTGAAAAATGAGCGTTCTTGTTACCGCTATTGTTTCTGGTTAGAGCTAATATGTTGTAAGAAATTTTCATAATCTTGCCTCGTTGCTCTAGTTAGTTTGCATCTTTCTACTAAGTTAGTTGGTTTCTTCCATATTAACGAGCTTTTGTTTATTTTTCATGGCCTGCTAGGTTGCTTGCATGCAGGAAAATTGAAAAATACCGATTTGACTGAAAATTTGAAATAAAATGAAAACTAAAAAAGATTGGTATGGAGTATGCTATATCGTTAGAAAGGTAATCAAATATTACATTCGATTTTTTAAACCAAAATAGGCATTGCCATTTGAAAAAATCAAGTTATCTGTGATTGAAGTTTCCTTATTTAATCTACTGATTTCTCCAAGTACAAAAAGAATTCAATTTTAGCCGTCTGACCTAAGGTGACGCATTTCATGCTTAGTTGTACCGCAAAGTCACGGCCTTCTAAGTTTTATAATCGCTGCGATATTCAATTCTTTTCTGATACCTACTTATACAAAAAATGGTGATTTGCGCCTAAACGGTTCGTTTAAAGTTCCATGTGTGAAACATAAAGTCACACTAAAATTGACCAAGGAATCCAAATATGCAATAATATATAGGGGGTTCCATTTAAAAAAATGTAAGTTTGATATGAATCACCCTGTATAAACGTCAAAATTTAAGTGAAAATATTTTTACGTTATAGCCCTCAAGGGTCCCTACCATGGTCAAATGACAGATTTTTGAAATATTTTTTAGTAAGCCCACAATCCTCCGCCCACGCACTATTGGTCCACCCTGTATTAAATGGAGAACCTACTGAGAAATTGGGGCTTACAAGAGCTAACACCCACATTTGAATGTAGGTACTTAGGTTAGTCAGACAGTTATATTTCCGGTAAAAATGCAACAACTGGTGCAGGCTTATGTCTAATGCTTATATCATGCTCCTTATAACTTCATACAAAATCACACCATTAAACATCCAAACGAATCAGCTTTCCTCAGCATAGAATGTGTTGGTCCAAGGAAAAGAAAGTAGTTTAGAATCAATCACCAAACACAGATTCGATTCAAAGACAGGCTGCGATTGAATCATTCATTGGAATCCAATGACATCTTGTATTTGAATCGACAATACGACATAATTCGTTAGCAACTATATACTTCCGATTGGATAAAACATCGCTGTATTTGAGGAATGCTAAGTGTAATGTCCCATGGTCCCATTGAATCCAAGAGTAAGTCTTTGACAAAACGACAGATTTTTCTGTGTGTATAAACATGTGTCCTAAGGAGTCTTTGTTTCAAGATACATGGTGTCAAGGTTTTGGAAAAAATGATTTCTCATAAAGTTCATTGAGCCGATTTTGTTTGTAATTGGCGGTATTGTTCACTGCAATGAGAGCCTAGGTTTGCATAGGTGCTATCTGGCAGTGAAGAATTTTCTTATAATGCTCGATTATTATTTGTATAATATTTATGTGATTTCCTCACCATTTCAGTAGCTCTACTACTGGCGACGTATCAAAAAGTAAGTATTCTTCAAACAACTGCCAGGTGTCTTCCAATTATAACCCACCGTGAAATAAAATCACGATTCCAATATAACTGCCAGGCATGTACAACGATTAAAACCGCCCCTCCTTCGCCTCTATTCGGTTCCGCTTGCAAATTCTAAATTGAGATAAAGTCACGTTTGACCTATTGACACCTCGCCGTCTATCGACTGGCAGCGTCGTCGATTGTGCGACCCACTTTCCGGAGAATGCCGCAAATTAAATACCTCCCTTTCGCGCCCCCCGGATCACAACAAATAGAAGCACTTCCGGCATCGTATTTCCACCATATAAGAATCATTAGAATTAGTGTGGGACAGGGTCGAAATACCACGTAGGAAATCAGTCTTTAATCAAAATTATTATGAAGGAGTATTGATGTTCTAATATTTTACTTTGTTCTGTGAGCACGCGATAATGATGATAATAATAATAATGTTTATTGCTTTGCAGTACAAAAGAATGAAGTATATAGTAAACATTAACAATAAAAAACAATAGACGGAGATAATGCCCAAAAAAGTTTAAAATTTGGCCCCATAGCTATGACCTAAATAATCTTACCTGTAGCAACTGTTTTATCTCTAGAATGTGACACTGCATTGCCGTATCTGCAATTATCAGAGATCTTTTGTATGTCTGCAGACATACTCACCATCCATTCACCATCCTAATGACAATCACAGATGTCTGTTTATATTTTGTTTTAGGGCCGGTTTCATAATCAAACTTAATTCACCCATTATGTTCAATCCGAGCATCTGAAAATAAATTGTT
The DNA here is from genome assembly GCA_951848785.1 of Callosobruchus maculatus. Lineage (NCBI taxonomy): Eukaryota > Metazoa > Arthropoda > Insecta > Coleoptera > Chrysomelidae > Callosobruchus > Callosobruchus maculatus. The sequence goes on from CATOUR010000006.1 coordinate 7,460,107, forward strand.
TTCATAATCGCTAACTGACAGATCAAAATGACATAATTGTCCAATAAGTTAATGGCTCGCCCTCGGCCAGTTAAAGTGCATTAGTTGAAAAATCAACCTAATCTGACATGTCGTTTGTACGACGTTTAAGAGTTGACACACATCAGAATTTCATTAGGTTAAGGTTGAGTTGACAGAGGGTGTTCGCTTTTATCAGTGTTTATAAAACTTATTTCACAGATTACATCGAAAATATTCATCTAATTGCAGAATCTTTTCTTTATTTACCTCTATATGTATTTGTAGACGACTATATTATATCCTCACTCATCAGGTACCTACCTTCTCCTGATTGTTCACTTTATCTGTAAATTTGCATTCTATAAAGCTTTTTAATGTTGCTACTGTACGAATGAGTAGCAGCTTCTCTTCTTTAGTAATGTTACTGCCAATAAGCGCATGTTTTGGTTTTTGTGGCTTTGACTCCATACCATTCTAATAATAGTAACAATGCTATTCACAATCTGACACATTCACTTTTATAGGTTAAGCAAATGTCACTCAAACAGCACAAAATGTGGCATAAAACCTTCTTTCAGGTGTACCAACCACACCTGTTAATTGATTGACGGTTCCAAATGCATTATGAAACACACATCACATCTATGCACATCACTTTTAATGGAATGATTAAGTTAATAGGTACCTTTGCTAATTAGCGCATTAGTGAATGATTATAAAACCGGGCCTTGTATTGCGCGAAAATTTTCGATTTTAAGATAATACGCTTTCTGGGCGTTTTTTGATATCTTCATGGAAATCCATGTCACTCATTTCTATCGGTCTGTCGATCTACCTTTTGGCGTCTTTCCAGCCTCGTAATCTCGGTAAACCGCTGCATGGATTGTGATGAAATTTGGGTAGCGATATGCTATACGTTTGAAAATTGGTACATGGGTGGCAGGGTAATTATCAAAGAACGAAAAATTCCAAATACTCCTCAAACGTTTTTAGGCGTTTTGGGGTTCCTGATCATTACCTACTTTTTTGGGGGAGGGGTGAAATTGGGACTGTTGGTGTTTAGGGGGCTGTATGACTGAAAGATTTTTTCTATTTATAATAGGTGGTCGATTGTGAAGAAAATATCTAGCGTCATAATATACTTTTTTAGGACCATTCGAACATCGCCTTTCCTATTACAAAAACCAAGGAACTTAGAATTTTCGCATGTATACAAGTCTACATAAGAGTGTTGCTTGAGTAACCTGGAAATTATTCAATTGGTTGTAACGAAATTTTGACACAGTATTACTACTGTGACGAGGATAGGAAACCCGTTTGGTTTTTAGAAGTCGTGTCAGTGGCGGCGCAGCATTAATAAAAAACCAAAAAATATAAACACAGCTCAAACTTTGTTGTTAGGCATTTTAGGGGATCCTGATTATATCATGCCTTTTTTGAGTGGAGGTGAAATTAGGGTATTTCGAAGGGGTGGGGGAGTGAGGGGGGTTGTTACTTAGGTGATTTAGTGTGCTTTTTAGACCTATCAGAATGTTACGTTTCAATTTTGTATTCTGTGGAATAATTCGATACATACAATAACCAGAATAACATGTCATTTGGAAACTACGAACTTGATTGTGATGAAATTGTGACACCGTGTTACTACTATGGAGGAAATGGTAGTAGTGCATCGTTATTGAGATTAGCAAAGAAATGCTTCAGTCTTTCAATATGTCATGTGTGAGCGAAGGAATAATCATATCGGCAGCGGCATTTGTGATTTTGTGTTTTCCAAAAAATAAAAGATCTAAAACGTATAAGTGAGATCATCATTTTCGTACAATGTCGAATTATCTGAATGTTTACATGCTTACTTGTACTGCTGTCGGACTGTACGGAACATCATTTTCTTATCTTCGTCTTAGGTAGAAAATTATCAGGATTAATCCAGAGACATGCGATATAGTAATCGGTGCTTCAAGAGATAGAGAGAACAAAATAAATAGAGGAATATAAATTTAAGATTACTCGAAAAAATACCTAACAATCCGTTTGGAAAAGCTGACTATTGAGTTTCTTACAAAAGAAAATATCACAATTTCAGAAATTAGAACAAAAAAATAGTAATTTAAATTAGCAAAAGTGTTTTTGTTATTTCAAGCATTATAAAATAATAACTTCATTAAAGATTTAATAAAAGTGGAGTCATCATTTTGAAATACACGACCGAATTAAATTATTATCAACCTGAATGGTGACCTGCATGACAGAGACCCATCTGATTTCTGACACGCGTTACATTTCATTTTCTCATTTTTCCTTTGTATTCTAAAGTAATATTTTTAGAATATATTCTTAGAATATAAGTTTCAATATTCACTGTACATTTTACAATGTTGATTAATATGCTTAAAAATCTCATAGGCAATCACGTTTGGCTGTTTTCTCTAATATTAGTGTGGCTGTGGATGGGTTCTGTCCTCAACATCCGGTATGCAATACCGTGCGTTGTATGTGGTTGCCAAGCTTGTGAAGTATATAGTCAAGGGCCTTGAAGAGGGGGATCATGTCGGTCTTACCTTATGTGATCTCAGTAAGGCCTTCAACTGTGTTTCCCATAAGCTGTTACTTGACAAGCTGTCACGTTATGGAATACTAGGGCTCCCTCTGTCTTTGCTTAGTGCCTACCTAACTTCCAGAACTCAATGTGTCGATTGGAATGGTGGTATGTCTGAAATAAGTGCTGCGGCGAGTGGAATGCCTCACTGATCTGTTTTGGGGCCTTTCCTCTTTACAGTATATGTTAACGACTTATTTGGCTACCATTTGCGCGCGCGCGCGCGTGTGTGTGTGTTACGCTAATGACGCTACACTGGGCTGCAGGGCCAAGTCACTTGATGAGTTAAGAACCGAAATGGTTTCAGTTGTTAGTAGGACGGAGATATGGTTTAACCAAAACTATTTTAAACTTAATAAAGATAAGACGCAAGAAATCATTTTTTGTCTTCTACGGGGGTTACTCATGGCCACAGTGGCAGTATCCTGGGGATACACATAGATCATGCTTTGAAATGGGCTGCTCATATACCGCCTTTTTGGAAAGTAAACTTTCTTCTGCAGTATTTGCAGTTAGAAAACTAAAACCTTAGGTCAGCCGACCTTCACTCTTGTCTGTAGACTTCTTTCTGTTCTATGCTCACTTATCTTATGCAATTATTTTGTGGGGTAACTCCTCCATATTTTTAGGCTACAGAAAAAGGCTGTAAGGCTTATTGACTGGTAAGGCTGGTATTGAATTTGGAGAGCATTGTAAATCACACTTTATGTTTTCCAAATCAAGACGTTGCCATCCCTGTACATATTTTATCAGATGATGGATCCTCACAAGCACACACGGGATTTCCATTTAGATTCAAATTTTCATACTTATGAGACTCGCTCAGCTGATCTGATCAGAAGACCCAGATTTCGACTAGACAAGACCAGAAAAAATTCTTCTAAACTTGATTTATACAACCTCCTTCCTGAAACTGCCAAAGCTCTCTCAGTTTATCTATTTAAAAAGCATATAAAAGGTGTTCTTCTTAGAAATGCGTTTTATTCAGTTGAAGAATGCTATTTAGCCTTTCAGAACTCTGAAGTGAATATGCTGTAACTTTTTAGGTAATTTGCCGCATATGCATATTTTAATGTATGTTTTTATTGTTTATTTAATTATTATTTGTTTTATAATATGTCACTATACTATGACTTGTCACAATTGAAGTTCTTGTTAGAATGTGATGAATTAAACTATATATCTATTAAGAATGGGTTCAATGCTAAATTTAGGACCTAATGAAAGACATTTTGGAACATCATCTGGAATTTGAACGTTCGTAAGGTTTTTAATCCAATGTGGTTGAGTAGTAAGAGACTTTTTATGTGATTCTTCAATAAGTCTATTAAGTTTAATTACCTGACTTGGTGTTATGAAAGAGACGGTTGTAATGCCTTCTTTGGCGAAATTCAAAAGAGTTAAAAACAAATTCACTAGTTGAGCTATTGAGGATAGGAAGAACTAACAACGATATGGAGTAGAAGGAGATGATCGAGCTTCGAAGCTAAGGAAGGTTATAAAATATTTTGGTCTGTATCTACTATATATTCGATATTCGCGCACAAAGTTGTATACACAACAAATAAATATATTGATTGATTGATTCATCTATCTAATACAACATGTTTCTGGCCATTAAAGGAAATCAACTTTTTGCGTAGGGCCGCACAATTACTGCCGGGTGTCTCTCGAACATTTTTACTGTACCTATGTACATTTTTCATATAATCCGGTCTCTAGGTACGAGTTCTGAAAGTCTCACTGCATCATGCTATGTTCGATATACTTCATAATGAAAATGTTAGCCTCTCTATTTCTCCCAAACCTCCTCAAGACAACCAATTGCCCTGGTGCTCTAACAGCCCATATAAGATTAAATTTCTGCCCAGCGACATTAGGGACGTGGAGTTCAAGGGAACGGCCATAAAAATTTTCAAATGCGACAGCGACATAACCTGGGCGCCGTTAAATTAAATTAAATACCTCGAACAGTTGCCGCACTCGCACATAATAAATTTGAAGACGCAGGTGGCCTTGCGGTGTCGCAAAGCAGATAAGGGCACTCCGACTCCGCACTCTTTCCTCTGTACAGCAGAGTCATCCTGGGGTTACATTACCTCTGTGCAGCTTTTTAATTCTCGCATTTATGATCGCGGAAAAATAGATCATACTCGTTAAAATAAAGTCAATTTAGTTGTTATTTCAGGAAAAATTATAATAGGCTTCGAACAAAACGTGCACAGAAAAAGATACTGTTGCGTTTCCAATGAATTGTTAGTATTTGGGTTTTTTCCATCGCTTTAAATATATTTACGGTTGTTTCAAATCCATGCCATTGAAAGAATTCAATTCTTATATTCGAAGTATTCACAGGTACGGCAATAAATTCAAAATAATTTTACATTCGTTCTAGCGATATGTATAATCCTTCTAACACCAGTATTGACATATAGTGCAATCAAAACATCCTGTTGTTTTCGAAATTTATCCTATATTTCATTTAAGCAAAGCATACAATCTATTCAATGTACAAAAATTATTCCTGCATCAGCAGTGCGTGATAATTCATCTGATAAACAGTAATTTTGTTTCAATGGCCCTTGTTGTTCGCTGAACTATGATCAGTATTCAGCCGGACTGATGTCCCGACTCATCGAACGAAAAGAAAGAACAGGGGGATCATCTCGGTGTTATTATCGGCGCCAACCCGTCAACATGGACGAGGTTGTTTCGTTGTGTTCTTTAGGTGTTAGCCGTGTTGTGTCATCTCGTGGTTTTGCGTTACATTAAAAAATCACCAAATAGTTAACCGTGCAATTTACGGTGAAAACATGCCCGTCTTTCTAGTTATCTATTGGTACCACAAACTTATTGTATATATGGTAAACATAGACGATAAGATTGCGTTTAGGCTCTAAAGCATTATCCGAGGGTACAAAGCTTCAACAGACTGTTTGGCAAAAACTTGTCATCAGATTATCATGATTAACCATAAAGAGTGATCAGTTATCTAAAACTTCGGTGTAAGGTCTCAAAATTGTATAACTTTAAGAGAAAACTTCAAATTATAGTTTAAAATGGAGTCGTCTTAAAGTCGCCATGCGAGCAAGCGGTATGTGAAGGCTATGTTATAAGGTATCGTATATCCGTAGATTTTCAGTTATGTATGGACTCATCCGCTCAAAAAATCCTACTTAAAAGAGTTGCATTTGCGGCGTCCACATGAAGCGTAATTCGACAAAAATTCATTCTTCTGACAGGATCGCCTTCCTTCAAAATCTTCGGGATCATATCGGTATATCACTGAGACGTCGTCGAAAGGTTCCTGTCTTGCGTAAACGTTGAAAAGTTCAACAAAGCCCTTTGGTTGGATCTTAATTTTCGCAGGCGTGCATACATTATTGTCGATCAGCGCCACAAAATCTACAGTTTCAGCTTTAGCGTTTGTATGATTATAATCGTTCCATTGTGTGTTCAGTGAAGATATCATTCTTAATTCTATTTTGTTCTGGGTGATTTACAACCTTTCATTTTTACGACTACTTGCTATTTTATACACAGAAAAAAATACTGTTGCGTTTCCAATTAATTGTTAGTATTTGGATGTTTTCCATCGCTTTAAATATATTTACAGTTGTTTCAAATCCATGTCATTGAAAGAATTCAATCCTTATATTCGAAGTTGTCACAGGTACGCCAATAAATTCAAAATAATTTTATATTCGTTCTAACGATATGTATAATCCCTCTGATATCAGTATTGACATATAATTCAATCAAAGCATCCTTTTCTTTTCGAAATTTACCCTATGTTTCATTTAAGCAAAGCACACAATCTATTCAATGTACAAAAATAATTACTGCAACAGCAGTTCGTGATAATTCATCTGATAAAAATTAATGTTGTTTCAATGGCCCTTGCAGTTCGCTGAACTATAATCAGTATTCGGCGGGACTGATGTAACGATTCAATTTACATAAAAATAAAGAACAGGGGGATCATTTCAGTGGTACTATCGCCGCGAACCCGCCAACATGGACGAGGTTGTGTCGCTTTGTTGTTTCGGTGTTAGCTGTGTTGTGTCATCTCGTGGTTTTGCGTATTGCATCAGCAATTGTGTGATTTAAATGTATCCAGTTATATTTAAAATGGAGGACCTACTGAGAAATTGGGGCTTAGAACAGCTAATACTCACATTTCAATGTAGGTATTTAGATTAGTCAGACAATCATATTTCAGGTAAAAATGCAACAACTGGTGCAGGCTTATGTCTAATTCTTATATCATGCTCCTTATAACTTCATTCAAAATCACACCATTAAACATCCAAACGAATCGATCAGCTGTCCTCACAATAAAATCTGTTGGTCCAAGGAACAGAAAGTAGTTTAGAATCAATTACCAAATACATATTCGATTCAACGACAGGCTGCGACTGAATTATTCATTGGAATCCAAAGATATCTTGTAGTTGAATCGACAATACGATATAATTCGTTACCCTTCTCATTGGATAAAACATCGCTGTATTTGAGGAATGCTGAGTGTAACGTCCCATTGAATCCAAGCGTAGGTCTTTGACGGAACGACAGATTTTTCCATGTGTGGCCATAAAATGAGGTGAGATTAACTGATAGTAGAAGCCGTAGCTTGTTAAGGTGACTAACGACGTCGTGTTGTATCAAATTGATGTTGCTTGATGTCACTCGGTATAGGGTATGACGAGTGGAAGGTACTTTAGGAGAAGATTGTGCAGCTCATTCCCCATAAAAAATTCATATAAAGTAGTGTCCGATTTTCAACTGTTTCAGAAACAAATTGAATTTTTGAGATTTTTATTAAAATGCAGACTTCCAAACTAAAATCCTAATGAAACAGGATTTCATTGTTTGATTTGGGAATCTTTGGTATTAATCCTTAGAAAATGTATTATGACGACATCATCGACTGAAAGAATGTGACCATGTATCAAGAAACATTACAAGAAATGAAGTTATCTTAAAATATTACCAAATAATCAACCGTGCACTTCACAGTAGAACCATGCCCATCTTCCTAGTTATCCATTGGTGTCATAAACTTTTTGTAAATGTGGTAAACACAGGCGATAAGATTGCATTTGAGCTCTAAAAGCATAATGGATCTCCAAGAGTACAAGACTTCCACAGACCGTTTGACAAAAGCTTGTCATTACAGTTTTAATTTTGTTATGGATACTTTTAATAATGCGCCATTGCATCAGGATTAGTCATAAAAGTAATCGGTTTATCAAAACCTCGATATTGGGTCCCAAAATTGTATAATCTTGGAAGAAAACTTGTAATTTAAAATGGATTCGTATTAGAAAAGTCGCCAGGCAAGCATGCAAAACATGCAGGCCACGTTATAAAGTATCTTGTATCCGAGCATTTTTAGTCATGTATAGATTCATCTGTCCAAAGAAGCCTTTTCAACAAGGTTGCATCTTTGGCGTCCACATGAAGCATAAATCGACAAAATCCATTCTTCTGACAGGGTTGCCTTTCTTCAAACTGTGTACTGGCATGTAATGGTACTGATATAGACGAGTTGTTTGCGTAGTGGATAATTTCAAAAAATTTGGTGCTCATCTCCGGGATCACATAGGCCTCCTTATTAGCTATACATATAGTCATATCGCTCTGAAGTAATTCAGTGTTTTCGTATGGTGAAAGTGACTCAAAAATTTTCTTCTTCTGCCAAGAAGTGCACAGGTACGTGAGCCTCCATATGTATGAGAGTCAACGACGGAGATGAAGCAATCTCATAGTTATTTGGAATAATTACTCATCCATGTTCACGTATTATCGTCGCTTATCCGAGTGGAATTTCAACAAAAACTAAGAAATTCGCATCATAGTTTGTGAGGTAAAGGAGACCATACACTCTCAGCCACAAATTATTTTGGCACAAATATCAGTGGATTATGGCTCCTTCTCAAGTTACCTGTACGTGCTGTCAGAAGTTGTATGATGCCATATTAATGGTTAAATGCTGTATTTGCAAGAAGTTATTCAAGAATTCATGCGTTGACATTAGCTCGTCTGAAGTTAGGCTACTAAATGCTAATAAAGGATGTGATTGGTCTTGTCCATCATGTCGTACCTTTGGCAATGACATTAAAGATCTGAAAGCTATTATTCTCAAGCTACAAGATGATATAAAAACACTGAAGGATACTAGGAATGACGTCCCCATGAATGAGGATGATTTCCTTGAAACAATTATATCTGAAGTTAGCGAACGAGCGAAACGTAAGAAAAACCTTATGATATTTGGTGTAGACGAGCAAGGACCTGACGGTGATAAGAATACAGTCACAGAGATATTGCAATCCGTTGAGCGTGATGTTGATCTGCGGGACGTTAAACCAGTTCGCCTTGGTCGCCAAGTGGCAGGTCGGCGTCGTCCTATTAAGATATCATTTGGATCTGATTCTCAAGTTACTGCGATTATAAGAAATGCCAAGCTTCTTAAGAATACTAGATTTAAGAATGCTGTATCACTTTCTTACGATAGAACTCCACGTCAGGTGTCATATTACAAGAAGTTGAGGGATCAGCTGCACCAAAGACTTGCTGATGGGGAAACTAATTTAAAAATTATTTATTCCAATGATGTACCGAAAATTATCCAGGAAAACCGTTAAGGCCCAACGTTGAGACTGCAGATTTTCGTTGTTACTTTCAAAATGTACGAGGACTTCGATCTAAAGTTGACATTTTTGCATCTTCAGTGAGTGACTGTGAGCATGATGCTATTGCTTTGTGCGAGACAAATCTTTGTTCCAATATTCAGAGCAGTGAATTGTTTTCCAACCTACCGTATGTTGTTCATAGGAAGGATAGGAATGTGGATGTCATTAGAGAACAAAGTGGTGGTGGAGTGCTTTTGGCAGTTAGAAACGATATTAAATCAGAGGTCATAGATACACCACTGTTAGATTTAAATTTTCCGCATATCGATACGCTCATCTGCAAATGTTTGCTAAATCATAAATGCTTTTATATTGGAGTTATTTATATACCACCTTCAGTCCCTGCAGATGTATATGTGCAGTATCTTGAAGAATTGGAGCAGATCATATTCCTTCAGTCTGAAAGAGTCATTCTAATGGGAGATTTCAATGCTCCAAATTTCATTAATGACGGTACTTCTGATAAAAAAGTTCTTGCACTTCAAAGCCTGCTTAACGTGTTAAACTTGCAACAGTACAATAAAATTTTGAATGACACTGGCAAAATTCTAGATTTAGTACTTTTCAACCAAAAATGCAATGTCCTACATGCCTTGTTTCCATTAGTTCCTGAGGATGCTCCATATCATCCTGCTTTAGATATCACATTTGATAATATTTCAGCCAAGAGTAGTCCATTTTCCACTATATGCGATACAAATATGTACAATTTTCGCAGAGCCAATTATCCACAGTTATATGAAGCATTGTTTATGGCTAACTGGTCATTTTTGGATGATATTACCGATGTGAACCAAGCTGTTGATGCGCTTTATAAATTTATTTACAATATACTTGACTCACACGTTCCTAAGTATAGGGCATTCAGTCATAAGTATCCACCTTGGTTCACAGGTGATATTATAAGGAATGTAAAGCGTAAGGCCAAACTACTGAATAAATTTAAGAGATCTGGAGATGCCCAATGTCTGAATGAGTTTAAAAGTCTGAGAGCTACCATAAAAAGTCAATTATCAAAGGCTTACTCCGATTATTTATCAAGAGTTCAATCATCTATTTGCAACGATCCTCGGCAGTTTTGGTCATATGTTCATTCCAAAAATAAATCCTCCAGAATTCCTAATGAAATGAAACTTAATGATTCCACACTTGAAACTCCTTCTGATATTGTTAACGGCTTTGCTGAATTCTTCAATAGTGTATTTGCTACAAACATTGATCATACTGACTGTACTGATAATATTAATCCTAGGAGTCAACTCAATATACAGTTTGATAGAATCACTGAACAGGAGATCATATCTGCATCTAAAAAATTAAAAAATAAACTTACATCTGGTCCAGACAATATACCATCTCTTTTAGTGAAAGACTGCGTATGCGTTTTTGCAAAACCTTTATTTAGAATATTTAATTTATCTGTATCAACTAATACGTTCCCTGATACTTGGAAGCTGTCCAGAGTATGCCCGGTTCTTAAGTCAGGAGATCATTCGATAATCGACAATTATAGGCCCATATCCATATTATGTAATTTTGCTAAGGTTTTTGAGGTCATTTTGTACAATAGAATTTATTCGGTAATCCATGGATCTTTATCACCATTTCAACATGGATTTCTTGCGGGGCGTTCCACAGTTACTAACCTAACTGTATTTTCACAGGCTGCCATTGCATGTGTAGATAAGAAGGGCCAACTTGATGCGGTATATACAGATTTTACCAAGGCGTTCGACAAATTAGATCATAATATACTGATTCGGAAACTTTCTCAATTTGGTTTACATTCTTCAGCACTTCAACTCGTTAAAAGCTATTTACATCAAAGGCAACAGTATGTTATGTATAATGGATACAAATCATTTAAATATATTGCAAAATCTGGCGTACCGCAAGGTTCAAACCTTGGTCCCTTACTGTTCGTGTTGTTTATTGATGATATCTCCGAGTCTTTAAGTTGTAGCAAGTTATTATTTGCTGATGACTTAAAGATATTTTGTAGTATCTCAGGCGTTAGTGACTGTGAAAAGCTTCAGCGAGATATCCATGTGATTGACCGCTGGTGTCATGTTAACAAGCTGCAGTTGAATCCTTCTAAATGCAAAATATGTTCTTTCACAAGGAAGAAATCAGTCATTGAGTATGATTATGCTATTGGTGGCACTACAATCTCTAGATGTGAAACAGTTAAAGATCTTGGGGTAACATTTGATACCAAATTAACTTATTCTGAACACATATATGAAATAACCTGCAAGGCTTCCAGAGCATATGGATTTGTGGTTAGAAACTGTAGGAGTTTCAAGTCACCTGAAGCACTGCTTACCCTTTATTCTACTTATATACGATCACATCTCGAATACGCTAGTGTTATATGGAACCCTTTTTATAATCAAGATAAATATGCTCTTGAAGGCTTGCAAAGGAAATTTCTGAAGTTCTTGGCTTATAGGATTGATGGCATATACCCTGCCCAAGGCTTTCCACAGGCCAGTCTTTTGTGTAGGTTCAACATACAGTCTCTTGAAATAAGAAGAGTGTGTGCGGCCCTAACATTTTTATACAAATTATTACACAATCAAGTGGACGCCTGTGATATCCTTTCACAATTGAATTTTAATGCTCCCTGTGCTAACACTCGTAGTTTCCATACGTTTTATTGTGATAGGGCTCGCACAAATTTGTATATCAAATCTCCCATCTACTTCATGTGTAATAGCTTCAATTGTTTAAGTAGCAAGTGTGACATAAATTTCGATGAATTATGCAAAATTTTGAACACTGCTGTAAACCACTTCGCAACAATTTAGCATATTTATTTTCTGTTTTTGTTAGTTTAGTTTTTTGCTAACATAATTACGCTAATATTTATATTTTTTTTCGTACATTGTCCTGTAAATGGTACTTAACTGTTGGGCAATAAACGCTATTATTATTATTATTATTATTATTATGAGGCCTATCACTGGGACATCGCCGAAAGGTTCCTGTCTCGCGTAAATGTCGAAAAGTCTCAGTAAAGAATCTTTCGTTGGGTTGACCGCGATTAGGGTATCGTCGCTTGTATTCCGCGCGAGAAGCCGCCGCGCTTCCATTGCATAAACTGAATATACGGACACAATATCCGCATATTCTTCATTTCTAAACATAATGGCTGCTACTATAGTTCGAAAGAAATTAAGGCTCGTCCATATAATGCCGCATTAGGCCGGTCGGCCTATGCCAGGCGGCACGTTTTGTTCGGCCCTTTCGGGTCGGCAGGACGTCCACATTGATTGTGTAGTGTGAACGTCCCGAATTTGCAGTCATTTCTTTCCTGCTTTTCGACTCCACATGAAACTGCGATTTCGATGAGACCATCATGTCTCCGTACTTTTGTAGTTGGCATTTGAACTGTCCCACAACCCAGCAAGCAAAATCATGTTTATAAGCATTGTATAAGTATCTATAGAATAAAAACGGAGAAAACCAACTTATTCTATACGCGTTTTTTAAACCCTAATACGATATCTATACAACCAAATAGGGCCCATTTTTATACAACGTTTTTACAGTATAAGGCCTGCAAAGTGAAGCTATATATGACCCTTATACAATGTGCATATACACACATTAACAATACTTATAGAACTGTTGTATAAATGCCCTATTGAACTGGCTTATACAACAAATTAACCAATATGGTAGTTGTTTCAGAAGACACTTAAGAATTACTATAAGAATGTTGTATATATCTCTTCCAAAGGATTATATGAAATCAACGAAGATGACAGAAATAATTTGCTTGATATATTAGTTTTATAATGTCTCAGAGTTAAACAATATGATTGCAAGAATCATGTTTATAGAATCTCTAACGTTCTGCATGAAAGTACAATATGTAGGGACGCAAACTTTTGAAATGGCGATGTCTTATTGCTATAAAGGAAATGTGTTGATCATATCGGCATACTAAGCCATGATTTTATATGGGCTTCAAGTTTTTCTGATGAAATACATATTATACTTTTGCGGCAAAAAAATTGAGCGCCTTCAATATAATACAAATCTATTATATTTTCAATTTCATTTTTCGTACTTCTCCGATCATTTAATGAATAAGTTATAGAAGGATACACGTAACCAAGCTTGATTAAAAAAGTTACTCGTAGTATTTTGTGGAATAATCTTCATTATATACACAGAAAAAAATACTGTTGCGTTTCCAATTAATTGTTAGTATTTGGATGTTTTCCATCGCTTTAAATATATTTACAGTTGTTTCAAATCCATGTCATTGAAAGAATTCAATCCTTATATTCGAAGTTGTCACAGGTACGCCAATAAATTCAAAATAATTTTATATTCGTTCTAACGATATGTATAATCCCTCTGATATCAGTATTGACATATAATTCAATCAAAGCATCCTTTTCTTTTCGAAATTTACCCTATGTTTCATTTAAGCAAAGCACACAATCTATTCAATGTACAAAAATAATTACTGCAACAGCAGTTCGTGATAATTCATCTGATAAAAATTAATGTTGTTTCAATGGCCCTTGCAGTTCGCTGAACTATAATCAGTATTCGGCGGGACTGATGTAACGATTCAATTTACATAAAAATAAAGAACAGGGGGATCATTTCAGTGGTACTATCGCCGCGAACCCGCCAACATGGACGAGGTTGTGTCGCTTTGTTGTTTCGGTGTTAGCTGTGTTGTGTCATCTCGTGGTTTTGCGTATTGCATCAGCAATTGTGTGATTTAAATGTATCCAGTTATATTTAAAATGGAGGACCTACTGAGAAATTGGGGCTTAGAACAGCTAATACTCACATTTCAATGTAGGTATTTAGATTAGTCAGACAATCATATTTCAGGTAAAAATGCAACAACTGGTGCAGGCTTATGTCTAATTCTTATATCATGCTCCTTATAACTTCATTCAAAATCACACCATTAAACATCCAAACGAATCGATCAGCTGTCCTCACAATAAAATCTGTTGGTCCAAGGAACAGAAAGTAGTTTAGAATCAATTACCAAATACATATTCGATTCAACGACAGGCTGCGACTGAATTATTCATTGGAATCCAAAGATATCTTGTAGTTGAATCGACAATACGATATAATTCGTTACCCTTCTCATTGGATAAAACATCGCTGTATTTGAGGAATGCTGAGTGTAACGTCCCATTGAATCCAAGCGTAGGTCTTTGACGGAACGACAGATTTTTCCATGTGTGGCCATAAAATGAGGTGAGATTAACTGATAGTAGAAGCCGTAGCTTGTTAAGGTGACTAACGACGTCGTGTTGTATCAAATTGATGTTGCTTGATGTCACTCGGTATAGGGTATGACGAGTGGAAGGTACTTTAGGAGAAGATTGTGCAGCTCATTCCCCATAAAAAATTCATATAAAGTAGTGTCCGATTTTCAACTGTTTCAGAAACAAATTGAATTTTTGAGATTTTTATTAAAATGCAGACTTCCAAACTAAAATCCTAATGAAACAGGATTTCATTGTTTGATTTGGGAATCTTTGGTATTAATCCTTAGAAAATGTATTATGACGACATCATCGACTGAAAGAATGTGACCATGTATCAAGAAACATTACAAGAAATGAAGTTATCTTAAAATATTACCAAATAATCAACCGTGCACTTCACAGTAGAACCATGCCCATCTTCCTAGTTATCCATTGGTGTCATAAACTTTTTGTAAATGTGGTAAACACAGGCGATAAGATTGCATTTGAGCTCTAAAAGCATAATGGATCTCCAAGAGTACAAGACTTCCACAGACCGTTTGACAAAAGCTTGTCATTACAGTTTTAATTTTGTTATGGATACTTTTAATAATGCGCCATTGCATCAGGATTAGTCATAAAAGTAATCGGTTTATCAAAACCTCGATATTGGGTCCCAAAATTGTATAATCTTGGAAGAAAACTTGTAATTTAAAATGGATTCGTATTAGAAAAGTCGCCAGGCAAGCATGCAAAACATGCAGGCCACGTTATAAAGTATCTTGTATCCGAGCATTTTTAGTCATGTATAGATTCATCTGTCCAAAGAAGCCTTTTCAACAAGGTTGCATCTTTGGCGTCCACATGAAGCATAAATCGACAAAATCCATTCTTCTGACAGGGTTGCCTTTCTTCAAACTGTGTACTGGCATGTAATGGTACTGATATAGACGAGTTGTTTGCGTAGTGGATAATTTCAAAAAATTTGGTGCTCATCTCCGGGATCACATAGATGAGGCCTATCACTGGGACATCGCCGAAAGGTTCCTGTCTCGCGTAAATGTCGAAAAGTCTCAGTAAAGAATCTTTCGTTGGGTTGACCGCGATTAGGGTATCGTCGCTTGTATTCCGCGCGAGAAGCCGCCGCGCTTCCATTGCATAAACTGAATATACGGACACAATATCCGCATATTCTTCATTTCTAAACATAATGGCTGCTACTATAGTTCGAAAGAAATTAAGGCTCGTCCATATAATGCCGCATTAGGCCGGTCGGCCTATGCCAGGCGGCACGTTTTGTTCGGCCCTTTCGGGTCGGCAGGACGTCCACATTGATTGTGTAGTGTGAACGTCCCGAATTTGCAGTCATTTCTTTCCTGCTTTTCGACTCCACATGAAACTGCGATTTCGATGAGACCATCATGTCTCCGTACTTTTGTAGTTGGCATTTGAACTGTCCCACAACCCAGCAAGCAAAATCATGTTTATAAGCATTGTATAAGTATCTATAGAATAAAAACGGAGAAAACCAACTTATTCTATACGCGTTTTTTAAACCCTAATACGATATCTATACAACCAAATAGGGCCCATTTTTATACAACGTTTTTACAGTATAAGGCCTGCAAAGTGAAGCTATATATGACCCTTATACAATGTGCATATACACACATTAACAATACTTATAGAACTGTTGTATAAATGCCCTATTGAACTGGCTTATACAACAAATTAACCAATATGGTAGTTGTTTCAGAAGACACTTAAGAATTACTATAAGAATGTTGTATATATCTCTTCCAAAGGATTATATGAAATCAACGAAGATGACAGAAATAATTTGCTTGATATATTAGTTTTATAATGTCTCAGAGTTAAGCAATATGATTGCAGGAATCATGTTTATAGAATCTCTAACGTTCTGCATGAAAGTACAATATGTAGGGACGCAAACTTTTGAAATGGCGATGTCTTATTGCTATAAAGGAAATGTGTTGATCATATCGGCATACTAAGCCATGATTTTATATGGGCTTCAAGTTTTTCTGATGAAATACATATTATACTTTTGCGGCAAAAAAATTGAGCGCCTTCAATATAATACAAATCTATTATATTTTCAATTTCATTTTTCGTACTTCTCCGATCATTTAATGAATAAGTTATAGAAGGATACACGTAACCAAGCTTGATTAAAAAAGTTACTCGTAGTATTTTGTGGAATAATCTTCATTATGTTCAATGGCGTCAGTTGGAAAAAGAAAATGACTGATAAAAATATGGCGGCTGCTTTAAAAAAGGGTTTCATTCTATTTGAGCCTAGTATACGACTCTTCGCTTGGCTAAGTACTTACTAGGAGACTATCTGCTCCTTTTTATTCATTTTGTGAGCGTTTAGTTGAGTAAATGTTGAGAAAATTCGCATTATATGAGCTTTTACTTGAATAAACGTTGTAGAAGTCCGCGCTAAATGTTGCTTTGATTTAATTATGCTTACCATTTTTGCAGTGTTCCAGCTCTTAAGTAAGCAGATTTCTTGATCTATAATTAATTAACATATGATAACCAAAACAAAACAGTTACTTAGTAACTTAATGAATGGGCTAGTACTTCAAACTTAAGGTTCCAATTTACTAATGTTTAATCGAGCAACGATAATATATCTCTGTCATTATAAAGTCACAACCAAATATAGGCAATTTTTATTTAACTACATACACCGTTTCAAATGTATCTTAAGACAATTAAAGCAGATTCACATGTCATTATAAAAATACCATTCAAATAATGGCTTTATTTTTAAACATAAGACCTTTAAAATATGCAGCTTAGCAACACTGTTCTAAGTTCCCAACCAAACATTCCATAACTATTTGAAAATGGCGCCCATATGCCTCCTACAGAGTAGAGTATCTGTATAGTGGTTGTATAACGCATAAACGCAACAGCGCTGAATACGTTTTTATGTGGTTATGTTTTTATTTGGTATTAACAACATAAGAATGTAAAGTGGGTACAAAACTATATTATTTTCATCATTAACTGTAGCAATGTTACATTAGAGTATCTCTTTAGGTGCCGTGTATCACCAAAATTGAGAGTCTCTATAATTTTGGGAGTACAGTTCCATATTTGCAGCATCATCATTTTTTGCATCTTCTTTATCACTAGAGCTTTGGCGATCGGCTTCTATCGTTTCCGTCGTTTCTGTTCCAATAGGAAAATATTTTGCTAGTTGGGAAGGAGGGATGGGCACGGTACACTTCGATGAGATTCAAGATTTGTTCGTCTCTCCACTCCATGCTATTCAATTTCGATCAAGTATGAACCACCTTCTAGTATGCACAACCTCGAGACTACCTTATTTTTTTTTTCAACAGAAGCCGATTGGCTCATCTATACTGCATAATTTGTACTGACTTCGTTCGGCCTCCTTTAATCTGCAGCGACATGGTTCGGTACCGATTTGGCACAAATCGAGTCGGCAGGCCGAAAGAGTCGCCCACACTAATTCGGCTTTTTCATTCGGTCTAAGCCAAACCATCCCTCCAGGTATAATGTGCACATGCTTCTAGCCTTCTATGCAGTATAGACGAGCCGATCGGCTTCTGTTGAACAAAATATAAGGTAGTTTTGTGCTTATCCATGCTAGAAGGTGGTTCATTCTTGATCGAAGTTGATTTTTGTGAATGCAATGGAGTGGTCAGACGACTCATCGAAATGCACCGTCCCCGTCCCTCCTTGTGGGACAGTTGAAATGCCAACTACAAAAATATAAACCGGAGACATGATGGTCTCATCGAAATCGCCGTTCCATTTGGACCAACCAACCTGGCATAGACCGAGCGGCATGACTCATTGTGGCTGTGAGCTAGCCCACTCGATTTTAGGTTAGGTTCGTTATAACACTGCACGTGTAGCAGCCCGTTCACACGATGTGGTCAAATCACCTTTTCGGTAATTTTTCACACGGTGAGCCTACGAAACGCCTACGGCAATTTCGTCGTTTCGGTTGCGTGTTGCCACCGAAAACCGAATAGCTGGTTCGGAAATAAAACGTAATCGGTAGCATTAGCGTATTGCCTAACAATACGTTAATCAATGTCGGTAGGAAGCATCCACATGAGACCTTTGACTTAAAATTTAGCACAAGAAACACATACATATTTTATTTAAATACTCCCAGAACTAACCTACTGCCCCATTCTCCAATGTATTCAATGTGCAAGTGCTGTAACAATATGCAACAGCGTGTGGATATTCTCGACACATCTATATCGCGCCTTAAAAACACTGTTTTATGTTAGGCATCTCTAAATGCTGTTTTATATCTCATGTATGTCTTTACATCAATATAATATGGTTGTACTGTTGGTAGTGGATCAAATAAATAAAAAAAAAGTAAACATACCAGGTGCTCAACGGGGTGCAAAATGCAGAAAAGCTATTTTTTAAAGTTAATTCTCCTGAAGTATATTTCATGCATTACTGTTCCTGCATTATCAGAATTTGTTACCCCAACGCAGTAAAATATGTCGCTAATGCACCCGAGTACCATTATCCGTAATATCGGTGGCAATTAGCTGGCCTCATTTGGGAAATTAAAACAGCTGCTTGCTCTCACTATAAAAATTATTCCAGTTAGTATTATTTCCTCTGTCCAAATATTAAAAGGTGTGTTACAGGGTGTTACTCAATGGTGGGCCGTAATTCCAATTGAGCATTTCTGATTACAAATTCAAGCAAAAGGATGCGTCAAAGTTTGGAAAACAATTGATTTTTTATCAATTTCTTAAAGATCGTTGTGTCGATTGTCTTTTAAGCTAGCAGTATTCTTTAGCAGTCGACGATTAATATCACTGACACTGACCTCAAAAAAATTAAATGTTATTTTTCATATTGAACAGATTAGAAAACATTTTTGTCTCTTGATTTCTCTCCGTATCTCAGTTTGTCTTCGAGGTTGAAATAAAGACCACTTTATGGCCTGTCGAAAAAAATGTTAAAACAAAACAAGTTAACTTTGTTATTCTTATTGAAAATTCGTAATTCCAAGGCCGTATTTCTGAACCAAATTCAAGTAGAAAAGTTCATATAAACATGTGTTCTAAAGAGTTTTAAAAAAATCAATTTTATCCAGGAAACAGATGGTTGGGTTTAGGTCAAGAAAAAGAGGGAGTCTCTCTTACTGTTTTGCCTAAGTTTCGGCCTCTATTAGGCCATCTTCAGGACACTAACATTTTTTTTAATAATTAGACAGACAAATATACATGACAGTTATAAGAAATTGAATATATAAAATGACAATAAACAATAACAAATTAAAAAGGAGGGGTGATCATTGCTATTAAAAAAATATATACAATATACACAATAAACGGATAGTACTTACACCAGTGATGGACTCTTTGAGTCAAATATGGCGAAAAGGCACATGTAGTATAAAAAAAGTATCTAAGGGCAAAACGACACGTAATAAATGAGACAATAAGACCGAGATTGTCTATTCACAATCGATGGGTACGCCGGACTGGCAAAAATCATAGGTGTTTTAAAGGAATTCTATAGGGGCACAACAAGGTTAGCAAGAAACATAATATTTGAATATTTATAAGTATAAATATTGAATACAGGGCGAAGTTGAAAACAGAAAATGTAGGAAAAGGGGGTGGGATGGGGTAATGTAGACCAGTGGTAATTATAAAGAAGAAGAAGTAAATGTGTGGTTAATTCTGCTTGGGTATTTTGCTGATCAGGTTAAAATAACTACTATTTAAATTTTGTATATCCTGTTTCTTGCTAACAGTATTAATGTTTTTTATGTTAATCATTCCAGGAAACAGATGTTTCTTTAAATTACTTTGTTTTGATAAAACGGTTGTACTATCAAAATCAAAATTGTGTGTGATGTGTCTTGAGCATGCTGCAGCTGTCCTACATACAGGGTGAGTTTTTAGTACCGGCTCGGTCGATAACTCCACTACTGTAGAAGATAGCGAAAAAAGTTGTAGCCACGGATATGCTCCTTGCTCAGAAAATATTTAGATTTATACAGGGTGATCCATAACTACGTGGGGATGCAAACATGCATTTTTTAAATGAGACACCCTATATATTATTCCATATTTAAATTCTACTAATGATTTTCGTTCTTCCAATATAGGTATTAATACAGGGTATTTTAAAAGTTATGAACATTTTTATATCCAAATCGATATCAAATGGGCGTATTGTATATCAAAAAATAATGAATCAAAAATTATTTTTTTACACGAAAAGATTAAAATATCCTCTAGTTTTAAAATCGGCTATAAAAAAAGCCCGTGACGCATATTCGTATACAGGGTAATGTAGAATGCAAAATCCAGATTTTATCTTTTTTTTAAATGTAACCCCCAATATTTTATTATTTCATGTGGGTAAAATACTTTTTTATCGTATTGTTGCTTTTGAAAGCAATTTTTACCTTGTCACTGCTTAGTACCCCAGCTAAGTTCTCTGAGAGGTTCTTTGAAATCCCATACATTTTATAGTACTTCTTCAACATCTGTTGTTCTTCTTTATTAATGGAATCTATTGGTTTTCTTAGTAATTAATCTACAAGTTTTACTGGATAATTGTTTTTTAATAGATAAGTCTTTATGTTCTCTAAAACAATACTCACAATACTGTAACTACAGGGATCAATATAGAATAATATAAAGGTGCATCATTTAAAAAAATGCATGTTTGCATCATTGCGTAGTTATGGATCACCCTGTATAAATCAAAATATTTTCTGAGCAAAAAGCGTATCCCTGGTTACAACTTCTATCTACAACTATTTTTGCAATCTTTTACAGTAGAGGAGCTATCAACCGATCCGGTACTAAAAGCTCACCCTGTAAATTCAAAGCCTGGGTTGTTGATGAAACAGTAATTCTGTAATGCTTTTGCGCCTAAGATGGGATATGCAATCTGTTTCCTGTCTGAAAAGCACTATATATCTATTTCAAATCTATACGAGCGTACTTCCAATTTTTTATATCTGCATCAAAAGTTTTGTGATTACCGTTACGCTACATCAGCCACGAGTCTAAAGATACGCATATATTTTTTGTTTACGACAACTGAGGGCAATATCCATATTTCTACGTCTGTATAATATGGTCGAATTATCGGTTGCGTCCCCCTACTGTGTGTAAATGTTTTTTTTTGATACCATCTTGCGTAGAACTGTTTCCACGTGAAGTCACAATAAAAATGCATATCAGCAAGGCTCGGAATTTTAAGCGGCCCTCGTTATTATGTCACAGGCGCCATAGAGGGGATAGAAAAGGGCAATTGACGAAAGGACATTTGAAAAATATTTTGAAAGATGGCGAACTTCCGGATATACCGGAAGTAGGCATCAACTGCCTTATTTTAAATGGAACATCCTGTATATTATTACGTTTTTGAATTCAGCATCGACTTTTAGTCCAGTTTGTTAACCATTATGTATGTCTACGAAGCCTATTTTCGCAGTTATTCAGCAATCTTTACAAAATTTGACGTTTGTAGGACTTTACAATAAATGTTAATATCTCGGAAACTAAACGCAACAGAAATATTTGGTTTTCGGTCTTGAAACAAGCAAGGAACTTACTTGTGTTTCGGTAAGACCGTTGTTTCAAAAGAACATTAGATCAATAGACTAGCAATTTTGAAATTTGAAAAGTTAGAAACGTTAAAAACTTGTTTTTTCAAATGGGATGGTATGATAATTTTCACATCGGTGGATGCGAAATTAAATTCTCCTTCACTTTTATCTAGGCACATATGGTTCTATCTTTGATGGTTTTTAAGATACTTATGGTTTTGTAATCATTGCGTAGGATTTGGAAAAATCGTAGGTGGCGTGGTTCGCAGACGAAACAATTGGCAGGAAACCTTTCATCCAAAGTATTTCGACTTCTAATACTAAAATGTGCTTTCGCTCCATCTACCCGTAACCACATTATTCTTAAAAACTCCAGTGGTAAATTTTCCAACGGCTTTTCCAAATTTTCATTTAGAAAATTTGAGAAAACATTAGTTTAATATGCGGTTTCCAATAATACCACCACAAATGCTTAGACTCCATGCTGGTTATCAACAAACCTCTCAAAATTCGGATTTACGTCGGTATGAAAATGTAAATTATGCCAGTTTACATGGCCGTTAATGATAACGCTGTAGCTACATTTCATATAAAAGAAGATGAAAGAATTTCATAAGAAATGTAGCTTCATTCGTAAACAACACACTGTTAAAAAGGAGTGTATCTTCTTGGACTCGAGCACGACTCCAGTTACAGAAATTCATTCAGTTTTCAGTCTTGTCTTTCAATTGCTTGATTTAGCTGCACGTGATAAAGATGACTCCGTTAAGATCATGTTCACAGATGTTTGACCAATGCCCAAATAGCGACTAATTTCTGCTATAGCACTGCTATGCGGATCTTCAACTACAATTGCGAGAATGTCAAACTCACTATCTTCATGTATTACTGCTACATGTTTTCCGTCTCTCATATTTTACGCCCACGTAAATCCAAATTTTGAGAAGTTTGTTGACAACCAGCATGGAGTCTAAGCATTTGGGGTGGTATTATTGGAAACCGCATAGTAAACTAATGTTTTCCAAAATTTTCTAAATGAAAATTTGGAAAACCTCTTGAAAAATTCACCACTGGTGTTTTTAAGAATAAAGTGGTTACAGTTAGATGGAGCGAAAGCACATTTTAGTATTAGAGGTCGAAACACTTTGGATGAAAGGTTTCCTGCCAATTGTTTCGTCTGCGAGCCACGCCACCTACGATTTTTCCAATTCCTATGCAATAATTACAAAACCGTAAGTGTCTTAAGAACCATCAAAGATAGAACCACATGTGGTTAGATAAAAGTGAAAGATAATTTAATTTCGCATCCACCAATGTGAAACCTATCATACGATCCCATTTGAAAAAAAAAGTTTTTAACGTTTTTAACTTTTCAAACTTGAAAAATGCTAGTCTATTGATTTGATGGTCTTTTGAAACAACGAATTCACTGAGACACAAGCACGTTCCTTGCTTGTTTCAAAATCGAAAACCGCATCTTTCTATCGCGTTTAGTTTCCGAGATATTAACGTTTCGTGTTACAAACGTCAAATTTTGTAAAAATTGCTGAATAACTCCGAAAATAGGCTTCGTAGACATAAATAATGGTTAACAAACTGGACCTAAAAATCGATGCTGAACTCAAAAGCGTAATAATATACAGGGTTTTCCATTTACAATAAGAAAGTTGATACTTACTTCCGGTATATCCGGAAGTCCGCTATCTTTGAAATTATTTTCTGAATGTAGGGTATTTCAAAAGAAACTTTTTTCATATAAAACATTTTCGTCTAACTTAAACATACCGTTTAGAGAGAGAACCGCGCGCTTATTGGACCATCCTGTATAACGACTATAGTCGTTAAAATAAACAACTTTTTCAAATAACTTAGCGAGATACAGAATAAAAAAACTGAATCTGGGCTGGTGTATCCAGACGTACCTAGTCTATGTTTAGTTTTTTGGTCGGATTTTTGTCTTATCGAATAGACATTGCACTTGTCAGATAGTCACTTTTTGTTTATTGTTCTTAATTTTAAATTGTTAAGCCCTAAAATTGGCACATTATTATTGAACAAATTTTAATATTTACCTATCAAGTTTAAATTAACTATGATAGTAACTAGGGCCCTAATAGACGGATACAATGGCTGATTGATAATACAAAAATCCGAACAACAAAAGCATACTAGATACGCCTTGAAACACGAGCCTTTTTGATTCAGTATCTCGCTTGCTTTTTCAGTTTTCTTAAAAAAGTTATGAGACCATTTTTTCATTTTACCGACTTCTATGCACAGTTAAAAAAGAGATATCAACTTAGGACTCACCCTGTAACCCTGTATAGTCTATGTTTGTCAAAAGTACCCAGATATTAATACTAGGTCTGACAGTATATTAACCGGACTTACTTTTTATCGAACCTGTGGCCACCACTATCCCCCCTAAAGCTACTGGAAGAAAAGACCTGCAAGGCGGCTTAGAAGAAAATCCCTTCAAAAGAAGGGATGCAATCCCAAGAAGTCCACCAAGGGAAAGATCGTGGTCCATATCAGAAACGGACTTCGATCGAACAAAAATGACCGAGGAAAATCCTGCGAAGCGGAAGAGAGCAGATATACCGCTAATAAAGAGTGAAGAGAAGGTTTCACCCATTGTCAGGAAGCTTGTCGAGAAGGTCGATGAGCTCAAGGAAATCCTAAAGGTCAATGTGAACACCAAGACCAGCATAAAAAGAGGTGTAGAAGAAATAGGTAGGCTGGTAAATAAGCTAAAAGACTTGGACCTACATTCCGAAGAGACAAAGAGCCCGGCACGGACCAGAGACCAAGGATCTCAGACAAACGCTATTCAAATGACCAGTAATAGCGTCCAGACCGAGGGGCCTTGGCATCACAAAACCAAAAGGCAAGAGGAGCTAGCGGCGGAGATCATCATGGTCCTCAAGAAAAACCCCGAGGACTATGACGCTTTCAAAGAAGTCGCAAAAAAGCAATGGCCCTCGTCAGTGTACACCAGAACGCAGGAATGCGGGGGAAACCCTGTATTGGGGAAACAGGGTGAGACTGACCTCGTACTGTGTACGGACAAAAAACAAAATTATGACAAAGGGATAAATAAGTCATTCCTGCTGAGATACCCTGAGGTAGAAAATTTAGGTACCGAAGGGGAAGAAGTAGAGGGATTCTCGTACCTGAAATACGAGACGCGTATAGCTACGAGCAAAGGTCCAGGACAAACCACTAAGAGCTTTGTATACAAAGTGGTGCTAGACCAAGACGAAGACAAAACATTCGCGAATGTTATCAGTCTAAGAGAGACCGCGGTCAAGGAGGGCCGTTCGACTATTGCCGTCCCTACGCCAGATCTGGTACGAAAGGACCAAATAAGGAAAATGTTGGAGTTTGTCTTCGCAGGCACTGACATTATGATAAAATACTATATCCCACCCAAAAAGGGGCCCGGGCAGGTAGGAGAAACTTCACAAGGCAAGGCCCAGGGAATGCCAGATCTAGCTCGGAGGCAAAGAAATACAGACGCCGTAATCGTTGCCGCGGAGGGGCTTACCTATGCACAGCTGCTAACGAAAGTCAAGCAAGAAGCTAGGATAAACGACCTAGGGATCTTAGTGAATAACGTGCGACAGACTAAGAAAGGCGAGCTGCTTATAACAGTACCCAAAACAGGGGGAAGTGCCGAGCAGCTGAGGGAGGCAATAGGTAAGCTCGATGTTGCGGGAATTTCCACCAGGAATACCAGCCGTGTCACGTTGCACGTACGTGGTATAGACGGGGTTACGACCGACAAGGAAGTGCAGTCAGCACTTCGAGAAGCAGTGGGGGATGACAAAAATAACACAATAGTCAGATCCCTGAGACCCACAAGAAACGGCAACCAAGTGGCAACGGTTATAACCTCCAGGGAAATTGCCAGCAGACTATTAGCCAGGGACCGAGTCAAGATAGGTATCGTGATGTGCACGATACAAGAACGTGTGACAGTACAAAAATGCAGGAGGTGCTGGGAGATCGGCCATCAGGCCAAAAGCTGCCAGGGATTAGATAGGGCTAATCTCTGTCTAAAGTGCGGAAAAGAGGGCCATAAAAAGGCTGAATGTAAAGAAAACGAGTACTGCCCTATATGTGAGAAGGCGGGTCATAGAGCAGGATCGTACTCCTGCCCTGCTTATGGCCGTATGCTGAGACACCTGCAGAAGAACAGCAGGCGCCAGCATGAAGCAGTGGCCCAGGAAGTTTTAGACATGTAGGAACTCCTCAATTATGATTAAGGTCTTACAAATCAACTTGAATAGATCCCGCGCGGCGCATGATATGGCTCATGCGGTAGCCTTAGAAAAGGATATCGACATGATCATAACATCTGAGCCGAATAGAAAGGCGTCCATGTATCCCAAATGGCATACCGACTTAAATCACGACGTTGCGGTCTACTTCCGTAACCAGAACATCGTCGTCAAGTCCATTATTCGGAGAAAGGGATATGTCTGTATCCATCTCAACAAACTAACAGTGTACTGTTGTTACTGTTCTCCAAATATTCCGTATGAAGAATACGAGAAGTACATGGAAGCACTTTGGAAAGACGTGGAGGCGTCAGAAGGCAAAGCCATAGTCCTTGGTGATCTAAACGCAAAAGCGACAGATTGGGGTTCCCCAAACACGGATAAAAGAGGTCGGCTACTGTGCGAATGGCTTGCAGCTTTAAATATGGTGGTACTGAATGATGGAACACCTACCTTCTTCAGAAGAGACTACCAATCACACCTCGACGTCACCACAGCTTCGGAGAACATAGCCAGGAATATAGGAGGTTGGGAAGTTCTGGATACAGAATCAATGAGCGACCATAGATTCATTTACTTCGAGATTCGGACTGCAGACAAGGTACGCAAGGCCACTTGTGAGTATCACACACCTTTTGTCGACATGGTCAAGTTTCGAGAAGTTTTGAAGTCTCGCTTGGAACATATCCCAGATTCGGACGAGTATACAGTAGAACAGTATACAGCACTAATTAAAGAAATGACCGAAAGCTGTACGATTAAAAGAGGAACAAGGACTGCCATGGTTCCCTATTGGTGGAATTCGGAAATTGAATCGGCACGAGTAGTCTGCAATGCAGCAAGACGCAACCTAACACGCGCTCGGCGCAGAACAGACGTCGCAGAGCCGAACGTCAATTTCCTCCACGACCTGTATAAGGAAAAAAGGAAGAGGTTGCAAAACCTTATCCTTGCAGCCAAGAGGGAAAAATGGAAGGAGCTATGTTCTTCTCTTGAAGAGGACATTTGGGGTGAAGGCTACCGAATCGCAACAAAGAAAATAACAGGCATGGTGCCCACCTGCAACTTAAGCGTCGAAAGGAAGGTCGAGGTAGTGCGGCAACTCTTCCCAGTCCGGCAAGATGTCTGGCAACATGACAGCCTGGACGAGGATGTGGAACGGTTTACAATAGACGAACTACGGGTAGCGGGAGAAAAGATTAAGACCAGGAAAGCACCGGGTCCAGATAGAGTTCCCCCGGAGGTCATCAAAGAATTGATTGCCACTGCACCGAGTCTACTGCTAGGACTACTGAACCGTCTTTTGAAAATACAAACTTTCCCGACCATCTGGAAGAAGGCTAGAGTAGTGTTGATTGCTAAGGGAGGTAAACCCCCAGAGCTTGCTTCGTCATACCGACCCATTTGTCTTCTGAATACAGTGGGAAAGCTGTACGAAGTACTAATTCGGCAGAGGTTAGAAGCGGCACTGGAAGAAGCGGGAGGCTTGTCGCCAAACCAGTTTGGCTTCCGCAGTGGCAAGTCAACTAACAACGCATTGGAGGCCGTTCTACGCTTCGTAGAAGGAACCTCCAAGAAATGGGGAGCATTGGTGACACTTGACGTGCAAAATGCCTTTAATACGGCGTCATGGGGCATTATAATGGAGGAGTTGAATAACCGTGGCATAACGAGGTATTTACGGAATCTGATTGGCAGCTATTTTAGTGACAGAGCTATAAAAATAGCAAACATAGAGCTGGAGATGTCTACAGGAGTTCCACAAGGATCAGCTTTGGGTCCTCTTCTCTGGAATGTCCTGTATGATGGCGTTTTAAGGATAGTTCTTCCTCGAAACACAAAGACTGTGGCGTTCGCGGATGACCTCGCGCTGGTAGCCTCCACCAAAGATGAGATAACTTTGGTGCAAACAACAAACGAGGCACTGAGAAGGATAGATGAGTGGATGTCCAGACACCACCTTCAGCTGGCACCAAGCAAAACTGAGGCGGTCATTCTCCGGGGTTCTAGGATCACTAGGAACCAAGTGAGTTTCCATCTTAGAGGGGTGCAAATAGTACCCAGCAAATCGATAGTGTACCTGGGGATTACTGTAGACAACGAACGATGTTTCAACGAACACATAAAGAGAACTGCGGTGAAAGCAGAAAGAAAGGTGGCATTGCTGTCAGGTATAATGCCAAACGTAGGCGGCCCAAGTATGCGAAAAAGACAGATCTTGAACGGAGTTATCCACTCAGTTATGCTACACGGAGCTCCAATATGGTATAAAGCGATGGAGAGGAAAAAGCACCAGCAAACCGTAGACAGGGTGCAAAGGAAGTCGCTGCTGAGGGTGGCCAGTGCGTATCTACCAAAGCGCTACAGGTTATAACAGCGACACCGCCACTGCATTTGTTGGCCAAGGAGAGGAGATATATGTATATCGGGGATGGTGCTCTGCCAGAGCGGCGGAGGACCGCCAGGCAGAAAACCATGGACGAGTGGCAGGGGATCTGGTCCAGTACAACGGAGGTGGCGCAGTGGACTAAGCGTCTGATTCCAAATATACGAGAATGGGCAGAGTGTAGACACAGGACAACCTGCTACTACCTCACACAGGCGTTGTCGGGCCATGGTCCCTTTCGGGTATACAGGAACAAAATAGGGCGAGCGACGGACGATCGTTGTCGACATTGCGGCCAGAGCGACACAGTCGAGCACACCCTATTTGAGTGTGACAGATGGTCCGGCTACAGGCAGGAAGCGAGAGCGAACCTGCCTGAGGACCTGACCCCAGACAACATGGTGCCCATAATGATATCTAGCGAGCAACGCTGGAAGATCGTACATGAGATGGTTCGAGGCATTCTAAAATCGAAAGAGGCAGAGGAACGTAGGGACATGTTGTAAGAAGGAGAACAAAAACATACTTAACTCATCTTGCACTGCGAAGAATATCGTTCACGATGATGCCCGGTGCAGATGGAGATTGAACAGAGGTAAGAAAAGAGGGAACGGGTTTTAGCCGGTCGGGCCGTGGTGACATGACAAGCTGGTTCAACGTCGGGCGGGCAGTCTCTCTCTCACACTTTCGGGTGTGTGAGTGCTTCTGTCCTTGCGATCAAGCCGATTTCCTAAACCCTCTATAATAAAAAAAAAACCACTATCCCCCATCACAGCGCCCTGCTATATTGCTCACCAAAAACTGCCTTAGTTCACGTGTTACCTGTATTCGGCCCATCAAAT
This sequence comes from Callosobruchus maculatus, assembly GCA_951848785.1. Lineage (NCBI taxonomy): Eukaryota > Metazoa > Arthropoda > Insecta > Coleoptera > Chrysomelidae > Callosobruchus > Callosobruchus maculatus. The sequence goes on from CATOUR010000006.1 coordinate 7,489,773, forward strand.
TTTGTCACGTGGAGACCGCGCCACGCCGACACTTGGTCTTTGGTCAAAGGCTCCAAAAGTACTCCATTTGGGAATATCAGTTTGGTTATGAGACCTGCACCTGATTCCTGAGCCGACTGTGGGGCTGAAAGTAGAAGGAAAACATAGATGTGATTGCAAAATCAATATCTTATGAGATGGACCAGCCAGACCAATATTTTTTAAACATCTTGAAACGATAGTGAATGGTATAGAGCCTCAAAAGAGGTGGTTTCAATTATATGCTAGTGAGCTTTATGAAATGCTATTCTAGTTTTAAATCATGTCTGATGAACATTTACAAGTCTAGCAAAGATACGCCACTGTTCAAGCAGCTCACGATGCATGTTCTTCGCTTCGTTCTATTTCTGTCGTCACCTTTAATACAGTAACATACTTTAGGATCATTTCCGTACCTTGAAAATGTTTAATCGAACTACAAAGCGAAACTTTATACTGGCGATAAAGCTATGTAGGTGGAAAAATATAATATCGGTTTAGCACGGTTTGCGAGAGTAGTTGCTATTTAAAATATGCACTGGCACAATATGTGACAAAAGTCAGTTTATTAAGTAAATGTTGGCACATAATTCAACGCAAGGCGAAATGCCCATTATCGTTGGTATATAAATATGCAGCTCTTTGTTGTGCAAGGATGTTAAGAAGTAATTTCCATGTTTTTAAAGGTTTTTAATTCTTGGGTAATTTTTCTCTGTGGTGCGTGAAATATTGTTAGAAGTTAGAAGGCTTTCTCTGGGACCTCTGACTTCATCAGCCTTCTCGTTCTTCTAAAATCCACAAAAAATGATCTCCCTGATTTATAACTTACAGCTCCAAGTTCCATGCCTGCTCGTAATCTGGTTGTTAATAAGCTCTAGAGGTGCAACCTCCCACACTTCACAGCATGTTGTAGTTCGTCCAGCGTGATCGGAGGATTGGGTGAATCGCGAATGTAGCGAGCCATGCAATCCCATGCTTTTTCCATTGGCGATAAATCGGCTACTCGTGAAGGCTGGTGAAGTACACTGACTTCAGCTAATATACTGTAGAAACCTCATCGACACCATTTCAATATCAGAACGCGCATTATCTTGCTGAAAGACACCTCACTCATGTTACGTTGGGCCGTTATTGTGCCACCAATTACAAGTGAAGATGACTTGCAGTTAAATTCAAGACACCTCAAAACATCAAACCAATAGGATGCCAGATGGTGTATATGAGGCGAAACATTAAACTGGAGGTCACATCGTTTACCCCGTCCATCGTAGTCTATGGTTGCGCTTCCACCAGAGATGTGCGAGTATGTGTTGAAAGAAATGTGTTCTTAAAGAACCAATGGAATCGCTTGAATCACCTCGCTTCGCTCAGAACAGTTCTGGTGGAAACGGCTTAGCGCAGCGAAGTTTATGTAAGTACAAAACAAGGCATGTTGGTGAGGAATGTGCACTATTAATGTGTTTCGAGAGATGTGCGCTACAAATGCGTTGCGACGGATGTGGGCGAGGGACGAGTGCTGTTGATTCAGGCGAGCAAATAGTAAACTTTGAAAAGAGCCCTCTACACATCCTCCTACGCTCATCTGCACACCGATTCACAGCTTCGCGAAAATGTTCGCACCGTCCATCTTCCTAGCACATCTCTGGTGGAAACACCCACACCATTTCCTAGCACATCTCTGGCGAAAACGCAGCGTAACTGTCTAACGCGTCCATCGTGTATCTTGAGACAAAACCTGGACTCGTCGGAGAAAGCCTTGTCATGTCACTCAGCATGCCACTGACGGTGTTCTAAGCACCAATCTAACCGTTCGCGACGATGGTTTGCAGTAAGGGATTTGCAGTAAGCGGTTTGCAGTTAGTGAAAGCACTAGATGCGGACAATATAATCTGAAGTCTATTTCACGCAATCTTTAGTACACCTCGCAGATTCGGAGGGATTCCCCTATAGCTGCATAGATAACTAACATCAACAACAGCTCAAGTGGATCGCATTAAGTCTTGGTGGGCCAGTAGACGTGGGCGACGCCCTTGATGGTCTTTAGTTCTTCTATACGTGCTCCAAATCCAAAACCTCTAGGTTGCTGCATTCGCCCTTCCTCCATCCATACGCGCCATGCTGCAACAACTGTAGCCAAGCTACGCGCCATGACTACAGCAATTGTTCTGAAACACCACATTCCTTTTGACCTACAATCCTACCCCGTTCAAAGGCCAACACGCCGTGCCTTGTTTTTCGAAGGTAGATGGCAAATGAATTAACAATAAATGTTAGACCTGTACCAGAGACGGTGCTGTCAAGCTATGCAAACATTTTGAATCCAAATATCTCTTTTTCTGTTGGTGTTCAGATTCCACTTCCGAGTACTGTATTATAGTTAGTGAAATGTAATAAAATATTGAAGAAAAATATGGTCAAAACAATGGGTTGTCTAATAAAGCAAAACACACTAGCGTCATTGCTCGAAAATCTACAGTCAATCACTTTGTTAGTAATAGTATCCAGTTGCTCATTGGTGGAGAGATGTTGAGACCCACAACAAAAATACGCAGTTCTGGGAACAAGTTAGTGTTGATGATAAGCTTTCTTTCCAGGACCACGCAGCAAAGGTAGTTCAGGGCTGTTAGAACCGGCTGAAGAATACCTAGAGTGTAAAAAATATATTATTATAGCATTAGTACTCACCAGCAAAGCGACGTTAACAAACAATTTAATTATTCTAAGTAGAATCTGCTGACCATATGTGTGGTTTCTTTTTTTAAGCCAGAGTGAAGCTTGTAGAACTAGAAAAGTGCAAAACTGTTGTGTACGATACGTTTCAGGTGTTTTGTTCAGACAAAATATTTTAACACATATTACGAAACTAAAATGGCTCAACATGAAGGAAATCTGGAATACTTGGCTACTCTAGTGAGTCTGTATTCTGCTATATATGTATGTACCTGCATATCTAAGGATAAACTAGGTCTACGATATCAAAAATGGTTGGATATACTTCTTATATTCCCAGACATAGAAAGAAATTAATAAATATTTTTCTTATAATATAGTAGCTAAGATTTAAAATGCAATTCCTTCTTCTATCAAATCATTGTTATCCTTTCCATTTCAAAAAAGACCTTCTTCTATACAATCTACTACAACAGTCATGTGAGTAATATGTCAAATCTTTTTCATATGGCACAAAACCGCATTTTCCCCTTTTCCTCTTTTTCAATGTAGCACATCTTCCTTTAGTTGATTACGATACATTTCCTCTTTTATAAATATTTTTATATGCTGGTTCGAAGTGCTGTATTCATCAATTATGGGACATTATACTGATGCTTGGTTTTTTTATTTATGTAATTTTCCTACTGCACTGGTTGGAATGAAAAGCAGCGACTTATCTGGTTTCCCGCCAGGTTAAGTGAATGGTTTCTATTACTATTATTGTAGTTGTCGTTCCGTTCACCAAAAGACGGAAATTAGACAAGCTCTGCTTACCTAGAATAGCGGGTGAGTCAATCCAGTTTGCAGAGGAGGTGAAATATCTTGGTCTTATATTGGACAAAAGACTCACCTTTGGCTCTCACCTGGATAACAGAATCGAAAAGGCCCGCCTCGCTCTCTGGACACTCAGAAGAATTTGCGGCAAATCTTGGGGCATTAGTCCTAAACTGATCTACTGGATATATCAGATGGTGGTCAAACCACTGGTAGTATATGGCGCTGTTGTCTGGTGGCAGAAATGCCTACAACGGACAGCCAGAGTCAGGCTGGCGGCGGTGCAACGCACCGCCTGTTTGGCCATCGTTGGAGCCATGTCTACCACACCAACGTTAGCCATGGAGACCCTTCTAAACTTAACACCTCTGCACATTGAGGTGGAAAGAGTTGCAAAAGTGGTCGCCTAAAGACTGCTATCAACCGGCAGATCTGACAAAACGGAACTAGGTCCAGACACAACGGGTATAATGGGTGAAATTACCCATCATCATGTACTTGGAATGGTCTCGGACTGTATGGTTCCCCAAGCGCATATAGAGCGATCCTATAACGTCCTTTTCCCAGGCAGGGACGAATGGAGGAGGGACGATTTTATATCACCCTCTGATCTTGCGCTATTTACTGATGGCTCCAAGTCTGAACTGGGGGCAGGAGCGGGAGCAGTGGGTACCAATCCAGGAGTTGAAATTTCAGTCAACCTTGGGAGGTATACCACAGTCTTCCAAGCAGAAATGATTGCCATAGAACTGGGAGTCACGGAACCAATCAAAAGGCCCCTGACAAACAGATCTACAAAAATCTTTTCAGACAGCCAGGCTGCATTGAAAGCACTGTGCTCCAGTCGGGTTGATTCAAGATTGGTATGGAGCTGCATGCACCTCCTCAACAAACTCGGAACGGGAAACAGGGTATCCTTGATTTGGGTTCCGGGTCACTGCGGAGTGGAAGGCAATGTATCGGCCGACACGCTAGCAAAAGGAGGAACTGAATCTGTGTTCATAGGATCAGAGACATTCGCGGGAATTGCAAAAAGCACCGCTAAAAAGACCATCTCGGACTGGGCAGTGAGGAAAGCACTCCTGAACTGGCGAGATACACCAGGGCTATTGCACTCGAAGGTGTTTATAAGATACCCCACAAGTCAGCCCCCCCCCCCCCCCCCCCCCGAGGATCATGGAATGTAATAGGTATGACCTCCGCAGTCTGGTCGGTCTGCTGACGGGGCATGGTCGTCTAAGGTACCATATGCGGAAGTTGGGTCTTGAACAAACTTCAGACTGTCGCTTCTGCTACGTGGAGGACGAAACAGCGGAGCACATTCTTTGCTCCTGTACAGTACTGGATAATGCTAGGTTCCAGACATTCGGATTTGGCCAACTGGAACCTCATGACTTCAAGGAAGTTTCACCCTTCACGTTGATCACCTTCGTAAAGAGGTGCGGACTGTACGGTGAACTTTAAAAAGGTGTGAGCCACAATAGACACAATTGAGTCGCAGTGAAAGGAGGCACTTCTGCCCCACTCACTTTCAACCTAACCTAACCTACTATTATTGTCTGCTATACTCTACTGTACGGCGTGGAAGCATGGACGCTGAATGCAACAATTATAAGATAAAAGTGTCAGAAATGTGGACTCTACGACGAATACTGGGAGTGTCCAAGGAGCCAGTTTAGCAGAACAAGAACTTTTTGATGTAATGAGAAAGAAACATCTAGGGCACATAATTGCGTGGGAAATGCTATTATCTCCTGCGTTTCATTCTTCAAGGAAAGATCGGAGGAGGTAGAAGAGGAATTGGAAGAAAAAAGCTATAGTGGCTGAAAAGCATCCGTCACTAGACAGGAGAAAGACACTACCAAGAATTGAGGTTTTGAATGAAATTTTTTTTTGTCATAAATGGAAAGATCATATATAAGTTTTATAACAAAACTGTTTTTGTTTTATTTTTTTCGCAATGATTCAAAAGTTATATCAAAATAAACATTGGTTTTTGGATCCAGTACCGAAAACACGACGACGACTTCCGTGTGACGTCACCATGGCGGTCAGAATGCTCCTTTGACCAACGACGTCCTACTCCGATACTAGATTCTAGATTCCCAACCAATCGCGGAAATACGTACTGGTAAACTGGTAACTAGTGGATATTTGTTGCAATACAGTCGATAAATGAAGCTTGCAGCTCGAGACGAAGTCTAAGATCGAAATAAATATTTTTTTGAATGTTTGAAGTTGAAGTCAGATTACAGATTCCAGTAAGTAAGTACCTAATCAAATAATTATGTTTCGTTGAAAAGATCTCCTCAATCGAAGGATGGCCCAGTGGTTAGAGGGATAGTGGATCTCAGGGTCTTTGGATCAGAACCCAGGCCTTCCAACTTCTTTTTAATTTTTTTTATCAAGAAATTTATTGATGTGCTTTTTGCACTTGTTACGCACATTTTTTCTACAATCAACAGAAATATGTGTTTGAATCAAATTTTGTTAGACATATTACTTGCACTGCACAGTGCAAAAACTAAGTACAGGAGGCGGTGGACAATTCAAAAAATCAGTGGAAATGAGGTTTGTCCGCGACAATATCAATCGCCATTGAGTTGGTTAATAAAACAAAATCCCTTCGTCCATTCAATTCATTAATTTTTAAGTTTTTTAATGTAAAAGAAGTAACTCAAACTCGTAATCACATTCTGTTTATCACTTGGTATTATTATTTATTTAACTTTCGACAATGAAGCTTAGCAATTCAATTTTCACAAAAATTCAACAAGCACTGTGCAGTACAAATAATATGTCTAACAAAATATGATTCAAACACATACTTATTTTGATCGTAGAAAAAATGTGCGTAACAAGTGCAAGAAGCACATCATTAAATTTTTTGGGCCATCCTTCAATTGAGGAGATCTTTTCAACGAAACATATTTGATTAGGTACTTACTTACTAGAATCTGTAAACTGACTTCAACTTCAAACATTTAAAAACATATTTATTTCGATCTTATACTTCGTCTCGAGCTGCAAGCTTCATTTATCGACTGTATTGCAACAGATATCCACTAGTTACTGGTTTATCAGTACGTATTTTCGCGATTGGTTGGGAATCTAGAATCTAGTATCGGAGTAGGACGTCGTTGGTCAAAGGAGCATCCTTACCGCTTTGGTCACGTCACACAGGTTCGGGGGCCGTCGGCGTGTTTTCGGTACTCGATTCAAAAACTCATTTTTATTTTGATATAACTTTTGAATTATTGCGAAAAAAAAGAAAAAAAAGTTTTGTTATAAAACTTATATATGATCTTTCCATTTATCACAAAAAAAATATTTTTCCTCTTAATTCAAAACCTCATTTGCAGAGGACTACAATTAATAGAACAATTTGATGGGCGAAAGGTTGAGTGCCTACGCAAGATTCTGCATGACAGCCAAAGAAGATTTATTAATATTATTATTATTATTATTACAATTGAGTTCTATTAGCTACTAAAGTACCAAAGGTCTTCAAAATGGAATATAAAATCGGTACAGCACAGTGTTCCCTTCTTACATTAATTGAACTGCATACTGTTCCTCTAAACTCGGTTACTGGTCATACAGCGAACATAATGTTGAGCATATCCAAGAACAGGAATCCAGATGTAGCCACCTCCAAAGTGCATACAAGCTAATTATTCGAACCCCATACTGCCATACTGCTCTCAAAATGCTTTGAACTTGTAACTGATTGCATATACCTGCTTTGCCTTTATGGCAATATATCTCGTATGCATATTCCACCGAAAGCTCTTTCAGGCAGAATACAATTAGGGACCAGGTAATTGTTAAACTCGTATAGCTATCCACCGTACGTCAGCTTTCAGGATATACATAATTGCCAAATTGTCGAACTCAACTTCCACGAACATGTTGAATTGTTTAATATAGCCACGGATTAATCTTTCACATTTACTGGGAATATCAATTCACCTGATCTTTTGTTGTGTGGAGACCTAGCAGTTTAGTGAAGTTAGTTGCATGATATCAAATTTTATACATCAAATTTATTCCAAAAATCAAATTTACAGTACAATACAGATACAAATTATTGATCACCAATGTTTTGTTTTGAAAGCATAGAAAAAATGGAGTCAAGTTGATTGACTCAGTACTTTGCGCACATAAAATAATGATGATACCATTTTATTATGTTCCCATTGCTTGAAGCTATAGTTTAAAATCCTCTAGCAATCAAATCATCGCCCAGCCGCCCGCAAAAAAACATCCAGCTCACAAAAACTCTCGTAAATAGTTCCTTGCGTCTCCCTCCTCCCAGGAACTGGGGCGCCACCGCTTTTTCTGCATGCTTCAACTGGACCATGCGAAATGATCAGGAGCCCCCAAACCGTCTAAAAATGCAGTTTGAGATGTTTCTATATTTTTATTGTTGCGCCTCCACTGACACGATTTTTCAAAAACAGACGCGTTTTCCATTCTCGCCGCGGCAGTAAATTTTATGTCAAAATTTCATTTGAAACAACTCAAAAATTTTCGCTGTATGCAATATAGAATTATCTTAAACAATACTTGTATGTATATATCACCAAATTGGTTTTTAATAGGCAAGCCAATGTTCAGAAGGACTTAAAACAATGTTATATGCCGCTAGGTATTTCGTCCACAGGTCAATGGACAAAATATTATGAATAGAACAAGTTTTTTAGTTTTACACCCCCCACCCCCCAACCGCCCCAATTTCCATCGACGCTGCGGTAGTAATGACGTGTCAAAGATTCGTTAAAATAAATTCAATAGTTTTCGCTTTACGCAATATAGAACGATCTAAAATAATATTCGCATGTATACATCGCAAATTCTAAGTCTCTTGGTTTCTATAATAAGCAAGGCAATGTTCGGATGAAACTAAAAAAGTGTATTATACTGCTGGGTTTTTCATTCACAGGTCAGTGGAGAGCCCATCATGAATACAAAAAATTATTCAGTTTTACAGCCCCCCAACCCCCAAACCACTTCAAATTCACGCCCACCCAAGAAAAGTAGAAAATGATCAGGAACCGCTCAAACGCCTAAAAACGAAGTTTAAGGAATATTCGAAATTTTTTGTTTTTTACTAATTACTCCGCCCCCCATACAACGATCTCCAAAATTATAAGAACATTATCTATTACGACCCCACAACATATCGCTACCCAAATTTTATCACAATCCATGCAGCGGCTACTGAGATTACGACGTTAGAAAAACGCCAAATGACATACAGACAGATAGACAGACCGACAGACAGACTGACAGACTGACATACCGACAGACAGACCGACAGAAATGAGTGACATTGGTTTTCATTATGTAGACATCATAAAACGCCCAAAAAGCGTATCACCTCATAATCGAACATTTTCACGATCACAATACGCCCCTCACCTATCGGTGTGGGAAGTAAAAGCATAATGGCATAGACTGCCTATATTGCAATGCTCTTTCATGGTATCCCAAAAAAATTTATTTACATAGTATACCTTGGAACATACAGTAGAAGAATGTTGAATGTTATAAATTTTCAAAAACTCTAAAACTACGTGGAAACAAAACACGAGATATGATAAAGCTAGTATTTATTTGCCATTTAAATCAGTAAAAGTTATATATTTGCTTTAATTTCTTAGGGATTTCATCATACAGCTTAGGTACTAGAATAAAAAATGATCTCTGAGAGAGTGATTTTTTAGAACGCCGAATACTCAGGTTCATATTTGAAACGAATCTAGTTGACCGTTTTTAAAGGATTCCGTCATATAGATTAGGTAGGTACCAGAAAAAAAAGATCTCTGAGAGTGATTTTTTAGAATGCCGAATACTTAGGTTCATATCTGAAACGAATCTAGTTGACCGTTTTTAAAGGATTTCGTCATATAGATTAGGTACTAGAAAGAAAAATGATCTCTGAGAGAGTGGTTTTTTAAGGAGCTGAATGTTCAGGTTCATATTTGAAACGGATCTAGTTGCCCCATAACTTTTTGCATACTTTTTTATAATTATTACTATTATATATGTTCATCAAACATTGATACACATAAATTAGTCCAACGTTATACAATACAGGACGATCTAAAGCAATACTTGTATGTATATGGTACCGTTAAAGTGTCCAATTGGATAGTTTGTAATCTAGCTGGATAGTATCTAAACTATCCAAATATCTGGTTAATTTAGCGCAAAGTTACCTTTTGATTAAAATAGCAAGAAATATGTTGTTTAGCTTGTACACTATCCAGTGGGTTTGTAGGTTGCCTAAGGATTGCCATTAAAGTATAAACCACAAAAGAATTATACAAATTTGTCGGGGTTTTGGCTAGTTACAAACTATCTATAGTGTTTGTATAAAGTGTGAATTGAATATTTCTACCAGCTCGATGGTAAATCCCATTTTTACAAGGAATTATTTAAACTAAATTAACCAAAGCAAATGCTTCGTTTGCATACTAATGAGTGAGTTAGTTATTACATATTATTAGGAATATTTAGTTCACACTTTATCCAAATACTGTGGTTAGTCTGTAAACTGTTAATTTGTGAAATCCTTTTATGGTTTGTACTTTAGCTACAATTTGTGGCTAGTTTACAAGCTATCTAGATATAACACAAATCAACTAAACTCATTGATATTTTAAATGAAAGACAATTTTCCACTAAAATAACCAGACGTTTGGATAGTTTGTATACTATTCAGTTAGTTAGTAAAAATTCTAAGTCTCTTGGTTCCTGTCTTTTTTTCACAGGTCAATGGACAGCCCATTGTGAATACAACAAATGTTCCAGTTTTCCAACCCCCCACCCCTAGTCACCACAATTTCACCCCTCTCAAAAGAAACAAAAATTCTCAGGAACACCTGAAACGTCTAAAATTGAGGAATATTTGAAATTTTCTGTTTTTGCTAATATTCCGCCGCCCATGCACCAGTTTTCAAAATTATAGCAACATTGCCTACTACGACCCCACGTTATATCGCTATCCAAATTTCATCAGAATATATGCAGCGGTTACTGAGATGACGATGGCAGAGGGACGCCAACAGACCAACAGACAGGCCGATGGAAATGAGTAGGTAACGTGAATTTTCGATATGCAGATACCATACAACCCCAAAAAGTGTATCATCTCAAAATAGAAAACTTTCGCAATCACAATATTCCCCACACCGAGTAAGATGTAGTTATCTTGTTTTTGCAGTAATCTGACAATATGTACCTGATAGGCTTTAATTTTTCTGTAACTAGGATTAAGAGAATTAAAGATCCCTTAGCTATTCCACTACAGTCGCGCTTTAAGCCTCAATTGCCTCCACTAATTCACTATTCAAACGTATTGGGTGGCACTGTCCAATTTCCCAGTACAAAATCAATGGGAGGTGGGCGAAGAATTAATTAGACTGACTGAAAGGATAGGAAGGTGTCTGCAAAGAGGATCATTCCAACGAATATTGGAATTGGAGAGAGGGGTGTTAGGCTTTTATGCCTCGTTATTGCCCGAATTAATCAAATTCTCTACTTTGCCTGAAAGGTGAGCGAACCAGAATACCGCACCACTGGCGTTTAGGGACAATCCAATTTGCTGGCCATATGATTATAGGTCGGCTCAGTAATTTTATTGCCAGTGATGTAACACCATGAAGTATAGAATTCCTGCATACTTTAGCCCTATGGGTTTAATGCAATTCGACGTATTCCTGTCGGAGCATGACCGCAGAGTTAAAGTGCAACAAAATTAGTTTAGTATACAAGGTGAGTTTTTAGTACCGGCTCTGTCGATAACTCCACTACTGTAGAAGATAGCGAAAAAAGTTGTACATAAAAGTTGTAGCCACGGATATGCTCCTTGCTCAGAAGATATTTTGATTTATACAGGGTGATCGATAACTACGTGGAGATGCAAACATATATTTTTTTAAATGAGATTAAATTATCCCATTTTCAGATTCTACTAATAGTTTTTCTTCCCACAATATAAGGCATTACAACATTATACAGGGTATTTCAAAAGCTATGACCATTTTACTTCCCACACCGATAGGTGAGGGGAGTATTGTGATCGCGAAAATTTTCGATTTTGAGATAATACACTTTTTGGGCGCTTCATGATGTCTACATAACGAAAATCCACGTCACTCATTTCCGTCGGTCTGTCTGTCTGTCGGTCTGTCTGTCTGTCGGTCTGTCTGTCTGTCGGTCTGTCTGTCTGTCGGTCTGTCTGTACGCGTTTTTGTGTCCTCGTAATCTCAGTAACCGCTGCATGGATTGTGATGAAATTTGGGCAGCGATATGCTGGGGGGTCGTAGTAGGTAACGTTCATATAATTTTGAAAATCGGTGCAGGGGCGGCGGAGTAATTAGCAAAAAACAAAAAAAATTAAATATTCCTCAAACTTCGTTATTAGGCGTTTTAGAGGTTCCTGATCATTTTTTACTTTTTTTGGGTGGGGGTGAAATTGGGGTGGTTGGGGGGTGGGGGGTTGTAAAATTGAAAAATTTGTTGCTTTCATAATAGACTGTCCACTGACCCATGAAGGAAGACCTAGCAACATAAATAGCCTTTTTAGGTCCATCCGAACATTGCCTTGCCTATTACAGAAACCAAAGGACTTAGAATTTTTTCTGGTGTAAACATACGAGAGTATTGCTTTATATCCTTCTATATTGTGTTACAAGGAAACTGTTGAATTGATGTTAATGAAATTTTGACACAGTATTACTACCATGACAAGGATGGAAAACGCGTATGGTTTTTATAAATCGTGCCAATGGCGGCGCAGAAATAATAAAAAAAAGTAAAAATGTAAAAACAGCTCAAACTTCGTTTTTAAGCGTTTTAGAGGTTCCTGATTATTTTCTGCGTTTTTTTTTTTTGGGTGGGGTGAAATTGGGGTGGGTAGGGGGTGGGAAGTTGAAAAACTGAGAAATTTCTTGTATTCATAATAGGCTGTCCACTAACCTGTGAAGGAAGACCTAGCGACGTAAATCAACTTTTACTTCCCACACCGATAGGTGAGGGGAGTATTGTAATCGCGAAAATTTTCGATTGTGAGATAATACACTTTTTGGGCGTTTCATGATGTCTACATAACGAAAATCCACGTCACTCATTTCCGTCGGTCTGTCTGTCTGTCGGTCTGTCTGTCTGTCGGTCTGTCTGTACGCGTTTTTCTGTCCTCGTGATCTCAGTAACCGCTGCATGGATTGTGATGAAATTTGGGCAGCGATATGCTGTGAGGTCGTAGTAGGTAACGCTGCTATAATTTTAAAAAATGGGTGCATTGGCGGCGGAGTAATTAGCAAAAAACGAAAAATTTCAAATATTCCCCAAACTTCGTTTTTAGGCGTTTTAGGTGTTCCTGATCATTTTCTACTTTTTTTGGGTGGGGGTGGAAATTGGGGTGGTTGGGGGTTGGGGGGTTGTAAAATTGAAAAATTTGTTGTATTCATAATAGACTACCCACTGACCTGTGAAGGAAGACCTAGCGACATAAATAACTTCTTTAGGTCTATCCGAACAGTGCCTTATGCCTATTACAGAAACTAAAGGACTTAGAATTTTTCCGATGTATACGTATGAGTATTGCTTTAGATCGTTCTATATTATGTAACGAAGAAACTGCTCAATTGATTTTAATGAAATTTTGACACAGTATTACTACCGTGTCGGGGATGGAAAGTGCGTATGATTTTTATAAATCGTGCCAGTAGCGGCGCAGAAATAGTAAAAAAACTAAAAATACAAAAACAGCTCAAACTTCGCTTTTAAGTGTTTTAGAAGTTCCTGATCATTTTCTGAGTTTTTTTGGGTTGGGGTGAAATTGGGGTGGTTGGGGGGTGGGGGGTTGAAAAACTGAAAAATTTGCTGTATTGATAATAGGCTGTTCACTGACCTATGAAGGAAGATCTATCGACATAAATCACCTTTTTAGATACATCTGAACATTGCCTTGCCTATTACAGAAACCAAAGGGCTTAGAATTTTTTTTTCTGGTGTAAACATACGAGTATTGCTTTAGATCGTTCTATATTATGTAACGAAGAAACTGTTGAATTGATTTTAATGAAATTTTGACGCAGTATTACTACCGTGGCGAGGATGGAAAATGCGTATGGATTTTATAAATCGTGCCAGTGGCGGCGCAGAAACAATAAAAAAACTAAAAATATAAAAACAGCTCAAACTTCGTTTTTAAGTGTTTTAGAGGTTCCTGATCATTTACTGAGTTTTTTTGGGTGGGGGTGAAATTCGGGTGGTTGGGGGTGGGGGGTTGAAAAACTGAAAAATTTGCTGTATTAATAATAGGCTGTCCGTTGACCTGTGAAGGAAGACCTAGCGACATAAATCACCTTTTTAGGTCCATCTGAACATTGCCTTGCCTATTACCGAAGCTAAGGGACTTAGAATTTTCTGTATACATACGAGTATTTATTGCATTAAATCATTTTGTATTTTGTAACGTGGAAATTATTAAATTGATTCTAATGAAATTTTGACACATTATTATTACTGTGGTGAGGATGGAAAACGCGTATGCTTTTTAGAAATCGTGTCAGTGGCAGCGTAGCAATAATAAAAAAAACTGAAAATTTGAAAGCAGCTCAAACTTCGTTTTTAGATGCTTTAGGGGTTCCTGACCGTTTTGTACCTTTTTTGGGTGGGGGTGAAATTGGGGTGGTTGGGGGGGGGGGGGCGGGGGGTTGTAAAATTGAAAAGTTTGTATTATTGATAATAGGCTGTTCATTGACCTGTGCAGGAAAGGCCTAGCGGCATATGACAATTTGGGGGGGGGGGTACTGGCGATGATTTTGTTGCAAGGGGATCTCAGACTCTTTATGCTATGGGAAAATAATAAACTGGTATCACCGTAATGTGTGGGAAGTACTGAGTCAATCAACTTGACTCCATTTTTTATACCTAAATCGCTGTCGAATGAACGTGCTTTATATCAAAAACTAATGAATCAAAAATTATTTTTTTACATGAAAAGATTGGAAATACCCTCTAGTTTGAAAATCAGCTATACAAAAAGCCAGCGACGCGAATTCGTATACAGGGTGATGTAAAATGCAAAATCCAAATTTTCTCTTTTTTGAAATGTAAGCCCCAATATTTTGTTATACCAAAGAATTGCTTTTAATATGCTCCGTACTGTGTGAAAAACGAGCTTTAAAAATTAATTTTTCCATTGAGGGTATTTAGGAGAATCTTTGAGAACTTGCCTACTTGCCTTTAGAATATATCAACTATGAACAGCAATATCCAGAACGGAGGCACACTAAAACTAATGCGTTTGAAAGATTGAGGAATCGTTTTATTTGGACCGTGTCGTTTAATATTTCATAGCCTACCTGATAGATCTGCTTGATAATTATGCATGACGTCTATAAAATTGTTTCCTCAGCACGTTTGACCTATATTATAATAATAATATTAATAATAACCGTCTTTTATTAATCAAAATTTGAACAAAAAATACGCCATGCTATTGGCGAACTGTAGCTCAGCGGCTACACTACTTAACCACCAGGGGATCACACATCCCAAGCTATAAACATAAAGAAAATTCGTACTTGGAACTGGCTCATACACAACTAAATAAGATTAGATACATAACTAAACAAGATAGGTTAGTGAAAAGAGTACCTTATTTCCAGTGGGTCGACGAGATCAGGAAAATATATCTTCAATTAAAAAGAAATTAAAAAAAGACGACAGTATCAATGACACATGTGACATGTGTCGTCCAAAAGGCATTTGAATACAGTTAAGTGCAAATGTACTAAAAGAAAAATGCAGTCAGTTTTTATTGCTTCTCCATTAGATAAGTCTTAAGTTTGAATTTAAATTTATTATTATTGAATAGCTTGAATTATTCTGGCAGTAATTTGTACCTACAGATAGCATTAAATATGAAGCTGCGTTGAAACAGTGCTGTTTTATGTTGAGGCATCGTGAAAGCAGTATTATTTCTCAAAATAAATAAATTTTAGTAAACAAATAGATAGTATATTTAAAATTTGTAGAAAAATCGAAATATCTCAGAAACTAATGAATGCAGCCATAACAAGTGCTATACAAAGATAAAAGAGCATATTAAAAGCAATTTTTTGGTATAATAAAATATTGGGGTTACATTTAAAAAAAAAAGATAAAATCTAGATTTTGCATTCTACATCACCCTGTATACGAATATGTGTCGCGGGCTTTTTTTATATCCGATTTTTAAACTAGATGATATTTTTTATACATCCGTGTAAAAATAAATGATTTTTGATTCATCACTTTTTGATATACAGTACGTTCATTTCACAGCGATTTGGATATAAAAATGATCATAACTTTTGAAATGCCCTGTATAATATAACAATACCCTATATTGGAAGAACGGAAATCATTAGTAAAATTTGAATATGGAATAATATATAGGGTGTCTCATTTAAAATAATGCATGTTTGCATCACCACGTAGTTATGGACCACCCTGTATGAATCAAAATATTTTCTGAGCAAGGAGAATATACGTGGCTACAACTTTAACCTACAGCTTTTTCCGCTATCTTCTACAGTAGTGGAGTTATCAACCGAGCCGGTACTAAAAACTCACCGTATATGTATGGGCAAAAATCAACAGTTTTTGTTATTTTTCAGTTTTAAGGGAATTAATTCTGACAGTTACCCAAAATCTGGCATTTTTGTCTGAACAATGAAAAATCTACGTTAAAAATCAATAACATGTTTACTTATTTTATTTCAATATGCTTACACTAATTCAATACTATCATAAATATGTCAGAAGTTACAATAATTAGGAAAAAACAGATATTGAGTAAAAAAAAATAATTTTCATTTTTCTTTTCGTTTCAGCAGAATCATATCTAGCTCAGGGTATTGCTAAGATACTGTACAATGTAAACCGCTCATAATCTCAACTTCTCAAAAAGGTATACGAATTGAAAAAATACATTCAGGAGCATAGCTAGGATTAGAGTTGGGGGATTGATTCAAGTAGCTGGATCATGGACCACCTATTATCCTTATAGTGATAAATATTTTTGTGAAGGGGGTGTAATACATCATTAAGATAGCGATATACTATGGATGTGGGAATTCGCGACAAACATACATGAAACGTATTTTTTTGATGTCTATTTGATAGCCATTGGACAGTCTTGCTCCATTTGTGGATATACATATCCACTGATTCGATATCCACTGTATGTACATTGTATATACTTTTGTTATGTGGGTGATATGTCTTACAATGTACAAATGGTCAAGTCAACTTGATAACATTTACATACTACTTTTTTTCAATTTGCTCACTTTTTGCAATATGCCGACGAGTTATTATTCTATGCCAGTATCCATTTGTACGATTGCGACGCAGTAGTGTGACATTTCACGCGCAGATTCCGTCCGTTACAGAGATAAACCGAATGGGGAGCTTTTTTGCTTACAAGCGAATACGAGTAATAAGCAACAAATATGCGCGTCAGGAATGGACCTGGGTAAAATATTATTCTGGAGAATGTAGTTATTATACAGAATTTTTTTCTACATGAAATTTAGCCTCGAAAGAGTGAAATATATTTTTTCCTAGTTTAATTTCACGGCGCGCTGGAGCCTTCTGGATTTTGCTTGCAATAATTGGTCTTTCCAATTTCAAGTACAATAACGTAACACGGTCGCCAAGAGGAACACAAAAACTACAATGTCTTTTTGTGGTTGTATTACAGTCGACAATATTTTTATAAGTCATGATCACAGCCTTCTTTGGCGTGTATACATTATTTGCGCCATTCATCTTTGTCATCCTCATCTGGCTGGCTAACAAAACGCCTTTATAGTATCTGGTCAAAAACTAAAAACTCGTCATGTATTGTCCAAAATAGACATTAACGTAAAAGTTTACTATGCAGCGTACAAGAGATTATACAAAAAGCTACTTAAACCAAAGTTGGATCACTCTCCGTCGGCACTTTGAAGATCTCACATCAAAGCGATGCCGCGGCCGCACGCACCAGTTAGTTTTTGCGTTGGTTTTTGCCCAAGTACGAGGGTCTTTTAGCGGGGAGTTGCTAACGCCAGGGTTTTACGTGTATACGAGGGTCATTGAAAGACTATGTATTCACAGCCGATTTAGACATACAAATACAAATATAACGTTTATTTTGCTAATACACTAGGTTACATAAATGGATATAAAAAATAAAACCTAGTAAAACTATTACTAATGAATCTCAAATGATTTCACACATTGTAGCTGTTTCGTACATAAGTAAACATTGGTTCAAAGATGCTGTAGTATTTTTACCCTAATGTTTTGTTTATTTGGCTTATTTTTGAGACCACAGCTTATAAAATTTATGGTATGGTATATACGAACTCGTATGTACAATTTTAAAAGATAATCTTGTGGAAATGCTTTACATGGATGTGAATAAATTATTATTGACATTTTGCTTTTCAGTGACATTCCAATTGCTACTGAGCTCTAACATATAATTCAGAATGTCTCTGCGTGGTATGGTAAGACCACCGAATAAATATTTTGTCTCACTATACGCTTTTAGCGTGATACAATCCTTTAAGTACCTGTAGGACTGTAGGCCTCAAATTAATCACTTTAGACGTGTGCTAGTTTGTTGGAATTGTTTTATCGGGTGGAACACAGAAAGGCACAAATGTACAGGGTGTCCCATTAATAACTTTGAATCGGATGTCACGTGACCCAAAACAAATACCTCATTGGGTATATAATTCTCTATTACTGCCCAGTTCCGACATATTGCTTGTCTTAGTCGTCGTGAAAAATGTATTTATATCCTTTATATTTGAAGGTTTACCACAAAATAAGGATGCACCTGATTGTCATTTTCCATCCGTTAATAAATTTAATTGATAAAATCAAACTTCTGAAAATATTTTCCATTTCCTGCAAACAAATTCGAGATAACAAAATCCGATATTTTTGAGACACTGTATACGGGGAGACGGAGCAAGGGGCAGGACGTTTTGATATTTTTGCGGAGTGATCCAACTTATATTTATTCCGTAAACTTTACTTAAACAAGCTGAAAGCGTGCATAATAATGAGATATTAGAGATATTATATGATAACTGATAAAAGACCAGTTTCACATGTATTTGACAACCACTTTGCTGAAGTCAATAAAGTAATACCGGTGTGTCATTGTAAAGTAGGTATATACATACAGGGTGTCCCACGACGATTAAGACAAGCAATAGATCGGAACTGGGCAGCAGTTTAGTAGCGAATTATAATTTTTGGGGGTGTAAATAAGAGCAAATATAGGATCTTTTCTTATTATTGCGTCACCCAATGAGGTATTAGTTTTTGGTCACCTGACGTCGGATTCAAAGTTTGTAATGGAACATCCTGTATATTTGCGACTTTTTGTGTTCTTCCCGATAAAACGATTCCAACAAACTGCATTCTTGGGGTCTAAAGTGATTAGTTCAAGAGCTACAGGTACTTAAACGACTGTACCACTACCATATTATAAAACACTACCAAAATAATTTAACTGTAGGGGTACATGTTATAATCAATGGTAGTGGTACCATCCTTTAAGTACCTGTAGCTCTCAAACTAATCACTTTAGATCCCAGTGTGCTAGTTTGTTGGAATTGTTTTATCGGGAGGAACACAAAAAGTCACAAATATATAGGGTGTCCCATTAAAAATTTTGAATCGAACATCACGTGATCAAAAACAAATACCTCATTAGGTGACACAATAATAAGGAAAGATACTATATTTGTTCTAATTTGCACCCCCAAAAGTTATAATTCGTTACTACTGCCCACTTCCGATATATTGCTTGTCTTAATCGTCGTGGGACACCCTGTATATGCATGCAACCATAATTTTGTCGGATTGGAATTCAAAAAACGTTTCTCTCAAATGAAGGCAAGTCTAAAACCGAACTTGTTTAATATTCACCATTTCATGTGTCAGAAGTGATGGTAAATTCATATTGCATTCTTTGCACTTTTTTCAATCGCCGTAATACCAAATCCATTGAAAATATCAAAAATAATCTCTATTCATAAACATGGAGATACAGATTGTGTTCGAAGCCTCAGATACTAGACCAGGGTCGATAATTTTTGAAACCAAAAAAAATTACAGTAGGATGAAACCCATTAGAAAAAGAGGGGAATATGATAAGAATGAAAGGAAAAATAAATTACGGTCGATTCGAGATCGGGAAGTGGGAGGGGGTGTTTTTAAGGGTGGAAAATGGTTTATCTTGATTTCTGGCAAAACTACACGTCCTATGGAAAAAAGTTAAATGGCAAAGTTGTAGGTAATGAAAAGGTCTACAACTTTTGTATTTTCAATTTTTTCACATAACCTCAAAATTTTGGTAAAAGATTCAAAAAACCAAGTTTTTGGTTTTTTATTTTTATCTTTTTCAAACAAAAAAATTTTCTACGAAATTTGGTGAAAGCTTACCTTTCTATGTCCCAGATACACTATAATTTATTTGTTTTAAAATATTCATTTTTTCGCCTTATTTTAACTTAATATCAAAAATGCACCCCAATTTTCAATCGAAAATTCTCGCGTCAAAACATCAGCTTTTTTCAAAAAGTTTGGGAGCTTTTTATTCGTTGGAATCTCTATTTTCTGATGGTGTAAAAAAAGTATACATTGCTATGGAAAATCTTCTCAGAAAATGCAAAAAACTGAAAAAAACTCAAATTCGTAATTTTTTTTACTCACTACAATTACATCAAAAAAATGTGATGCTGCAATTTTTTTAGTTGAAAGGTTTATTAGTTAAATTCGAATTACATTCATGTCATAGAAAATTTCAAAAAATATAAATATACATGTAAATCGCACTATTGAATTTAGATACTTAATTCTGATTACGTTATTCATTATATTTTTTTTTTTTCGAAAACCATCTTGTCATTTATAAATATCTTATCTGAAATTCCCATTAGTTATTCATTAGTTTTTGTCTCTTTGAAGGCATTTCTTCATCGTTAGATTCGATAAACCTTTCTGTCTCTAGTTGATCGTCGAAATCTTCAAGACAATCATTTTCGTCTCTAATATTATTTCCAGTCTGGCTCTCAACTGTTTCGTGTATCATAGCGCATTTGAGTTAACGCATTGCGTTGATACAGGGAAGTGCGCCAGCGCTATAGTATCAGCGTATTTAATTTGTCTGCGTTACCCATGACCACTGACTAACGGTTTTACAGCTGCTACGAAATAGCAGGTATGTAGAAGGCCCAGAATGCCCAGACCCTGCTAAGTCCGTCCCCACTTCTCCATGAAATACCTTACAATGGGCTAACATTTACCGTATGTCACTCAGGTATATGAATTATCTTACAACAGCAATAAATAGGCATCTACAAATATTATTTAAAGAAGATTCTACAACTTTTTCAAAATATTGTAGATGTCTTATTAAATATTAACTTATTTGTTTGTTAATTATAGTAGGATATTCCAATTTGCAATTTTTTCGTTTATCAATGTAACATGAGATCTCAAGTTTTTTAAGTAAATTAGTGTAAATTTTAATAAATGGCTCAAAATTGTACATAGTGAGTAAAAAAAATTTTCGAATTTGAGTTTTTTTTCAGTTTTTTGCATTTTCTGAGAAGATTTTCTATAGTAATGTATATTTTCTTTCACACCATCAGAAAATAGAGATTTCAGCGAACGAAAGGCTCCAAAACTTTTTGAAAAAAGCTGATATTTTGACGCGAGAATTTTCGATTGAAGATTGGGGTGTATTTTTGATCTTAAGGTCAAATAAGGCGAAAAAATAAATATTTTAAATCAAATAAATTACAGTGTATTTGGGACATAATAAGGTAAGTTTTCACCAAATTTCCTAAAAAAATTATTTTTTTTTGAAAAAGGTAAAAATAAAAGACCAAAAACTTGGTTTTTTGAATTTTTCACCAAAATTTTGAGGTTATGTGAAAAAATTGAAAATACAAAAGTTGTAGACCTTTTTATTACCTACAACTTTGCCATTTCACTTTTTTCCATAGGACGTGCAGTTTTGCCAGAAATCAAGATAAACCATTTT
Organism: Callosobruchus maculatus; assembly: GCA_951848785.1. NCBI lineage: Eukaryota > Metazoa > Arthropoda > Insecta > Coleoptera > Chrysomelidae > Callosobruchus > Callosobruchus maculatus. Next base: position 7,511,398 of record CATOUR010000006.1, read on the forward strand.
CTACCCTTAAAAACTCACCCCCTCCCACTTCCCGATCTCGAATCGACCGTAATTTATTTTTCTTTTCATTCTTATCATATTCCCCTCTTTTTCTAATGGGTTTCATCCTACTGTAATTTTTTTTCACTTTTTATTATTTTTGAAGGCTTCGGCACTGGTCTATACATCTATTTACTAAGTACGTTTGCTAAGGTGACAAAGAAATATGAAGCAAATTGCATAACAAATTTTTTGATACTTCACTGTTGGCTTCTAATGAACAGTTCTGTTCTTAAAGTGGCGCCGGGAAACAGTCATAAAACCTACACAGAATACGAGGTGGAGGAGGAGGAGATGACCAAATCAGTCGATGTCGATGATAAAGAAGTAAAAAATTACTTGTTTAATGGAAATCAGGGTTTGTTAACCACTAAAGCAGTAACACCACAGAGTAACACAATATGTGCAATCGCTTTGGGACTATCTGGATGCAGCAAAAGGGTGGTTAGGAATACTTATTGACTTGGGCAAAGCATTTGACTGTATTAATCATAATTTTCTGTTGGCAAAACTAGAGAACTATGGGGTGAGATAGCTCTCACTTAATTGGTTTCGCAATTACTTACGCGGTCGAGAACATTATGTTGGAATCAAGGACCACAAATCAGATATTCGTGAAAGTATGGCAGGAGTACCACAGAGTTCTGTCTTGGGTCCACTGCTCTATATTATTTTTGTTAATGATTTTAATAGCGCAAACTGGGTTATCTATGCAGATGACACTTCTCTGTTTAATAGTGGTAGTAATATTACATCACAAATAACGAAAGCTACTCAGGAAGTAAGAGGAGTGCAGCAATAGTTTCAAGAAAATGGGCTTCTCCTGAATACTGAAAAAACTAAAAGCTTACATTTCTGTCATGACCACAGTTTGTTAATAAAATCGCTTGACAGCTCAGTTGAACAAGTCAGTGTTGCGAAATTCCTAGACATCAGTTTGAACAGCTTTGTTAGGTGGCACCTTCACACTTATAATATATGTCATTTGTTTGGAACATTTTCCCAATACGATTGACCTAATTTCATCTTTGAGTGACCTTTCATGGTTTCACAAGGATTCGTAGTCCTTTGAAAGGGATTTTAGCTTCTTGTTCGGCAAGTTCATCAGCATTTCCATTTCCTACGATACCCTAATGCTCTTGCACCCATCACAGCGTAATCTGGTTTTTGTTTAAGGCTTTCCAGGGAATTCCAGACTAACCTAGACTCCCAGGTGTAAGATCTGAGAGTTTTTACAACTATGTGCTGTCAATTAAAGAATTGAATGTCGCACTCTTTAGATCCTTTCTTACACATATTTTAATAGGCAACTTCATCACGATATGCTTATACTATACAGGGTGTCCAGTTAGTGTGTAATTCGTCGATATGTCGCAAGGTATACCTGATAGAAGAAAATGCCAAATGCAAAAGTTATTTGGTTACTTAAGACGCATACTCTAAAAATATTTTGAAATACACAGGGTGTCGCGGGAAAGTAGGATAGTGATCACAATTTTTTTACATGGAACTATATAGTTTTTTTTATTCCTCTAGTTCCCATCATTGATCTCTATTTAACCCTAAAATATTTTTGGCATCGGTTGTGACGTTGCCAAGTTATAATTTATTTTCTATTAGTTTCCGGATTTATAAGGTCGCAAGTAATACCTCCAAATTGATATATTCCTTTAACTTTTCTCAATAATATTATACAGCGAGTTACTTGAATATTAAGTGGATATTACTTTGGATGTAACCAGCAATTTGTGTCTACACGGTGTTTTTGACAGAATTTTAAATTACGGCAGCTTGAAGGTCATTTTACGTTGTTTTTTCAAATGTAACACCCTGTATATTTTATTTTAAATCGAAATATCTACTAATACCCTATCTCGCCTTGTAATATTTTTTTTCGCGTTTGCGACGTTGCTAAGTTATACATTATTTTTCCAAATTTTTAAACAAATATCCCCGATTTCAATTTATTTTAAATAGAATCCTCTACTTATTTTAATTGCAATAAATTGTGGATGTCGAATTTAGTAAGATCTCACAATTTCAAAGTTTTGTTTCTATTAATTACTAAGATACGGCAACACCGCTTTTTCAATAAACGGTACCGGAACGCTTATATATTTCCAAAGCTGCCACAGCTGGAGAAGTGAAATTCAATACTTGGGGGTTTTTGAACATACAGAATTCAAAAACGCTAACACCAGTGTTGTCAGATTTACCAATTTTACGTCATAATTTTGAATGGAATGCCCTATTTACGGGCCTATTTATGAAGTCTAACGTAAAAGTGGTAAATCTGACAACACTGATGTTACGATTTTTGAATTATGTGTGTTTAAAAACCGCCAACTACTGAATTTCACTGTTCCAGCTGTGGCAGTTTTGGAAATATTTAAGCTTTGCAGTACTGTTTACTGAAAAAGCGGTGTTGCCGTATCTCAATAATTAACAGAAACAAAATTTTGAAATTGTGAGATCTTACTAACTTCGACACGTGCAATTCATTGCAAAAAATAAGTAGATGATTCTATTTAAAATAAATTAAAATCGGGGATATTTGTTCAAAAATTTTGAAAAACTTGGCAACGCCGCAAACGCGAAAAAAAATATTACAAGGCGAGATATGGTATTAGTAGATATTTCGATTCAAAGTAAAATATACAGGGCGTTACATTTAAAAAAACAAAGTAAAATGACCTTCAAGTTGCCGTAATTTAAAATTCTGCCAAAAACACCGTGTAGATACAAATTGCTGGTAACATCCAAAATAATATCCACTTAATATTCAAGTAACTCGCTGTATAATATTATTGAGAAAAGTTAAAGGAATATATCAATTTGGACGTATTACTTGCGACCTTGTAAAAATATTTTAGGACCGAATAGAGATCAAAGATAGAAACTAGAAGAATTTAAGAAAAAGTTATAGTTCCGTAGTAAAAAACCAAGTTGATCACTATCCTACTTTTCCGCAACACCCAATATTTTCTTCTATCAGGTATACCTTGCGACATATCGAAGAATTACACACTAACTGGACACCCTGTATATTTAATCGTGCAATTTAAGGTAACACCCTTTTCATTCTTAGGCAAATGGGTGATGGTCAACTCTAATCTAGACCTTGTACTATGTGTAGGACATGTAGAGGCCATTACTAGAAAAATTTCGCTGCTAGTACAAGAATATGGTATATCAACTACGTTGAATAGCAGGCCGTCTACTTTGACTTTTGACATCCGCGACACGTCAAACCTATTCGCACTCGAGCAAGATGTCTTCCAGTAATGGATCCGGTAGTTCAGTAGGCTCCGTTTGCAGTGAAACGATATACCAAGAGTTTCAGCCTTTTCTCGAGCTAGCTTATGAGCAGGAACAGCAAGAAGATGTAGAAGAAGAAGAAGATATTTTCGGTACTCTTACCGACGCTCAGGTACTGGAACTTATGGCAGACATGGAAACCGAAGCGAGACATTGGAAGCTCGAAAATGAAGTCTTTTGGTGGTTCTTGGAGGACAACGATCCCAGTTTATTGCAGGGTGTTCCTGAGATGCTCGAGGTTACATTATATTGTCTTATAACTTTTATGCTATAGAGTAGTTGAATGAATGAAAGAAGGAGAGCGGCTTTCTAGTGGCCAGAACCACCAGTGCATAGGCTTACAAGCCGACTCTTATTTATACACCTCTCCTTAGGTCATTCCCATCTTATCGCTATATGTACAACAGTTGCTAAGGTAGGCAGTTTTCGCTAGAAATGCGTACAAGAAGCTTCTAACACTTATCTTGTGGTTGTATCTCCGTCGTGATTATATGTCTCCCATTTTCAATAAGGGAAAGCTTACCTTAAAAAATTATATATTGTATATTGTTTAACTCGCGTATTGGAAATTTACACATGTAAATCTACAAAGTAATTTGGTAATCGTTGTATAACTTCATGGGAATAGATTTAAAACTGTGGCTTGGTTCTAAAAGGGCCAATGTCATGTTTTCTTGATTTAGGCTTATCCACACTGGTAATTTAAAATAATTTCAAGCTTTCTTTGTGTAAAACGGCCAATGTCATACATTATTCCGTTTAAAAAATAGCAAAGTGAATAGGGCCAAACATAATTATTGAGGACAAATATATTTGAGCTAAAAAAGGCCAATCTCTACATTGGCCCTCATAGTATAATGCGTCTGCCGTCCGGGATAATATACTCGTAAAACCATATTGATATCAGTTATGAATTTGGTGATCATAGAAGAACTCCTGACAATTCATCGTACGTTTTTAGAGTCCCAGGGTATACTCATATGGAAGCTGATATCATACACCCAGCAATCGGAAATGTTATAGAAAATACTCCATTTAATGTACATATATCTACACCTTTTCCAACTTCTAAAGCGTCAAGTGATAATTCAAAACGGTCAAATTAATTTTCCAACTCGTCACTTGAAATTTTAAACTGTCAGGTTTAATTTATACCTTATAAATGACGAGTTGGAAAATTAGCTTGACTGTTTTGAATTATCACTTGACGATTTAGAAACTACAGCTGGAAAAGGTGTAGAGCGTGGGCAAATATGCGATCAATACACCGAAAAAAAGAAAAAAACTTTTGTACGAAATGTGTCTCAGAGATTTTTTTAATTTCAAAGTCAATTGTCGGGTAAGCTCCAACTTACTAAGATTCACACATTGGGTGGAAAGGTAGGATGGTCTGCTATTAGAGAAATGATATAATATTGTCCTGAATCATTTCGTAAAATCCACTGCTCCATTTTCGTTTCAAGGGGAGTTTGAAACAATAAACCTCTTAGGAAAAAGGACAAGGAATTCTGGTGTAACAAATAGTGCCAATTTCTAGCAAACCGTTAGGAATAGAGATTTGATGCCCTACGTCGGCAGGTAGCCGACACTGTTATTACATTTTAAGTTTAATTATGGTATCTACATCAACAATGGATACCTAACTATCGGAATCTGAAGACAAAATAATGTGTCAAAAGGAGGAGCATTTTTTCAGTTGCAATAATAAAAAATGTGTGAAAAAATTGGTGCATTATTTTTAGACTTTTACGTTCCTCGCGGAAATATTGTAATCGCCAAAATTTTCGATTTTGAGACAATACTCCGGATAATACTCATTGGGCGTTTTATGATATCTAGGTACATAACGAAAATCCAATCTGTTAACATTTTTCTAGCCTCGTAGTCTCAGTAGCCGCTACATCGGTTATGTAGTAGGTAAAATGATGCTATAATTCAGAAAATTGGTGCATTGGCATCGGGGTAATTAGCAAAAAACAAAAAATTTCAAATACTTCTCAGCCTTCGTTTTCAGGCGTTTTCGAGGTTCCTGGTCTCTACTTTCTTTTGGGTAGGAGTAAAATTTGGGGTGGTTGGGGGGTGGGGGTTGCAAAATTAAAAAATTTATTGTATTCATAATAGGCTGTTCTTTGACCTGTGAAAGAAAGGTTTAGATCTACTTGTTGTGTGGGAAGTACTAAGTTTATCAACTTTACGCCATTTTTTTAATTCATAGAAAGCAATCCTGCTGAAGTTTGGTGATTCAATGGAAATCCAAAATCAAACAAGAAGTCGCAGCTCCAAACTGTCATTCGGAAGTGTGGCTTCAATTATAGAGGGCAGAGCCATTAACATAAACTTGGTACAGAAGTCTGACATGGTGCTTAAGGCCACCGAACTCAAGCAGTCTGCTTTGAATAAGTTTGTGAAGAGGTCTCATATAACCAGAAGGAACACACTTTGTGAACTGGAGGAATTCCGACTCAGAGAGGTAGACATCACTATGGCTCTGAAGGTTTTTGAGTTCCATGTTGTCTTGGAAGGATTTGACAGGTTGGTCTTTTGTTAAACTTTTGGGTGGGCCAATTGGCGAGCAAGGTATTGCAATCGCAAAAAGACAAATATTTAGATAACTGTTAATGCTATTTCTGATATTTGTCCTTCGATCGATCACGTTTTCCTAGCCCATCAATAAAACCATATACATACAGGGTGAGTCAATATCCATGTCTGAAACTTTTGTGACCAAACGAAACCTCTTTTCAGAAAAATAACTATGCGTGTATAGGTAGGTCAAGGTGGAGTACATTTTAAAAGTAATTATTTTTATACAAATAGAACACTATATATTATTTCATATTCAAATTCCTTCAACAATTCTAGTATGATTTTATGCATTACATAATTATGGGACTTATGGGACTTTTGATATAAGACGATATAAAAAAAGAATCCAATATACAACATGCCTCACAGATCAACTTATATCAAAATAATGGACTAGTATCATGAATTTTTTTATGGCTGTGTATGATAGAGTATGACATAAGAACCTTCTCCTATTTATCCGCAATTTTTTTGGGCACAAGGAAGTTGAGAAAATGAGGAAAATATTTGAATTTTTCTAGTCGCGTGACGTCACGGGACTATAGGGGAACAGCCAATCGGCAGACGGGTATCTGTGCCGCGTTGCCATTCTAACTCAAGTCCCAATATTCAATGCATGCCTTTATGTGATCCTCTACACATGTTTGATTTTTTCTAGTGGTATTGCGGTCAAATAAATGAAACACTTTTCCTTCCCTATACAATCCAAAAAAACATAGTTTGATATAGGTATACGGCCAGTGAAGCCAACGAATTCGCATAGTTTAGAAGGAGTAAACAAGAACTATGTTTGTTTGCACAGTCCTAAAGAAAATGATTCAGCGGCAGCTGCATGATGATGGAAGGCCGCGATATGGTCCGGGAGGTGGCGTCAAATTTCATCGGACCATTCAACTGAGGCTGGATTTTTTAATGTAGAACTTCTTAATGTTGACGAGAAAAAAAATATGTATGTTAGCTGCTCCAGATCCGTGACCTAAGATTTTATAAGCCTGCGTAAGTGGCAAAAAAGGGGACCCACGAATCTGCGTGATAAAGAGCGTCTGCCTTCGGTAGTGGGGCAGCAGCAGCCTTGTGCGCGGTTAGCGATTGGGTGGCTGACTGAATTGGACCGAGCCGAGACCGTCGAGAGCTACCGGGCCTGATGGTGCTGCGTGTGACGTCACACCAGACGCCGCACGTATCTGCAGGGATTAACAGAGAAATTCTGGCGCTACGAGCATTTTCTTGAAATACTGAGAAAACGGTCAAAAATACAAAAGTAATGTAGAGTAATGAATTTATAGGAAATTGAATTTGTGATGAATGGAGCCAGTGGACGTGAGGAGGTCAAAAGTTGGACTTCCCACCCAAATGATACAAAATTTTCTATTATTCACAAAATGACGTACGTAGTCATATTATAGCTGTCATGATTGAGTAGCAGTAGGAGCAAAAGAGGATATAGGAGCTGTAGTATATAGGGTGTGCCAGAATTCTCATTGACACGTGATGTTATTCTCCTAATAGAAAAAGTTCAAACGAAAACAGTGGAATTTTTGAAAGTACTATAGACTCAATTATACTATCCTTTCAAAACGTTTTCTTTGTACTTCAACCGCTAAAATTTTATTTTACTTAAAATCTTATAGTAGCTTTAACTTTATACACAAAACTATTTTTAATATTTTTCTATAATGAAACAGATGAAAATGAAAACTAAGTGGGCGTTTCAAGGGTACTGAAGGACATATAGGACATAATCATACTTTGGAAACAAATGTTTGTACTTGAACTCCTAAAACTCACCCCCAACATTTTTTTTCAAACAGCTGTCCACAGCTTTTCCTACATAAATGTACATTGTCTATAGTGCCTTTGATTTAATAAACAAAACAGTTTTTTTCGTAAAGCATAAGATAAAGCATAAGCATAAGGTAAATAAAATAAGGTTTTTTTTCAGGCGTAATATTTTCGTAATAAAAAATGATAAAAAGACATTTGTTTTCAAAAGCATGTATGATAGGTCATTCGGTCCTCTTAAAAACCCCTTAGTTTCCCTTTTCATCAGTTTTTCGTGTCAAACAAATTCTTATTTTATTTATATTATGCTTCTGATTTTAGGAAAAAAATTGGTTTGCGTATAAAATCAAAGCACCACAAGATTTTAAATAAAATACGAATATCATTTATGTAGGAAATCTTATGGGGTGCTATTTGAAAATAAAAAGTTGGGGGTGAGTTTTCGGGGTTGACGTGCAAAAAAAATGTTTTGCAATTTACAGTAATTGTTAAGCAGTATTTTACAAAATCTGTGAAGACAATTTAATCTTAGCTCGAGAAACTATTAAACTTATAGCAGTATCAGTACAAATTACAAATCTCCCTTCGAAGTGTTTGGTGCATATTACAGAAGAATCCTTTATCGTGAACATATCTCGATGTTTAGCGCGTAACCACTGATTCCGTTTCATTACATCTTTTGGAAATCACAACACAGGTATGCACTCTGTATCTATATAATTACTATTGCAGAAAGGTGCACAGCAACTATAGACGGTATTCTTGGCTAGATACACGTAAAACCCAAAAATATAATGAAAAATCCCTGCGGGTGTTTGACGATTACAAACGCGACCGGACGATGACGTAGACGCTGTGGTGGGGATACACCATCAGGCCCGGTAGCTCTCGACGGTCCCGACCGAGCGCATGGGCATTCAGTTTCGACCCTGTGAAAATTGCGTCTATATCACGTATTGGATGTTGATGAGGCAACAATGCACTGCTGTTGTATGGCGCGCATCGCACCGATTGGATGAATTCAAATTCCTTCCTTTGAATTTTAAAACTCAATTACCAGTAAACAAAACGATGCAGAGAGTGACGAAATGCAACAGTAGACCCACTTTTGTATACACCAATAGGTTATAATGATTTAGTCATTGTTTTCAAACCCATGATACTAGGCCATTGTCGAGTGGGGATTAGTTTGACGTACAGAAAACTCGGGCAACAATACTGACAAAGAAGTCTTACGTTGGCTTACCAACTGTGGAAATGGAGGATCACCCAATAGTCCTCTTGTTATTTTTAGCTTAACACAAAGGATTCCAGCTGAAAAGTTCCTCAAATACATGCAAGACTGGTTTCGAGCTGCCGGTTCTGATATTGAAAAGCTGCGACTCAGAACAGCTCATATGAAGCTGCTGTACAAAAAGGCCTGCGCTCTTCAAGAGAGCAGACAAGAGCTTGCGAAGACCTTGCACGCTGTCGACTTTGACAGGCTGATCATTGAGAACGGGCGACTTCACAAGCAGTTTGAAACTAAAATGGTTAGTTAGTCACCATTCGCTTAGCTATACAGTGTTAGCATAACTTCCCGGCGTTTATTATTATATAAAAAATAAAAATGTGCAGCCCGGGCTCCGACACACCGGGCTGCTGTTCCATTACCCAGTGACTGCTCCTCACACCGTGAGGTAAGCAATCACTGGGTCCATGAATCGTGCGCCCTAAGTAGACGAAAGTACTAAAGAATGGCTGCCTTCTGTATTCTGGCGGATAATATGTGCACCGTCGTACTGCACAGCGGTATTTTACGCAATGCAGAGATCAGTGTGTTCCTCATTCCACCTAGGGATCCGAAGACCATAACCAGCAGACTTACAGTGTAGTGTGGCTAGAGCCTGCGAAGTTGTCCGAGCAACTCCTGATATCTGAAGACACAAGTGGATAAAGGTGTCATGTAACGTTTTCTCAAAAATGTGTTTTTTTCATTCAACAAGCCTAAAATATGCTTCCATTTCATTCTTAAGTCGCTTTGTTATGTCATTTTCATAAATAACATCGAAATTAAGGTGATAAAGGTATTATATACAATACTTTTTACTTTTCACAGTGGATAAGGGAGTCAAGGTGACATGACACCTTTATCCACTGTTAAGAGTGTTAAAAGTAAAGTTTCTCTCTAGGGTTCGCAGCATGACACATGAGTTTGAGGTTATGTCATGCTGTTTTGTTATGCTTTAGTGTAAGGGTGTTGAAACAGTTTTTTTTTACTAAGATGTAGTCAGTGATGTCTAGACAAATATACATATTTGAACACACAAGTGGATAAATGTGTCATGTAGCATTTTTTCAAAAATGTGTATTTTTCATTCAATAAGCTTAAAATATGCTCCGTTTCATTCTTAAGTCCCTTTGTTATGTTATTTTCATAAATAACATCGATATTTAGGTGATAAAGGTGTTATGTATACGACCTTTTACTTTTCACAGTGGATAAAGGAGTCAAAGTAAGAAAGAGTATATAGTTCTATGAAAAAATTTTTGAAGACAACGAAGGGCATCCAAAGAAAAAATGAAAAACCAATTAGTGATTAAATTAGTTTCAAGTTTTGTGTTTTACTGCAATAAAAAACACCAATGTTTATGTGCGTAGCTCCTTTTTCCGTATGTTTTTAATACAGGCTATGCCAATTTTTCATCCATAAAGGTGTCATGTACATTCAAAGTCCATTTTCCCGTGAAATATAAAAGTGTTTCCGAATTAAAAAAAAAACAGACAAAGAAAATACATACCTAAGCTTTAAAAATACTTGAACTATATGCCTTAAATGTGGTACATAGAAAAGTTCCAATCGAAAATTTTTAAATCGATTTTTCTCAGAATATTTATTTTGTGACATGACACCTTTATCCACTTGTGTCTTCATTTGGTCCACTGTTCCTCCTCCTTAGAGACTATGTTCACCTCTACAGGTGCCCAGAACTCTATAATGTACATCGTCTTCTGTTGGTGGTCTAGAAGGACTACGTGCGGCTTGTTTGCCTGTACAAGCTCGAGCGTGAGGAACGAGTAGTTCCAGTAAATCCGGCATCTCTCTTTCTCCACTACGGCCTAGTAGAGCCGCCTAGTAGAGCACTCGTAAAGCCGCGTTGTGCCGATGGATGTAAGCTATCCCAGCGTATGTTTTACACGCCGACAAGAGATGCATAAGCGTCTCTGGCGCCCATCGGCAAGCTCTACAGCGGGCGTCGGGTACATCTACAGTCTACACATATAACCTTATTAGGGTATACTAAGGGCTGTTGAAGACACTGTCTTGGCAAGCCATTATAAAGCCCTCAGTTATTATGATTAGGTATTATTATAATGGGGTATTTTCCGAACAAAATTTTATGACGGAATATTGATGTTACGTCCCCAAAGACCATGTAACTAATATTTTCACTTTTTACTGTGAACGCGAAGTGGCTTAAAAGCGCCTGCAAAGTTCAAACATAAAATTTTGCGCCAAAGCTGTGACGTAATAAATCTAAGCGTGACGTAATGAGTCTTTCGTGGAGCTATCCTTAGAATGTGACTGTACCTTGTCGTCTGACCTCCTTTTCTCCATCTACAGACATAACCTCCGCTTCGTATTGATATTGACAGATGTTTGTTTACATCATTTCATGATCTATCTTTGTTAAGGCCCGTTTGCACCGCTCGCTCTTAAATCTGCAGTTTAGATATGGTGCACCTTAGAGTTAATCTGAACCTTAGATTAAAGCGGTTTGCTGGGGTTCCTTTTAACGTAGCCTTAGCTAAGCGAGCTTATAATTTGGCATCGCCGCAGTTATAGGGAATTTTAATTTGTACTTCTGAATTTGACTTTTATGATTTGACATATGACGCAGGTCCAGTCATGTTTTATTAGTTCGTTCACTCTGCAATCTCTGAATCTTGCCTTCTCACAAATTCAAATTTAAAAAATGGATTATAAAGATAAAAAAAGGGGGCCAAATTATACAGAAAAAAAGTAATTATTATTAAACCTTGTTTACGAGTTTAAAGGTATACTTGAAAACAAAAAAAAAACAGATAGTATTGTCTGGAAAGACAAAGATCAAGCGTGGGAGAAGATAACGAGATTATTTAACTCACAATACTTACAAATCATAGCGGTACTCAATTTCATTTTCAATCAACTCCTAAATATACATGGCAGTTAGCTTCGTCACTCTGAACCTTTGAAAAAAAGTTAATTCATCCGGTCACGAAAATATAGAATCATTGTTAATTCATCCAGCATATTGAAATGATTCAGTCGGTCTTTAATTTGTGTAGGTATCCCTGAAATAATTAAATTAACTTCCACCCACTCATCATCATCATACATTAACGAATGAGCTCTCAATAAATCCATTTTTGAATTTTGCCCTGCGAATATTGAAAACAATGAAAACAAATAAACTGGAAGCTGTCAATTTTTCAGGTTATGTCACTACGTATCACTTTAAGCCGAAGAAATCTTCGGCTTAGTTTAATGTCACTCTAAGTAAGGCTTAAAACAGATTTTGTGGACTGTGCAAACGAATTTGACAGTTTAAGTGCTACTTAAAGTTAAAGTCCACCTAAGTATAACTGGTGCAAACGGGCCCAAATGAGATACCGTGACAGTCGTGACACCAGGGGAGGTTATGTATGCATGACACTAGTGACAGGCTGTTAAAGACGAGTGTTGCCGAATGACTAGTAAAATTGTGAAAAGTAACTATGAAATATTCTCAGAGTAAACTGCTAATTTCATAAGAATGCAAAAAATGGAATAGCTGTGCAATATAACATTTATAGTCTACAAAAAGAGGGAAACTGAATAAACATAAAACAAAGTTTACATCCTTTATAGAAAAACTATACACAATATTAACAACGGGACAACCTTGAATCTACGCTCAATTCAAATTAAAATAGTCACATCTTATCTACATCCGGCATAAAAATCACTTTTCATTGGTTGATTTCTTAGGCGGGAGGTTTAAGAGATTTAAATGAGCTCTTTTCAAAGCGATTATTTCTGAAGTCTATCTTTACTCCACATGGGCAGAAAAAAATGAGCAAACACTGGCATTATTACAAATTAGATACAAGCAATCCATTTCGGCTATTAAACAGGCAATATTAGCAAGTTGGAAAATACCCCATTGATCAAGTATTATGCATCAAAGACAGTCAGGGACTATAATTACGTTTTCATTCGACATAATTATACGAATAACATAAATAGGGGCATGTCACACACAGTGTTTATGGATAATGGTAAAAAAAGCTTAGTACTAAAAATGTACACTTAATAGCTACTGCGTTTTAACTTCTTTGTACAGATCTTCCTGTTGGAGACGAAACAAAGGGCTGGTGCTACGAGCAGAGCATTAAATAGTCACAAGCACTATTTGATGAAACTTCAGGAGGAGCAGGAGGACCTTCGCAAGCGATTAGTTAAAATTCATGAGTCTATAAAAAGTATAGAACAAGAGTGCGTTCTAGTTGAGGTAATATTATGTAGCAATTTGAAAACGAAACAAGATTGCTGGTGCACAATAAAATGTAACACAATTAAACACTATTTTTTCAGGTAAGACGAAAACCCACGTTTTTGGTCAAGCTTTATCAGAAAAAGTATTTCGAGCTGGAGCTCAGAAACAAAGCTTACTTTATTTTCCATTCTACAACAATTAGCGGTGTTTTGTTATGTTAGTTATGCACTAGCAATTTTGTTTTTTTGTATCTTTACCTTGCAACAAAATGCAGAATGCTTAAAAATAGTTTTTGATAGCGGGCCGTTTTGCTGAAGACAGATGGAGAAATTCTGACAGCTGACTGAAAATCAGTACTATAAAATAAAATTACATATTAATTTATTTTTGGGTTATGTTAATATCCTTTTGAAGCTTGTCATAATTCTTCCGTAGAAATATCCCTAGGATATTCGAAATAGACGAAATAATTTTATAAAAATTATCTTTCCTCCTATCACCAAGTAACGAGTTCAATAAATTTTTCAGAATATTATGAGGCATTTGTCAATGTCCATGTCATTTATACTTCCAAGGTTCTCTTTGCCGAAACGTGACATTTTGAAGTTAATTTCGAATGAAGTTGTCAAACTCAATTAATTGTGTAGTTATAGTGCTGATAATGCAATAAAAAATTATTCCAATTCCAATGATTGGAATTATCTCGCCTCTTGCGGAGTAAGCAAAAGCACGTTTCACTCCATAGAGCCATTGTGATGATGCGCCAACCACGTGACTCAAATGGCTCCGCCTCTGCTTGCGTGGTGTTCATTTACATTTGTTTGCTAGCGACCCGTAAGTGTTCGATGGGATGACACCAGAGCTGAAACTAATCCTCCTCAAAAAGATTTAAATCATAAATCACAAATCATTATAATTTTGAAAAAGTATTTAAATTCTTCTCTTGAGGGAAGACATTGATTAAAATCAAAAATCGTATGATTTTGACCATTGTTATCTTGATTATATCCTTTTTTATGATTTAAATCGTTTTTTCCGATGTAAGCAATTTTTTTATGATTTAAATAGTTTTTGAATTTTAAATAATTTTGATGATTAAATATGCTCTCTCAGATACCATTCTCTACTAGTTCTACTACACAAGCTTGAGAATAAATTTAATTGAAATGATTTAAATCATTATTCTACAAACAAAGTTGGAGAAATAAAATACAAAATATAAATAGAAACACCATTTATAAAAAATATATCAGGTAACATTGTGGTAACAGGTAACAGATAAGTAACAAACTTAGTACGATGTTAGCAAATACGTACTATCTATCCAGTAAAACGATTTTAAATCGTGAAGAGATTTAAATAAAAAAATATTTTAAATAATTAGTAAATAATTTTGAGTCAAAAAATGATTTAGAATCATTTGGAAATGATTTTAAGTCAAAAAATGATTTAAAATCATGTATGCTGAGTAGCAAATGATTTTGAATCTTTTTGTCAAATCTCTTTGTCGAAAAATATTTAAGTCACAAAAAATAAATCACTAAGCTGGCAAAAGATTTTAAATCAAACGATGTTAATCGAAAAAAGGATTTAAATCAAATAAAGATTCAAATCATCGGTAAAGTTTCAGCTCTGTATGACACAAGACACAATTACGTACTGTTGTCAATGATGCTCACTGACTGGTGGTCCAATAAGCGCGCGGTGCTCCCTAGCGGCCATACAGTTTAAATTAGACGAAAATGTTTTAAACAAAAATCGTTTCTTTTGAAATGCTCTATATTTAGAAAATAATTTCAAAGATGGCGGGGCGGACCTCCGGATATACCGAATGTAGGCATCAACTTCCTTATTTTAAATGGGATACCCTATATATTATTACGTTTTTGAACTCAGCATTTTAGGTCCAGTTTGTTAACCTTTGTTTATGTCTACGAAGCCTATTTTCGGAGCTATTCAGCAATTTTTACAAAATTTGACATTTGTAGTACTTTACAAAAAAACTTAATATCTCGAAAACTAAACGCGATAGAAAGATGCAGTTTTCGGTTCTGAAACGAGCAACAAACATACTTATGTTTCAGTAAGACCATTGTTTCAAAAGAACATTAAATCAATAGACCAGCAATTTTCAAATTTAAAAAGCTGAAAACGTTAAAAACTTTTTTTTCCACTTTTATCTAGACACATGTGGTTCTGTCTTTGATGGGTTTTAAGATATCTGCGGTATTATAATTATTGCGTAGGAATTGGAAAAATCGTAGGTGGCGTGCTTTCGCTCCATCTAACTGTAACCACCTTATTCTTAAAAACTCCAGTGGTGAATCTTCCAACAGGTTTTCCAAATTTTCATTTGGAATATTTTGGAAAACATAAGTTTGTTATGCGGTTTCCAGTAATACCACACCAAATGCTTAGACTTCATGCTGGTTGTCAACAAACCTCTCAAAATTTGGATTTACGTCGGTATAAATTATGTAAATTGTGCCAGTTTACATGGCCGTTAATTGTAACGCTGTAGCTACATTTCATAAGAAAGATAATGAAAGAATTTCATAAGAAATGTAGCTTCATTCGTAAACAACACACTGTTGAAAAGTAGTGCATCTTCTTGGAATCGAGCACGACCACAGTTACAGAAATTCATTCAGTTTTCAAAGACTTGTCCTTCAATTGCTTGATTTAGCTGCACCTGATAAGGATGCTATATGTATTCCGTTAAGATCATGTTCACAGATGCCTGATCAATGCTCAAACAGCGACTAATTTCTGCTGTAGCACTGCTATGCGGATCTTCAACTACAGTTGCGAGAACGCCAAACTCACTATCTTCATGTACTGCTACTACATGTTTTCTTCTGTCATATTTTACGCCGACGTAAATTCAAATTTTCAGAGGTTTGCTGACAACCAGCATAGAAGTCTAAGCATTTCCCGTGGTATTATTGGTAACCGCATAATAAACAAATGTTTTCCAAACACTTCTAAATGAAAATTTGGAAAACTTGTTGGAAAACTCACCACTGGAGTTTCTAACAATGAGGTGGTTACAGTTAGATGGAGCGAAAGCACGTTTTAATATTAGAGGTCGAAACACTTTGGATGAAAGGTTTCCTGCGAACTGTTTCGTCTGCGAGCCACGCCACCTATTATTTTTCCAATTCCTACGCAATAATTCAAAACCGCAGATATCTTGAAAACCATCAAAGACAGAACCACATGTGTCTAGATAAAAGTGAAAGAGAATTTAATTTCGCTTTCAAATTTGAAAATTGCTAGTCTGTTGATTTGATGTTCTCTTGAAACAATGGTCTCACTGAAACACAAGTACGTTTCTTGCTCGTTTCAGAACCAAAAACTGCATTTTTCTATCGCGTTTAGTTTCCGAGATATGTAAAGTACTACGTCAAATTTTGCAAAAATTGCTGAATAACTCCGAAAGTAGGCTTCGTAGACATAAACAATGGTTAACAAGCTGGACCTAAAAATCGATGGTGAATTCAAAAACGTAATAATATACAGGGTGTTCCATTTTCAATAACTTCCGGATATACTTCTTGTATATCCGGAAGTCCGCCATCTTTGAAATTATTTTCTAAATGTAGAGCATTTGAAAAGCATTTAAAACATTTTCATCTAATTTAAACGGTATGGCCGCTAGAGAGCACCGCGCGCTTATTGGACCACTCTGTATCTGCTCGTGGTACATAATTATGAACGTCCAACTTCCTGTATTGAAATCATGTCATGTTTTGTCTCCAAAAATTTTATAGAAATGTCATCGTATCCATCAAATATTAGATCGATTCTCTTAACGCCAGGCAAAGTAAAAAAATTAAATTTTTTTTGAAGAATGCCTTGACAAAATCTCCAAAAGTACTAAAACATGCTGAGAGCTTGTACAGCATTTATGCTTTTTTTAAACTTTAAACAAACACTAAAAATTGACAAAAATACTACTATTCAAAAATGCAATTTAATAAAAGGAACATATTTACGTCAGCGGAGTAGAAGCACACTAACGGCCCGGCTCCATTGCTCCGTTGCGCTGCGGCGTCGGAACGGAGCAGCGCATGGTAGGCTCCAGTGGCGCGTCGGCGACGGACGACGTCGAAGCAGTGCACAGCGCGAGGCGATGCGTAGCATATTATTTTTCTGAAAAGCGCACTCGAATCATGTACTGTACCATGATTGATAATTGTAACATAATTAAATGTCTTTCATGAATTTTGTTGATATCAATATGTAGGTATATCATCAGTGGCAGTGGAAGTCGGGACTAGTGTCCAGGGCGTCATATATTCTAGGGCGGCAAATTTTAAAAAGTGGGAAAAGACTCTAGCGTTATCAAAGTTTCACAATATAATTATTTTTTTTCCAATGGATAATTCAAGAAAATGAACCCATACACGATTTTCAACAAAATTGAAATCTTGTAAATTATAATGTTAGCACGTTAAGTGAAAATTAAGGTTCAAAATAATTTATTTGTTTTAATGAAGATATGCAATTATAATATTTGATTTTATCATTTTGTGGAATCAATGAAGTTGATACAATTCAATCAGAATTCCAAAATTCAGGCGTTTGTGTCTATTTAAAAATGCATGTAATACAAGTATAAGTCGTCCTGAGTGCAAAATTTATGATTTTTAGGGCAAAACAAATATTTTCTATGTTAGTGAATTATGCATAATAATTTTTTTTGCAATTGATTAGTTATTGTATTGTGTAAGGCTTTCGTGGCCATGACCCGATCAACTGTTAGTTCGTGGGCTGTTCGGCCGTCATCGACAGGCTCCGCCGCCTTGGCTTCGAGTTGCTCGCAATAAACCCTTTCATTTGATACCTATATTGTAGAAATGCATTAATAATAAATGTTCCGACATCTTAGATGGTCCGCCATATTGCATCTAGAACGACGGCGCATAATTTTTCAAGTTACTGTTACACTGTAGAAGTGCATAGGTAAAACTATTCCGCCATGTTCAATATCTAAATATGTTTTGTTTATTAAACACCCTGAATAAAGGCATTATTTTTAAAATGCAGCCCAACTCAACATAGATACATACACTCCCATAGTCATTTTTCTGAAAAAGATATCGTTCGGTTCTTATCTTCACTCAGATGCTACTCAATAGCAATAGTTTAAAAAAGAAGAGTCAAAGAATTTCAAACTATCTGAATTGTTCGCAATAGATCAAATTACAAGAGTAATAGTAGCGGCAACCCTGCCGGCCCAGCAGCGTATCGCCTTGCTCCCCACTTCGGCTCTCGCGCGTCGATCCGTTAAAAATGCGCATTCAGCAACGGAGACCGCAATGGAGCCACCTCTCCGTTGCATGTGTAAAATATATGGACAGCGACGCTCCGGTCACGCAGTGATGACGGAGCGCAACGCAACGGAGCAGTTAAGCCACCCAGTTAATGCGTACGCGCACTAGGCTTAGTCACCGACCACCGTACATTAACAACGACCACCGTACATTAACTTTGTTCATCAACTTTGTTAATGTACGGTGGCTTAGTGGACGAAGAGGAGCATGGGAAGGGAGCGGGAAGGGGACTATAATATCTGGCGGCAAGATGTATTTTGTTATTGTTTGGGGTCTCAGGAGCAAGAATCCGGTCATAATTGCCGTCACTCGGATTCTGCATACTGAACTACCTCTAGCACCTGCACTAGTGACCATTACCAGCATACTAAACTATATAGTTTGGCGACAGTCTGCGAAGCTCACGGAGGAGCTCCTGATACTTGATCGGTTTTTCGTCTCCATTTGAGACTGCCGTCCCATTATAATCTATATTCTATCATCTTCTACAGGAAGAAGTACTGCGAGCCAAAAAAGAGTACTCTGAGTTTATGTACATCGCAGAAAACTACAGAGTTCCTGATGTTATGGTGTACGTAAACATGAAGAAAGAATATGCCGACATACAGCACGAGACAAAAGTTTGGCAGAGAAAGAAAAATGTATTGGATATATCTTTACGTGCTGCCATTAAAGAAATGATGAATCTAACTGGCGCTAAAGAGGTAAAATGCTCTTTCTTATATGTGGTTTCTACACTACTATAAAAATGAATATTCTGAGGAATTTGCTTAAACTTGTTTCCTGCATGCTTTTACATTCAATAGGTTGCTTGCCAAGATAATTCTGTAAACGTTTGAGATATAAGTTTCCTTGAACTGCCCTAAGAATTGTTGACCTATTATGGTTTTAGAAATTAAACTGCCAATTTTTTTTTTATGGTCGGCCTCCCGCAAATGCTAAAAGTTTATGGCGCTGTAGAAGCGCTGCGAGAGGATCAGTATCGGTTGACGTTAGATTTGAAACGCTGCAGGTTGTAGCCGTCGAGAAACAAATTCCCCGGCAGCTGATTCCACAGCGTCGAAGTTCTCCAAAAGAAGGAATGCTGGAGGAGACTAGTTCGGGGAGTAAGGACCTCGACCTGGTAAGGATGAGCTCGCAGAGCTTCTCTAGTTTTCCTGGTTCGGGCGGCCTGTGGTGTTATTATCTGAGAGAGTTCACTCGAACGTCTTCCGTGATAGAATCTGTAAAACAGGGATATGTCAGCCACCCTCCTTCGATGTTCCAGTCTGTGGAGGTCCTTTGTGAGGTTTGGCGAATCGATTAGTCTAATCGCTCTTTTCTGGATAGTGTCCAGAAGCTTTAGAGAGTGCTTCGGAGCGCATCCCTACACATGGGAGTAATACTCCAGCGATGGTCGGATCTGTGCCTTGTAGAGCAGCAGTAGTTGCTCTGGTGTATACAACTTCCTACAGCCGAACAAAACTCCAAGCCTCTGGGATGCCGTTTTAGCAATACTGATGACGACGTGGTCGTGCCAGGACATGTTATTGTTGATGTTGATTCCCAAAAGCTTGACGGAAGGTGATTCGACTATGGGGTGAGCCTCCATTTCCACCGTTGGTAAGCCATCGTGAGACTTCTTTGTAAGTGTTGTTGCCTGAGCTTTTTGTACTTTGAACTGTACTTTGTTTGCTAATCCCCACTCGACAATTGTTTTGCCAATGTCTGGAATGTATTGTTATCTGTTAACAATAGTCCGATTGCTAAGTCTGCATTACCCATCGCCAACAGGCGAGTGTAAGTATCGAAAGACCGTTTAAAATATGGATATCATTTGAATATGCCTCATCATCGGTGACGCTTGAATTGCTTGATTGTGAATGAAGTTTGGCTGCTAGACGTGTACCTTCTGTTGCGATTCTCAGAAAATTCTGTTCACCTAGTTTGAAATATCAAAATACGTGACAGAAATAATCCCTGATTTCTTTAAATATAACAGGTGGATAGTAACTGGTTTGAGGAACCCAGAGTACCTCCGTTCATCGACGAAGCAACCTTCAGTAAACTCGTAGGTTCACAAAAGTCGATGACGAAGAGTTCGCGTCATGAACCTAAAAGTAGCATGAAAATAACTTCAAAGTCATCAAAACGCCGTCATACACAGAGGTAAATAGTTTCCTACCTTCGGTCCATTTTTTTATTCATGAAAATTGTTTTTCGATTGTCCATGTACCCAGTGTATGTTGATCTGTTGGCAAAACTAGCTGTAAGATAACAGTGACGTCACACAACAGATGATGTACTGATCTGGACAATATGGCAGATGCAAAAAACAAGTGCATTACATCATAGCATAATATACCGGGTGTCCCACGACGATTAAGACAAGCAATATATCGGAACTGGGCAGTAGTAGCGAATTATAATTTTAAATTAGAGCAAATATAGTATGTTTTCTTATTATTGTGTCACCCAATGAGGTATTTGTTTTTGGTCACGTGACGTCCGATTCAAAATTTTTAATGGGACACCCTGCATATCTGTGACTTTTTGTGTTCCCCCCGATAAAACAATTCCAGCAAATGCACACTTGGGGTCTAAAGTGATTAATTCAAGAGCTACACGTACTTAAAGGATTGTACCACTACCATTATGAAACACTTCCAAAATAATTTAATTGTAGGGGTACATGTTATAATCAATGGTAGATGTACCATCCTTTAAGTATCTGTATCTCTTGAATTAATCACTTTAGGCCCCAAGTGTGCTAGTTTGTTGGAATTGTTTTATTTGGAGGAACACAAAAGGCAATGAAGTGTCAATACCTATGGAATGACTCCTTCCTATATAAACAATGTACCACTTTTGCGGACGACTTAAGAAAGAGAGGTTAGTGAGAGAGATAGAGCTAGACAGGGAAAAAGCATGCATAAAAAAGAGAGGTCAGTGAAAGAGATAGAACTGTCAGGGAAAAAGTACAGCGTCCTCCAACCAGCTATGTGGCGCGTCGGCAAACAGTGTTGCCAGAGCCGACTTTTTTTTGGGAGCGAGAAAAAGCATTCGAAAAGATCGAGATTGCCGCTAAAAGAGCGAGATTTCAAAAAATTCAATGAATAGCGGTTACTGTCAGCACAATTGTAAAATAAGAAAGGGAGTAAATGATGAGCTAATTTTGTCAAAATACCTATTCCTTCGTTCTTCCACAAAAGATAACATCGTGACGTGAGTTGTAAGTTGTAAGAAGTATCAAGCAGAGCCAAAACATTATAATTTAAATTATATAGCACTGTGTACTGTATACAGGTAACCACGTATAGAGTATCACGACTGGCGCGATCGCCATCTCTAATCAATTAGTAAATTTACAACTTTCATTATAAATACACAATTATTATACCTTCGGCTTACAAATTTTTAAAAATATACAATTGATGTGCTATATAGAAAAAATGGCAGTCAGCTTTTTTATAATGTATCTTGGTTAAATATTTGAAAGGTGAGAGCGTGATTTGACAAAGGGGAGCGAGGGAGCGGATCAGGCAAAAAAAGAGCGAGATATCGCTCTAAAGAGCGAGCATTGGCAACGCTGTCGGCAAATGTTCTACCGGCAGCCCTGACTAGCGCTATCTCATTCTAGCCGCAAACGAGTGCACGCATGCCCCTTCCATAGGTATTGACACTTCGTTGACAAAAAGTCACAAATATACAGGATGTCCCATTAAAAATTTTGAATCGGACGTCACGTGGTCAAAAATAAGTACCTCATTGGGTGACACAGTAATAAGAAAAGATACTATATTTGCTCTAATTTAAACACCCAGAATTATAATTCGCTACTACTGCCCAGTTCCGATATATCGCTTGTCTTAATCGTCGTGGGACACCCTGTATATGTCATCGGAGACATTGGATTAAATAGTAAAATCAAAAACAAACCTGACAAGATAACGCGCTTACAAACGATGTCCCGCAAATCAATGTAACCCACGCTACTTACGAGGATTTGCATGACAGTTGACCAGATGATGATGCGTACACCGCGCACCCACGTAACTATGACGTCGCTAGCAAGTTTGTACCTGAAATAGGCCGTATGTCTCTCATCCCCAACCTGATAAGAGGGGTGGTGTTCGTGTGAGTGGTCCAACCGTCGAACATCATCCCTTAGATGGGGGATGACGGGTTTCAACCCTCCAAACTCACACTCGTTGACTTGACTTTGTTGAGACTCTGGTTGTCGGAGATGGGACCTCGCAGGGGAGTTTGAGGTGTCAAGGGATGGATTCCCATCCACTGAAGCTGCTGAATGAACAGCGGTGGCAATCTGCCTCTCCGCTCGAGGTGGTGGAACAGCCCTGCTCACAGTTAGATCAGTAGGCGGAGACGGCGTCCTGCCTAGGAGGGTGCACTCTGAACTGACTTTCCTGTAGCAGTATAAGTACCTGGGTTCACGTCGAAGTTCTCGAGCGCACCGCCCTCTTCTCAGGAGGGGCTAACTGTAGAAACAAATTCCAATCTTGCCAAGTTGCAATTATTCGAGAGTGGCGGCAAATTTGAATGATAGTTGGGCAGCCAAACGATAGACGTAAAATAATTTTTTGCTGCTAACTGGTTTATTTTGGGCAAAAAAATCAAGAGAAATTTTTTGTTTAGAATGAAACAGGCTAACGGAAATAAGTTTTCAAATAGCAAACAAATAATAAGATGCATTGGAAATAAATTTTAGGGGTTACGTTTTCCACCACCTACAACCATAGGGTAAACCAAATAAATTATTAGCTAAGTGTATTTTTGGTAGTAGAAAATGTTAGGTTAATTTCAATATCGTACCTTTTTAGTGCTTGTGAAAAAATTGTTAAACAAATTTTATGTACCACCTTCAAGAGGCTGTACCTTAACAAGGGATGCTACAATGAAGTTTCTTTATATGGAATCACCCCCTCAAATGTTTTACACTTATCAATTTAGTTACATCCTGTATATCTGCGCCTTCCTATAGCAAGAAGTAAGAGTGAGTTAATTAACTTATACATTATCTTTAGCTCACTGGATCCTTCAAAACCTGCTGGAAGTGGTTCAAAAGCTCGCATGATGTCAGAAGAGTTGATGTATGTTATAAGTTTATAGAAGGAAAAAATTCGTTTCCTGGATTAGCAATGGCAAGACCCTCAGCTTTTTATTTGTAAGCTCTATTTTCTATTATTTTTATTACTTTATCTTTACTCTATACTGTATACTATTATTTTACAATTATTTTTTAAGCGCAGTGATTGTATAATGTCGAGTATATTATCGTGTAAAACATATAAAAATAAAAAAATGTCAGATATGAACGTGTACACTTATATGATCTTTAAAGGTTTTTGTTTCTGATAATCCTAACCTAATAACGTCAATATATTGAAACAACTTCTTATAATTTGAAAAATCATTTGTTATCATGATTCATCATCAGTAAACATAGTAGCAATGGTGGTGAAATAATAGTTTTACAGAAGATTATGACAAGTGGATGAAGCGATGGGATAAGTTTGTTGAACAGAACGGGGAAAACTTTTGAGAACACCTATTGAGGATTTCGAAGTAAATATTCCGTAACAATGAACTATAGCAGCATATATACGATTCGCAAGCCGGAATCTAGAATGCCGATGTAAGCACATCGGACTGAGACAGCCGAGAAGATGACTTAACCTTCAACCGGTTGAACAAAGAACACAATGCACCTACTTTCCATCTGCGACTTCTAAAGCAACTGCTCACAGGGTCACCAAGTGCACTGATTTTTCGCTAAAGTGGCGATTTCAAAACCGAGTTAGCAAGCAAAGTTGTAGCTGGGCAATTGACGACTTTTGATGGCGCAAACTACACAGTGAGTTGGTAAGTATTGGCTATTTGTGGCTTCCATTTCATTAGTTTTCTTCTCAAAAATAAATTCTAGCTGCATGAAGTGGCAATATTGCAAATGGTTTTACAATTGACACTTTAACCATAATGATTCTTCAAACAGAGAGAGAGAGAGAGAGAGAGCGAGTAAGTAAAATTGCTCAACCTTAACGTTATTGGGAATCATTTACCTATTTCTTATTACTGCGCATGTTCAAAAAACAATAGCCACAAAATTCATCATCTCTAGTTGTCAAAAACGCCACAATTGCTCTAAATAAAAATTTTTAAATAAATTGATCTCACTTGGAAGCTGTTGTAACTCCAATCAGGAAGACCGATGGTTGAAACTGAAATATTTTTTATTGTAATGAAACAAACAACCTACGTATTAATGTTTAACTGTACGCTGATTACCACTAATACCTTTTTGGCCTGGTACCCGGTTGAGTTATTCTGAGTTGCATGAAGCTAGTAAGCTGAGAGTGTTGAAACTGAACCTGTTTTAATGTAATATCGCTAAAGTCCAGGAATCCGGCAGGATCACAATAGGGCTTAGTTTACAATTAATAAAAGTATGACCTTGACCGGAGGGTATCCATAGGGTAATGTCAGTTTGACATATTTTTGCAGTTCCGAAATAGTTTAAGAGCTGCTACGTAAAAAAGAGGTCACTTCGTCAAGTAAATTTTTTATCATTTACAGACTTAGTAGGTATCAGCATAGGAATATGGGGGTCGTCAGAACGCGCCGTGGATGTATAAAGTAAGGGTTGGGGGTTTGATGTGCATTTTTTTTACATACTAAGTGATGAAGTACAGCTCTGAAAATTCGCAATACAAACGGAAATATTATAAGAAAGGAGGGAAAAATTGTCAGAGTAGGCGAGGTGTGATGGACTAATATCGGATATATTTTGACTCAAAGAATGGGTACGTAAATTGTCAGAGGTGTACCGAGAGACATAATTGTTGCCAAATTGTTCGCAACGTAAGCCTCCTCTAACGGCCCTGCACCTTTCGCCTAGACATCTGACAATTTTTGCCTACTTTCTTATAATACTTTCGCTTGTATTGCAAATTTTGAGAGCTGTACTTCGTCATTTATTATGAGAAAAAAAATTGCATCTTTGACCCCTCACCCTTACTTTATCCATCCTCGGTGCGTTCTGACGACCCACCTACCCCTATGTTGATACCGACCAAACCAGAATATGATTTTTACTTTATCGAGTGACCGTCCATAAGTCAAAAGCAAGGCTAGTTAAAGGTCACCCTCACCTGCACAATATACCGCACTTAGCATTTCGGTTTTGAGAATTTCTACATTCACAGCCATTTCCGGCGATTTTCATTCGTCATGCCAAAGATTGGTATTTTCATGGCAAAAGTTAGCAACAGGCAAACTGATAACTTATATTTACCTATCGCATCAGTAAGTATGTGCAGTGCCTTTAGGTCACTCATCTTGCTCACTCCAATTTTTGAACTTAAATGCCTCGCAACCGCTATTTGTGAACAGATTTTCGCATACAGACATCAATCTATACTACGAAGTTTGAGAGCTCGGTTATTATGGCAGATACAAAAAACTTTCGAAAAAAATTGTAGATAAAGCTAATGTCTACTTTTTGAAATTATTTTATGATATACAGGGTTATTGAGAAAGTCACGGCATACCAAAGTTGTGTTTTTTCAAATCGAACACCCTATGCATTATCCTAAATTTGAATTGTGCTCGCTCTGCCTATTCCGAAAATATAGGGCTTTATCAGGTTATACAGGGTAATTTCAGACATGACCGTTTTTTTGTGCAAATCTTAATGAGTTCATCACCCTGTATCTTAAAAAATCAATAACTGGAAGATTTTTTCTCAATGCTAAGATAATTCCGTGGTTGACTAGTTTTGTATAAAGTTATCAAGTTTTTGCTATCTTTGATTTTGTATGGCGCTCCCAGTGGGAAGGTTTTGCAGAACACCACTCACGATGCGCATATGGGGGCAGCCTTACTTCCAGGATCAGAACTACCCCGGAAAGAGTGGGTAAAACTTAATAGAGTCTGAACAGGCCACGGCAGATGTGCCGACTCCCTTTGCAATTGAGGCTATGTGCAATCTCCCTTATGTGACTGTGGCGCGCCCCGTCAAACTATAAACCATATTATGAGCGAATGTGAACTGCGTGCGTTTCAGGGATCGCGAGAAGAGTTCTTCACAGCCACACCGTTGGTGCTGAAGTGGTTGAAAGAACTGGATATCAACCTGTAAACACCAAAGACTATATATCTTACTTTGTAGCTGTATCTATTTTATTTTAGTATAGGTTATATTTTTTTTAATCTATATTCACTATTGTCATGTTTTTGAGCCAAGGATGGAAGGACTCAAAGGACGGGAATAAAAGTACTAAAAAAAGTCGTATCAGGAAATCAATAATGTTTGTAGCTTCAGCTAGAGAAACCTTCGGTTTACTAGACAAGAGTCAATCACTTTTGCATGCTATGCCAAAATATATTTTCTCGTTTGTGATACGTTCACACATAAACCTTTTTGTAAAAACTAATATAGTCTTGTTAAGTATCCTGTAGTTTTCTTTTCAGATAATGCTTTTAATTGTCATGTGCTTTTCAACTTGTTAATTGCCAACCGTAATGGCCAATTGAAACCGAATCAAAACTAAAATAATAATTTCAATTATTTAACAAATATAACAAGTATAGCATCCATGATGACCAACTCTAAAAAAACCTGAATTTGGCAAAAATATTGTTTTACTACTTCAAATCCAAATAGCTCCATAATTGTTACATTTAGGTATGGGAAATGACAAATGTGGGAGTATATTGTAAGAACTTTCTGACCATGCTATAAGATATAGGATGTTCCATTTAAAATAACAAAGAAAATTATGGTCGTCACTCTGTATACAAAATTAAAGATAGGAGAAAATTGATAATTTCAGACAAAACCAGAGCACAAGGTCTTTTAGCGTTGAGAGTGAAGCTTTTAGTTATTGATTTTTTAAGATACAGGATGTTGATTCCATTAAGATTTTCACACAAAAGTATAGTCGTATCTCTGAAAATACCCTGTATAACCCGATAAAACCCTATATTTTCGAAATAACGAAAATGAGCACAATTCAAATTCAGGATAATTATATCTTTTCTTACCAATGACCCTGTATATTGTAAAATAATTACAAAATGTAGATCTTTGCTTTACCTACAAAGTTAAGTGGAAAGTTTTTTTTATATCTCTCATAATAACGGAGGTATCAAAGTTCGGAGTATAAGTTGCTCACCCTTTATTTCCTGTAATTTCAAATAATTATAACTATGAACGCACAGCAACTCTGTTGAAGGGCGTTTGGAAACATGTTTTAAATGATAAAATATATGGTCCCTTACTTGGGATCTTAGACCATTTCTCGTATTTGCCTTGTATCGTGAATTTCACCATCTGCGCTTACCGTCTATAGGGACGCCTATCCAAAGTTGGGCCTTAATCCTTCGCTATCTACATCATCTTTCATTCCTCGGTCGCCGACGTCCCAAAGTCCATCCCCAGGGATCTCTTCCGAAGTATTTTAATTTCGTCCGACGGAGCACAATGCGTTGTCGAACTATCTTTCGAAAACTCCCAAGAAAATTCGTAAGCCGCATTTTCTATATAATCCTCCGTCTGTTCGCTCTTCAACAGCAGGTCGACTTCATTTCATTATCAGTGTCCGCATGATAAGGTATAAGCCTTCAGGCAGTGCGCTCGATTATCTAATACAGTGTTCACAGAGCTGTTCAGAGAAAACGATGTACTCTTGCAGAGTGTCTGTTAAATACGCAAGTGCTTAGTCATCGAATATAAGTTGAGTTTGAGAAAAAATTAAAGCTTGAAGTTAGCTGCTTCTTGCTTTCCAAATATGTGCATAACGAGTCTGCAGCAAATGTCTGAAATGTGACGAATTGAGCAATGCGTCCTCTCGAAATACCGATGTCTGTGAAGTTTTACCCAAAAAGTTATTTAAAACGGTGATGTTGCCTGGGGATTTCGTCGACTAGCAGTGAGACCTTGGTCACCTAACCTATAAATCAAACATATTATGGTTGCTCACCGCTTCTGTAAATACTCCCACAGCATAGTAAACAACCAGCACAATAACTCAGGTTGGCGGTAATTACACGCGCATCCTCCCTTTTGGATGATTTTTTGTAGGGATGCTAACGATACTTCGATACTTCTGCACTAATATCAAGTACTTCTCATCGATACTCTTAGTTATATAATTATTGAGTTATATAATTATATTATATAATTATATGCTCTGTACGAACCAAACGCGCCTATTTGACTAAAAAATATCGAGTTGGTGCAGGTATCGATATTTTCATTTTCGCATCTCTACCCAAACTTCACATCCGCAAAATCATCCCAAGGTCAAATTCTGTGGAAACCATTTTTGTTTCGGAAATCCTCAGAGATATTATGCTGGTTATTTACTATGCTGTGCCTCGCCTACCGTAAATAGTTCAGGCGTGTAAACATTACTTTAGCACTATAGAATTTTTAAAATATTTGTTTCGATGTAAACATTTATTAGATTGCATGATGGATTCGAGAGTTATATAACTTCAGATATTATACAAAAAATGAAGTCAAGTTGATTGACTCAGTACCTCTCTCACATTACGGTGATGCCAGTTTATTATTTTTCCATAGCATCAAGCTCTAATCTGAGATTTTCTTGTAACCAAATCATCGCTCCAAAAAAATTGTGTTATACCGCCGTTAGGATTACGAAGAAACAAAACTTTGAATCAAAAATGCAATTAAGTCGTCATGTAGAGGAGAAAAAATGCCACAGGATTCAGAATTTTATTTTGATTTACTTTCTTTACTGAAATACGAAAAAAATTAGGAAACACGTCATCATAATATAACAAAACTTTTATTTTATACACTAACAAAAAAATCATTATAACTATACATATTATTTAATCTTATGTTCAAAAAGCCCTCGTTCATTTTCTAGTCAAACTTATCAACGGTAAACAATTTCGTCCATTGTACACATGTGTGACGTAAGCCAAGGTATCTTCAGTCGATCTCTTGGTGTCGGAATCCATATTTTCTGTCATTGTTTAAGTGATGGAGCTCAAGGTATTTCGTGAGACCTTGGTTGACGTATTCCTCTATATGCTATATTTATCACAGAAAGCAGAGTTATAGGTCTGTAAGTAGTTGAATCACCTTTGGATTTAGATCACTTTTTTGGCACCAGATGGATACAAGCCGACTTCCAGTTTTTGGGAAGATAGGCAGGAGTTATCTGGTAGGTATGGAAGCGAGCTCCGATGTACACTACTTCAATACAATAGCGGAGGTCATGCTGGGCCCAGTCGCCTTCTTGATGTCATAGCTTAAAAAACCCTCGGTATCGATGGTACGTGGACATTGGGGGGACCTTTATAGCGGAATTTATAGTGTAGTTGATAAACCTTAATAATGAGTAGCGATAGTAGCAGTTACTTGAGCAGTTATGCACTGCATCTTTTCCAGAAGTGAGAGGCTGGAAGTAAATTGTTCGCAGTAATCAGACATCTCAGAGGTACGAATTTTTGGAAAAATGTTGAATTGGTTGAAAAAAGGCTGTGCAAAAAGCTAATGTTGGTAATGTGGGTGCCATAAGACCGCCATTTCTGTAAAACATACATTTAATTAAAGCAGGTCGTTAAAGGTTTCATATAAAAACCAAATACACAAAATCGATTTGCAACTACCTAAAACCATATTATGTAATTAAACGTAATAACAAAATTATGCAGTTCAATGGATGTGATTAATCGATTGGTTGCACATCACCAGACGCTGCTGTGAAACATTGCGACTTTTGGTCATGCGTTTCGATAAGCTGAATGCGCTAGGTTAATCTATAATTGAATCAGTCAATGGATCAATAATGTATCTCTAAAGTTTTTATTTTACAGCAATGAAGTCTACAGCAATAATATAAAGGATGGCTTCCTCTATAACAACTTGCTGAACAAGTTCCTTAAAGTGTGTTCTGTAGCTCTGTGAAGCAAAAAAAAATAACTTGGAGTTATACTGTTTTTAAACCCAACATTTAATGAACATGAAAAACGTAAAAATTTCAAATGGAGATGCTTTTACTAATTTATTTCTACAAAACTGTAATTATCATTATTATCATTCCGGTTGATTTTTGTTGCTTGTTCCCCAAGAGGCACCCAATATGGTAGTGAAACCATCTATGATTGATCTTCTTGAGGCTTCAGCAGTTTGAACGTACCTATTTGTACCTAGTCCTCCAAAAAAAACACGGAAGTGGAAATATATTCTTGTGTTGAACTGTTATAGATCAACTGAAACAAGTTGTAACTGAGAAGGTTTCATTATTGCCTTTAATGACTGACTTACAGGTTTCTTTACAGTACCTTGGCCACCAGCTTTTGAAGTCTGTAACATCTGTATATTTTATCAGTGATAATGTGAAATGTTTTAATTCACGACTGCTTGAGAATATATGCTCATAAGATAGATTCAATTATATTTTCTTATAACTCGTTTGACACTTCCAAAGTCTCCATCACACGGTAGGAATGAGTATCCACGGAGAGAGAAATATTGAACAATTTTGCGAAAACGTTTGCTTTGAAGAAGAGATAAGAGAAACCTCATTATGACATGATTACGCATGTCGATTGTCGAACTCTGGCGGCACGAATGGAAATCAGATATTGAGTGGAAAAGCGATTTAACAACAATAGTTGTGTCGTTCTGCCACCAGTGCCACCCAATCCAATAACAGGTACCCTCGTAAATGTGTGTTAGTTATACCGTTCTTCAACTCATCAGAAGGGATCACGTTGAAATATGATTTTGGCTATCTCAGTAAAGACGGTGAATTTTGGACTTGTAGTGTTTTTCCACTCACCGATTCGATTGGACATTTAGTGGAGCATGCGAAAGATTTTGCAGAAGCTATAGTTGCCCTAAGACAATATTTGTTTTAAGGCAGCGGAAATAGGTAAGTATGAAATGGTAGTCCAATAATTTTTATTTCATACTTTAAAAATAGTCTAGCCATTTAATTATCAAAACATTGCTGTAAGCTGTAAGACGCCTTGTCTAATAGGTGCGTTTTCAAAGTTCTTTTAAAGCTAATGATATTTAAGGTGATTATGTGATGTTGAAAATTTTTAAACCATCGTAGTGTGTCTGAGCTTTTCTCGCATAGTTTAGGTTTGTGGATTAGTAAGCTTAAATTATTACAGTTTCTAGCATGTTCTTGTAATGGTTGCCGACCTGAACTTACCGGGATTTATCTCAGGGCACTGACAACAACTTCAAATTCCTCAAATTCTCTTTGGAAGATGTTGATCTGGACAGCTTCGGAGCTATAGGTAGGTACGTACATTTTTTTCTGACAGGTTAAAACTGGCTGAGTGGAAACAAAACACAATACTGTAGTCTATCTTCAGATCACACATAATTATTATGAACCATAACTTATATAAAACAATTATTGCTGCTTGTTCATTCCAAAGTTAAGCCTATGCTATTCAGGGGACTGGGTACACACATTTATACGTAATATGTATTTGCCATGTAAAATACGGATTCGCTAGTTCTCGCACAACTTA
Organism: Callosobruchus maculatus; assembly: GCA_951848785.1. Classification (NCBI taxonomy): domain Eukaryota; kingdom Metazoa; phylum Arthropoda; class Insecta; order Coleoptera; family Chrysomelidae; genus Callosobruchus; species Callosobruchus maculatus. The sequence goes on from CATOUR010000006.1 coordinate 7,543,494, forward strand.
CTTATTTTTCAAACTACAAACATAAAATTCCAGAAGGTGATAGCTAAGTTTAATGGATGATAACTAAGAGCGAATTTTCCAAAAAACTTTTTTTTGTGCAAAAAAAACTCGCAATGCAAAGCCATACATTCTTCAAATGTCTGTGATTTAGGAACCAAACACGATATCAGAATAAGTCCAACAGTCTGACATAATGCAAGCTTTCTTCTTCAATTTACTATTTGAATGATTACTGTAAGTTTAAAAGTAACGTCACACTACCTGTACGCCAGGTCGTTCGCACTTGGCTCCTCTCGATGCGAAATCGCCTTCACGGGGGGTCGGCGTCAGCAGTAAGGCAAGGCGACCTTCGAGCTTACCTGCCCTCATTTTATTTTAGCCAGACATGCTTCAGAAAGCGCTAGCACGAGAAAACGTATTTTCGTGAATTATCAAATTCGCGAGCTACACCCTAGCCCCTTAAGGGTCTAAGGTATAGCGCGCGAAATTGAGAATCCATGAAAAAACGTATTCCCGGGTTAGCGAGGAGGCGTGGTCACCTGTTCCATTTCTTCAGTGTGTGTGTCTAAGATGAGAGCAGATAAGTCCAAAAATCCAAAGGTAAGGTCAAAAGGTCCAAAGGTGAGGCCCAAAGGTCACTATAAAGATGAATTTCGCATTTCCAAGCTCCTGAAGTCACCTTTAAACTTACAGTAATGACTCAAAGAGCAAATTGAAGAAGAGAGCTTGCGCTTGTGCAACTATTTAGCCTTTTTTGGTATCCTATTTGGTTGTTAAATTACAGGCTTTTATAGAATGTATGATTTTGCATTGCGAGTTTTTTTGCACATTAAAAAACTTTTTTGAGAAAGTCGAGAATAGTTATTATTCATTAAGGTCTTAGCTATCGCCTTCTGAAATATTATATATGTAGTTTGAAAATAGAGTGTGTTATGCGAGAAATTGTGAGTCCGTGTTTTACATGGCAAATACGTATGTATAGATGTGTGTATCCAGGCTCCTTAAGGGTATCAAAACGGCACTATTTTTGTTTAGTATCGGCATCAACTTTTGGGGCTATAGCCGCGCGATATAGATCTATAGAAATTTGAATAGACCTGTGGACTCTATAAACTGCAGTATAGTTTGTTACACATTCACTGATTGATGAAACGTTCACGAAGACCCTGTGGTAAATGGTACTTATATGGAATGCAACGAGACGTGTGAGCTGTCGCATTGGGAATGCAGACATATAATTCGCTTGATATAAACCGTCTCTACCCCTGAATACCTGTTCTAAAAATAGTCAAGTGGGTCAGTGTCTAGTTAACATTGTAGCGATCAAAACGTTACACGGTACAGTGACAAATGAGAAGCGATAGAGAGTGAAAAAGGCACAAAGCGACCGGCAACTACTGAAAAACTCCCAACTCGTTATTCAAAACGCTAAAACCTTTATATTTTACTCCGATTCGGTGTATCTGAATAAATGCATCCCTTTTTTGCTTTTCCAGCGTGTTTTATTCTGAATGTGGTAAAATGTATAAAAAGTACTCAGGTAACGGCATCACCGTCGTGATGCCGTTACCTGAATACAAGGCATAGGCACGCCGATAAAAACTGAGGGGGTGCATATAAGGATTGGGCTGGTAAATAAACCTAAAAGATCTTCATAAAATACCCCGGTCCTGAAAAATATCTAGTTGTAGTTGATCTTGCTGTTACTGCCAATTATTGGAACTAAATGGAATCATTAAAAATATTATTAATTTATTCTCCAAATATCTGTATTTTTTTTATTTAAGCACAAGTGTGGCACCAACTGCGAAGGGTTTTTTAGAAGCTTTTATTTGACTTGCACTGTATGTATGTACGTATGTTTGTTTGGGTGGAACTTTACTGCTACTCAACTTTGAAGTAGATATCTTCAGCCGATTGAACCGACCGCTGAAATTGTGTATACACGTTTAGTTTTGATGAGAATACACGATAAATATGTGACGTCATTCTAAATCCAATATGCTGGGAGATCCAAGATGGAAGAATAGTTATTTTTTATGCACTTCTGCAATATGCTCATCAAATGAAAGGGCTTGCAGAGAATAATGAGAAAAATATTTTTGCTATAGTATGCGTATTAAATGAAGGAGAAGAAAGAGAACTAAGAAACAAAAAATGAATCAAAAAGCAAAAGAACATTTTTTGAAAAAAGCTTTTATTTTAATGCTCGAGAAATAAGGAAATAAACTTTTTCTTTAAAACTATAAATATTAACGTATAGCCTCATTATACACAATTTATATGATCATAAAAGCTTGCTACAGTGTTTGCTTAGATATCTGTGAATATTCGACTAAACTGAAGCCAAGTCAACACGTGAATTATTACGGGTCTGAATTTAGGAAGGATCGAACAATATTACAGGTCTTCAGGATTACAGACTTTTGGAATATATATTTATAACTTTTCGTTCAGGCCCAACTGTTGAAGGTGTTGTGTAAACGTGTTCGGTGAAAGGCCTGAGACAATAGTGACTTTATTTTGTTTCCAAAGTCGTTGTATTTCCATAGCAAGGTCCGTGTATTTAGATATCTTCCAAGCGTAGGTGTTTTGGATATTCACATCATTGGGAATGGCTATATCTATCAAATAGGTAATGTTGTCGGCCTTTGACTGGAAAACTATATCTGGTCTATTGGCTGGGATAGTCTTGTCTGTACGTATTTCAACGTCCCAGTATAGTTTGTATCGATCGTCCTTAAAATAGATGGATACTTTAAAACCGCTAATCAGCGACTATTTTCTGACAACTAAATATTGCTCTAACTTGTATTTGAATATTTGGAATTTTAGATTCACTGAGATGAGATTTAAAAAAACGAATGGCATTGGAAATGACAGACCTCTGAAACATCCCAGTTCTGTGTAGAGGCAGTGTAAGGACAGATTTGCGTCTGATATCCGTCAATGTTTTTTATAACGCGCTGTTAAATTGCGAGCGACAGGAGGTGGACTTGGGAAGCAAAAAACCTAATGCATGGAATTTCCTAAATGCAAGAGTCTTCTATCTTCCAATATTTAACAATTGGTAATCCTTGATTTCACGAGAGATGTGGTCATATTTTCTCATACCAAAAATTACTCTACAACAACTGTTCTAGACTCTTTGAATGCATAATTAATGTAGACTTTGGGATAAATATTGCCCAAAATAGCTGTTGTTTGATTTCAAGAATTCATATCCAAAGTCACTTCGTTTGATTCTCTTTGCGACTGCTAGATATTTACTGCTATGGATAGATTCTGAAAATATTGATCGCGAATATAGTAATTTAATAAAATATAATTATAATATGCAATATTGTCTGTCGTGCTTGATATTTTGCTGAGTAGCATAATCTAAGATAGATATGATTCGTGTATTCTTTGAATGTCTGTTAATCTTTACGTCTGACAGTGCAACGTGTGGCTAGTGAACATTCCCTACGCCTCTGCTCTTTACCTGCGAAGGCTTTGATTTCCCTTGGTAGTAATTTGTTTGTTTGGTGCTTCTTTCCGGTCATCTTGTTAAACGTCCATGTTGTGGTTTACTTCTTTTTATTTCCAATCGCAGAATATTTATTGCTCTGGTTTATACATGTGATATGGAAGACAAAGTGATAAATATCAATTACATGTAGTTTCGTTTTGGATTTGTGTATTGTCGTCAGTTTTAGTGTATGTTTTTTGACAAACGTTCCTTGACATTTAAATTTTCCGATAGACTTGATGAAAGTAACCACTAAGATAATCATTGCTTGCAATATAAATTTTTCTCAACTTTCAATTCCCATATCAAAATTAGCGCGTTAATTATTTATCACCATAAAGCCCGTGTTCACATCGGACGCGCCTCGCATGGAGCTTTGCGCTTTGCTTAGCGCTACGCTATGCGCCCGATGTGAACGGCTGCATCTAAATGTATGGGTTGGTTTCCCCTCGCTTTACGCTAGGCGGTAAGCAAAGCGCGATGCGCCATGCGAGGCGCGTCCGATGTGAACGGGGGCTAACTACATTGTAATCACTTAATCATTTTAGACATTTCTCGGAAAAACATCATCCGTCCAAAAATAGAATATTTTGGAAAATGAAAAAAATTCTACAGCATCTTCATTTTCTATTAGAATGTTTTATTGGTATGTTCAGAAGTAGCTAAAAATGCATAAGAAACACATATAATTTTATTGTCAAACATATTTGAAAAAATGAAGTCAAGTTGATTGACTCAGTACTTCCCACACATTGCGGCGGTACAAGCTTATCACTTTTCCATAGCATGAAGGTATATAGTCTGACACCCTCTGGCAATCAAATCATCGCCCGCCCGACCGAAAAAGAAGTGTCATGTCGTTAGGTCTTTCTTTCACAGTCAATGGCCTATCATAAATACAACAATTTTTTGAGTTTTACGATCCCCATCCCTTAACCACCCCAATTTCACCCCCAAACAAAAGAAGTAGAAAATGATCAGGGACCCCTAAAACGCATAAAAACGAAGTTTGAACTGTTTTCATATTTTTAGTTTTTACTTCCCACACCGATAGGTGAGGGGAGTATTGTGATCGCGAAAATTTTCGATTTTGAGATAATACGTTTTTTGGGCGTTTTATGATGTGTACATAACGAAAATCCACGTCACTCATTTCCGTCGGTCTGTCTGTCTGTCTGTCTGTCTGTCTGTCTGTCTGTCTGTCTGTCTGTCTGTCTGTCGGTCTGTCTGTCTGTCTGTCTGTCTGTCTGTCGCGTTTTTCTACCCTCGTAATCTCAGTAACCGCTACATGGATTGTGATGAAATTTGGACAGCGTTATGCTGTGGGGTCGTAGTAGGTAATGCTCCTATAATTTTGAAAATTGTTATACAGGGGGCGGAGTAATTAGCAAAAAACGAAAAATTTCAAATACGCTTCAAACTTCGTTTTTAGACGTTTTAGGGGTTCCTGATCATTTTCTACTTTTTTTTGGGTGGGGGTGAATTTGGGGTGGTTGGGGGGTGGGGGGTTGTAATCCTGAAAAATTTGTTGTATTCATAATGGGCTCTCTAATGACCTGTGAATGAAAGACCTAGCGCCATAATACAATTTTTTAGGTCCATCCGAACATTGCCTTGCTTATAATAGAAATCAACGGACTTAGAATAATTTGTGATGTATACATCCGAGTGTTGTTTTAGTTTTAGATCGTTCTTTATTGCGTAACGCCAAAATTATCGAATGGATTTTAATGAAATTTTGACACAGTATTACTGCCACGGCGAGGATGGAAAGCGCGCATGTTTTAGAAAAATCGTGTCAGTGGCGGCGCGGCAATAATAAAAAAACTAAAAATGTAAAAATAGCTCAAACTTTGTTTTTCGGCGTTTTAGGGGTTTCTGATCATTTTTTACTTTTTTTTGGGTGGAGGTGAAATTGGGGTGGTTAGGGGGTGGGGGGTTGTAAAACTCAAAAATGTATTCCATTTATAATAGTGTGCGTTGACCTGTGAAAGAAAGACCTAGCGGCATAATAGACGTTTGTTAGGTCCATCCAAACATTGCCTTGGCTATTACAGAAATCAAGGGATTTGGTATTGGTAGGGGTAGGTATTGATTCAGGTCGTTCTGAATTTAGTAACATGGAAATTATGGAATTAATTTTATTGAAATTTAGACACAGTATTATTACCGCGGCAAGGATGAAAAATGCGTATGGTTTTCAAAAATCGTGTCAGTGGCGACGCAGCAATAATAAAAATCTAAAAATATAAAAATAGTTCAAACTTCGTTTTTAAGCAATTTGGGGGTTCCTGATTGTTTCGTTTCGTCCAGTTGAAGCTGAATTGTGTCGTTTTAGTTCCTACGGAGAGATTTAGGAAACTATTTACTAGTTTTTGTGTTGGATGTTTTTTGACGACAGGCGGGCGATGATTTGGTTGCAAGTGTTATGTGTGGGAAGTACTGAGTCAATCAACCTGACTCCATTTTTTATTATTGCTGTGCCCCCACTAACACGATTTCTAAAAATCATAAACGTTTTTGATCCTCGCTATGGTGGTAATACTGTGTAATTTAATTAAAATCAATCTAATAGTTTCCACGTTACACGATACAGAACGATCAGAAACAATAAATGTATATATGCATGCATACATTCATTGCATCAGAAAATACTAAGTCACTTGGATTCTGTAATAGGTAATGCCCCGGCTCGGATGGACGTAAAAAAGTGTATTATGATGCTAGGCCTTTCTTTCACATATCTGTGGGCAGCCTATTATGAATACAACAAATTTTTCAGTTTTACAGTCGCCAATCCTCCAACCGCCCCAATTTCGCCCACACCAAATAAAAAAGTACAAAATGATCAGGAACCCCTGTAATACCTAAAAACGAAGTTTGAGGAATATTTGAAATTTTTCGGATTTTGCTAATTACTCCACCGCCCATGCACCGATTTTCAAAATTATAGGAATGTTACCAATACGATCCCACAGCATATCGCTTCCCAAATTTCATCACAATAAATGCGGCTATTACTGAGATTACTAGGCTAGAAGAACCCGTACAGACAGACAAACTAACAAACAGGCAGACCAACGGAAATGAGTGACGTGGTTCAATTATGTAGATATCGTGAGCCAAACAAGCATATTATTTCGAAATCGAAAATGTTCGCGATCACAATACTCCCCTCACCTATCGGTCTGGGACGTAAAAATACATGGAAGTGTGAGGTTTTTTGAAGAAAAATTTAACAAGTTAGTGTTATTAATACAAACACTAGCTCTGACACAAAAACAAATGTTAAGTAAAAACTTTCTGTAATACAAACACGAATAGAAAGGGTCCTCAGTACACATTCTATGTCGCTCTGAAGCTCTTGGGTATCACAGGCGGGTCATACTGGATTCAAGGATTCTTGAACTGAGGATATAAGATGGGTGGGACCCAAGGCCATCTTAATCTTTGCGATGAAGGCTGGACACATTCATTCATTCATTTAACACTCAATAACTCAACATTAGTTCTGACGAACAAAAGCCCGACATCCACTCTCCGCAGCCACTACTGGTGTACTTTGATCCATCTAAATAAAGACGGTTCAACCGGTCCAACAGCTTTCTATCAAAACTGCCATATGTTATGCACAAGTGAAATTCTTAGGTGGAAAAATATGGACTTATGTTTCTAGAAGAATAAACAGTTCTTCTCTGTAAATAGTACGGACCCTGTAACATTTTTACGGGAAATTATAATTTGTAGGTAGGGATTTTTCTAAGAAACCCCTCAATTTGTCAACAGGACGCTTCTCAGCATTGACGTCTTAAGCGGCCTACAGACGCTCCAGAAATCCTCACAGAAAAAACTGCACAGTCCTGGCCTCAAGGATTATCGGAGCGTATGTGGAGGTTCGCCGGACTGTACAGGCCGGATGTGGAATTGAAAAACCATTCGATCGCCTGCGCACGCCGTCTTTTGATGCCATGTCTGCTAGAACTGAACTGAACTGAAAGGTTTTTTGAGCGTCTGTGAAGGAGGGTGTATTGAGGCCAAAGTGCAAGGGCCTTCAGGCCAGGGCTCTGTTTTTCCTCTGAGGATTTCCGGAGCGTTAGTGGGCCGCTTAAGACTCCAGTTATTTTCCGATAAATACAGTGGTGGCTCGTGTTCTAGTTCACTAAGGGCTACTTTTGAAATAATAATAAAAATATAAAATTTAAAAATATACCGAAGCATTTTAGGTGATCTGATAGGAAGTATTGCTTTTAGTTAAGTAGTCAGTGTAGTAGATATCCAGCAAAACCGAACTTTTGACATACTTTTTATATAACTCTAATTATACTGCAATAAAATATATAAGGTTAATGTTAATTTGTTTTAATTTGGTAGCACACATTTTATTTCAAAGCACCTTGTAATATAAAGGTTCGTCAAATTTATGTCTTATCTATTCTGATTTAGCACACTGTTTATCGTAACATAAGTGCCTAGTAATAACTATTGTTCTAATTATTTATTATTATTTCTTGTAAGTAAAATTGAGTCCTCTCTTATTCACTTTTACAAAATGTTCTATCACTTTTTCGTCAAAATTATCGATGCTGTGTACCACATTTCTATTGACATCATTGTCAATCTATTCAGCCGATCTTCATCCTTTATTAAAAGCTTTTACTTAACTTGCAATGTATGTACGCTTGTTCGGGTGGAATCTTGCAACTCAATTTTGAAGCAGATATCTTCAACCGATTGAGCTGAAATTTTACATACACGTTAAGTTTGGATGACAATGTACGATAAGCTATATAATGTCGCGCGTCGTTTTAAATCCAATAGTGGAATAGTTATTTAATGTATTTCTACAATATGGGTATCCATATTGATATGAGAACGCCCAGTAGATACTAAGGGGAATGACAATCTAATGAGAGGAATGTCATCACTGACAATAGACATAATAGATCCACTGATGGCATTTTTAGTCAAACGATGAATTTTGTTGTAAAAGTTTGGGGAAAATACTATTCAAAGCCGGCAAGTTGTTTTAACACTGACTGAACCTGACGACCCGGTGGAAGAGAGTTTTTGCATTTGGCGCTCCACTAGAGGCTTCCGGTGTGCATGAACCTTGTTTACGACCTGAGAGAAGAGAGTCTTTGCACAGTGAAAGGGCTTGTTGAGGGAGACTCGAAAAATAATATGACGTCATTCTAGATCAACTATGGTGGACCATCTAAGATGGCGAAATAGTTCTTTTTAATGCACTTCTGCAATATGGGTATCAAATAAAAGGGCTTGTCCAGAATAAATAAAAATTTTGTCTTATATAAATGCAAGTTAATAACTAAAAAGTAAAAAATAAATTAAAACAAAAAAAAAACTTAAAAAAAAAAGCTTTTATTTAACGGTTCTAAAAAAAAGAAAATAAAATGTTCCTTTAGAGTGTTAACTATCAACTTATAGCCTCATCATACACAATTTATACGATCATAAAAGCTTGTCGCGCGATATACTTGTGTAAATTAACTAGTACCTATCCAATTGACTAACTTGGTCTGCTAAGTTTAAGTGTGTTAAAATTTCACTTTAATTGAATTCCTATACGTACTTACGCAAACCCCGCGACAAGCTTTTATGATCATATAAATTGTGTATAATGAGGCTATAAGTTGATAGTTAACACTCTAAAGGAACATTTTGTCTTTCTTTTTTTTTAGAACCTTTAAATAGAAGCTTTTTTTAAGTTTCTTTGTTTTAGTTTATTTAAATATCTAAACACCATAATGGTCATAACCTTTTTGCCTTTTTTGCAAGTCATCACTCTATATCTGAGCAGGAAAGCTGGCTGGCGGATCCGAATGACGCCACAGTGACGACGCGATATGTCGTGAGGGCCTGGTCACATCTCCACGTCACGACGTCGCGTCGTTAACGTGGAACGCCACGTCGAACGTCGTCGCCGACGTGTGGCTAGTAGGCCCGATTTTATCAACAGGCGAATTTTAACAAAAGCATTGACCAATCAGAGCAGCCCATTCAAGAACATGCACCTGAATGGGCTGCTCTGATTGGTCATTCCTTTTGTTAAAATGCGCCTGTTGATAAAATTGGGCCTACTAGCCACACGTCGGCGACGACGTTCGACGTGACGTTCCACGTTGACGACGTCGTGACGTGGAGATGTGGCCAGGCCCTGAGGCGGGAATTCGCGACTATAGGATTGATCCCCCATGTCTATGCAGGGATAGAGTACCAGATTATGATTGAAATAAACAAAACTGAACGAGTGGCATGAAAGTCATATATTAATAAATTATATAAATAACCGTAGAATGTAATATTTTTGTATTAAAAAGTATTATGATAGACAAAATATCTCATGAAGCAACTCCCCTAAACGTCTTGCCAATCATTTGACTGTTTCTAGCTCTTCTAACACCCTGTATATAAGTTTCAATTGGCCTTCATCTACTTAGTTGCTTAGGATTATAAAACAAGCAAAGGGCAACCTCATAAATCGACAAGATATTCTATTCTGGCAGTCAGCCACCAATTAGCCTGCAGAGATAAAATGTGCCATCCTGAATTCAGGAAAGAGTTAAATTTAATGCTGCCGAATGATATATTTTTCAGACGTCCATAAAAGACTTCATTACCGCTGTGCTCGCAAGATATCCTCAGTCGTTCGTATTAACAGGGTAATATTTCCCAGAGAGCAATTAAAGCCGGTAATGTTTGTCATGAAAATATAACTCCGTACTCTGCCTTTGCTTCGGTGAAAGGAACTCAATTATGACATTCAAAACTCGGTATTTGCTACCTAGTACGCGTAGTAGTTATGTTTCCAAAAAGATAATTGCGAAGGCTTAGCCTTGGTTTCTGTTGAAATATGAGTGTCTCTTGCCAATAGCTGGGAGAGTATTGTACTGCTGTGATGTATGAATAGGTAGGATTCATGGACAGAAAGAGACAAAAAAATTATCATAGCGTGTCCTATAGATCCCTAGAAAATGATAGATTTTATAAATTGGTTATAGAAACGCGTGTTAAGTAATCCTCGGTTTGTCTAGATGACTAATCGAATCATTAATAGAACCACCCATTTAAATTCGTACCAGAAAATGTCGTGAAAGGTCAGCAGGACTCGAACCCATGACCTCCAGATTGGTACTCCGGCGCTTTACCAGTTGAGCTACGGTCGCCATGTCAACTCAACTTCGAAAATGTCTGTCGTCTAGCCGACGACTCTCTCGCGCCATCTGCTGGTACCACCAGCAGTCCGCATCTATGACATCAAGTGATCTGATGGGTCGGTATTGATCTCCGACCACGTTCGACCTAGACGTCACTTGTCTGGGCGGGCCGCCAGTGGTACCAGAAGATGGCGCGAAAGAGTCAACGGCGGGCGAGCCCGTTCACGCGTAGTTCTAGATGACGCTTTCGAAGTTGAGTTGATATGGCGACCGTAGCTCAACTGGTGAGAGCACCGGAGTACCATTCTGGAGGTCGTGGGTATGAGTTCTGCCGGCCGCCGACTTTTTCCGGCATTTCTAGTACGAATTTAAATTGAGCAATCCACATGCGACTGTAAGCATGAAAATAAAAACAATTCAGCACCCCCTGTATACAGACGTGGCTGTGCCAGCCCGGACGAGTGACATCTAGATCGAACGCGATCGGAGATATATACCGACCCATCAGATCACTTGATGTCACAGGTGGTTTCCGACCGAGTTCGATCAAGACGTCACTTGTCTGGGCGGCCACCGGTGGTACTAGAAGATGGCGAAGAGTCGTCGGCGAGCGGGCCCGTTCACGCGTAGTACTACCCGACGCTTTCGAGGTTGAGTAGACATGCGACCGTAGCTCAACTACTGTGAGCGCCGGAGTACTAATCTGGAGGTCGTGGGTATGAGTCCCGCCGACCGCCGACTTTTGCCGACATTTTCTCGTATGAATTTAAATTGAGAAATCCACATGCGGATATAGGCATGAAAATAAAAACAATTCGTAACCACCCTTGTTAGAAGAGACACCTTTTACTCTAGCATTTATCAAAGCACAAAAAACTGAAAATTAATAGGACAAAAGTGACTTTATTTTACAGCTGGAAGCTTCTGTTTTTTTGCGGAGTAATTTCTTGGTGATTCTGAAATGTTAAAGATATTTGGTCTGTCTGCCTATCTGTCTATTGGCGATCTTCTAACCACATAATCTTAGTAACCGCCACTTGGATTGTGATAAAATTTGGGTGGCGGTATGCTGTGGGGTCGTAGTAGGTAATTGCTATGATTTTTAAAACCGGTAGTTGGCGGCGGAAAAATTGGTAAAAAACTAAAAATTATCAGAAGCCCTCCAAATTTTGTTTTTAGGTGTTTAAGAGATTCTTGGTGACTGTCTACTTTTTTGGTGAGGAAGGTGTAGCGATAGAGGAACTCCAAATTTTTTGTTAGCTTCGATCATACAGGGTTGGGATAAAGTATGGAACCAAGCAAATAACTTTGGAACGGAAAGAGTGATATTGCTGAAAATTTGCAGGCAAGTGTAGTGACGTCTAGTGCATCCGAAGACATTATGTTAGCTATTAATGTACTTGCGGTTTAACCGGAAGTACCGTCAACTTTTTTAATTTAAATGGGACACCCTGTATATTTTTGTAGATTTTAATTTATCTTTTTTTCCGAATTCGTCCATAGTGGGTTTAGCATTAGTTTCTGTAAAAACGGGAAAGATAACGCTTCTTTATCATTTCAGGTGTTTAAAATGCCGGTCATTCAAAGCCGGTTTTGGCGATCGCGTGAGAACTCACAAAAAAGTATGTCAACTTTTAATGATTTACGTCCCGACAGGGGTCCTATAACACGTTTGACGGTGACTAAAAAAAAATACAAAAAAAATTACCTCAAACGGGAAGACCGCAGACCGCCACGGACGAATTTTTGAGACAATTTTTTTAAGAAACAAATACTATACCCACTATGGACGTATTCAGAAAAAAAAGATGAATTAAAATCTGCAAAAATATACAGGGTGTCCCATTTAAATTAAAAAAGTTGACGGTACTTCCGGTTAAACCGGAAGTACATTAATAGCTGACATAATGTCTTCGGATGCATTAGACGTCACTACACTTGCCTGCAAATTTTCAGCAATAGCACTCTTTCCGTTCCAAAGTTATTTGCTTGGTTCCATACTTTATCCCAACCCTGTATGTGAGAAGTATTGAGCTAAGATACTACTACGCCATTTTTTCTGTTATGAAAATCGTGCTCCTTTGCACTCCAAAAATGAGTTACAAGCTTCCGGGTATATTTTGTTTGATGTTTCCGGTAAGAAGTTGAGTGTTGTTAAATTTGCGGCTTCTGTCCTGCTTGGAAGTGACAATTGCAAGCCACTAGCATTACAACTTTCTATATTAACTATCTGTTTGCTAGGAAATAACTGTGAAATGATTTGTAATGCGCAAACTGGAGCAAACTGACATTTGGCGTTTGGCGTTCTCTAAAGGCGGATTCTCACTGACTGATTCACTGATACTGAAAGCGATGTTTGTCCTCACTGTTCAGTTTTAGTGAATCACTTTAACCTATTTGCATTAATAAAAGTAACGTTTGCGTTCATCTTTCAATACTGATTCAGTCAAAATGAATGAAAAGTAGGACTGGCTTTCAGTTTGACTGAAAGCACAAACCCACTAATCAGTTTTACTGCAAAGGTGCTCTCACGTTCATTATCTGTTCAGTATCACTGAATCAGTTTGACTGATTCAGCATTAATGAAAGCCACGTTTGTTCTCACTGTTCAGTTTAAATGAATCATTTCAAATTAATGTTTCAGCATTCATTATACGACGTTTTCATAACCTTGAAGTGCTTAAACTGATGGCTGTCATGATGACGGAAAAAATTCTCGCACGTCAGTTTGACGTTTGTATTCATTTTTCAATACTGATTCAGTCAAAATAAATAAAAAGTAGGACTGGCTTTCACTTTGACTGAAAATGTAAACCCACTGATCATTTATAATGAAAAGGTGTTCTCACGTTCATTATCTGTTCAGTATCACTGAATCAGTCAAACTGATTCAGCGAAACTGAATCGTGACAACCCGTCTTAAAGCGTCTCACGATTCAGTTTCGTTGAATCAGTTTGACTGATTCAGTGATACTGAAAGCGATGTTCGTTCTCACTATTCAGTTTTAATGAATCATTTTAACCTATCTAGCATTAATAAAAGTAACGTTTGCATTCATTTTTCAATACTGATTCAGTTAAATAAATGAAAAGTAGGACTGTCTTTCACTTTGACTGAAAGTATAAACCCACTGATCAGTTTTAATGAAAAGGTCCTCTCACGTTCATTATCTGTTCAGTATCGCTGAATCAGTCAAACTGAATCGTGAGAACCCGCCTTTAAGCCACCTCTTATAGTTTTTGTTACCAAAAAATAGGAAATACAACAGGAAATATTTCATATTGCATTTGTTGCCTAGCAATTTGCCTAGCAAATAATTGAAAATAAAATTTGGTACTAAATGCATTTACACTCTTGGTATTCATATCTACCCATGTCGTGTGCTATCACTGTATACACTTATTGTTTGTTATGTACCTGTACCTTTACACTGCATGTAAGCCATACGAAAATAAATAAATAATAAAGACGGTTCAAATGGTCCAATAGCTTTCTATTAAAGCTATCATATGTTATGCACAAGTGAATTTCTTAGGTGGAAAAATATGGACTTATGTTTCTAGAAGAATGCACAATTCTTCTCTGTAAATAGTACAGAACCTGTAACATTTTTACGGGAAATTATAATTTGTAGGTTGTAGGTGCACTCTTGATATTCATATCTACCCATGTCGTAAAAAAATAGCACAACTGTTCTTCGCATCCAGAGGGCCTGCTTTGTTCACCAAGCTTGCCAATTACCTGGCAGTACAGACTAGTTTTCCCTTACACATCAGGCGCACGTAATATCATAACTCATTATCCCTTAGGGGTTAATGGATAATCACTGATCAGAAGGGATATCTTACGAGACGATGTGGCAAGGGTCACGTTCCCAATAAGCGCCAATTAGATGGATCGATACACTTAAGTTTGTTGTTCGGCAAGGCTAAAGCAGGGCTCTGGGCATACGAGTAACATCTCAGGTCATGGACGTAACATCGAAATATCGGTATCCATCACGCGTTACCTAAGAATTTTGTGGCTTGGTCGCAGATGGGCCTATGTGCAATTTTGCAAAAAATGAGACATTTTAACTGCTTAGTTCTATCTGATTCATTGTTTCAATATAAAACTTGGCCTATATTCATAAGTTCAGTAGTTTAAGAGGTAGACAATGTAATAAAGGCTTATGTAACACAACTTCGAATGGAAAAAGGCGGATGTTCGATAAGTGTCCATAATATAATATGTGGGCATATAATGCTCTCATATGTCTCAAAAGTCCAAGCAAATAAGAGCCTATTTGAACACAAGCCTTTCTTTGTACAATTCCGCGACTGCAGTAAGGGCTTATATTATGACAAATGCGGAAAGGAACAAAAACCGATGGGCCTATGTGAAAAACAGCAACAGAGAGAGCGCCTATGTATCCATACAAATCCATATTTTTGAAATTGTAAAGGCTTCTCCAGCTTAGGTTTCACGTCTTTTGTAAACATTTATACAAATAGGTTTATTTTTAGTTCGGTGTATTGGCGTTCTTCTAACGTCTACTCTCTGTAATCGCTGCATGGATTGTAATGAAATTTGGGTAGCGATGTGTTGTGGCGTTGTAGTAGATAATATTCGCATAATGTTGGAAATCGTTGTACGAGGGCCGGTGTAATTAGCAAAAAACTTCGTTTTTCGACGCTTTAGAGGTTCCTGATCACTTTCTACCTTTTTTTTTGGGTGGAGGGTTGTAAAACTGAAAAATTAGTTGTATTCGTAATGGGCTTAACCTGTGAATGAAAAAACCTATCGGCATAATACACCTTTTTAGATCCATCCAAACATTGCCTTGCTTATTATAGAAACCAAGGGGCTTAAAATTTGTGATAAAAATATATACATAAGAGTAATGTTTTAGATTGTTCTATATTGCGTAACGCAAAAAGTATTGAATTGATATTAATGAAATTCTGAAACAGTATTATTACGGTGAGGATGGGAAACGCGTATGTTTTGGAAAAATCGTGGCTGTGGGAGCGCAGTATAATAAAAAAACTAAAAACATAAATACAGCTGAAACTTTGTTTTTAGACGTTTTAGGGGTTCCTGATCATTTTCTACTTTTTTTTGGGTAGGGGTGAAATTGGAGCGTTTGGCAAGTGGGGAGTTGTAAAACTGAAAAGTTTGTTGTATTCATAATAGTCTGTTCATTGACCTGTGGAAGAAATACCTAGCGGCATAGTACACATTTTATGTCAATCTGAGCATTGGCTTGCCTATTACAGAAACCAATTTTGTGTATTCATATGAGTTTTGCATTATTTCGTTCTATGTATGTTACGTAAAGCGAAAATTATTGAATTGATTTTAATGAAATTTTGTGTTGAATGTTTTTTTGCGGGCGGGTGGGCGATGATTTGGTTGCAAGGGGTTTCAGATTATAGCTTCATGCAATGAGAAAGTAGTGAAATGGTATCATGATTATATGTAGAAGTTACTGAGTCAATCAACTTGACTCCATTTTCTTGTTTGGAGTAACTTTCGATTATGTTTACTCATTAGCCTAGTTTTTCATTATTAACACTCCAGTATTTCAATATTATTCAACAAAAATTTATTTTTGAAAATGGATTTAAATAATTTTTTTATGAAAGTTTGTCACAATGAGCATAAAAAGGGCTTATGGGCAAAAGGGGCCAAAGGGGCAAAATTCAGAGGCAGTGCAGGGCCAATATAACAATTTTTTGGGCTACGTAGCGCGTTTTGGGCCGTTTTTCATGGGTTTATAAGGGAACTGATGGGCCAAAGTGACCTATTTATTTAATTCTGCCAAAACTAGCTTCAATATAATAATTTTTGGACCTGAGTATTAAGAGGGCTAATGACCATTTTCACGCTTTCTCCAATCTCCAAATAATATGGACATAGGCCGTTATAATTCTAAAATGCTTTGTAGATACGCCGTGTTTCACGAATTTTAGCTCGGCAACCAACAATACTAGGAGATTGGCCTTTTTTGTTTAAATGGTAAGGCCTCGGAACATTGCACTGATGGCCTTAACTCTTAAATGGTAAAAATGGAGATTGGCCCTTTTAATAGTCAGGAGAAATAGATGTTTCCAAAGGTCTTAATCGGGCATTGAATACGAGGAGGCATCAGAAGATATAGAGACTGGTTTCACTAAAAGTTAAAAGTAACACAGCAGTGTATACCGGGTGTCCCATGAATTCCTTTGACACGTGATATTATTCTCGTAACAAATAAAGTTCAACCAAGAACTGTGTAATATTTCTGAAAGTACTACATACCAACCCTTAAAACGCACCTTATATTCAAAATCTTGTTTAGTACTTTTGATTTTATACACACACCTATTTCTTTCGGAAAGTAATAAGTATAGGATAAATAAAATTAGGATTTCATTGAGGCGTAACATTCTTGTAACAAAAACACTTAAAAAAGAAAACTAAGTGGCTCTTTGAAGGGTGTTGAATGAACTATCATACTATGCTTTCGAAAAAATTTTTTTTACCTTAATCGCTAAAATACTCCAAAATGTTTTTCAAATAGCGCCCTACAGCTCTTCCTAGATAAATGAATTCATTATTTTATTGAACGTGTAGTTTCTTTGAATTCATGCAGAAGCCAATTTTTTTTAATCATAAGCATAAGATAAATAAAATCCGGATTTGTTTGACGCGTAATGTTTTCGTAATAAGAAAGGACAATAAAGAATTATTCTTTGAAAAACCACTTCGTTATCAGCTTTAAAAAATACTAGGCGTCAAACATATTCTTATTGTGTTTGTAAAAGTTTGCATATAACTTCATAGGTACCACAAGATTTTAAATAAAATATTGATATCATTTATCTAGGAAAATCTATGGGATGCTAACTAAAAACAACATTTGTGGTGAGTTTTTGGGAATGACGTACAAAAAAATTTTGAACATTCTGAATTAACTCAATTCTTGCTTGAACCGTTTTTCGTTACGAAAAAACCACGTGTCAAGGAAATTCTGGAACACCCGGTATACACTTTTGATACATTTCGTTCATATGATAAACTCATATATGCATTTTAAACCAGCATACATGTAAATTTAAAATCAATAACGCTTTTTAGTTTTTCATAAACTATGTATTATTACGTTATTTCACTTTCCGTACGCCTATACCTTCACCACCTCAGCTAAATCTAAACAAACTTAAGCGATGCTATGCGATCGATACTGGATCTTAGCCTTAGGCCAAGTTTGGATTATAACCTACTTAGCAGAGTTTTTAATGAACCCATCGGTGTTCGACGTTTTCAATAACGAAGTTAACTAGTAGACGCTACGGCGCTTCAGGATACATAAAATTGAAAAACTTGTACAACAGTTTTACTTACACTTGTTTATCAGCTCTCGATGAAATGAGGTTCTTCACCTTTCCAATATTGATTGAGAAAGTTTTGGCTCTCACCGTTCAATTAGAAGTTTCTTTGCTGATTTAGTACCGTTTCGTAGGTGTAACTTTTGGCAACAGATATGAAGAACTGATCGGGTTTTTATGAACCGTTGATGAGTTTGCCTAATAACGTATGGAATATATACAATCCTACAGTCTACTGCAGATGTACATATTACCGTCTTAGCTTAATCTCGTTAGTGCAACTCGGTGGCCGGCAATACAAGTATATGTACCAAACTCGGATAAGAGTATGCCAGCAACATACGATAAGTCAAGCACCACTGGGTGTAGCTGCAACTATGGGGATCCCAACATAGTCACCTATACAACATTTAACGGAGTACAAAACTTTGAAAACCACTTTTTTACTCAAAAGGACCCACAGCTCTATGAAATATTAAGTTCTCACCTGAAACTAAAATAAAGCCTTATTATCTAAATCTTTAGAGATCGCGTCATAGGGGGCGTGCTAATAACATATGACTATTTTGCTATATAACTACGTAACCATATTACTGTATAACTGTATAACTATTTAACTATATAGCTAAGTAACAGTATAACTATGTAACTATATAACTGTATAACTATATAACTATATAAAACTAAAATAAAGCCTCATTACCTAAATCTTTAGAGATCGCGTGTTAATAACATATAACTATTTTGCTGTGGAGCTACGTAACCATATAACTGTATAACTATTTAGCTATATAACTATATAGCCATATGACAATATAACTATGTAACTGTTTTGTTTCCTAACAAATCGGCAACGATTACCCGCTTCCTAAAATAACTGTATAACTATATAGCTATACCTACAACTATATAGCCATAAAACTTTATAACTACATAACGAAACAAGTAAATAACTATATATTGATCGCCTTCGCTAATAGGTGCGGACTGTACGATGAACTCTAAAAAGTTGTGAGCCACAATAGATACAACTGAGTCGCAGTGGAAGGAGGCACTGCTGCCCTACTCACTTTCAACCTAACCTAACCATATACCTATATAGATATATAACTATATAACTACATAACTATAAAACTACATAACTATATAGCTATATAACTATATAGTTATATATAGCTATATAACTGTATGCTATACAATTATATAACCATATAATTATAGCCTCTTGTATTCATAAATGAGGATTGTGCTTATATACATCGCTAAAGATTTTCAAATAATAACTTAACCGAAACATAGTTTTTGACTTTAAGGATACCAACTATATGACTATACTGCTATATAATTATTTCTATAAGCAAAATACAAAACCTTATTGCTTTGTAATATGTAGGCATAACACTACATGATAGTGCTATTGCGTAAAGCGTTGCATGTAACTGTTAAAGAACTGAGCACACATCACTGCGTGAAGAGCGTCTGGGCAATCTACTTGAACGGATGGTTTGAACAAGACTGAAGGTAATAAGAAGAGAAGTGAAAAATCGTAGAGACAAAAAAAATTAAAGAACCTGGAGACGCCATTAAAACCGCTGCCATTATCTCCGTTATTCCTTCTCACCGTGCCATCTAATTGTTGCATAGTCCTCCGTTCTCGTCTCACGGTTTGATAATGAAATAATTTCCAAATTACAAAGAGCTCGGTAAAGTGAAATCCTCTTAAACAAATATGTGCTCAGCCGACGTCGGTGCATCCCTCCTATGAAATCTTATCTTTTAAAGCGTCTTATTAAAAATCTGTTTGCTCGTTAGCGATGTAAAAATACCTCCCCGGCCAGCGCGGCGCGTCGCCGTCGTCCGGAGCGTGCTAATGAAATGCAAAGATCGCAGTTGGCGGCGCTTTTAAATATTTTCGCTGCCTTCATAACGGCCGACACCCTGGGAGGTTTTCACGGACAAATATTATCTGTCCATTCACGGGGATTATTTATTGTGGAGTTTAATTGTCTTGAAACTGAAGGAACGGGATGCGATGTTAAGCAGCTAATTTAAAAGGATACCATATTGTATAATGATACCATCAGAGTACTGTACACACTTCAGCCAGCTGTTTGATACTTTTTATGAAATTACTCCGGGTAAGTACAATAACAGAGCAAACTTCAAATTAAACTGTGATATTCATTGTAGAAATACTCGAAACAAAAACAATTTGTATGTTCCTAAGGCTAGGCTAAATATTACTGCGAATACTCCAAACTACTTGGGTGTCAAAATATATAACCATCTACCTACTGTTATAAAAAACTACACGTCTGTGAAAATTTCTAAAAGACATTTAAAGGATTTCCTGGTTTCAAATGCCTTTTATACGTTGGATGAGTATTTCCTGAGAAAAAATTAAATGCGCTTGTAGTTTTGGGCTGTCTTTTAATTTTAATATTTGTACGTTTGTTGCTTTTTAGATGTAAAGCAGCTGCTGCTGCTATTGACAATTTCCCATACTGTTTTTACAGTGAAATGGAAAATAAAGTTATTATTATTATTATTAAGTCAGTGGGAAGCGAAGAATCTGTGTATGTATTAATATACTAAGTGCAGTGGAAGACACAAGATTCAGATAGAATGGTTTATTTTCACCAAATTAGGCATGTTGTAATGAATAAATGATATAAAAATTTCAACATAAAAATATGAAAAATAAACACAAAAAAGTCAGTAATGTGTTGGACCTCCTCGGTTGTTTGCACACTCACGAACATGTCTCGGCATGCAGGCAATCAAATAAATAATGATACCGGCCACATTTGTAATTAGTGCCCTTATTAAATCATACATGACAAGAGTTTTCGTCAGGACAGAAGGTCTTATAAGGATTTTAAATTTTTAGGGTAAATTTGAAGATCTGACGGTCTGAAAATTCTTTGGTATTCGTTACCTGAGGGTGAAACTCAAAAACAGCGACCAAATCTGTAATTAGCGCCCTCAAATTATACCTATCACGAGTGGCAGCCAGATAGGCTTTATATTTTTAGGGTGGGCTTGAAGATCTGAGGATCTGAAAATTTTTGATGTTCGTTGCTTAAAGCTGAAACTCAAAACAACGACCGAATTTGGAATTCGCGCCTTCAAACTATACATATTACGAGTTTGCTCCTGATAGAAAGCCAGATAAAGATTTCAGAGTTTTGGGCTGCAAGTCTGAGGGTATAAAATATTTTGCAGTTCGTTACCTGAGGCTCAAACACAAAATACTGACCAAAATTGTAATTAGCGCCCTTAAATCATACATGACAAAATTTTTCGGCAGGATAGGAGGTCATATATAAGGATTTTAGATGTTTAGGGTAAACTGAAAATTTTTTATGTTGCATACGTGAGACTTAAAGCTGAAACTCAAAACAACGACCGAATTTGTAATTCGCGCCTTCGAACTATACATGTTACGAGTTTTCTCCTGATAGAAAGCCAGATAAGGATTTCAGATTTTTAGGCTGAAAGTCTGAGGTCTAAAGTTTTTTTAAGTTCGTTACCTGAGGCTCAAAATCAAAACACTGACCAGAATTGTACTAAGCGCCCTTTAGTTATACATGACAAGATTTTTCTTCCAGATAGGAGGTCATATATAAGGATTTTAGATTTTTAGGGTAAACTGAAGATCTTTGATTTGGCATACGTGAGACTGAATTTTTTTTTGTAATTCGTGTCTTTAAACTATACATGTTACGAGTTTTCTCCTAATAGCAAGCCAGATGAGGATTTCAGATTTTTAGGCTGAAAGTCTGAGGGTCTAAAATTTTTTTAAGATCGTTACCTGAGGCTGAAACTCAAAGCACTGACCAAAATTGTAATTAGCGCCCTTAAGTTATACACAACAAGAGTTTTCGTCTGGAAACCATATGAGGATTTTAGATTTTTAGCGTACGCTGGAAGGTCTGGGGGTCTGACAATTTTTGATGTTCGCTACCTGAGGCTGTAACTCCAAAAGCGACCGGATTTGTAATTAGCGCCCGCATACTATATCTGTCACGAATTGTTCGACAAAATTATCTCGTACCTGGATAAGCGCGGCAACATGGCATTGCAGTGACTTTCAAGATGGCTTGCGGTGGGATTGCATATCCTCCGTTTAAGCTGCTCCAATAGACTCTAATGGAAGAAAACAAAATCTTTGTATAGTACGTGGGCGATAGATATATCTCGGGAATGGAACAGACGTCTCGACTAACTACTTGCCAGAGGCATCACCGTTCGGTCGAAATTGGATTCCCGATATATATGTCGGTGTGCGACGCCATTTTTCTGACGGCCAAGACTACGATTTTTCCCGTTTCCTTCCTTTTTCCTTCTCTTCTACACCTACATTTAATTCTGAAAGCTTGCTTTTTTCAAATTTCGTCTTAGCACACAGGTGTGACGTAAGCCAGAAGCCAATTAATCTTTGGTGTCGGTATTCATATTGTCTGCGTTGACTAAGATTAAGATCATCATCATCATAGTCACAATGTCTTAACAGACATGTTGTGAAGTCGTAAAATGCCTTAAGTTGGAGATAGAGTATCGCCGACACGAATATTATCAATAGTATTGAGAACTGTAGCTTGCCATCGTGCGCGATTTACTGTCAGTTCATATCCAGCAACTGTTTCGTCGTATCCACCCAGCGTGTAGAGGACGGCCACGGCGCCGCCCACTCGGGGCGTGACCCTGAACTACAAGTTTCTCCATATTATTATCACTTCTGTGAATATGTCCGAAGAATGTAAGCATTCTCGTCGACACAACGGAGGATAGTTTCTTTGGAATATCGAGCCCATCCAGTATGGAAACATTAGTTCGATGGGCGGTATAACGAACTCTCAGCATTCTCTTCCACGTCCACATTCCAAAAGCATCTATGCGAGCTCAATCTGCCTTTTTAACAGCCCAAGATTAAGATATGCACGTCTAAATTATTCTTGCCACGTCATAGAAGGGTTATCACACTACTAGCTAGGCTTCACCTTTTAAATTAAAAGTGAAGCGATGCAAATATCGCACTTCTTTAACTATGCAACCTTGTGTATCACAGACACTGTATTCAATCAGAACCTACCGATTAATCACCAATTATCATTGGACCTAACGTCACAATGCTGAACTGATGATAATTTGTTTTAGCGATGCATCCAATTCAATAATCCGTATACGCTGTTTACAGTTATTCCGGTATTTACGGTGAAATTTACCTAATAAAATGTCGGCCAGCTCCCCAGTAATTAATTTACCAAAATAATAATGGTGACATAATTATGATAGCGCTAATGGA
Organism: Callosobruchus maculatus; assembly: GCA_951848785.1. NCBI lineage: Eukaryota > Metazoa > Arthropoda > Insecta > Coleoptera > Chrysomelidae > Callosobruchus > Callosobruchus maculatus. The sequence continues at coordinate 7,566,841 of CATOUR010000006.1, forward strand.
AAAATAATTGACCGTAATGGAGACATAGTGCTTCCGATGTTTGGACTGTAAATTGATACGCATGCTAGAATGTGTGCATCGCTCCATAGATGTACAGAGTGGGGGTTTCAAAATATAACCCGGTCAACCTATACATCTAAAGATACATACATTTACAAGCTGAAAATAAATAAAATGTAGTTGTATGAGTAGGAAATACTTTAGGAGAAGACTGTACAGTTCATTTTCAACAAAATGGTCATATAAAGCAGGGTCCAAAATTTCAACTGTTTCAGAGTTAAATTTAGAGATTTTCATCAAAATGCAGACCTCTAAACGAAAACCCCAATAAAACTGAGTTTCTGATATCAGTCCTTGAAAATTATGCTATTACATCATTATGGACTAAAAGAAAGTGATCATGTATCAAAAACTTAGCGAGATAGTGTCAACATTAACATGTGTTGAAAAGTGACTTCAATAAATGTCACAAAAAAATAAATGTATTTTGAAAAATCGCCAAATAATTAATCGCGCACTTTACGGCAAAAACATGCCCATATTTCTAGTTATCCATTGGTACATAATGATTAGTCAGAAAAAGTGATCAGTTAACCAAAACCTCGATATATTGTCTTAAAATTGTACAATTTCAAAAGAAATATCCATATATATTTTCTATAATCATATGGGGTAAATCCGTGTGTTTTATTCTTTGTCGTATTGTAGCATATAATTGCATACGGTAAAATTAAAGGGATGTTCTGTTGGGTGTTCTAACGTATGTGTTCTAATTATTTCTAATAGGGTAGCATTGAATCTTTCGACTGAACCGTTAGATTGGGGATGTCCTACAATTGAATAGGGATAATTTTATATCATACAATGCACAAAGGTCTCTCAATGTAGCATTATCAAATGCACGCCCACAATCGCAATGAATTTGTAGCGGAGTTCCATAATGTTGGAAAAACACTAGTAATGAATTTACAACAGATTTAGCTGACTTGTCGGGAAGAACATAAGCTTGAGTAAAACGACTCATTTTATCTCTCAAGATTGATGCATAATTTTGCGTAGCTCCTTTTAAAATATCTATGTTTACTCTTTCAAAAGCCGTTTCTGGACTTTCTGTCACAACTAAAGGAGTTCTACAAATTTTGACTTTTTGACAGATATCTTCTAATAAACTTTTCTACATTTTTTGTTAAACCTAGACAATTATATTTGGCTTGAATTCTTCGGATTGTTTCGTTAATTCCGCGATATAAAGCTTTTTTACAAAAATGATATTGTTCTAAAATTATAGGGATTTCATCAGAACCTGAGGTTTTGCAAACATTTTGACAAATGACCATTTTTAAATTTTCTTCTGCAAAAATGAATGACATCATTTCCAAAATTGGAACATAGGGATTGTTTTCGACAAACACTGTCTGAGATAAATCTATTTGAGGTTTACTGTTGCTGTTGTTGAGATGTTTAAATAGATGCAAAAAGTACCATATTGCATAAATCTGGAGGTGCGGGAATTGGAATAATAATATATTCTCTATCTTTGACAGTTGTTTTCGAAGCTACGTTAATTTGGTTAGCTGAAAAAACAAGATTTTCTTCAAAAATATCTGACGTAATGTCTTCAGTAATTTGAGATACATTCGTCTTGAAAAGTTTTTAGGTAGTCAAGCAGAACATGCAGGCTACGCTATAAAGTATCGAGTAGTCGTATAAATGAAAGATCGTAAATCATCCATGACGAAATAGATCTAAAATTAAGCATGATATCTTCACTGAACACACAGTGGATCGATTATAATCGTACGAACGCTGAAGCTGAAACTGTAGATTTTGTGCTGCTGATCGACAATAATGAACGCACGCCTGCGAAAATCAAGATCCAACCAAAGGGTTTTTTTTACTTTTTAGCGTCTACGCAAGACACGAACCTTTCGACGACGTTTCAGTAATATACCGATATGATCCCGAAAATTTTGAAGGAAGGTGATCCTGCCAGAGGAATGGATTTTTTCGAATTATGCTTCGTGTAGATGCTGAAAATGGAACTTTTTTAAGTAGGATTTTTTGAAAGGATGAGTATAACTGAAAATCTACGGATATAAGATACTTCGCAGCCTTCATATACTACTTGCTTGCATGGCGACTTTTTAGGACGAATCCATTTTAAACTATAACTTGAAGTTTTCTTCTAAAATCATAGTTTTGAGATCTTACACCAAAGTTTTAGACAAACTGATCACTTTTTATGGTTAATCATGATATAACAGCATATTATTCAAGTACCCATAATAGAAATTAAAAATCCGATGACAGGTTGTTGCCAAACAGCCTGTTGAAGCTTTGTACCCTCTGAGAATGCTTTAGAGCTTAAATGCTTATGTTGACTTATTGCCTTATTGCCTATGTTTACCATATTTACAATAAGTTTGTGGAACCAATGGATAACTATAGTGACGGGCATGTTTTCACCGTAAAGTGCACGGTTAATTATTTGATGAATTTTTAAGGTAAATTCATTCCTTTGTGACGTTTCTTGAAGTCACTTTTGGACAAATACAAAATACAGGGTGAGCCAATAGTGAGTGGACGGAAAATTGTGGGCTTAATAAAATGTATTTCAGAAATCTGTCACTTCATCAGGGTAGTGACTCCTGAGGGCTATAACGTAAAAATATTTTCACTTACATTTTGACGTCTATACAGGGTGATTCATATCAAAATTACATTTTTTTAATGGAACCCCCTATATATAATTGCATATTATTTGGATTCCTTGGTGAATTGTAGTGTGATTTTGTGTACCGTACATGGAATTTTAAATGAACTCTTAAGGCGCAAAATCACCATTTTTGGTATAAGTAGGTATCAGAAAAAAATTGAATACAAAACTTAGAAGGCTGTGACTTTGCGGTACCACTAGGCATGAGATGCGTCACCTTAGGTCAGACGGCTAAATTTGAATTCTTTTTGCGCTTGGAGAAATCAGTAGCTTAACTAAGGAAACTTCAATCAGAGATAACATGATTTTTTCAAATATGAGGGCCTGACTTTGTTCATAAATTCAAAATCTAAAATCTGATCACCTTTCTAATAATATAGTACTCTCAAAATAAATACTGTTTGTTTCCATTTTATTTCAGATTTTCAATCAAATCAGTGATTTTCAATTCTCTTGCGTGTAGGCAACGTAGCAGGCCATGAACAGTAAACAAAAGCACGTTAAGATGGACGAAACAAAATAATTTAGAAGAAAAAAAATTTGGAAGTATTTTTTAAATATTTTTTTAAACGTTTTTTAGAATAATTGTAACTGCATACGACAGCGCTTCCTAAATATGATTCTCTACATCAAATTTCATATTTATAGGTCATACAAATACAGGGTGACTTTTTAGTACCGGCTCGGTCGATAACTCCACTACTGTAGAAGATAGCGAAAAAAGTTATATATAAAAGTTGTAGCCACGGATATGCTCCTTACTAAGAAAATATCTAGATGTATACAGCGTGATCCATAACTACGTGGTGATGCAAACATGCATTATTTTAAACGGGACACCCTATATATTATTCCACATTCAAATTCTACTAATTATTTCCGTTCTTTCAATATAGGGTGTTATTACATTATAGAGGGTATTTCAAAAGTTATGACCATTTTTATATCGAAATCGCGGTCAAATGAACGTATTGTATATCAAAAAGTAATGAATCAAAAATTATTATTTTTACATGTCAGGATTAAGAATATCCTCTAGTTTAAAAATCGGCTATAAAAAAAGCCCGTGACGCATATTTGTACACAGCGTGATGTAGAATGCAAAATCCAGATTTTCTCTTTTTTTTAAATGTAACCCCCAATATTTTATTATTCCAAAGAATTGCTTTTAATATGCTCTTTCATCTTTGTATAGCACTTGTATACCTACGTCCATCAATTACCGAGATATTTAAATTTTTCGGTAAATTTAAAGTATAGCTTCTATTTGTGTACAGAAATTTATTTATTTTGAGAAAGTACTATGTAATTTGTTTTTTATTTAACAAACAACTAAATTATAAGGCCATGATACTATTTGATGAAGTCAAAACCCTAAATCATCTAGATAATAAAGTCAAGTATGCCCAGGAAACAATTTTGTAGGCGTGATCCATAATTATCAAGCAGATTTACCAGGTAGGCTTTGAAAAATTGACAGTTTTCATAACCTGCTTAATAATTCCGTACTGTGTGAAAAACCAGCTTTAAAAATTAATTTTGCCATTGAGGGTATTTAGGAGAATCTTTGAGAAATTGTCTACTTGCCTCTAGAATATATCAACTATGAACAGCAATATCCAGAACGGAGGCACTCTAAAACTAATGCGTTTGAAAGACTGAAGAATCGTTTAATTTGGACTGTGTCGTTTAATATTTCATAGCCTACCTGATACATCTGCCTGATAATTATGCACGACGTCTATAAAATTGTTTCCTCAGCACACTTGACCTATTTAATTAATTGTTTTGACTTGATCAAGTACTATTATGGCCTTATATTTTAGTTGTTTGTTAAGCAAAAATAAAATTGGATAGTATTTTCTCAAAATAAATAAATTTTAGTAAACAAATAGGAGGTATATTTAAAATTTGTAGAAAAATCGAAATATCTCAGAAGCTAATGAGTCCAGCCATAACAAGTGCTATACAAAGATGAAAGAGCATATTAAAAGCAATGCTTTGGTATAATAAAATATTAGGGGTTACATTTAAAAAAAGAGAGAAAATCTAGATTTTGCATTCTACATCACCCTGTATAAGAATATGCGTCACGGGCTTTTTTTATAGACGATTTGAAAACTAGAGGATATTTTTAATCTATTCATGTCAAAAAATAATTTTTGATTCATTACTTTTTGAAATACAGTACGTTCATTTGACCGCGATTTGGATATAAAAATGGTCATAACTTTTGAAACACCCTGCATAATGGAACAGCACCCTATATTGTAGGAACGGAAATCATTAGTAGAATTTGAGTGTGGAATAATATATAGGGTATCCCATTTAAAAAAATGCATGTTTGCATCACCACGTAGTTATGGATCACCCTGTATAAATATAAATATTTTCTGAGCAAGGAATATACCCGTGGCTACAACTTTTATATACAACTTTTTTCGCTATCTTCTACAGTAGTGGAGTTATCGACCGAGCCGGTACTAAAAACTCACCCTGTCTGTTTCCTTTGAACATGGCAATCTGTAATACAACAATATTGGCCTAAATAAGTACCTAAAGTGATATCTTTCTGCAGGATAGCGAGGTGCACGACATAATGAAAAGGAGTTTTTACGCACTGCATAACTAGCTTGACAAGTAATATTAATCCTGATTTAATAGGAATTCGGGCTTCCAGAACACAACTTATGTGATCACTGTACAAATCCTATAATGTTGAAACTTGTCTTGGCGACCAAACACAGACAAAAAAATAAGAAAAGAAATAATAAAAGACAGAATTTTAAAATTGCTTTATAGCTTCTCGAAAGATGTGTCAACTAGGCTCCAGAAAGCTCAAGAAGCCAAATGCAGCATTGCATCATTTAATCGTATAACGTTGCAGCTAGCATCTCTATACAGGGTGCTATCAAAGTTAAGACTTTCCTTCTTAGAAACAACTGCCTTTTAAGTGACATAGCGTATTTGCGAATTCGAGAAGTCACACACACGCAGCTACGTACATCGATGCTCCGCTCCGTTGCAAACCCAGTTTTTTCATTTTTTGTTTCTGTTTTAATCTATTCGCACAGAGACGGAATTAAGAGTGAGGATTTCATTATCGGTCAATCTCTTGATATCCCTAAACATTTCGGTTATACAAGGTGAGTTTTTTGTACCGGCTCAGTCGATAACTCCACTACTGTAGAAGCTGGCGAAAAAAGTTGTATACGAAAGTTGTAGCCACGGATATGCTCCTTGCTCAGAAAATATTTTGATTTATACAGGGTGATCCATAACTACGTGGTGATGCTAACATGCATTTTTTTAAACAAGACACCCTATATAATATTCCATACTCAAATTCTACTAATGATTTCCGTTCTTACAATATAGGGTATTGTTACATTATACAGGGTACTTCAAAAGTTATGACCATTTTTATATCCAAATCTCTGCTAAACGAACGTACTGTATATCAAAAAGTAATGAATCAAAAATTACTTTTTTTCATGGAAAATGTCCTGTAGTCTTAACATCGGCTAAAAAAGAGCCGGCGACCTATATTCGTATACAGGGTGGTGTAGAATGCAAAATCCAGATTTTCTCTTTTTTTTTTTTAATGTAACCTCCAATATTTTATAATACCAAAGAATTGCCTTTAATATGCTCTTTCATCTCTGTATAGCACTTGTTGTACCTACGTCCATCAGTTTCTGAGATATTTCGATTTTTCTACAAATTTTAAGTATACCTTCTATCCGTTTACTAATTGTAATTTATTTATTTTCAGAAAATACTATCAAATGTCATTTTTATTTAACGAACAACTTAATTATAAGGCCATGATAGTATTTGATGAAGCCAAAAACCTGAATCATAGAGATAATAAAGTCAAGTATGCTGAGGATGATGCACAATTATCAAGCAGATTTATCAGGTAGGCTTTGAAAAATTGACAGTTTTCATAACCTGCTCAATAATTCCGTACTGTGTGAAAAACGAGCTTTAAGGATTAATTTTTCCATTGGGGGTATTTAGGAGAATCTTTGACAAATTGCCTACCTGCCCCTAGAATATATCAACTATGAACAGCAATATCCAGAACGGAGGCACTCTAAAACTAATGCGTTTGAAAGATTGAAGAATCGTTTTATTTGGACTGTGCCGTTTAATATTTCATAGCCTACCTGATAGATCTGCTTGATAATTATTATGCATGCAGTCTATAGAATTGTTTCCTCAGCACACTTGACCTATAACCTATAATATCTCATTAATTATTCAGTGTTTTGACTTGATCAAGTACTATTATGGCCTTATATTTTAGTTGTTTGTTAAACAAAAATAACATTTGAAGGTATCTTCTCAAAATAAATAAATTTTAGTAAACAAATCGAAGGTGTATTTAAAATTTGTAGAGAAATCAAAATATCTCAGAAACTGATGGACGTAGGTACAATAAGTACTATACAAAGATGAAAGAGCATATTAAAAGCAATTCTTTGGTATAATAAAATATTGGGGGTTATAAGTAAAAAAAAAGAGAAAATCGGGATTTTGCATTCTACATCATCCTGTATACAAATATGCGTCGCGGCTTTTTCTATAGCCAATTTTAAAACTAGAGGATATTTGTAATCTTTCCGTGTAGAAGAAATAATGCTCCGTGTCGGATAACGTCAATAACCCGGTATGAGTCGTTCTAAGGTTTCACACATTTACGTCAATGTAGAATTAGGTGGCTGTCCATCAGACGTATTTCCAATAAACGCGATGTTCCTCAGGGATCTGTCCTATCCCCTACACTGTTTCTGCTGTACATCAAAGAGCTGCTGGAAATAACATCCACTCCAATCTACAGCTTCGCAGACGACAGCACATTAATATCGTGCATGGAACCAGGCATGTCACTATCATCCCAGGACACGGTACGTCGGCGACAGCAGCATGCCTCACAGATCAACGTAGATATCAAAACAATTGTCGAATAGGGATTAGCAAATAAAGTACAGTTCAACGTACAAAAAACTCAGGCAACAACACTTACAAAGAAGTCTCACGTTGGCTTACCAACTGTGGAAATGGAGGGTCACCCCATAGTCGAGTCACCTTCCGTTAAGCTTTTGGGGATCAACATCAACAATAATATGTTCTGGAATGACCACGTGGTCAGTAAAAAACAGCATCCCAGAATGTTGGAGTTTTGTTCCGCTGTAGGACGCTGTACACACCAGAGAAATTACTGCTGCTCTACAAGGCACAGATACGACCATCGCTGGAGTATTGCTCCCATGTGTGGGGATGCGATCCAAAGCCCCTCTAAAGCTTCTGGACACTATCCAGAAGAGAGCGATTAGACTAATTGGTACGCCTAACCTCACAAAGGACGGCCACAGCCTGGAACATCAAAGAAGGATGGCTGACCTATCCCTGTTCTACAGATTGTATCACGGAAGATGTTCAAGTGAGCTCTCCCAGATAATAACTCCAAAGGCTGTTCGAATGAGGAACACTAGAGAGGCTCTGAGAGCTCATCCTTCCCAGGTCGAGGTCTCTACTCCACGAACCAGTCTCCTCCAGCATTCCTTCTTTTGGAGAACTTCGACGCTGTGGAATGAGCTACCGGGGAATTTGTTTCCCGACGGCTACAACCTGCAGCGTTTCAAATCTAACGTGCACCAATACTTATCTTCTCGCAGCGCTTCTACAGCGCCATAGGCTTTCAGCCTTTGCGGGAGGCTGACCATAAAAAAAAGTTTTTTACAATTCAAAATGGTATAGAAGTATTTGTTCAAAGATTTAATTTAAAATCAAATTATTTTAACAAAACAAATCCAGATAAAAATACGAGTTAGCTCTTAGATCATAATCACAACTAAAAAATGAATTAGTAGGTAATACCCGTTTTTATCGTTTGACAGCGATTTGGATATAAAAATGGTCGTAACTTTTGAAATACCCTGCATAATGTAACAACATCCTATATCGTAAGAACGTAAGTCATTAGTAGACTTTGAATATGGAATAATATATAGGGTGTCTCATTAAAAAAATGCATGTTTGCATCACCACGTAGTTATGAAGCACCCTGTATAAATCTAAATATTTTCTGAGCAAGGAGCATATCCGTGGCTACAACTTTCATATACAACTTCCTTCGCTATCTTCTACAGTAGTGGAGATATCGACCGATCCGGTACTAAAAACTCACCGTGTATGTTACTGACAAAAATCACTCCTTTTGGCGAGAACCATAATATGCCCTATGCAGAAATGTTCCAATTTAGGAAATACCCTGTATAAAGGAAGAAAGGTGCTGCTTCTTCCGCCTACCACCTAGACTATTTGGCATCGCACTGATATATATTTAATTTAGCGACGTTCAAGCCGACGCGGTGTGCCGTAACGAAAAAGTACGCTTATCCGATTTGGACAGATTTTATATTTAAACCCGATTTTACACTGACAGGTACAGCGGTTTTATTGAATGGCACACTTTTCATTTTAACAAGTATTAAATGCTCATTTTGTTCGGCTGCACCAGTCGACACGCTGTTAGTTCGATTTCGCTTTGAAAAATCGTCGAATGGGGTTTTTACACGTTCGATCGTTAATTTTTTCATAGCTGGCCATGCCTGCGTAATCTCATGTTGATTGAAAGGGGATCGCTTGCAAACAAGAGCGTTTTCGATCCACTATTTCTAACCCTATTCAGTAGAACTATCAAACCAGTAGACATTCAACCTAACGTAGGTAATTTTAGTGTCGAGAAAGGAACCGGATGATGCTTGGTATTTGAGTTCTAGAGGCACCTTCGAAACTTCTTTGTTGTTGCACAATAGCCTCAAATGGGAGAGATCGGAGATAGAGGGGGGAGTTAAAACGTGGAAAATAATCATACTCATACTCATACTCATACTCATATAGTTTATTGACTTTTTACATGATTATGCATGCTTACAGCCACAATAAATACAAGAAAGGAAACCTATAGGTGGATAAGCATTATAGATATTAATAATACCAGGTGCACTAATAATGTAAAGTTACAAAAGTTGAAGATAGAAGTAGAAAAAGAAATGTGAAGTAATACTAGTAGTAATTAAATAATAATAATAAATTAATAATTAAAGTAAGGAAAGATTGAAAATTAGAGCTAAAATTGACAAATAGACAAAATTGAAAAATGATCAAACAAAATTGATAAACAAACACAGATAAATTAAGAGGAGGGAGAGTGATGACTGAGTTTTTGTGAGTGCCTAGACTGATATATTAAAGGTTCAAATACTCATCAATAGTGTAAAAGCAATGCTGCAGAAGAAATTTCTTAGAAAATACTTTGAAAGCATACAGGCTCATATCTTTTATATGCATGTTTTTGAACAATGAGTCCAATTTATTGTAAATATGGATGTTGACTCTGTTCATCTGTGTCATGCGTAATCAGCTTCTCAGAGGGATGACCGGTTGCACATTTCTGGTAACATAATTATGATTAAATGCTGGCGTTGTGAATGTGCCATGATTTTTATGGATATGGATGAGCGTCTGGAAAATATATATATAGATCCCATGCAATCTGAACAATTCTCTACAATTCTCTACAACTAGCGTCAAAAGGTACTCTACTTAATATTCGAACTGCTGTTTTTTGTAGTCTAAATACTCTTATTGCATGTGAAGAGTTTCCCCATAGCATTGTGTTGTAGGCTAAGTGAGAATGGATGAGTGCAAAGTATACTAACTTTAAAGCTGAGTACGGTAAACACAAGCTCAACTGTCTTAAAACGAAAATTTGACTCGAAATTCTTGAAGATAACATATCAATATGAGAGAGCCAAGTGAGCGAAGTATCAAGCTGCACACCAAGGAGCTTGACAGATACAGACTTCTCTATCTTTCTGTTCGACGAAAAAAGGATACTTTGTGTTTTCTCCGCATTCAACATTAAACCATTTGCCGTAAACCATTGCTTTGCTGATGAGCAAGGATCATCCACCGCGTTATCAGTGAGAATTGTCGTGTCATCAGCAAACAGAACACAAGTACCGTCTACGGCAGTAGGAAGGTCATTTGTGTAAATTGATTAAGTAATTAAAATCGTTAAGTAACCGAACAATTTTTTAATAATTTTTAACAAAAATGAACCTTAAGTTCAAATTTCTCATAAACGGCCCAGCAGAAACAGATGACAGTATTTTTTGTGTTATCTGCAAAACAAACAAAGATTTTCCATCAAATTCCGTCAGTCGCGATTCTTTATTTTTCATTAAAAAAATAGGTATGCGCAAAGCGCCCATAGATTTCGAATGACGATTTTTTGAACATTAGTTGGTAGGTATACTAATATGCTACAACATTTTCATTCGATTTCTTAACGACTGGTTCCCACGTTTCAACACCCTTCCTCTATCCCCGATCCCTCCCATTTTGGGTTATAGGACAAAGACAAAAAAAATTCAAAACTGCTTCTAGAATTGAAATACCAAGCATCATCCAGTTTCTTTCTCGACACTAAAATTACGCGTCATTGCTCTGAATAATAGCAGTTCTAAGGAAAGGGGCAAAGAACAGCTAATATTGAATCCTATATTCTGGAATCTGTAGGCCAACGACTACGGCTACGTTTTTGTAGAGGCATATCAATCTAAATTGTAATCAAAGCCTCTCATACGTCATGCAACCTAGGTTTCTTGACTATAATGTCTTTGCAAGTGTAGTCTTCCTACAGGAAACAACAAATTAATGACTGGCAGGATCAAAATAAAAATTAAAAAACTATACAAATATAGAAACAAGCATATCGGTACCTAGCAGTAGCACCAAGGCACTAAAATTCAGGATCACCAGGTGTCAAATGGGGCACACTGACCAAATTGTGTCGTGCATATCTTGGGAGTATAAGTGGTCATATGTTTTTGAGTATTATCAACCCATAATTATATGAGTGTTAGGCATAAAATGCCTAAATAATCTCTTTCCACAATTTTCATTCATTTTGAGGTACGGAGGTTTTGTAATAAGGCCAATCTTGCGATGGCTTTTACAGTGTTGCCGTATCTACCGTCTTCCAAGAACTATATTAAACTTTGCTGTTTTTTAAATCCTTGAAAAATATTGATTGTTTTCTGAAAAATATATTTCTAAACATCTTAATTTCGGAGTAACAAAAAAATTTACATTTTATCTACCATGATGAAATAATTATAAATGGGATAAGAAAAGTTGAGCAGTCAGCCATGTTGCAAAACGTTCTACGAAGTTTCAAGGATCGCATGGCTTGTTGTATTAAAGTAAACGGAAAACATGTTGAGCATCTACTGTTACCACCTTCACATTATGTTTTATAAGGTAACGTCTTATTTTAACCTGGGTGGATATAATGTGAATTTAGCTGGAACTCTGAAATTGTGACATTTGGGTATTGAGAATATTTGATAAATTAATGAGTACTTCTCGATACTTTTGATACCTGTGGTATGAAGGGAAAGCGGTGTAAGCATATGTTGTGCCATGAGCACTTTACTACCATTGAGAAAAACTTGGGCACAGAAAAGCTATGCAAAAGAAAGAATAAAAGCGCTAACGATGTGGCAATGGAGGACAATGAGCGGGACAGGTTGAATCGAAATACAAAGTACTAATTATAGAGGCTTTGAATTTGACATTGCCAAATCCAGGAAGAGGGAAGTGAATCTATTTGAGCAACTTCTGAGCCATAACGGCTTTAGCATTAAGAAATGAAATTTGGATGGAAGAACACAAGGGTGAAGCTCAGGAAATCATATGCTAAAGACATCCAGAAGCCTACGGGATTTACCACTTAGCACTAAACGTAAGGATTGGTACTTAACGTACCTTAATATGACAGCAGCTTTAGTCAATGATGGCGATAAAGTACTGGGGGATGGTCCATGTAATAGATATGAACCGAGAGCCAGTCAAATTAATACAATTTATTTCAGGTCAGCAGTTCAGTATAATGGACAGACCTCATTTCGAGCAGTCCACTAAAGGCAAAATGGTACCAACACAATGGTCGGCCATGAAATAATGAATGAATGAAAGAATGAGAGAGGCATTGTGGTGACAAGAGCCACTAGTGCATAGGCGGGGTGGGCTCTTCTGCACCTCTAGTTACTCTTGTTCCTAATTCCAGCCCTCATCGCAGAGGTGAGCATGGCCTTAGATCCTGTCCATCTTATGCCTTCAGGTTCAGGGATCATTTAGTGTAGCCTACTTAACCAAGGACTTCATAGCGGCATAGAATATGTGCTGAAGATTCATTCTCCTCGCTACAACGTGCACACGTTTTCGAGTATATTGTTACATACAAATGACGTCTGAGGGTGTTATGATCATATTATGTAGACCCATAAGTAACATTATCCGCCTTCTATCCAATGAGAAACACAACTTCCTTGGCCAAGCGTCCTAAAATAAGTTCTCTAGGTTGACGTGGATGGCCAGAAATTCATATCCATCTCAATGGTCAACTTTGAAGGTTGTGAAACCATGAACTGTTTTCTTAATCTTATGTTTTTTTAACTAATTTCTCAACAATGTCTGTGCCATAATCATTGACTCTAGCAACTTTGTTTAGGAGTTTTAAAATCCCTTCATGACTTATCAGGAAGTTGACAATCCGATGTACAAAAAACTTAAACTGGTCCTTTTGGGTAGTCCATAGTAGTTTGGGTCATTGGTTAGTTCTTTTGTGTACAGTGCACACGTCTAATTCCAAGCTGCTGTCGCTATTTTAATGACCAAAATTTCCAGAAAGGGGAATTGACTATACATTTTTTTAATAAAATATATTTTGCCAATGTCAACGTATGTAAGCTAAACTCTGGAGAAGTACTTAAAACTTAAACTTGCATTTCTCATGAAATAATTCATGAAGAACCCAGCCAGGAAAGGAGACAAACAGTTTCCCACAGCTGTCTTCTTGTTTTTTGTTATTTACGAAAGAACCTAAAGTAGATGTAGGTATACTGCCATTAGCAACAAGACAGCAGCATATAGTTCTATTTGTTAACTACAACAATCTTCACTTTGCTACAACAAACTGTATACAGATAATTGAGTACGAAGCTACAGCGGCTAAAAAGGCAGAATAATAGTGTCTGTTAACAACAAAAAATCCAGCTGCAGTGAAAACTGGCGAGCGTTTTTCTGAGCAAAATGCCATCTCTTCCAACCTTTTATTGATCTCTTCATCATTCTCGTCAGCTTGAAGCAGATAGCAGAGCTTAGTGAACTTTTCTCTCTCCTTTATGACCTTGTCACACCTCATGATGATGGCGCTTGCATAGCTCTGAAAAAAATGTAAGTGTTAGGGTTCACGCCATTTGCAGTACCATCTCGTCACCTTAGCGTTACACTGTTGTACGTAACAGTTTTTCCGATTTTGAGTTTTCAAGTTTACACTCTTGTATTCACATCAGAGTATGATCCCACAAAGTTACGACGTTCTACCTCAAATCACCTATGTGTTGTGAAGTCTGTGGGATCATACTCTGGTGTAGATACAACAATGTAAAGTTGAACACTCAAAATCGGAAGAAATGTTACATACATATATTATTATATATTAGATATAAATTACACCTGTCAGTTTGAATTTACAATTGACGAGTTGGAAAATTAACTTGACCGTTTCGAATTATCACTTAATGCTTTAGAAACTACAGCTGGAAATGGTGTAGTAAGTACAATTTATCTATTCTGATATCGTTGTGGTATCGCACCATTTAGCTGTAGAGATATCATTTTCTTTGGTCGGTATTTTTTTGCTCTCCGACATGCGTTAGCTATTTTGTTTTGATCGGATAATTGAAATTATTTTATATTAATGTTTGTTTTGGAACTCAGAAAGGCCTGTCTGCCCTTACTGTTTCCAGGAAGCATCATTTTTTCCAATAATTTTGAGTTGATTCTTCCCTCCACCATAATCTGGATATTTCAGATTCAAAACGTTTATTGATAATATGAGCGAGAGGTTCCGTGACAGCCATGGCTATGATTTTCAAATGTTCACCTGGGATATTATCAAATCCAGTACTTTTCTGGTTTATAAATGACTGTATTGAGTACCTCATCAGAATCTACTTCTTTCAAAACAAAGGTATTAAGGGATCTTTTTTTGAAGGTATTTCTTTCAGTCGCACCTTTTTTCAATTAGCTCGCTAATTTTCCATTTATTTCTGTGAAAAAAATTGAGTCAAGTTGATTGACTCAGTACTCCCCACACATAACGATGATACCAGTTTATCTTTCCGTAGCATGAAGCCATAGTCTAAGATCCCCATCCCCAGACAGACAGACAGTCAGACAGACCGACAGACAGACAGACAGACATACAGACCGACAGACAGGCCGACGGAAATGAGTGACGTGGATTTTCGTTATGGAGACATCATAAAACGCTCAAAAAACGTCTTATTTCAAAATCGAAAATTTTTGCGATCACAATACTTCCATCACCTATCAATTCAATTTTTCTAAGTAGTATGTGAGTTTCTGTCTTCTATTTGCTATACAAGGACCGGTTTCTCAATGTCCAGTTAAATATTTATCTGCAAGATAACAGCAACTTTTAGATAAATTGTTTAAACAATTGAAGGCTAAGCTTACGAAGTCACGTAAATCTTATCTGACAGTTGTATCCATAGCAACACTATCTGGCAGATACCTATATGACACTTTAACTGGACATTGAGAAACCGGCCCTAAAGAAAGCATTGTTATTATTTTTTCCTATTTATTTACTACAAATAATCAAATTGAAACTTTCCATACCTTGAATCCAGCGCAGTGGCTCCTATGGAAATAGCAAAATTGCGACACAGCATAATGGTACGAATACCTCTGGTATGACCTTGTAATGCCCGCACTACAAAAATCAGCCACGATTTCGAATCACTGTTTGAACTGGCATCAGAAAAAGAGACCGGTTGTTTTCATGCGTAGGTTAGTTAATAATGGATTGTGTTTTAATATTTAACCGTGCAGGTTCAATTTGGCTGAAAATGTTTTCAACCAAGCTCTTCCATTTTCATTACTGCTGCATATTGATTGTATTATTCACTTTTTAAAGCGGACTGTGAATTTTCACTGAGGCACACGGTAAAGTGGTGAGATTAAATTTCATTGTATGTTTAAACTAAATAGGCTGCGCAGAGCAAGCACAATGGAATCCATCTAAATTACGTCCCTTTCATTGTTCTATTAAGGGTAAGGTCATGCAGTGTGTCCCAGCTAAAATTTTCCACACTTCTTATCTCTGAATTGTCAAAAAAAATCGCCGTGACACGTCGATTTTTATTCCGAGGCGAAACTTTTCCATCGAATAAGTCAACATTGTTCCATCAACCTTTTTACTCCCACCAAATCTTACTACAAAATCTTAAACGAGACTACCATACTTGAGACACACAATTTAGAAGGGAATTTATTGACAAATACAACGGTGTAATCCGATTGAAGATTGATTCAAAACTATATGATAGTTAATAAAAAATATGGTGATAGATGATTTTAGCTATTTATCAATGCATTTCCAATTTAGCTGTGGTAGTGTTCGTTCAAATGTAGAGGGTGCAATATACAGGGTGTCCAGTTAGTGCGTAATCCTTCGATATCTCGCAAGGTATACCTGATAGAAGAAAATGTCAAATACAAAAGTTGTTTGGTTACTTAAGTCGCATATACTAAAAATATCTTGAAATATACAGGGTGTTGCGGGAAAGTAGGATAGTGATCAACTTAATTTTTTTATATGGAACTATACCTTTTTTTTAAATTCTTCTAGTTTCCATCATTGATCTCTATTTAACCCTGAAATAATTTTTGGATCAGTTCCGGCATTGCCAAGTTATAAATTATTTTCTATTAATTTCCGGATTTGCAAGGTCGCAAGTAATACGTCCAGATTGATATATTCCTTCAATTTTTCTCAATAATATTATACAGCGAATTAGTTGAATATGTACTGGATATTATTTTGGATGTTACCAACAATTTGTGTCTGCAGGGTGTTTTTGGCAGAATTTTAAATTACGGAAAATTGAAGGTCACTTTACTTTGTTTTTTTAAATGTAACACCCTGTATTTTTTATTTTAAATCGATAAATCTACTAATACCCTATCTCGCCTTGTAATATTTTTTTTTCGCGTTTACGACGTTGCCAAGTTATAAATTATTCTTCCAAATTTTTAAACAAATATCCCCGATTTTAATTTTAAATAGAATCCTCTACTTATTTTTATTGCAATGAATTGCGGATGTCGAAATTAGTAATATTTCACAATTTCAAAGTTCTGTTTCTATTAATTACTGAGATACCGCAACACCGCTTTTTCAGTAAACGGTGCCGGAACGCTTAAATTTAACATTTCCAAAACTGCCACAGCTGGAGAGATTAAATTCAATACTTGGGGGCTTTAGAACATACAGAATTCAAAAACGCTAACATTGGTGTTGTCAGATTTACCAATTTTGCGTCATAATTTTGAATGGAATTCCATATTTATGAAGTCTAACGTAAAAGTGGTAAATCTGACAACACCGATGTTAGCGTTTTTGAATTTTGTATGTTCAGAAACCCCCAAGTATTGAATTTCACCGTTCCAGCTTAGCAGTTTTGGAAATATTTAAGCCTTTACGTACCGTTTACTGAAAAAGCGGTGTTGCTGTATCTCAATAATTAACATAAACAAAATGTTAAAATTGTTAGATCTTACTAAGTTCGACATGCGCAATTCATTGCAATAAAAATAAGTAGAGGATTCTATTGAAAATAAATTAAAGTCAGGGATAATTTTTTTAAAATTTAAAAAAATTATAAGCCGAGGTAGGGTATTAGTAGATATTTCGATTTGAAATAAAACATACAGTGTGTTACATTTAAAAAAACAAAGTAAAATGACCTTCAAATTGCCGTAATTCTGCCAAAAACACCCTGTAGATACAAATTGCTGGTAGCATCCAAAATAATGTCCACTTAATATTGAAGTAACTCGCTGTATAATATTATTGAGAAAAGTTGAAGGAATATATCAATTTGGACGTATTACTTGCGACCTTGCAAATCCGGAAATTAATAGAAAATGAATTATAACTTGGCAACGTCGCAACCGACCCCAAGAATATTTTAGGGTTG
Organism: Callosobruchus maculatus; assembly: GCA_951848785.1. Lineage (NCBI taxonomy): Eukaryota > Metazoa > Arthropoda > Insecta > Coleoptera > Chrysomelidae > Callosobruchus > Callosobruchus maculatus. Next base: position 7,584,709 of record CATOUR010000006.1, read on the forward strand.
AATAGAGATCAATGATGGAAACTAGAAAAATTTAAGAAAAAGTTATGGTTCCATATAAAAAAAATCAAGTTGATCACTATCCTACTTTCCCGCAACACCCTGTATATTTCAAATTATTTTTTTAATATGCGCCTTAAGTAACCAAATAACTTTTGTATTTGACATTTTGTGCTATCAGGTATACCTTGCGAGATATCGAAGAATTACACACTAACTGGACACACCGTACACGGTTGAAAAAATGTACTTTAGTATGTGCGTTCCAGTAGTCAGTACCTGTATTGAACCAGTTGTATGGAATATATAACTAAAGGCTCACTAGACTTGTAATCCCACCCTATACTTACCAAACCCTGGATATAGAAGAAACAGTTAGCTACAATATCTTCTCCTCCATGTACACGGCTGTACCCACTTTGGAAAGACCATAGCACTGCATTCAAGGCATTAGTAATCGTTTGTACCATAAGTAAAAACACCGTCATGCCAAAATTTTTGTTGAATAGACTGATGAGTCTACAGCACGCTGTATGATACATACACAAAAGATTCCATTGGTGTATGGTTGGCCGAGTGTCTTTAACTGTATCTGTCAAAAGCGCTGACAACACCTCACATTTTACTTGAGTCATCTTCAGTAGCTTGCACATTAACAGTACTGTGGCTAATTGAAGTATCGAAAACTGTTTCGTATCCAAATAGCTAAGGTTGAAAGACCCATATGACCTAATATCCCAAGCATTCGCTACAATTAGAAGTAGAACAAATGCTATCACCTCTCGCAGGCATGAACAGCGCCTACCCAGAAACTGCCTATGAGCACTTTTACTGGTTATGCTATCAATTGTATTGAATTGTTGGATCAATGCTTTCCTTTTTCCAGAATATTTCAGTGCACTGTAGTATAGGGGAAGAAGGAAAATAACTTGCATAGCAAAATGCAACTTCTCAGTGACCTGAAATATCATCACACCTTCTACATGGGCTCTATCCAGGATCACGTAAACATAAAATACAAGTAGCAGATATGTGCTTAGTGATATAATTGGAAATATGTAATAAAGCGATTTCTGCTGCGAATCATCGATCATAACATGTGGTGCAACTCCTAAGAAAGTTGCTACTTTACAGTACAATGCAAGGCTGTGGGTGTCTTTGGAGTCTACAGGCATGTTGATAAATGTGCAATATATTTCGGTTTGATCGAACTACTGGTGGATAATTGATGGAGCTGTATGTTTAAACTAGGAGTAATTCAGTAATAGGTGACTTCAATATTTCATTAATACATTTCTAATTTAGTTGTGGTACTGTTTGTTCAAACGCAGTATACAGGGTTGAATAAATTTGCTTCGATATACGTTACTACGTTTCCACAAGTTTTCAACAGGTTTTATGATTTTGGATTGTCGGTGCTTCCACCGTAGATTTCAAAACTATTTTCGAAATGCATTCAAATCGTTTTCAGCGGACACTTGAAAAAAATGCCGTTTTCTAGTTTTATGACCGATTTTTGTTGTTTATCATAAATCTTCAGTATCGAATTTCGAATGAACTTCGACAAAAACACGTTATAGAGCAACACAAAAAGTTCAAAAGCGACAGCTGGCGTTTCCACGACATTTGGATCTCGATACGATCCGGAAAATTAGCGAATTGACCTTAAACGGGAAACGTTTTGGAAACGCATCCAATTGAAGTTTCAAAATTCAAAACATTTTTAAAACGTTTCCAAGGCCCGTGGAAGCCTAGTATGTAGTTGTTCAGCCAAATTAAGCTGGTGTGGTACTGGTTATAGAAGATATGTGTCTATAATAGGCTTAATACACCTGCTATCACAGTATCTTCTCCAATCAATTTCGATAGGCGTGGATATGATCTAGCTCCATATACGGAGCGAAAAGTGATAGTAATAATAGTTGATTGACTCAGTACTTCCCACACATAACAATGATACCATTTTATTGTTTTCCCATTGTATGAAGCTATAGTCTGAAATTTTTATGCAACCAAATCATCGCCCACTTGCCCGCAAAAAAACATCCAACACAAAAACTCTCGTAAATAGTTTCTTGCGTCTTCCTCCTTATAAACTAGGACGCCACAGTTTTCATTCTGCATGCTTCAACTGAACGATGCGAAACGATCAGGAGCCTCTAAACCGTCTGAAAGCGAAGTATGAGCTGTTTTTATATTTTCAGTTTTTAAATTATTGTTGCGCCGCCACTGACACGATTTTTCGGACACTGGCGCGATTTCCACTCTCGCCGCGATAGTTAATTCTGTGTCTAAATTTCATTAAAATCAATTTAATAATTCTTGCTTTACGCAATATACATAGAACGAAATTAAGCAACACTCGTATATGTATACATCACAAAATTCTAAGTCCGTTGGTTCCTACAGGCCTATTACAATAGGCAAGGCAATGGATGGACTTAAAAAAATACGCCGCTACGTATTTCTTCCATAGGTCAATGGACAAACTATTACGAATACAACAAATCTCTTTACAAGCCCCCACCCCCCAACAGCCCCAATTTCACCCCCACCCAAGAAAACGTAGAAAATGATCAGGAACCCCTGAAAGGCCTAAAAACAAGGTTTGAGCTGTTTTTATATTTTTAGTTTTTTTATTATTGCTGCGCCGCCACTAACACGATTTTCCCAAAACACCCGTCTTCCATCCTCGCCGTGGTAGTCGCCACTGTGTCGAAATTTCGTCAAAATCCATTGAATAATTTTCACGTTACGCAAGACCTTGCTCCACTTTCCGGAGGGCTTTATCTGCGACCTCAGAGCCTTCATCTAGGGAACAAGTCTCACCATAGAATGGCGAGAGAGAGAGAGAAGAGTTTTAAAGCTCCACACTACACGCTATCAACACAAAATCCCCACCCACAAACACCATGGAAAAAGAAAAATAAAGAAACAAACACCCGGACCTTCCTAGCTCTAAACAGGAGCAACAGATGGAGGTGGCCGTAGAAGACCTAAAGGACCTAGGAAGTCTTGGGCTCCGTTCAGGACGAGAGGAAGACTGTCTCAAGTCCGATGATGGTCTATTCGAGGAGGAACTCAATTGGTCTACCAAGGACAACACCACCAACACCGCTGAGCAAAAAGCTCAGCGTGAAGAGAAGAAGAACCGGCTGAGAGCCCAAAATAGGAGGAATGAAAGGAAGGCGAGGCGACTTCAGAGGGAGGGAGAAAGCCAACAGGCAGATCAAGAATGGCAATCACAAGGCAAGTCAGGTCGATGGGAGACGCAGAGAAAGGCAAGGGGCGGAGGCGAGGAGGGCGCACATCGCTGAGGGGCAGTCTCATTTAGCTCCCAACTGCGCCTTCCAGGAAGGAAGTAACCGGGTGAAACCAACTAAGATCCTCAAAGAGCCTTCCAACTCCTAGGTCGCAGGTCCAAATAAGGTCAAGGGCGAATAAAGAAACTCTACCCAAGAGGCAAAGGAAGAAGACGAGACAACGCAGCGGAGTAGGAATGCCCATGTGCCATATCCTTTGAGAGGCACAATTCAACCCAAGCCTAAGAGGTCAGCTGCTGGGCCGAAAGAAAGGCAAGACCCCCATCACGGAAAACCAGGTTGTCTTCAGATCCAGTAGATGTGACGGTGCAGTGCTTCCCCAGGAGGCAGAACGCTCTGGTAGCGGAGATGCTCAGGCCAATAAGGGACACCCCAGGAAGTTGCCAAAGTCCGCTTCAGGAATTCAGGTTTGGTCGACACTGGATGGTTCCTGGTCACGACAAAGGACGAAACCTTGAGAAGGTGGCTCCTCGATCAATGTCCTCATTTGACCGGGGAAGGCATTACGTTTTGTCCTACTAGGGCGGCAGAAGCCCCATGACCAGAGATAATTAGCTTCTGGTTGAGGACCTAGAACGTCAATAGGGAGAGGTTGATGGGGATGCCTACAGTCCAGAACTTCCTCAACGTTCGAAGCTGAAGGCACGTAAAGACGACGGAAGGTCCTGAAGGAATGCAGCTCGTCGTTATGATGGACTGAAACACCACCAGGTTCTTAGGGGTGTCAGGGTTTACTTTCTACTTCGAGTTGGTCATGCTTGCTGCAGGCAGCTGATGACGTGGAGCGGAGCAGTGGTAAAGGTCCTGCGGAGTGTAAGGAGTGAGGTGCATCCCGTAAGCCAATGACCCCTATGGATCAGATACGGGTAAGTCAGATCAATCAGCACAGTCGGAGCCCTACCGCAATCAAGTAGGAAGAGACCTCAATATCATCGTAGACGGGGAGGACAATGAGCGACCACGACCGTGTATTGTGATGACCAGGGACCTCAACGTAGTACCATTACCACAACTAGAAACCAAGACCATCACAGCCGTGGTCACTGGATATGAGCTAGACGGAATTAGAAGGTTATGTAAAGCTTATCTCACCAATGGATTTCTAATTTAGCTGTGGTAGTGTTTGTTCAAACGTAGGGGGTGCAATGTACAGCATTGAAGAAATTTACCGTAACCCCGTAATCGGTATTTGTATTGTCTAGTTGTATGGAATATATAACTAGAAGCTCATTAGACTTGTAATCTCAATTCATACTTACCAAACCATGGAGATAGAAAAAACAGATAGCTGCAATATCTTCTCCTCCATATACACGGCTTAACCTTCTTTGAAAGGACCATAGTACTGCATTCAAGGCATTAGCAATCGTTTGTACCAAGAGCAAAAATACCGTTGTGCCAAAATTCTGGTTGAAAAGACTGATGAGTCTACAGCATGCTTCATAATACGTGTGCAAAACATTCCATTGGTGTATGGTTGGACGAGTTGCTTGGACTGTATCTGCCAAAATCACCGACAACACCTCATATCTTGCTTGAGTCATCTTCAGTAGCTTGGACATTAACAGAACTATGACTAGTTGAATTATCGCAAACAACTTCATATCCATGTAGTTGAGGCTCAAAGAGCCATATGTCCTAATATCCCAGGCGTTCGCTATAAGTGTAAGTAGTGTAAATACTATCACCTCTCGCAGGCATGAACAGCGCCAGTGCCTTCCAGGAAAGTGCCTATGAGCGCTTTTACTGAGCATGCTGTCAATTATATTAAACTGTTGGATCAATGCTTTTCTTTTTCCAGAATGGTTCAGTGCACAGCAATAGAGGGGGAGAAGAAAAATAACTTGCAAAGCAAAATGCAACTTCTCTGTGACCTGAAATATTATCGCACCTTCTACATGTGCTCTACCCAGGAACACGTATGCATAAAATACAAGTAGCAAATATGTACTTAGTGATATGACTGGGAATATGTAATAAAGCGATTTATGTTGCGAATTATCTATCATAACATGTGGTGCAACTCCTAAGAAAGTTGCTACTTTACAGTACCATGCAAGGCTGTGAGCGTCTTTGGAGTCTACAGGCATGTTGATAGATGTGCAGTATATTTTAATTTCATCGAACTAGTGGGAGAAAATTAAAGTAGCTGTATGTTTTAACTAGGAGTAATTTAGTAAAAGGTAATTTTAATATTTTATCAATACTTTTCCAATTTAACTGTGGCGTTGTTTGTTCGAACGCAACGTACAGGGTTGAAAAAGTTTGTTTCGGTGTATGTAATTGTGCAGCCCAATGAAGACGGTGTGGTACTGGTTATAGGAGATATGTGACTATAGGCTTAATACACTTGCTGTCTCACTATTTTCTTCAGTAAATTTCGATAGGAGTTGATATGATCCAGCCCCATACACTGACCGAAACGAAACGTGACAGTTATCCGTGCTAACAAAAATTTGGAGTTACTCTATGCCTACACCATCCTCATCAAAAAGTGTAAAATGATCAAAGTCCGAACGTTAAAAAATGAAGGTTGGGCGATTTTGAAATCTTTCGTATTTTGCTGATTCCTCCTCCGCTACTGGCAACACTTCCAACAACGGTACACTGGTACCATTTTCTCCACGGCAATGATGCGGTGTCACAATGTTATCATAACCAAGTCCGTAGTTCCTGAGTTGCATGCCCAGCATCAGGCTCATCAGGTCCATCTGATGACTAGGGGACTAGGGACATCGTGCCTGATAGGACTCAGAACATGAACCAAACAACGATTGTGATATCCTTGAGCTCACTTCGGGTAGGATGGAAATCGTTTCCTTCAGGTTTCCCCAAAGAATGCTGATAGGGGGTTTTTACTCCTCAGAGTTGTTGTTTCTATTGATTCGCTGCTTTCTGTGGTTTCACTCAAAAGCATACTAAAGGTGATCGAAAATTTATAACAGTTTTGCCAATATTTGCGATTTCATAGGTGTTAGATTATTAGTAATTTATTTTGAAGGTACCCTTCAAAGGGTGGGCTATGTTAGATATTAATTGCTATCAGTCATCAATTTAATTTGTGATTTATATTTTACATTTACTTAAACGTTGGCAACGATGCATTTATATAGGAAGCAATAATGTTCCCTTTGGAAATCCTATCTAGGTTTATTGTAGGTGGAATTTCCAGCTTGTATCTGTACCTTTTTTTTATTGCTCCGCATCTTGTTGACCATTCGGCACAACCACTATTATTTTTATACATTGTACGTACATTTTTATTCCTAATATAAGTCATAAGTGTGCAGTAGGTAACTACAATTGTTTCACTATCACCGTAAACATTGAGCTGAGCGCACAAAAACCTACTACAGTTTCTCAAACAATAGGTTCATCTTCTTTGGAAACATTTTTAAAATGTTATGGTATTCTATATTTTCCAATTTTTTATATGTTTTGCAGTATATTTCGAGGTCAGAAAGAAATGTCTCCGAGAACAGAGCGTTTTTTCTTTGCTGATTTGTTATATCTCAGAATTTGCTTGTTGATTTCTTTCTCACGGTACTCTAAAAGAATTTAAAATGGCGGCAAATGCATTGACTCAGTGCTTCCCACGCACTATCGTTGCTAACAGAGAGTTTTGGGCTTTTTTGTCCCTCCCCATCCTCAGCAAAAGAAGTAGACAGTTATTAGGGAGCTTTGAAATATCTAAAAGAGAAATTTGAGCTGTTTTATATTTTTAGTGTCCTGATTATTGCTGCGCAGCCACTGCCACAATCTCTAAAAAGCTGTGCCACAGTTCCGTCAAAATTAATTCAACTATTTCCAGGTGACACAATACAGAGTGATCTGAAGCAAAACAAGTATGTATACATCAGAAAATTGGTTTCTTCAACAGGCAAGGCAACGTTCGGATGGACCTAAAAAGGTAAATTATGCCACTAGATCTTCCTTCCGCAAGTCAATTGGCAGTTTATTGAGAATATAACAAATTTTACAGCTTTACATCCCCTACCCCGCAACCACCGCAACTTTATCCTCAGCCAAAACGGAAAGTATAAAATAACCAGGAGCCACTAAAATGCCTAAAAACAAAGTTTGAGGAATACCTTACATTTTCTGTTTTTGCTAATTACTCCGCCAACCATGCACCGATTTTCAAAATTTTAGCAGCATTACCTACTACGGCTTCACAGGATATTGCTACTCAAATTTCGTCGCAATCCACACAGCAGTTAGTGAGATTACGAGGCTTGAAAAACGCCACCAGGCAGACAGGCAGACTGACGGAACTGAGTGACGTGGATTTTTATTATGTAAATATCGCAAAACTGCCAAAAAGCGTATTATGTCATAATCGAAAATTTTCGCGATCACAATGTGCCCCCCAACTATCGGTGTGGGAAGTAAAATGAGTACCGTACTTTATAGTTTGATGATTTTCATCATACTGCATCCTGCTTGAATAATTTTGTTATACGAAGCTCGCAATAAATAGTAATAGTAGTAGTCTTAGTAATAGTAATAGCAATGGTAATTGATGCACTCTTGAAATATAAAATAAAAAAAAGCAGTAAGTAATTATGAAAATTTCCATTGAAGGACTATGCCTGCAGATGGAGCAATTGAATATTTGGCTTATAGACATATTATATACTAGTACATAAAATATGCCCGCATGCATACACATGTAGATGCATATACACTATATACTCATATCTATGTGATTATATATATATAGAGTTATTTGGTTTCAATTTTTCAAATAGGTGTATATATGTAAAAAGAACACAAGTTAATGAAGCTGCTGATAATATTAGTGCAGCGTGGTACTTACCAAACCTGAAAGGTAGAAGAACAAATTTTCTAGAACTTTTTCAACATCACACCCAACACTTCTTCTTTCCAAAGGCCATAAGAGAGAACTCAAAGCATTACTAAAAGTATGAGCCATAAACAGAAATATCGTAATGTCAAAATTTTCGTTGAAAAGCTGGATAAGTCTACAACAGGCTTCATAGTACTTTCGTAACATTTTCCATTGAGTTATATGTGAATGATTTGTTACAGAATATTCTTGCATAGTCTGAATTAAAAGTAGTGACAGCAACTCACATCTCACTTGAATCATCTTCAATATATTGTACAACAGCATCGTAACAACAGCTTGAATGATATAGAAAAACACCTCGTCCATGTACTTGATAATCTGGTATTTATACAATCTGACGTCCCATGCTTGTGCACCAAGAGTAAGTAAAGTAAATATAAGTGCTTCTGGTATACACCAAGATTGCTTTTTAATGATGTGATTATGAGCAGTTGTACTAAGCAAGCAATTCATCCTGATGATCTGCTCTAACAACAGTTTTCTCTTTGTAAAATGTGTTAGAGCAACATAATAGAGATAGAGGAGAAAAATGAATTGCGCAGTGAAACGCAACATATCTGCGAACTTAAAAATTATCAAATCACTTTCACGCATTCTACCTCCAAACGCAAACCCGTACACAACCAGCAAAAGATATGCACTTAGTGATATTAATGGGAATATGCAAAAAACAGCCTTCTTTTTCGAATGGTATATCGGAACTTGTGGCTCGATTCCCAAGGACATTGCTATTTTGCAATACACCACAAGACTTCGAATTTGTTCAGGATAGGTAGGCATCTTGAGAGAAGTGGAGTATATTTCGAAGTGAAGACGTAGTAGCATGTAGGCGTGTAATCAATTAATGGATAAGTCTCCAATATTTTACCTATACATTTCTAATTAAGCTCTTGAAGTTTACACTCCGGTGCAACGCTACCGAATGTACAGGGACTTCAATTTGCTATATGCACACGAAAAAATCCTTACCAAGTTTTTTCGGACATACCGTCTAAAGTGACAAGAAATCAGGACGTGCTGTGAGAACAGGCTCCAACCAACATGGTATTATTGATGTTGCATTATTAAGACCACTGGAATGCCATTCATAGCACGAGTAAGTCTATAGTAACTGACAAGGTAGAGGAGCCATGCACAGCTAGGGGCCCTTAATCCAGATGTACTGGAAGCTTGAAAGGAAAGACTGCTAATTGAAATACACCTACAGCAACGACACAATGCTCATGTATTCCCGTTACTGTGCGGAAAAGATGTAGCATGCAAAGGTTTTTTACTTGGTAAGACCCCCGGTTGCCACAAAGAGCGGTGTGTGCAACGATAGCATCAGAATGTTCCTCTGTCAGAGTTTGAGCTGCTTGTATGTTTATTATTTCACACGCCGATAGGTGAGGGCAGACTTGTCGTCGCGAACATTTTCGCTTTTAAGATACACTTTTCGGACGTTTTGTGCAATACATTACAGGGTTATCAATTTATACTCCAAAGTTAAATACTTCCGTTACGATGGAGATACAAAAAAAAACTCTGTAATAAAAGTTATGGTATACCAAAGTTCTACAGTTTAAAATTATCGCATAATATACAGGTTGATTCATAAAGCCACGGCATAACAAAGTTTTGTTTTTTCAAATTCCGAATTTGAATTGTGTTCTTTTTCCCTATTTCGCAAATATAAGATTTTATGAGGTTATACAGGGTATTTTTAGAGATATGGCCACTTTTATGTAAACATTTTAACGAATTCATCACCCTGTATCTCAAAAAATCAATAACTGGAGGCTTAACTCTCAATGCCAGAATAATTTTGTGTTTGTCTAGTTTTGTCCGAAATTATCAAGTTTCTGCTATCTTTGATTGTGTATATATGGTGAACCAAAACTCACGACCATAATTTTCTTTGTTATTTTAAATGGAATACCTTACGTATTTTATTACATCGTCAGAAAGTTCCCCTGTATATTATACAGTGATTTTAAAACGTAGACCCTTGCTTACCTATAACTTTTATTCAGAAGCAGCGGTTACTGAGATTACGAGGCTAGAAAAACGCCAACAGACAGACAGACCGCCAGACCTACGGAAATGAGATCAAACGCCAAAATCGGAAGTTTTCGCAATACTTCAAAACAAACATAAAAATATAGAGCCGCCTCTAGCTCCGTTTTTAAGTAACTTAGGGGTTCCTGAAAATTTTATGAATGCTTCTAGACTTTCTGCAGTTAGAAATTGCCCCTAAAAGAGACCCTACACTTTTTTTGTTACATGTGTTGATTTATGGGGTGTTACTGAAGTCATGACACTTTATTGTTAAATATAATGTTTAGTATCCATACAAAAGCAGTTAGTAACCTACCCGAAACTAAAAGCTTACCCTGTATGAAATTTGTGACGTGACATAGGTACAACATCACACATAGCCGTACTATATACTCTTTTGCTGAAAAATACTTTGCTAATACACTTACCAGCCCCAAAAGGTAGAAGAAAGAATTCTCTACAATATGTTCTTCATCACGGACACGACTTCTTCCTTCCAAAATCCATAAAAGAGAACTTAGAGTATTCGTCAAAGTTTGCACCATAAACAGAAATATTGTCTTGCAGAAATTTTTGTTGAATAACTGTATAAGTCTACAACAAGCTTCATAGTATCTAAGCAATAGTCTCCATCGAAGAACATCTGAACGATTTGCTTGAACTGCGTTACTCAAAAGAACTGGTAGTAACTCAAATCTTATTTGAATCATCTTCAACGTATTGCATAGAAGAATTGTAACAATGGCTTGAATGATATATATGTTATATGGCCCTTTGACAATGAGCCTTATTGTAATAGTTTCAAACAATGAATCTATTGTAGGCAACTTTGTTGCAAAGTTACCTCCAAAGAAGACAAACAACTGATAACAACTTCCTGCAATAACAAGTCATACAAAGCATCATTGTTCGATGCCACGTATGCAAAACACTCCTGTCAGCAGTAATTAAGTATAAAAGGGTGGTACTGCGTACCACAATGGTTCAATACCCGGTTAGACTCCGTCATGTCAAGTAGTCATAAGAATCATTTGTAAAATTGAAACTTGAAAGTGCGACACAAGCTTGTGCCGCAAATAAAAGTTTTTAAAAAGTTAATCATTGCTTCAATGATATAACAAAAATTGGTGTCAGAAGTGGGATACCTCAACGACGTTAGAACGAGAACACCCCTAGACCGTAGGCTTGGACCTTCATACGTTTCAAGAGCCAGCAACGACCTAACTTCTGGACCCCTGTAGCAGCCAAGTCGTTTGGACTACAAGGACCGGCAGAACAAGGCGACCCCTGTCTCCAACAACGCTCAGGAAGTCTGCAAGCAGCGAGTACAAGGCCTGTCCTCACTAGCGGCGGCGGATCCCAATCCCCCAAGGGAACCCAAGCAACAAAGAAACAAGAAAGAAAAAGAAGAAAGAAAACAGCACGGAGAACAGAGCGATTCCCGATGCACGGATACATGTAAGTCCAATACTGAAATCATTCACTTCCAGTTAGTGTGATTATCTGGTATAAGGTATAAACAAAGTATAATTAAAAAGAATCAATAAATTTTCATTCACAAAATAATTTCATAAACTAAATTCAAAATGGCAACTAATAATACGCGAGCTGATGTCGACTCCGCCACAGTAGACGATATTATAGAGCCATACCGATTGTCTGAAATATTCTCCATAATACCTGAATACGATGGCAATCCAATACTTTTGAACACATTCATTAACTCCTGTCGCACTGCTTATCAAATGGCAGTGAACGATCAGAAAGCTCTAGTCATTTTACATTTAAAAAATAAGTTACGCGGAAAAGCAGCAGAGTTGATAAACTCTAGAAATCCCTCCACTTGGGAAGAAATTCGAAGTTTGCTAGAAAGACATTTTGGTGACCTTCGAGACCTAACATCCCTTATTGCTGATTTACAGCGCATCAGGCAATTACCTGGTGAGTCAGCGTTAACTTTTGCTGCGAGACTTCAGACGCACAATGCAAAAATGCATTCTGCAGTCAACCGACAACCCCTAACACGAGAACAAAAATTAGCTCAATCATCCCTCATCGAAACGATGACACTAAACACACTCCTTACAGGCTTAGAACCTCGTATTGGTGTAGTTGTCCGATCAGGAAACCCTCCTGATATGTTAACAGCCATGTCACATATAAAAAGGGAACTCCAACTGTCCTACTTGGAAAACCAAAGGTTTGCTAGAATGCAAATTCCAAATCAAAAACCAAAAATTTGCAACAATTGTCAAAGGAAAGGACATGTAAGTTCTGAATGTAGGATGAACTCTACACAGTCATTTCGTACTCAAGTACAACAGCAACAATTTAGACCACAGGAATATTCTAGACCGAATTTTCCTAATCAAGTCCCTAGTTCGTTTAATTTTCAAAATTCCAGACCAGGTCAAAGTCAACAGGCAAGACCAGTTCAAAATCAAGGGCCTAGCTATCCCATTCAACCAGCCCAGAATTTTCAAAATCGACACCCTGTAATCAGGCCTAACCCTAGTTACCAGCCTAATACGAATTTCCAAAGGAATATTCGACCAAATCCAAGCTACAACCCATCACAAAGGGCACATGTCTTAAATGAGTCTCAGTCATCTGAGATGGACATTGATTACCCTTATACTGAACAATATTACGAAGAACCCTATGAAAATTACCAAGATTATTACGAAGAACCCTCGTACGGATCTTCATACGGAAATGATCCTCATGATCAGGATTTTCCCATGCTTGCGATAGAAGAAAAACCTCCTATCGACAGTTCCGAGATAAACCAATTAGAAACAAGGATACAGAAATTGAGCCTAATGGACAATTTCAATCCAAATTTAAACTTCCCAGAACGAAAATCCCTTTAAACCAAAATCAAGTTCATACAGCTGCATCGAGTAATTTATTTTATATGAAAGACACAGGTGGATTAGGTTTCAAATTTCTTATCGACACTGGTGCGTCGTTAACTATTTTTAAACCGTATGTCATTGAAGGCTATACTCACAGAAACACAGAGAATATGATTATTCAAGGCATTACTGATGAGAAAGTGAAAATATCTGAATCAGCATGGATAAATTTTTCCGACGTACACGATCCACACAAAGTTTATATTCATGATCTAGATATCGAGTTTGACGGACTTTTAGGTGTTGATTTTCTAGAACATTTTCATGCAGTCATAGACGTAGTAAACCAAGTTCTAATTACTAACTATGGAGTTGTACCAATTTTCAAAGTAACAGGTGATGAAAAATTATCAAAATTTGAAAGTGCTAGTTCATCAAAACCGCCAGAAAACCCTTCCCATTTCCAAGAACATTCAGAAGTAGTCAACAACATATACATTGAACCAAGATTAGAGAAATGCGTAAAATTAAAATCAAGTCTTAGAAATACTGAAGCTATACTATTATCTACTGAACAAGACAAAGTTCGAATTCCAAATGCTCTTGTCAAAATTGATAATAAAGGTGAGTTTATCACTACCATTTTAAATTCAGATTGTTCTGCTAGAGAAGTTACTTTTCCTTCGTTATCTTTTGAACCTTTTGATATTCAAGAAGTGAACAACTTCAAAGTTGTAGAAAAAGAAGTAGATACAGAACTTATAAATAGAAAAGAAAAGATTTTGGATAGTTTACGTTTAGACCACTTAAATGAGGAAGAAAGAAAATTAATAACTGATTTGTGTTTAAACTTTTCTGATATATTTTATCTTGATGGTGATAATTTAACTTTCACCAGCGAAATTAAACACCCAATAAATCTCTACAACGAAAAGCCCATATACACAAAGTCATACAGGTACCCCCAAATTTACAAACAGGAAGTAAAAGAACAGGTTGCAAAATTACTAGAACAAGGGATAATTCGCCATAGCGTAAGTCCATTCAATTCTCCTATATGGATTCTACCAAAGAAGATGGACGCCTCCGGAAAACAAAAATGGCGTATGGTCATAGATTATAGAAATTTAAATGCCCAAACTATCGATGACAAATATCCTTTACCACTTATCTCAGATTTATTAGATCAATTAGGCAAATGCGAATATTTTAGCACCCTCGATTTAGCATCTGGTTTTCACCAAATCGAAATCGAACCCAAAGACATACCCAAAACAGCTTTTACAGTCGAAAATGGTCATTACGAATTTGTTCGAATGCCATTTGGTTTAAAGAACGCTCCATCCACATTTCAACGTGTAATGGACAATATTCTTTTAGGAATTCAAAATGAAAGATGTCTTGTATACATGGACGATCTTATTGTCTATAGCCCTACCGTAGAAGAACATAAAAACCGTCTTAAAGAAATTTTCAAAAGACTTAGAAAATCTAATCTCAAACTTCAACCTGATAAGTGTGAATTTTTGAGAAGAGAAGTTGCTTACTTAGGACATATTATTACCCCCGAAGGTGTAAAGCCAAACCCTTTGAAAATAGATTGTGTTAAAAGATTTCCAGAACCCAAAAATCAAAAAGAAGTAAAGTCATTTCTAGGATTAGCAGGTTATTATAGAAGATTCATTCCCAACTTTGCCAAAATTTCAAAACCCTTAACCCTTTTATTAAAGAAGGATGTTACCTTTAATTTTTCTCTCGAATGCAAACAAGCATTTGAAGCTTTAAAGAAAGCTCTTACAACATCCCCTATATTAATTTATCCAAATTTTGATGAAACGTTTATTGTAACTACTGACGCAAGTAATTATGCCATTGGTGGTGTATTATCACAAGGCCCTATAGGTAAAGATCTTCCGATAGCCTATGCTTCCCGTACTTTGAATAAAGCTGAACAAAATTATTCTGTCATTGAAAGAGAACTCCTCGCTATTGTATGGTGTGTACGCCACTGGAGAGGTTATTTATATGGTAGGAAATTCAAAATTGTTTGTGATCAAAAACCCTTAACGTGGTTATTTTCCATATCTGACCCTGGTAGTCGTTTAGCTAGATGGAGATTAAAACTCGAGGAATATGATTACGAGATTATTTATAAACCCGGCAAAACAAATAAGAATGCAGACGCTTTGTCCAGAATCAAATTACCCGATATGAGCAAACGCGCAACAGTAAATACCTTTTCTGCTGATTGTGTTGATGCAGAAACATCCACGCAAAATATAGAAAGTGAATTTAATATTTTCTGTGACCTATATAAAACAACATTTTTAATTGATTATAGTAAAGTCGAGTTTTCAACAGCTCAACTCTTAGACAAAAGTCATAAACAAATTCTTACATTTTTCAGACAAGATTTTATGTCTCAATTACATGAAGAAATTACTTTAGACATTTTTGAAGAAAATCTTGATTTTTCAGCTAATCGAATTAATGTCGCTTCCAGCAAAACTGTTAAGGATAGAAAATATCTTATTATTCCCCTTCCCGCAGATCCAGATTTATGTAATATGGTACTTTTTGCATCTATTTATAATAGTAAACATCTCATAGATTTATCTCAGACAGTGTTTGTCGAAAACAATCTCGACATTCCAATTTTGGAAATGATGTCATTTATTTTTGCAGAAGAAAATTTAAAAATGGTCATTTGTCAAAATGTTTATATAGAACACCCAACGAAACACCCCTTTAGTATTTTACCATATGCAGTGATATGGTACTACACGACAAAGAATAAGACACACGGATTTACCCCATATGAACTTGTCTTCGGACATACGTCAGGGCGACCTCCTGAAACCCTATATAATGAAAACGCCCTTATGACGAAATACATTAGAGATTTAAGGAATAAGATTAATTATTATTATAAAGTAGCTAGAGAAAAGACATTACGGAGCAAAGAAAAAGCAAAAATTCGTTTTGACGAACGTATTTCAAAAATCCAGTATGAATTCAAAATTGGTGATAAAGTTTGGTTAAAAGAATCCCAGATTTCTGGAAAACTGCGTAATAAATTTAATGGTCCTTTTGAAATCCAAAATATTCATGGCACTTCAGCCACACTTATAAATTTAGAAACAAAACAAATTACAAAAGTAAATTTTGATAGGCTCAAACCATATTTTGAAACTTAGTTTCTTTACAGAATTTTATTGCTGCTAGCTGCAGTTCCAACTCGCACACAGCACTTCATTGAACCGGTGAACAATACTGTTGGTATATTTTATTATGAAGAAACAAATATCAAAATTTCTAATGAAAAATGGACTCTGTTAGTATACAAAGATTTGGAATTAGTTGAAAAAACATTAATACACAATGACAGGTTATTAGAAAGAATGGAAGATTTAATCTACCAACCAACGAATCGCATGCAAGCTTTTAGGGCTCAAGTAAAAACACATATTAGTTTGCTCAGTCAAATATCTGATAATTTGAATACAAAATTCCGATCGATATTTGCCAATACTCAGTCAGCCAGTAGAATGCGACGAGGATTAATCAATGGGATCGGAACATTTTGGAAAGCAATCACAGGAAATTTAGACTCTGATGATGGAGAATACTTCAACAATTGCATTAATAAACTATCTCAAGATGAACATCAGATAGAAAATTTAATGAAAAACCAAATTTCAGTTACTACATCAGTAATTAAAAGTTTTAATAATACCATTCGAAAGTTACAATTAGATGAAGAAACTTTCAATTCTGATTTAAGTCAAATTGAAATAACCATTTACAATATTTCTGAATCAATAGCATTTTATAAAGCTCATTTGGAAATGCTAGAAATGTGTGAATCACTGATGGAAAGTTATTTATTTTTGGAAGAAACCATTAATGACATTTTGAATGCGATTACATTTGCAAGATTACATATTATCCATACTTCAATAATAGATCCAAAAAACTTAATGTATTTCTTACAAGAAATTTCTCGTAATCTGGTAAGAAACAGTCTTCCTCTACCAGTCTATGAATCACATGTTGCTACATATTTAGATATTATTGAACTTGAAGCTTTTCAAACAGAATCGAGAGTTATATTTGTCCTTAAAATACCACTAGTTGAACCTGAAAGTTATACTTTGTATAAAATCGTACCTTTACCCGTACCAGATAAGCGTACTGGCCTTTTCCATGTCCTATTGACATCACGAAGGTACATAGCTCGAAGTGATGATTCATTATTGTATTTATCTATTCGTGATCCGGATAAATGTAAAAAGCTCTCGTTCTTAACAAAATTATGCTCAGATGTTTTACCATATCCTGTTGACGAAAATGCTATTTGTGAAGCTCAACTATTAAAATATAGCATTACATTGCCAAAAACATGTCAAGCCACAGTGATAGCTGCAGAAGGGTATACAGTTGTATCATTATCAATAAATCATTGGCTAGTAACAGCAACACAGCCTATTCCAGTTACAGTAAAATGTCCAAATAAGGGTGTAGTTACAAAAACCATTGGAAGTAACTCTATATTGAAACTCCAGCCAGATTGCAATGCCTTTGTAGGTAGTACTCGAGTACACTCAAAACCTCGAGTAGATGTTTACAAAAATATGACATACAAAAGTCACCCTATCGAAATTCCATTCCAATGCTGCAAAGACTTGCCTAAAAAAGAGGATCTTCCAGTATTAAAGTTCCTCAAATTGAATAAATTGAATCTTGATGATTTAGAAGTTGCACATCATAAATTGGACAAAAATGCAGAAGAACTGGATAAGATAATAAATGAGCCCTTCATTTCGAAAAACAGGTCATGGCTTACATACACTGTAGTTACCTTAATTTGCATTATCTTGGTACTATATGTGATATGCAAATGTAGAAAACGAAAACCCTTTCGACTATCTATTACTGGTGCAATACGTCCCGATGATGATCCAGACCCTCAAGGAAGTTCTCTCAAAAGTTATCCACGACTCTTCCCAAGAAGACGTCCCAGCTTCCAAGGAGAAGGAATTCCTGAAGAAATTCCACTTTCGTGACTTGTGCAGTGTATGTGATTTTGTGGAAAATTGTGAAATTTTGTTAACAAGGACTTTAAGCATTTTTACCTTTTGCAATTTTATATTTTACATTTTACACTTTACATTTTTATTTTATTTTGAATTTTGATTTTACATTTTTATTTTATTTCCATTTTGGGAAAAGTTGTTGCATGGCATAGCAACAACTTTTTGAAAAAACGGGGAGTTGTTATATGGCCCTTTGACAATGAGCCTTATTGTAATAGTTTCAAACAATGAATCTATTGTAGGCAACTTTGTTGCAAAGTTACCTCCAAAGAAGACAAACAACTGATAACAACTTCCTGCAATAACAAGTCATACAAAGCATCATTGTTCGATGCCACGTATGCAAAACACTCCTGTCAGCAGTAATTAAGTATAAAAGGGTGGTACTGCGTACCACAATGGTTCAATACCCGGTTAGACTCCGTCATGTCAAGTAGTCATAAGAATCATTTGTAAAATTGAAACTTGAAAGTGCGACACAAGCTTGTGCCGCAAATAAAAGTTTTTAAAAAGTTAATCATTGCTTCAATGATATAACATATATAAACGTCATGTCCATGTATGTGAGAGTCTGACTGTACCCATATACTCTGGCATCCCAAACATGTACAGCAACAGTAAGAAAAGTGAATATTACTGCTTCTCTACAGGTAGAAGGTCTGCTGTTCTTATGTACATTTTTCCTAAGCATACCTTGTGTCATAATTATCTTTTTGACCAAAGCTGTTCTCCTTCTAGCGTGTCTAACTGCAGCGTAGTAGAGGTGGAGCAGAAAAATAAACTGCGTACCAAAGCGCAGCAAGTCAAACATCTCAAACACTCCGAAAGCATCTAAATGGATCCTCTCTCCAAACATAAAACCGTACAAAGCAAGAAGAATATAGATGCTTAGTGACATAAATGGGAACATGTGCCGATACTTTCTTTTCTGTGAATGATCTATGAGAACTTCTGGTTCAATACCGAGAAGCATTGCAATTTTGCGGTATAAGTTAACACTTCGGGTGTCTTGGAAATAGGCTGGCATGTTGACTCTCCTGCAGTTTATTTCTAATTGAAGAAGCTGTAGTCCCAACGTTAATTTTTAGTTAGTTTATGTAATGTGTTTGGACTGTAAGTAATCAAGTAATAGGTACCTTTTCGGTATAACAGTTACGTATACCTTATATAGGGTAGTTCACTGATATTGTTATGTGTCTGACGGTGTACTACAGATGCATTGTAGAGGAAACTGTTATCACAATCGACGTATTCACATTGATGTTTTAATAACATTATTACCATTGTTAAAGAGACATTCTCCAAGAAAAACAAAACATTTCATCAATAAATGCATTTGAAAGTAAATTTCAATTTTTCCCTGCCGTTCGTCAACTATGCCCACAGTAAGTCATTCCCTTAGTACGATACAACTTTTCTCTTTTCACTCTAACATTGTTTGGTTTCTGGGTGACAAATCCGACAGAATGATAAATTGACAGCATTGGCAGCTAACGACGATTAGTACTTAAGAGTAAATGAGAATGCTAAATCTTTAAGTATGTACTATACTTACGTCTCATCTCAGAAATCAATCAAATAATATTTTGTTTGTTTTGTTTAATGTGATAATATTTAGTTCCATCAATGCTTCAGTGTAACGTAGTAAGTGCTTATGTTTAATATACCCAGGGATGGTTTTCCCGTTCTGATTTCGGTTAATATGCTACTCACTCGGTGCTGTGACTTTGCCGTATTACTAAGCATGAAATGCGCATGCTTGAATAAATCATTAGATTGATTAAGGAAACTTCAATGAGAGATAACTTCATTTTACTTCCCACACCGATAGGTGAGGGGAGTACTGTGATCGCGAAAATTTTCGATTTTGAGATAATACACTTTTTGGGCGTTTTATGATGTCTACATAACGAAAATCCACGTCATTTCCGTCGGTCTGTCTGTCTGTCGATATGTCTGTCTGTCTGTCTGTCTGTCGGTCTGTCTGTCTGTCTGTTGGCGTTTTTCTAACGTCGCAATCTCAGTAACGGCCGCATGGATTGTAATGAAATTTGGGCAGCGACGTGTTGTGAGTAGTATAGATATGCCGATTCTGATCCTCCCGAGGTCATTTGAAGGTCATTTAAATGGGGTGTGGATAACCTTGAGATGTGACGTGGGCTTTTCTTATAGGTGCCGATTCTGATCCTCCCTGAAGGTCATTTTGTAACGTTGTGTTTTCAAATGTGATCGTATCTGAAGGGCTTGTTTCAGTGGGGTGTTGGGTAACCTTGAGTTTTTCGGTTTACAATGTGCCTATAGATAACGATTTTGAAATATTTGTTGTTAGTGTTTGAATTGGTTGTTTGTGTAACCTTGAGTTTTTTTTGTGTTAGTGTATAGCTGCTTATTTTGAACGTCCTTGAATGTGACTATTGACTGGATAACCTTGAGATTTGACGTGGTGGATAACCTCGAGATTTGACGTGGGGCCAATTGCAATCCTCCCTGAAGGTCACTCAGATAGGGTGTGGATAGCCTTGAGATCAGTTGTATGATTTTCTTACGAGGCTTGATGGTTTTGAGAAGAATGCACGGTGACGTATTTTGACCTTGAAGGTATCTGTATAAATAGTGTAATAACGGGCTAGTGATCAGTAAAAGTCGAGAGACGATCAGAGTATAGTCCCGAAGTATATTGTGTACAGATATAACTTGGTGAGCACCCTTTTTATATTATTTATCCAACAGTAACATTATTTGTTTTTTCTTTAAACAATGTCTGTCGCTACCTCTGAATTGCATGAAATTAACAATAAAATCAACTGTGAACTCGATAACAAAATACTTTTCAGAACTTTATCTTCACTAACTGTAAACAAAGCCCATACAATTAAGAATCTGTCACCCGTCAAATCAAAATTTGGTGAATGTCTAGTAGCAACACTATTAGAAGATGATGCTAATGAGTTCAAAGTATGGTTACCTAAAAGAGTATCGGAGCATATGTCTGAAGCAGTGATTAAAGAGATAAATGAATCTCAAAATAAATATTCACTAACATATATTGGTCAAAGTTCACCTAAAACACCAGGCGCGCGCTCCAAATGTTTGATGAAATTTGATTATATTCAACAATAATATATTTGATGATGAGGTAGTACAGATTGTGTTGGGTATAAATAATATAATGGTTACTCCCATGTATTGGACCCGCGATATGTAGAAGGTAAATTCGAGATAAAAACATTTATTTGCACCTAGTTGGTATTAGACGTTCTGTTTGTTTCAGAAGCAGACTAACTTTTCATTCCCATTATACAATGTGGATGCAGTATTCAGCAATGGGGTGGCCTGAAGCAAAAGATCTACGTACAGCCATCCAGAGAATTGCATGTCAATTGGTAGATTTGATTTTCGATGAGGAACATTCCACGGTCTATGACTTGAGTATCTGCTGGGATGATGAAGAGGTCGAACGGAAGAGGATGCTAATCAGGAAATATGAAGAAGGGGAAAAGTTATGCAGACAATATTTACGTGAAGAATGTACCATCGATCAACTATGTGATGGGATGATTAGTAATGAACTCAAACCATTTTTGTATGCAATAGAGGAATATTTACCTCAACATATAATTACCAAATATAGTTTCGTAGATAAAGAATGACATTTGTACGCATCCGGCTCACTTCTGTATCATTTATGCATAAATAAAAAAACAAATGTATTAAAAGTGTTTTATTTTTGCCATGACAGCTATAATAAAAATCAAAATACATTTAATATGAATGAATAAGTCCATTCTGAATAGATCCATCAAAAGCGTTGTAACTAATACAAGAATCGTGAATGATTAATGCATACACTTTAGTGTTAGCTGGGAAAGAAGATTTTCTGGTTTCAAATTCCAACGATATATCCACAGTTGACAGCTGAAGGTTATCAGGTTGATGACTGCAGTCGATTACAAATAGTGGGTTATCATTGAACTCCTTAATATTGAATAATGGTTCTGCCATTCCCTTGTTGTAATACGCACTTTGGAAGCTCTCAAATGCATAGTAAGCCGCAGTGTTTAGCTTCTTCTCAAAATCCAGGTTCCACCTTTCATATGGGTATACCTGGTTATTCAGCTTCAATCGAATCGAGTTTATGTTGGCATGAATGAACTTAGTGATGTCCTTCTTAGGATCTTCTGCTAATTTTGAGTCTTGAAATCCAACGATAACAAACAAAGGCCTCTCTAGCTTGTTGGTTGTTCGAATTGCCCAGACGTCTGTTGATGTTGAGCGAAGTGATGGTAGTTCATACAAATCCCAAGAGCGAAATGCCACCTTAATCCTTGAACTCAAACTGCTTTTGTTCAGTCTCTGTAGAAGTTTGACCTTGTAGCGGTCTTCAGGAACAATCTGTTGGACTTTCCATTCAATCTTTGATATTGATAGCTCTGCGTCACATTCACCGACAAAGCAGTTCTTAAAGGATCTTGCAATGACTAATACAAGCTCTTGTTTTATGTTTAGAATTCCTTTTTTATAGTCCTCAGCAAATCCCATTATATGTTTTAGAGGTATTCTACCACTGAAGACCTTACTAGTTGAATCCCATATCGCTGAATTGTCTTCATTTAAGCCCCATCCTGTACATAATAGTGAATGGGCGGCACTTTTACCATGAGAGATCATTGTTTTCATTGTTGACGTTATTCCAGGATTTCGTACAATGACAACTTTTTCACCACCCATATGTAGAGAAATTTCATCAAACAGAAAAGACAGAGCATTGTTAGATAGATAGCAGGACTTCGTGGCATCACTTGGAGTAAACGTTCCTTCGATGAAAATGTAACTGTCAGCAATATTTAAAATGAGATCTTGGAAGTTGATTGGTATATGAACAATGTCAGAATTCTTGAAATATGGTGAACCATACGGCTTGTATGTGTATTCATGTAAACTTGCTAAGGAGTGATCCAAAATCGGTTCCTCAAAAACATCCAGCTTCTCACTTGATACGTGCAGAACCATATTTTTCAGTTAGCTTTAGTCCTATAGACTCCAGAAACTTACGATTTTGTAGTGATAGCTTCGACGTTGTGCCTTTGGCAGCTGACGAATGACGAATAAGGTTATTCCTATGTGTTCTTCGTATTTTATGGTTGTTTGTAAGGGCTTTATCGACTTTTTTCAATTGTTGTGCACCTATGTTATATAGAAAACCCATCCTATTCAATTGTGGAGTTTGCTCAAGCTAACCGACGCAATTCCAATTTAACGATAATTTTTTCACCACGGAAGTTAATCAGATTTCCCTCGTCATCCAAAATTTTCAGTGTGATGTTATCGATAAACTGACGACCACTAGGCATAACGCTCATATATATTACATTCTGTGGCTCCTTTGTTAATTTGAATCCAGGCTCAACGTCTATGTCGAATTCATACAGAGTGTGCATTTCACTTCCATTGTGGTAGGCGCCAGATATCAATCCGCAGTCGACCTTTATTAGTCTGACTGTCGTTATATTAACTGGTAAGGTTGATATATGTTTTTTGTTGCATTCGAAAACCTCCGGCTCAAATCCAATCAAAGATGCAATTGAGTTAGGGAAAGATAAATCAACATCATATATTGAATATAATTCACATTTCATTGTATTGTTGTTGGCCTTCAGACAAAACAGCTCGTCAGTTGTAGCATTATGTTTGTATCGAACTATGGACTTTATTATCTTTTGTAGATATATGTTGAGTTCATCGATTTCGTAGGTGCCTGGTGGAATATATGTAATATTCATCTGAGAATCATCTGAAGGTTGTTTAAACACAATTAGATTATTACCCTCATGAACATTGAATATTGAGTTGTAGGAGTAAAAACCTATTAGCCCCAATCCGTACTGCGCATTGGTATCCAGCTCTATTGGCGGATAAAAACTAGCAGACAGCACACTGTCATAACCCGTCAAGGTAAATGTATAAGACATGACTGCGGTGATACAAAAAAATAACACTTTTATATATTCAAAATTTTATTGATTACAACACTTGTTTGACTCATTACTGCTTGTCATAGAGATATCTTGCAAATTACAGTAACAACAAAATATTTTTCTTGGTGGCGGCCCGTCTGCTTCATCTCCGTTCTGGTGTGTATTATAGTGCTCCCAACAGAACTGGAATCGTTGTATATCCACATCTTCCTTCAAATGCAATGGCAGTTTGTTCCATACAAGTGCTATTTCGTTAGGTGTACATACCATCAGTACTTCTTTGGGTATGTGGGCAAGTTCTTCTTGTGTCATGTTCAACAGGCTTCTTTCTCTTGAAAATGCTTTAAGGGAATTGCTCATCTTTTTAAGTGTTTCACGATCCATTTTTCACAGATTTTTGCTTCTCTTCAGAAAGAAATCGTAGACACAGGTGCCCGCACCAAAAGGTATTGAAGTTCTGCTGTCGTCTGTGATTATACAGGATCTGAATCTTCTTAGATTTTTTGAGGAAATATTTCACCAGTTCGCTGGTTGGCGGTAGGTTGCCGAAACTGTCATAATAATATACCACCACTCCGCGTTTTATATATGAAACCCAGTGTGACCCATCCCCACTCTTGCTGTCTAAATTAATGATGGCTGACTCATTCCTCAGTGGACCTTGCTTAGGCAGATCATCGCGCATAAAAATCCCTCTGAAATATGGTATTTCTAGCTTTTTAGCGTAATACACAAGGTCATTATCTGTAAGCGGTCGTTGGGGTAGGGTTTTTAAAAGTTTTTTGAAGTCCTAGGTTTAACAAACAAACCAAATCCTTTGCGGTATGGTTTCAAATATATACCGTTTCCAATTTTACTTATACCAGAAGTAGATGTTGAATCAGTTGTATTCCTTTGTCGTGCTGAATTAACTGCTTTAGAGGACCTAACAATATTTGCAATACCCCCAGCGAGATTACCTAATGCTGAGAGACCGGCAAAAATTGGAATCAAAGGAAGAATTCCACCTACTTTGGGGATAGGTATAACTCGCGGAAGACGAATATGCCGTTTGCCCCCAATGGACTTGATATACTTCCGGGTAGCTAATAATGCAGCAGATGTTGCTTTTCTTAGCACACTGTTATCTTGCTTGTGGTTCGAAAAATGTTTCATATTTTTGCGCACTCTGTTTAGTATTCCTGAACCAAAGTGCACCTTCTTTATAGCCTTCCTCATTTTCCTACGTATATTATTTTTATTCTGCCCTCGTCGTCGTGATGCATAACCCATTCCTGCACGATGTTTTACACCTACTAATTTCCTCGATTTTTCACGCATGCATTTCTTCTTATTCCGTCCACGTAGTGTTGCAAGACCCATTCCAGTGCGTCGTTTGACCTTCATAATATTTGTAATTAACCAAGCAGCTGCTTTTTCTCCAAGGTTCGCGTCAGCTGATTTGACTCGTTTCCAAGCTTCTTGCTCAAGTTGGTAGTCAGCTTTATGTCTTGTAGCTAAATCGGATTTGCGGTATGCAAGGTCGTGTTGTAAGCAGGCCGCGTCTAATCTATTTATTCCTTTTTGGCCTAGTGCGATCCTTTCTTCCAATCGAGTACCCGGGCCGCAATACTGATAAAAAGGCAAATGTGCTTCGAATGGCAGCTTATTTATCAACTTATTAACAATTCCACCACCAGTTTTGGAGATGCTACTACACCTTCTCTCAAGAAGTAGCGGCATTTAAATAAAACACATATAAACAACTGCAGCTTATATATGGTCAAGTCGTTGAACGATGAAGGTGACAAAACAGGACCAGGAATTAGACATTAGCAATATAGATGTCAATGTTACTGATCCGGAAAATAATACTTCTCGTCGTCGACATGGGGTACTACTACCATCAACAATTCGATGTATTATAGTTGGACCATCAAACTGTGGAAAAACCAATGTACTAGTATCTCTCCTGTTACATCCGAATGGGCTGTTTTTTGAGAACTTATATATTTTTTCAAAGTCGCTCAACCAACCCAAGTACGCATTCATTGAAAAAGTAATGAGTTCGATAGATGGACTAGGATATTATGCATTTGCTAATAATTCCGAAGTTCCACCACCGTCAGAAGCCAAACCAAACTCAGTTTTTATCTTTGATGATGTGATATGTGAGAATCAAAATGCTATACGAGAATACTTCAGTATGGGGCGACACAAAGGTGTGGATTGCTTTTACTGTGTGCAAAGTTACAGTTGGGTACCGAAAAGAGTGATTAGAGACAACGCAAACCTGATAGTTTTGTTTAAGGTCGATAATACAAATTTATCACATGTTTTCTCTGACCATGTGGCTCCCGATGTAACTTTTAAGCAATTTCAAGATATGTGTGCAATATGTTGGAGGGATAAATATGGATTCCTAGTTATCGACAAAGATAGAGAAATAAGAAACGGCAGGTACCGGAAGGGATTCGATAGCTTCATAAATCCACTGCAAGACTAATAATATCATCAATTGAATGTGAGACTGCAATCAGCATACATCACAGTGGTAACATTACATATACCAGAATGAAACAACAACAGAGCAATGATGAGGTAGCTCTAAAAAAAGAATTAGTTAATGCAACAGAGTCAGTGCGGAGAAAATTCAACTATGTAAGGAAAGCCCGCGAAATCGGTAACACTTCATTGGAACAGATATATGAGCCTATTACAAAACAGTTGAAGACAATAGCAAATGCATCCAATCCTACGCTACCGAAACAGCCAATTCAAAATGTTGGTCCTACGAGCACTCCTAAAAAACCACCATCTACATATCCAAATCAAACCCTTCCCTCTACTAGCACACCAAAAGGGCCGAGATTCGAAGATTTGACTTCCGCTGCTTTTTCCGGTATAACACCAATAAAGGAGTTACCTGATACACCATCATCAATTAATGAGAGGGAAAGAGATTCAGTCACTCAGTATGTATCTACAGCTAATTCAAGTGTGGATAGAGAGGCAGTTGCTGAGGTGTTGAAAAGTCATATAGATAATTTGAGAGCAGGACATCCGGCCTATGGAAGTGTTTATAATGTAAGGATCGACCCACAATCACAGAAGCTGTTAATGGGTGTACATGAAGTGGAATTTGATGATAAGGCGGTTCATTTATCATCGGGTGATAAGACTAGTAAATTCAAAATATCCCCACACTTACTAGATATGATGTTTGTAGGAGATACACGAAACTCCGACTCGAAAACTCTACACACATTCAGGTCCATATTGAATCTAACTAATGTACTTCGCAAAGATTACACACCTCTTAATATTTACAATGTCGACGGATCTGAGTATTTCAATAAATTATTTAATATCCTATCTACATCATCCCCCATGCATTTGAGAGCCAGAGTTGGTAGGGGACATACACAAATGAAGATACCTAAGTATAAGATATTTAACACTAATAAACGCGACTTTGTGTATTGGAACGACATCAACGAGCTGATTGATCGACTGAAATTGCTATACAGCTCAAAATCCGCGGGTCACACAAACCACGATAACGAAATTTTATCTATAATAGAAGAATTGCGTGAAGAGGGCGTAATACGCTAATTTTGGGGTATATATTTGCAAGTTGAAAGATCCCACTAATAGTATAACGCTTTCGTAGCGATGCACAATACGATAGATAAGTTTGGTCGTCGCAGTTCTAAGCATACAACTGTACGTGGTATTCCAGGTATTGGTTTTAAACTTACACAAACTGGAAATTATGATATCAATGGAAAGCAGTTAAAGAATGTTGGTGATCCTACAGATGAAAATGACTCTGTTCATATAAAGTATGTTGAAAAAAAACTAAAAAGTACCACTGATATGCTTGAAAGTATGGTGAATAGCAAAACGCTAGAATTGAGTGATGGCCTTGAGAAAAAGATTGATGTATTAACAACCAATTTGATATCCATTTTAGAGCAACTAGAGGTTGTATATAATTTTTGCCAGAAATTAGCTAGTGAAGTCAAAAGGGAATTCGATGTTGAAGGTGGCCCTGTTTTACCAGCGTGGCTTGCAGGCTACACTTTAAATCAACTCAGACCATAGATCAGTAGATTTTTCATGATTAATGATCAGTTTCTGTTCTACAATCACCTGAGTCAGACCTCTACATGTAGATATGTCAATTAACAGCGCAACAAAACGTGGCATAGCAGAAGAGTTACACAGGGCAGTTCGGAAGAACTTTCGCCGTCGAAAAACTATCATAAAAGGTTTCGCTGACTTATGGCAAGCTGATTTAGCGGAAATGCAACCTTTCCATAAAGAAAATAATGGATATAGATACATATTGGTAGTCATTGACTGCTATTCTAAGTTCCTATGGTGTAGACCAATCAAGAAGAAAGATATGGTAACGGTAACGACAGCAATGGGCGATATCATAAGGGACGCAGGATATTATCCAATTAATCTACAAACAGATAATGGAACCGAATTTTACAACAGAAAATTTGCTTCTCTCATGAACAAGTATGGAATTAACCATTATTCCACATACAGTACAAAGAAGGCCGCAATTGCTGAAAGGGCTATCCGTTCGCTAAAGCACCTTCTGTTCAAAGAATTTTCCGCAAGAGGAAGTTACACATGGATCACTATTTTGGATGATATCACTAACGTATATAACAATAGAATACATCGAACAACTGGATTGGCCCCTATTGAAATTAATGTTCACACTCGATTGAGTGCGTATCGCAATCCAAAGGTTGCTGGCAAAAGCAAACTTAATCTTGGAGACGTTGTGAGAATAAGCAGATATAAAGGTGTATTTGAAAAAGGTTACACTCCGAATTATTCCACGGAGCTCTTCAAAATACGCAAAGTTAATATTACAGATCCGGTCACATATATGCTAGAAGATATGGATCGGCGACCAATAAGCGGTTGTTTCTATGAAGCTGAGCTAAGGAAAACACAGTTTCCAAATGAGTATTTGATTGAAAAAGTCTTAAAAAGGAGAGGAAACAAGCTCTTTGTAAAATGGTTAGGTTTCCAAAAGAACAAGAATTCCTGGATAGACGCTGCAGATGTACTGTGATGATTGATATGACGGAGCGCAGACTATGTTTAGCAGTAATAATTTCAATGTGTATATTTGTTTCGATACTTTTGGAAATAAAATAGCAGTTTTTTCAATTTACTTTTATTATTTAATTCTACCTTAATCTCTAATACATAAAATACACCTAACCTAAGATAAAAATTATTTAGTTATATTGTTGAAGCGCACCACCTCGCTTCTCCTCCACAGCTTTCTCTCCCTCTTGGAGAGGCAAGGGGGAGGATCCCGGATTATTTCTCTGTTCTGGAGATTCGGCCTATACGTGGGATAATCATCATCATCCCAGTTTTCTGAAACAATAGAAAATATGGTTTTGTAATTTATGTGAATGTGGGTAAGATTCAGAAGGTTGAAAATCTATGTGGATGTACTGAAGAATTTTTGTGTGGCTTGATTTATTTAAAATTTAGAGTTATACAATATGATTGTATCAGTGCAAAATTAATACAATGATGTTTAGTAGAGATCAATTTTCTGTGACTTCTAGGATAAAGATGTGCAAGATATATGAAAAAAGAAAAAAAGTTTTTGTCGCAGAAACGAATTATGTACCTTCAGGCTGAACCTCCACATCTCTCCGGCTTGCGAGGTGATGCTGTGGTGGCGTGGTAGGCACGTTCTTGGTAGGCAGCACGTTCTTGGCACACCGCAGGAGGTGCATTCCCATCGACGTAGGTTTGACCCAATGCGCTGCAACACGCGGACATTGCACTAGTCCGTACTTCGATGGGTCCTGCGGTGGCGTGGTGGGGTTGCTGGCCTCGGCTTCCTTATGGCTTCCTGTCTGGGTGGATGGTTCTGCAAATAAAGAGATATTTTGTAGAACAACTGTAAATTTTGGATTATTCTGTTATAAACTAGTTGTCATTTGATAGCTTGCTCGTGTAGGGATATATAGTGAAATGAGGAAACTTACCTTTACTTAGATAGGTAGCAATATATTGTGGCCAATTCACCGGACCACAACCCCGGAAAGGGCAAACCAGCAAATGGTCCCCAATTGTCCCACGCCGCACCTCATGTTCACCATTGTACGGGCAGGGGATCAACTTCCTCGAATACTCCATTTTCAAAATAGTAGTAGTAGCGGTAGTATAGTAGTAGTAGTAGCAGCGGTAGCAGAACTGCACTGAAGAACTCTCATTTCACCATCATATTTATACAGTTCCAGGTAGGTAAGCCTCCCTCCTCTACTGTCTTCCCCCATCAGTGTATATCGTTAAAGAAAGCAAAAAAAAAAGAAGATCCGCCTACTTGCCAGCTGGTGTACGTAAGATTATTAGTGGAAATAGAGAACATTTCGCTATACGCGCCGACAACGCATGCGCGCATTGATATCAGCCACTTCGAACGCGCATCGTGATTGACCGAACTGTGAGTGAATCCACCCGTAAACGCTTATTGGTTGTGATACATTTCAACCAGTCCTCTCATTGGTCTATTACAGTGTACATCGTTAAACAGCTGCACTTACACCACCCATATTGATATTTCAATGGTCCCCTCTCAGATTTTACTACTGCCATGTAGCATCGATATCGGTGGCTTCTAACGGACATCGTTATTGACCGAACTGTAAGTGAATCCGCCCATAAACGCTTATTGGTTGTGATACATTTCAACCAGTCCTCTCATTGGTCTATTATAGTGTACATCGTTAAACAGCTGCACGTACACCACCCATATCAGTATTTCAATGTTCCCCCTCTTAGATTTTACTACTGTCGTGTAGAGTGTTTTCTGTATAAATACAAGTCTACTTTCAATGGTTTATCAGTTCTACAGTCTTCAAAGAATCATACTGTTCCGTAGAAAACACTACATATTACGTACATCATCATGGCCAACCAACCAACAAAGAACGAAGACGCTATTAGTGGCGATTGCTTGCAAGCCATTCTGGAGGAACTGCAGAGTGACGGGGTGCAGTTTACACAGTTGGCAGTAGAAGTCCAGGATGAACTTCACGAGTTTATTCATGTGGAGCAGCCAGACCGGAGAATCGCGGAGGATGCTAATGCGGTGGTAGAAATAGATATGGATGTACCAAGAGCATCAACAGATGCAGCGATAGCATCAACAAGTGCAGCATCGATGCCGCCAGTAGTTGGAGATGGAGCGAGAACATCAACGGGTACAGCGTCAACAGTGCCAGCAGTGAGAAAGTCGAAACAGGCAGCATCCAAACCAGTTAGCAACATTTTAAGAGAAACACTACTTAAATCGAAGCAACCTCCAATGGACGACTTCGACGAGAAGAGGGATGCGTTGAGAAGTAGTATTCAGCGAATTAAAGCTGAAATAATAAGTGCAGAAAAGAAATTGGCAGAGGAGATGGCCCATTGTGACAAGCTTCAGGCAGCCCAGGCAGCGGATGATGAAAGAATAAAGCAGTTAGATGAAGAAAGAAAACGTGTCAAGGAGTGCAGAAATAAAAGGAAGCGACAGTTAGATGATTGTCAGAAGAGGATTGATACTCTTAGTATGAAATCTGAACAGAAAAGGACAAAATTTAATGAAGAAAAAGAAACTGTTTTATCTTTTTTCGATGTATAAGGTAATGTTCATCTTGAATAAAATAAATAATGAATGAAATAAAAAATAAGCAATATTTTTTCCTTTCTATATCCATCCCCTCATATAATAATACAATTACTTGTTCTATCAATAAGCGCTCAGTAACTTAGTAATTGGTGATACTTGAAAATAGTATGAAGCATGAGTGCCAGTGTGCTAACAGAAACGGTAAATGCGCCTTGAGCGTTTGTGAGATTATTGTGTCTTGGTTTGGGGCACGCATATAAGTACCCACCCACCAATGCCATCGACGTTCCATCCAATAACACACTAAGTTTACTTCTAAAGATGTATAGATGAAGAGGGGAGGAGGTATGGAGGGGGCTTTAGTGTGGGGAACTAGAAACATAAAAACGAGAGTTCTTGTCAATGAAAATCATACTGTACAATCAAGTGACGAATTAACACATTTAGCAGCGAAATGACTACAGAGTTAAACGGACCTTGCGACTCAACGTCTTGGTTAGATGACGACAATGATAACTCCAGCATATGGAGTATCGAGACTGCGGTTCCTGATGGTGAGTTACCCGACCAATCACATTGGGCGGTGGCGAGGTCACCGATGGACGATGGACCGTGCGACTCCACAAGACAGCCACTGGGGTTCCTGCTGTTTACAATTGACAGCTCATCTGATAACAGCGACGATGATGATCCTGATCGTCCGGATGGTCCAGAAAACCAGAGAGTGGAATTACCTTTTCCTGTAGATAGCGAGGAGGAGATATGAGGCGCTATTTTTGTGAATTATAAAGAGATTTTTTGTTTGTATCAACCAATAAACTTGTTTTTTTTTTAAATCGTACTTTATTCAAAAACCTTACCACCGTGACAGAAAAAAATTCATCGAGCGTGGGCGGCTTCACCAATGAAGGATCTTTCTAAAAATTTTATTTAGTGGTGTACTTTTTTATCAGTCTTACAATTTTGTCTATCTCGATTTTTTCATGCTTCTAACGTTTTTTTTCAGTCTTTTTTCTGAAAAAACTACCGTTTTGAAGGACCCTTGAAGATCACATTTGCCCCTCAAAATGCGTCAAAATGGGCCTCCGCCGAGCCTTTGTATGCGCGGCTCGGCGGCTTCGCCGCAGCATGTGCCGCCGGCTCGCGCCGCCTCGCCTTTGCATGCGCGGCGAGATAAGGTGGGTCGACGGCGGAGCCGTCGACCCACCGCCCGTGTCGATGTTAGTCGACGGCGCAGCAGTCGACCTAACCTCCACCTTTACCGAAACTTAGCACGACCCAGTAAGCACTATGTGTAATTGGAGACTACGCACTAACCTGTTGTCTTAGAAACCAACCTATAATTTTTTTCACAAATATTTTTCATAAACTAACCTATTTGTTTTTGTCAAATACTTACGAACTTTTTTTCACAAATATTTTTTTTTTCATAAACAATTTTTTTTTTTGCATATTTTTTTCTCATTTATTAATCAGAAATAAACTAGATTTCAGAATCGATATATATCTATTTCAATTTCTTTATTTTTGAATTATAAGATACATAAAAGTTATTATGATCAAAAAATACATTTGTATATTACTACTATTCTAGAAAAATTTACAGAAATATCTAACAACTACATACAAATGAATACAAAATTTAAAGACACTTTTTTTCACAAATACTTTTTCATCAACTAAAACTTGTTTTATATATTTTCTCAATTATAAGATATACATAAAAATACATTTGTACATTACTACTATTATATAAAAATGTACACAAATCACTAACCCCTATATACAAATAAATACCTAAATTTCAACATTTTTTACAAATTTTTTTTAAAATCTAAATTGTTTTTTTTTTGTTGTATTTTTCCACAAATATACATTTTAATTTATTAACTATGAAAAATATCAAACTAAATAAAAATAAATACATAATGCTAATTCTAAATGGAAAAATATATACATACATACAACTAACTCTAAATATCTACAAGTTAACAAAGGAAAAACAAAGGAAAAAATATATACATAAAAAAACTACTGGGATTGGGACAGACAGATAGGGTCATCTTCATAAGCTATGACCGTAGCCATCCGTCCCACCAGTTTTTCCTTTTTTCCTTTCAGATGCGCTACCCTTTCCCCAACGATCCGCTCCCGTTCCTTCATATTTTCACCAGCTTGCTCCGCACCATCCATCTCTGCCAAACGCTGGTCCAACTGCTGGAGACGCTCCTGCAGTCGCTGCCTTTCCTCGACGACGGTTCGTTTTAAGTCAACGAGCGTCTGCAGCGACTGCACTTCTTCGGACAACTGCATTTTTTCCGCCTCCGCCTTCTGCAGGTCCCTTTCGACCTTTTGCAGTTGGCCAGCATAGAAGGACACTAGTGGGCCAAGCATAGTGGTTTCATTCGTAGTAGCCACTTTCTCACTGCTACTGCTGCTACTACTACTACTACCACTACAACCACTACTGCTAGAGCTGCCGCTCTCCTTAGATGCCGAAGATGCTAGCGACTCCTGGGACGGTTCGGTCGCTAGTATCTTCGGTGTCCTCGGTGTAGCTGGCAGCTTACGGGATGGCGTCGGTGAGGGTGTACGATACCGCTCCGGGGTTGACGGTCTTTCATCGGGCTCTGAAGGTGCCTTCGTTGATAATTCTACTGGAGCGGTGACTAGCAAATTTTCATGAACCACAATTTTTGCTTGACACCGTTCCGGTGGAGTTATCGACGACGACACCACACCAGGCTCCTCAAGTCCAGCCAACACCCGGATAGGTGACTTGCGAAAACAACTTGGATCCGTCGTAATCGGGGCCTCGTTAAGAAACGAGAAATCCACTGTCGACTCCGGTGCAGCAACTGAAGTGAAAAGGAAGGGCTCATATTGCTGGTATTGAGCCGCGTAAGTCTTGTATGCTGACTTACACGACTTCATTCTAGCACCCTCTTTTCGCTTCTTTTGCGGCATCGAAGTCGACGGTCGGCTTTCCTTCGTCTTCCTCAAAGGCTTTGATTGCTTCGCAACCAATTTATTTTCGGAAGCGCTACCTTCCTTCTTCTGGCGTTTTGTGCCAGTCGTTACCTTCACCGGCGCCGTCCTTTTCCTAGTGGTCGGGCTTGGCCCCGCCACGGAGGCGGATGGTTGCGGTGCTGGTCGCTTAGCTGGTGAAGGTTGGAAGTCGTCATCGTCGGAATGGTACAGGGCATCGGTGGTCATCTGTAACAATAAAAGAAAAAAATGCTTAGAAACGTATATCATTGCCAACAGTTGGCAGAGCAGTCCCTCAAATTATACCCAAATTATTTATACTTACATTCATCTTTGCAGACATCCTCGAATTAGTCGCTTGTTGCTGGAAGGTGGCTGTAGCTGCTTGTCTGTTATCGAAAGCTAAACAGAATGACCTCTCCTGGTTCCGACCAGCAGTTTTATGCCTTAAACTCCTACCCTAATCGCTTGCTGATCGCCCTCTCCCCATTTTTGATTGGTTAGAAGGAAGAGTGCGATAGAGGTATCCGCCCACTACTTTAATAGGTCGAATCGCTTGAGTGGAGGGAATGAGGGACAGCCCCCAAAACCCTGCCATATCTACTGCCATGTTGCCAGACGTTTTCGGTAATCCCTGTGTTTCTTACACGTCTGGCTGTAACAACATTTCTTGAATAAGGTTAATTTTTATACTTCGAGAAATGAATTAATTTTGCTAACAAAACTTCAATATGAGCCACCCTATACACTTTGGCATGTATCGTGGTATGTATTAAATGAAACAGTCTGATATTTTTCTGATGAATATATTGGAATACTAATACAACCTATTCAACAAAATAACATTAGTAATGTAACTTGGAATTCAAAAATATTGGTCGTCTTGTAGTAAATGAAGATTTCCTTTCTGCTCTTTGATGGTTGAACGGTATCTCCTTATCCACAAATCAATCGTCGTGCAAACACTCAAGGCACACCTACCGTTTCTGTTTTGGGAGTGATAATTACACCTTATTACATCATCACATATTGATTCTCTGTTCAAGTTCACGTTAAGCTGGATATCATTGTCGGTCTCCAAATTCACTATCTCCACGTTTTCTAAGCTCAGCTCAGCAACAGATTTGAGTAGATAGATATATTTTTGATGGCCCTTCAGAAAGACTATATCACCGTTGTTAACGTGATGCTTGATTATTTTCATTATTTGGTTACCATCTGTATTTCCTGCTTTGTATCTAATACCATGATTATACTTTTCCACAAACTTAACAGTTCTCTGGTCTTTCACGTTCAGTCTACTGAAGTGAACCATAGGTTTAACAATGTAATGGTACAATATTCCATCTTTCTTAAATGCTATCTCTTTTGGAACAAATTTTGATTCGATATGATATCCTTGAATATCTACAACAACTGTAGTCATGTCGTTTGCCACTGAATATGATGTTGGTGATGAGTAGTGTCAGTTTAGGCGCAAAAGTTGAAATAAAATGGCCAACTTTATTCTTCAAGCATTTATTCAATACTATCCTACTTTACAAGCGTACAGTAACTTAAATCTAATATCTAGAAACTTCGGCTAACATTAATTGTATAAGTAGATCCAAATTACCATCTTCAGGAGCTTCGCGCGTTGTCATCTCATTAATAGCATCGATAGCATATTTTACATTCGTTGTGGGGTCTGTTTGGTAAAATTCAATGTCAGAGTGCCCCCAGGGTAAAGTTTTTGTTGTATTTGGAATTATAAACCTTTTATCATCGTTGTGTGCTAAAGCTACTTTATTTTTGACTTCTGTATATACATCATGCAGCCTACTTTTGAATGTATTCATTTTTCTTAAAATCAGACCACCATTCTCTATTATATGCTTATAATCATTACCACATAAGTGATTTTGTATTACTGCTTTTTTAACACCCTTTGCTTTTTTCATTTCTCCCTTAACTGACTTGATATAGTATGCTTTCGCACCTGTTCCGTAAAAACTTATTATAGGGTCTTCTGGAAATTCGTCTTTCATTTTACCCAGAATAGAGTCATTGACTGGAATTTTGAACTCATTGTTTTGTTTATAATTTGAAGTATCAAACTCGCTGATATTATTTCTCATAAATTCATAGAAGTCGTCTGTATGAGTTTTCAAAATTTGCGAATCTGTATCACAGTAAAGCATAGATACTTTATCGTTGAACTGCTTTTTAAGAAAACCATAAAAAAAATCATACATTACTATTTTAGATATGTCTAGTATACAGAATCCCACGTATATTGGCTTGAAATAATGTACCCTAACTTTTCCTAAATGGATAGCTGCAAGATTTTCGTTAAATATGGAACAACTCTTGAAATTTGGACGAGCTACTAGTGCTCCCACACCGATGCTATTACGATGATTTTCCCAATGTGTGACCAACTTTATATCTCTTCTATTATCTACATTTTCCATAGTTTTTCCAAAGATTGCATTGTTTAGAAGCTTATAGAAGTCCCTTTCAAATTTATTATTTGCTTTATTACGCATTGTCGTATTGAGATCGATATACTCCTTCAACCAGAACGATTGTTTGAACTTAAGGATCCTGTGAACCTTGGTTACTTGCAAACCATACCTTACAGCTTGTTGAAGGACGCGATAATGTACAATATATTTTTTCTTGTCGTACAGATTTGGGATTAGTTTCGGAATCTTTGTCTTGGCGTTTGGTGGGATAATACTTTCCACCAAAAACGGAAGGTCGCTATGTGAATCGTGTAACCCTTCAGGATATCGCACATCAACCTCCAAGACATAGCCATTCTCACCGTCTATTTTGGCATTTTCTAAATCGAATGTAGATATTTCCGAATCCCCCATCCATTCGAAACCCCCAGTTGGAAGAGGTGATGACATAGCATGCCCGTAAAGATTCGTGGCGTCGAGATATGATATAAATGTTGACTCTTTAGATGGATCATAATTTGGTAAATATTTATTATTTGCTTCGTGCATTCTATCGCTGCATTGACTTATCCCCCCGCGAATACCATTCTTAAAGAACCCAATCATATCTATGTCCGTAAGGAGCTCAAGGCTAATTTTGGTATACTTTAACATCGCATCCCAAGACAATCCAGGGGTTGTGTAGTAGTGTGCTGGATCCAATTTGTAAATATTCATACTATTCCTCCTGAACCTTTCAAAGACATCACACAAGAGAAGAACATCGGTCCGTAAATAAATATCAGAATATTCACCCAGATTCCTACAGTTAAACGTTCTCCATACAGTTATTGCCCTCGCGTATTCCTCCTCAGATATATCTTTCTCATTTAACTTATCATAAAACTCTGCCTTTGATGGTAAATATTCCTGGTCCAGTTTCTTTACATCATCCACATAATTGTAAGGAAATACACCTTTCTGTCTAATTAAATTAAAGACTCTAGGATCTGAAAAATACTTTTTACTCTCCAGAAAATCCCTATTAGTCAAACTGTCTGATAATGCTTGCAAAGATCCAGGTAGAAAACGACAACTATCGATAAATCTCATTTGTAAAAACTTCCTCCTTATTCTACCGGTTCGGTCCACATAGTCATGCATATACAGACTTTTTGTAAATGAAATGTATTTTTCCTTATTCTGGGCTACCACGTCTATCTTATCTCCATGAGAAGATAGTTGTTTGATAAATAGGTGACAATCGTACCCACTTAAATTGTGCGTTATAATTGGTATAAAATTTGGTAATTTGAAATTTAAATTACATTTCGAATGTGCAGCCCCAAATCTAACTTTACCAGTTATGTGGCAGTGATCGCGAACTTTAATATCGGATCCTGAAAATGGCTTCTCACAGATGTTACATTTCGTTGAAGTGTCAAACTCAATCTGCTCTTCCGGCGTTAAAGGGATCATGGGAGTTACATCTTTCAAATATTTGAAATATAGTTCTTTAAGATCAGCTTCTAGCCTTGTCACGAATTCTTTCGCCGCGTCCTTACCTCGATACAAGACGAATTTGGATAAGTCAGAATCAAATGAAGATTTAATAAAATATGAAAATGAATATGGTTCATGTGTGTGGGTTTCGTTTGTATACGAATATTCTGGGTTGGGTTCACAACTATCGATTGGTTTTAATAATGACTCAAAATCCGCATACACCACAAAGGGCACCGGCATTTGCTTTTCAAAATTCTCGAATTTAAGTATGTTTTCTGGAACCTGATTACCAAACTTATCAGTTCGTAGTTTCTCTGTGGGTGTTATTGTGAATATATGATTGCAATCGTTCCTTTGGTGAATATCTAGATATGCCTTAGTTGAAAAATATAACAAACAACCATCACAAAAGTACCGCTTATGTCCGTTTGAACTTAACTGATTTGCAACTAATCGCGAAAGATCTCTTATCCAACAATAGTGACCATTCCCTTTATCATCCGTTAAATAGAGCAGATTGACATGTAAAGCTAATTTCTTCTGAGCATATCTCAATGGACCAACTATTTCATATGTGACGTTACCATCTTTGATTATTTTTTCAATCCCATACACATTTATAGAGATATTATTATTTCTCTCGAACAATGAGATATCTTTAAGAGTAACGGGAAAGTTCATACCATGGACATTCAAAATGGTTGAAAAATGCGGGTAGGACGACACTTCCACTACTCGGGTGCTTGCTGGTAGTAG
Organism: Callosobruchus maculatus; assembly: GCA_951848785.1. NCBI lineage: Eukaryota > Metazoa > Arthropoda > Insecta > Coleoptera > Chrysomelidae > Callosobruchus > Callosobruchus maculatus. The sequence goes on from CATOUR010000006.1 coordinate 7,624,195, forward strand.
CGCTGATGTGACGGCCCAAGCGAAACAACACTGGTCTTGATTTCGCACATTTATCACTGCCTTCTTCTTCTCTATAAAGTATGGTAACTTTATATAAGATGATCCACCCAATGGTGAAAACTTGTTAATGTTCACTTCAGCATAAAGGATACATTCAATCGCCCACCCTGAAAAAAACAACAAAGGTTACTATCTTAATTTATGCACTTCTCTAAATATTTAACATACCAGAATCCTTCTCCTCAAACTCAGATGACTGGGATGTAATTTCATCAGCAAATTGTTGATAAACATCAGACAGCTCTGTGCTTTCGTCTATTACTTTATTAACCGTATTGAAGGATTTGATATCTGCTACATCACTCGTCTGTAATACGTACTTCCCGAATACTTCCATGTTCACTTTCAGAGCTCTGTGCACTCGAAGTTTCTCTTCTATTACATCTAGCGTATTTTGCTTAATATTTTCGAAAAACTCTTTAAAGTCGGTGTACAATTCTGATGTGCTAAATCTATAGCTGGCAATTCTACATTTGAATGCACTTTTAATAAGTCTCACACCATCACTGATCGGGATCGATGAATTTGTTCTATGTTGTAATGTCAGCAGCCATTCGATTGTTCGGAAGCGAGACATTGCAGCAAGGACATATCATATTCGGAGGTGTACTATCCAATTTAATTTTTTTAGCTGGTGGTCCATTTGTGGGATTCACACTGCAAATATTTCTCTTATGCCGACGCAAATTGTCCGAACGCGTAAAATGTTTACCACAATCACTACATGTATGCATTTTATTAGAGTATATGTTAGTCACTGTGAGTCAGGCAACTGTAGCATCGATGCTCGAACCTCCTCGATTTATAGCTAGATCCTCAAGGGCATCGTACCCCCACCTCCGGTTGCTTGCTTATGGTGGCAAGGTCTGACGTTAGCAGAACACGTTCTTCTGTGAGATCAAGCTCAAGGCTATTCCCACCCCAGTTGAATGACTTTAAGGGAGCATCACTATCAAGCCTCATAAGAAAATTATACAACTGATCTCAAGGCTATCCACACCCTATATCAGTGACCTTCAGGGAGGATTGCAATTGGCCTCACGTCAAATCTCTAGGTTATCCACCACGTCAAATCTCAAGGTTATCCAGTCAATAGTCACATTCAAGGACGTTCAAAATAAGCAGCTATACACTAACACAAAAAAAAACTCAAGGTTACCCAACACCCCACTGAAACAAGCCCTTCAGATACGATCACATTTGAAAACACAACATTACAAAATGACCTTCAGGGAGGATCAGAATCGGCACCTATAAGAAAAGCCCACGTCACATCTCAAGGTTATCCACACCCCATTTAAATGACCTTCAAATGACCTCGGGAGGATCAGAATCGGCATATCTATACTACTGTTGTGGTGTCTTAGTAGGTAATGTTCCGATAATTTTGGAAATCGTTGTACGGGGCTGGAGTAATTAGCAAAAAACGAAAAATTTCAAATATTCCTCAAACTTCGTTTTTAGGCGTTTTAGGGGTTCCTGATCATTTTCTACTTTTTTTGGGTGGGGGTGAATTTGGGGTGGTTGGAGGGTGAGGGGTTGTAAAACTGAAAAATTTGCTGTATTCATAATGGGCTGTCGAACGACCTGTGAATGAAAGACCTAGCTGCATAATACAATTTTTTAGATCCATCCGAACATTGCCTTTCTTATAACAGAATCCAAGGGACTTAGAATTTGTGATGTATACATCCGAGTGTTGTTTTAGATCGTCCTTTATTGCGTAACGCGAAAATTATCGAATGGATTTTAATGAAATTCTGACACAGTATTACTGCCACGGCGAGGATGGAAAAAGGGTATGTTTTGGAAAAATCGACTCAGTGGCAGCGCAACAATAATAAAAAAACTAAAAATGTAAAAATAGCTCAAACTTTGTTTTTAGGTGTTTTAGAGGTTCCTCATCATTTTTTACTTTTTTTTGGTTGGGGGTGAAATTGGGGTGGTTAGGGGGTGGGGGGTTGTAAAACTCAAAAATGTAGTCCATTCACAATAGTGTCCATTGTCCTGTGGAAGAAAGACCTGGCGGCATAGTAGACATTTATTAGGTCCATCCGAACATTGCCTTGGCTATTATACAGAAATCAAGGGACTTGGTATTGAAATCGTTCTGAATTTAGTAACATGGAAATTATGAAATGAATTTAAATGAAATAGAGACACAGTATTATTACCGCGGGAAGGATAAAAAATGGGTATCGTTTTCAAAAATCGTGTCAGTAGCGGTGCAGCAATAATAAAAAAATAAAAAATATAAAAATACCTCAAACTCTCAAACTTCGTTTTTAAGCAATTCGGGGGTTCCTGATTGTTTCGTTTCGTCCAGTTGAAGCTGAATTGTGTCGTTTTAGTTCATACGGAGAGATTTAGGAGACTATTACTAGTTTTTGTGTTGGATGTTTTTTGACGACAGGCGGGCGGTGATTTGGTTGCAACTGCTATGTGTGGGAAGTACTGAGTCAATCAACTTGACTCCATTTTTTTCAAATGGGAATGAGCATTTTACTTTCCACACCGATAGGTAAGGGGAGTATTGTGATCGCGAAAATTTTCGATTTTGAAATAATACACTTTTTGGGCGTTTCATGTCTACATAACGAAAATCCACGTCACTCATCTCCGTCGGTCTGTCTGTCTGTCGGTCTGTCTGTTTGTCGGTCTGTCTGTGGGTCTGTCTTTTGGTCTGACTGTCGGTCTGTCGGTCTGTCGGTCTGTCGGTCTGTCGGTCTGTCGGTCTGTCGGTCTGTCGGTCTGTCGGTCTGTCGGTCTGTCGGTCTGTCGGTCTGTCGGTCTGTCGGTCTGTCGGTCTGTCGGTCTGTCGGTCTGTCGGTCTGTCGGTCTGTCGGTCTGTCGGTCTGTCGGTCTGTCGGTCTGTCGGTCTGTCGGTCTGTCGGTCTGTCGGTCTGTCGGTCTGTCGGTCTGTCGGTCTGTCGGTCTGTCGGTCTGTCGGTCTGTCGGTCTGTCGGTCTGTCGGTCTGTCGGTCTGTCGGTCTGTCGGTCTGTCGGTCTGTCGGTCTGTCGGTCTGTCGGTCTGTCGGTCTGTCGGTCTGTCGGTCTGTCGGTCTGTCGGTCTGTCGGTCTGTCGGTCTGTCGGTCTGTCGGTCTGTCGGTCTGTCGGTCTGTCGGTCTGTCGGTCTGTCGGTCTGTCGGTCTGTCGGTCTGTCGGTCTGTCGGTCTGTCGGTCTGTCGGTCTGTCGGTCTGTCGGTCTGTCGGTCTGTCGGTCTGTCGGTCTGTCGGTCTGTCGGTCTGTCGGTCTGTCGGTCTGTCGGTCTGTCGGTCTGTCGGTCTGTCGGTCTGTCGGTCTGTCGGTCTGTCGGTCTGTCGGTCTGTCGGTCTGTCGGTCTGTCGGTCTGTCGGTCTGTCGGTCTGTCGGTCTGTCGGTCTGTCGGTCTGTCGGTCTGTCGGTCTGTCGGTCTGTCGGTCTGTCGGTCTGTCGGTCTGTCGGTCTGTCGGTCTGTCGGTCTGTCGGTCTGTCGGTCTGTCGGTCTGTCGGTCTGTCGGTCTGTCGGTCTGTCGGTCTGTCGGTCTGTCGGTCTGTCGGTCTGTCGGTCTGTCGGTCTGTCGGTCTGTCGGTCTGTCGGTCTGTCGGTCTGTCGGTCTGTCGGTCTGTCGGTCTGTCGGTCTGTCGGTCTGTCGGTCTGTCGGTCTGTCGGTCTGTCGGTCTGTCGGTCTGTCGGTCTGTCGGTCTGTCGGTCTGTCGGTCTGTCGGTCTGTCGGTCTGTCGGTCTGTCGGTCTGTCGGTCTGTCGGTCTGTCGGTCTGTCGGTCTGTCGGTCTGTCGGTCTGTCGGTCTGTCGGTCTGTCGGTCTGTCGGTCTGTCGGTCTGTCGGTCTGTCGGTCTGTCGGTCTGTCGGTCTGTCGGGCTGTCGGCCTGTCGGTCTGTCGGTCTGTCGGCCTGTCGGGCTGTCGGTCTGTCGGCCTGTCGGCCTGTCGGTCTGTCGGTCTGTCGGTCTGTCGGTCTGTCCGTCTGTCGGTCTGTCGGTCTGTCCGTCTGTCGGTCTGTCGGTCTGTCGGTCTGTCGGTCTGTCGGTCTGTCGGTCTGTCGGTCTGTCGGTCTGTCGGTCTGTCGGTCTGTCGGTCTGTCGGTCTGTCGGTCTGTCGGTCTGTCGGTCTGTCGGTCTGTCGGTCTGTCGGTCTGTCGGTCTGTCGGTCTGTCGGTCTGTCGGTCTGTCGGTCTGTCGGTCTGTCGGTCTGTCGGTCTGTCGGTCTGTCGGTCTGTCGGTCTGTCGGTCTGTCGGTCTGTCGGTCTGTCGGTCTGTCGGTCTGTCGGTCTGTCGGTCTGTCGGTCTGTCGGTCTGTCGGTCTGTCGGTCTGTCGGTCTGTCGGTCTGTCGGTCTGTCGGTCTGTCGGTCTGTCGGTCTGTCGGTCTGTCGGTCTGTCGGTCTGTCGGTCTGTCGGTCTGTCGGTCTGTCGGTCTGTCGGTCTGTCGGTCTGTCGGTCTGTCGGTCTGTCGGTCTGTCGGTCTGTCGGTCTGTCGGTCTGTCGGTCTGTCGGTCTGTCGGTCTGTCGGTCTGTCGGTCTGTCGGTCTGTCGGTCTGTCGGTCTGTCGGTCTGTCGGTCTGTCGGTCTGTCGGTCTGTCGGTCTGTCGGTCTGTCGGTCTGTCGGTCTGTCGGTCTGTCGGTCTGTCGGTCTGTCGGTCTGTCGGTCTGTCGGTCTGTCGGTCTGTCGGTCTGTCGGTCTGTCGGTCTGTCGGTCTGTCGGTCTGTCGGTCTGTCGGTCTGTCGGTCTGTCGGTCTGTCGGTCTGTCGGTCTGTCGGTCTGTCGGTCTGTCGGTCTGTCGGTCTGTCGGTCTGTCGGTCTGTCGGTCTGTCGGTCTGTCGGTCTGTCGGTCTGTCGGTCTGTCGGTCTGTCGGTCTGTCGGTCTGTCGGTCTGTCGGTCTGTCGGTCTGTCGGTCTGTCGGTCTGTCGGTCTGTCGGTCTGTCGGTCTGTCGGTCTGTCGGTCTGTCGGTCTGTCGGTCTGTCGGTCTGTCGGTCTGTCGGTCTGTCGGTCTGTCGGTCTGTCGGTCTGTCGGTCTGTCGGTCTGTCGGTCTGTCGGTCTGTCGGTCTGTCGGTCTGTCGGTCTGTCGGTCTGTCGGTCTGTCGGTCTGTCGGTCTGTCGGTCTGTCGGTCTGTCGGTCTGTCGGTCTGTCGGTCTGTCGGTCTGTCGGTCTGTCGGTCTGTCGGTCTGTCGGTCTGTCGGTCTGTCGGTCTGTCGGTCTGTCGGTCTGTCGGTCTGTCGGTCTGTCGGTCTGTCGGTCTGTCGGTCTGTCGGTCTGTCGGTCTGTCGGTCTGTCGGTCTGTCGGTCTGTCGGTCTGTCGGTCTGTCGGTCTGTCGGTCTGTCGGTCTGTCGGTCTGTCGGTCTGTCGGTCTGTCGGTCTGTCGGTCTGTCGGTCTGTCGGTCTGTCGGTCTGTCGGTCTGTCGGTCTGTCGGTCTGTCGGTCTGTCGGTCTGTCGGTCTGTCGGTCTGTCGGTCTGTCGGTCTGTCGGTCTGTCGGTCTGTCGGTCTGTCGGTCTGTCGGTCTGTCGGTCTGTCGGTCTGTCGGTCTGTCGGTCTGTCGGTCTGTCGGTCTGTCGGTCTGTCGGTCTGTCGGTCTGTCGGTCTGTCGGTCTGTCGGTCTGTCGGTCTGTCGGTCTGTCGGTCTGTCGGTCTGTCGGTCGGTCGATCCGTCGGTCCGTCGGTCCGTCGGTCCGTCGGTCCGTCGGTCCGTCGGTCCGTCGGTCCGTCGGTCGGTCGGTCTGTCGGTCTGTCGGTCTGTCGGTCTGTCGGTCTGTCGGTCTGTCGGTCTGTCGGTCTGTCGGTCTGTCGGTCTGTCGGTCTGTCGGTCTGTCGGTCTGTCGGTCTGTCGGTCTGTCGGTCTGTCGGTCTGTCGGTCTGTCGGTCTGTCGGTCTGTCGGTCTGTCGGTCTGTCTGTCTGTCTGTTGGCGTTTTTTAAACGTCGTAAGCTCAGTAACCGCTGCATAGATTGTGATAAAATTTGGGCAGCGATAAGCTGTAGGGTAGTAGTGGGTAATGTTCCTATAATTTAAGAAATCGTTGTACGGGGGGCGGAGTAATTAGTCAAAAACAAAAAAGATCAAATATTCCTCAAACTTCGTTTTTAGGCGTTTCAGGGGTCCCTGATCATTTTCTACTTTTTCTTGGGTGGGGGTGAATTTGGGGTGATTGGGAGGTGGGGGGATTGTAAAACTGAAAAATTTGTTATATTCATAATGGGCTGTCCATTGACCTGTAAACGGAAAACCTAGCGGCATAATACACTTTTTTAAGCTCATCCGAACATTGCCTTGCTTATTATAGAAACCAATTAGTATTTGTGATGTATACATACGAGTATTGCTTTAGATCGTTCTGTATTGCGTAACACGAAAATTATTGAACTGATTTTAGTGATATTTTTATACAGTATTACTACCGCAGCGAGAATGGAAAACGCGTATGTTTAAGAAACATCGTATCAGTGGCGGCGCAGCAATAATAAAAAAACGAATAATATGAAAACAGCTCGAACTTCGTTCTTAGGCATTTTAGGGGTCCCTGATTATTTTCTACTTTTGTTTGGGTGGGGGAAATTTGGGGTGGTTAGGGGTGGGGGGTCGTAAAACTGATAAATTTGTTGTATTCATAATAGACTGTCCATTGACCTGTAAATGGAAAACCCAGCGGCATAGTACACTTTTTTATGTCTATCCGAAGATTGCCTTGCTTATTATAGAAGCCAAGGGAATTAGAATTTGTCTCGGAATTTGTGATGTATACGTGTAGATACAAGTATTGTTTCAGATCGTTCCTTATTGCGTAACGCGAAAATTATTGAATTGATGTTAATGAAATTTTTACCTATTATTACCACCACGGCGAGGATGGAAAACGCGTGTGTTTTGGAAAAATCTTGTCAGTGGCGGCGCAGCTGTAATAAAAAAACTAAAAATATAAAAGAGCTCAAACTTCGTTTTTAGACGGTTTGGAGGCTACTGATCGTTTAGCGTCGTCCAGTTGAAGCATGCAGAAAAAAACTGTGACGCTCTAGTTCCTAAGGTCGGAGACGCAAGAAACTATTTACGAGGTTTTTTGCGTTGGATGCTTCTTTGCGGGCGGGTGAGCGATGATTTGGTTGCTTGCTTCCCCCTTGGGGAATTCGGACTATAGCTTCATGCAATGGGAAAATAATAAACTGGTATCACCGTTATGTGTGGGAAGTACTAAGTCAATCGACTCCATTTTTTTCTTCAGTCAAATGTAAAATCTCATAGTCTTTCTAATGATATAAGGTTGTGAATATCAACCTCTGGTAATTTTATTTAATTTCATATTTTCAGTCAAATCTGTGGTTTTTAATTTTCCTACCAGTAATACACAATACTTCCCTCACCTACCCGTGTGGGAAGTAAAAAGAAGCAGCATAAGAGAAAAAGAAACACTATAAAAGTAATCGCACCAGTGAAACGTAAGGCTGATGCTACACAAGTGACAGATGTCACTTTCAAAGTCTCAAGGATCAAATCACCCCCTCTATTTCCTCAGCCTCTTGTTGCCTCTGCACTGACAAAGGGCTGACACATTTTCAAGCAACGGGCTGTATTCACTTCTTATCCATGTCTTCTCTTTTGCACTTTTGTCGCGGGGACTATACAGGGTGTTTCACAAGTTGGGACTTTTTTTCATACAGCGGATAGTACACGCCAAAATGAGTGTTTTTTCCCAGTAACATATAAACGAAATATTTAGACAAACCAAGATATTGACCGTTAAAGAAATCCTCAATTCTAAGTCCGTCCCTGGGCAATGGCTCACCATGTCACAATATCACATCAAACAAGGCAGCGCTAGTGGTGCCCGAACTGCCGATGTCGGTGAGAAAAACAGGCAGTTGATAATACCGTCGCGTTGCTGTCGCTACATCTGCCGATCGGACTTTAAAAACAACAACACAAGTGCATGCTTATAACAATAATGAACTGGTGGACATGATTTTAATGTACGGTGAGTGTGGTCAAAATACCGCTGCGGCTTCGCGAGTGTACGCCGATCGTTTCCCTAACCGTACCCACCCTGCACTTCGTCGATTTGTCTGTGTCTGGCTTGTGCAAAGACCCAGAGACACAGGATATCTGAATCCACATCGTGGTGGTCACGCTGGAAGACCTCGACAACATCGTGTGGTCCAAATTGAAGAAGACTTCGCAAATCGTACGTAAGGCGTCTGCTGCAAGACCGTTCTTACAACGTCCGTAGCTACCAAATAGTGAGTACCTGCTTGAATTTTTTTTTACTGTTTTGCTGCTGATTCACCGTACATTGGCTTTGCCGTTTCAAGGGCCGTTGCTTCTTAAGAGGGAAGTCTCAACTTTTAGAACATCCTGTACTTCAGTAACCAATTTTTCCAGGTTTTTCGCTTATTAGCTGGACGCCATCTACATCAACCTGTCTTCGTTTCTTTTCTACTCATGACTTGGGTCACGAAGGATCTTACTCTGCTCTATTTGTGTCTATTGCTGACCATTTGTCCGACCTAGTTTTGCGCGCTTAGGTTGTTCCCAAAATGATCCTGCAATTCAGCTCTCCATGCCGCTTATCTCTCGCATATCAATATGGTATGCTCTGGACTATCTTCCGCCCCACAATAACCACATAAACTGGTCAACGTGATGTTTATTCTTTTAGTAGTAGGTCTCGAAGTAACCGCGACCAGTCAAGAACTCCGTCACGAAGTAGTTCAGAGTCCGGTGCTCGCATTTGACCCAACTTCTGATGTCTGGTATAAGTGTTGTTGTCCACGTTGCCGCGTGGGTATCGTTTTTTTAAGTATCTTGCCACATGCTTAGTACCTCTCTCTTACCTTTTGGGTAAGTACCCGCTGGTTCTATAGAGTCGGATTCTCTCCTCAGCCAACTTGTATAGCTGCCATGGATACCATACGATTTCCACTTGCTACTCTCAGGATGGCCTTACCACAGCATAATAAACAACCAGCATAAGATCTCTGAGGATTTCCTATATAAAAATGGTTTCCACAAAATTTGACCTTGGGAGGATTTATGGATGATTTTACGGCTGTGAAGTTTGGGTAGAGATGCGAAAATAAAAATATGGATACCCGTACCAACTCGATACTTTTTAGCCTCATAGGCGCGTTTGGTTCGTACAGAGCATTTTGTGCAACTGATTACACCCCTCAATAATTATATAATTATTTTCGATACGGATACAAAAGTATCGATACCAGCTTGGAATACCTCAAAAAGTATCGATGACAAAAATACTCGATATTAGTGCCGAAGTATCGAAGTATCGTTAGCATCCCTACAAAAAATCATCCAAAAGTGAGAATGCGCATGTAATTACCGCCAACTTGAGTTATTGTGCTGGTTGTTTATTATGCTGTGGCCTTACGCTGTATTCCGCTCAGCATGTAGACAAACAGTTAAGTGCTCATCGCTCTTAACCATATGGGAGCTGCAAATAGAACTATAGGCATAGGCTCAGATTGTTATTTTGCATCCAGATGACTATCCTGGCTAGAGCTTCGTCGCAATCATTTCCAACAGACGTACATTTCCGGCTTTCGCAAATAAGACCAGATCATCTGCGTAAGCTTTGGTCCTTGCACCATCAGAAAGTTCCAATTCCAATATGCTGTCATAAAACACGTTCCACAGAAGTGGCCCGACAACCGATCCTTGAGGTACCCCTGCTGTTATTTCTCTGATGCTGTTTCGCGAGACAGAGAAAGTTCACTTAGAGAAGTAGCTCTCCACCATATTTATAAGATACTGGATGATAAGGCTCCACGTGGCGGTGTCAAAAGCGTTTGCGACATCTAAGGTTATTAGTAGACACCACTTATTTCGCGTGTTCTCGGTCCACTCTATTACAGCCTCCACGGCATGCACCGTAGAGCGTCCCCTCCTGAACCCAAATTGCCTCTCCGAAAATCCTTTCTTCCTCTCTAGTAGTGTGGTGACCCACCTCGTACTCATAGGCGTAGTTAAGTCCCTGAATCTGGGGGGAGGGCTTAAGTCTCTGGATTTGGGGGGCTTAAGTTCCAGCCCTAGATATAATAAACTCAATAAATTAATTATTTTAGATTTTTTGGGGGGGCTAATTTCATTCTTGAGGGGGCTGAGCCCCCCGAGCCCCCACCTAACTACGCCTATGCTCGTACTCGACTTACATCGACGAGGAGCTTCGCGAGTGTGGCTGATGCTTTAGAGGTATCGCCACATTGAAGTAAATGTTGCGTATATTTCTGGTATCTGGAAACAGGTTAATAAATGCATAACTACGTTTTAGTTTAAATGAAAAGCCGGTAGAAAAATGATAGCGAGATATATATGTGTTTGAACTGAGGGTAATCCAATAATGGATAGCCTTTCAATATTTTACCGACACATTTTCAATATAACTGTAGAGTTTATTGAAGCGTAACCAGGTGTGATATACAGGGTACTACAAACCACAGCTGACTATAAAAGTGCAACTATCCAACAGACTGCAAACTGTCTATTCATGTGAGTCATCATTTCTCACTTCTGACATTTACATATCAAAGGGGCATTCTGAAAATAAATTCACTGCTGATATCGTGTACCATTTAGACCTCTTAACCAATTAGTGACAAGAGATCAATTTTTAATAATTTTATTGACAAAAATTGATTTGTTCCCTTGATATATCATAAAAGAACACGAAAAGCACGAATTTCTGCTCTCCGGGTTTTGCGTCACACAGTATGAGCTGTTATGTATCTACAGGGTGAGTTGGGAGGAACGCATAAAACTCTGGAAGTGTACTAAATGCATGAAAATAATGTAAAAAGCTCATATGTTCTTATCCGATTCTCACTTGTGTTCAACTTATAGCGTAATTAAAGATGTTTGTCTACCTTTCCACTTGTATCTGAATTTTTTCATAAATAAAGTACGCCATGTTTGGCTCAAAGCAATTGATAACCATGATATTTTGATGAAGTGTCAGTATACAGTGACAGTAATTGAACGTTTATGTGATTGTTTGTTGCTGAAAGCCAGGTGCACAAGATGCACTATTTCGTCGAATTAAGAATACTGCAGTCTATATAAAGAAGAAAGAAATTAATCAATTGGGGAGCAACAAGCGATCTTCGCAGACAAAGCAGAAAATGGTTACAGGTCAGTGGCGTTATTTTGAACATTTATTAAAAGAAAGCATGATTAATGTTAATGTGTGAAATTTTTTTATATATTATTAGCTATAACTTGAAAACAAATGAGAATCGGGTAAAAGCATATGATTTTTTTTACATTATATTCACGTGTATAATATTCTCCTACAGTTTAGTTTGTTTCTCTTGACTCATCCTGTATATGTACCGCTCCCTACTGGGAGCAAAAAATACAAGAGCATCACCACCGGCGCAACTTCTTCTTTAGTCATTTTAAATTTTTTCTACTAGACTACTAGATGATTAGTGCAATACTAGATGCCGTTCAGAGAAGCGCAATTCGACTAATTGGCGACCCGACCTTAACGCGCCACCTCCAGCTACTTTCTCACCGGCATTTTGTTGGTGACTTCTCACTCTTCTACCGATATTCAAACGGAATCTGCTCATCTGAGCTATCCTCTGTCGTTCCGCCGCTCACCGCTTCTATCAGATGCACCCTTGCGACCGCTGCATCTTATCCTAAGGCGGTCGTTCTTCATACCTCAAGAACCGAACGATACAACCGCACATTTATTACCAGGGAGTCCAAGACTTGGAATGGACTGCCAAGAGATGTATTTATTGGGCCTCTGGTATTGACTCATTCAAACCCCGCGTTAACAAACTTCCAGTAACGTAACCCTTTCACAGCAGCCTCGGTACTCTGGTATTTAGGCTCTGCCTACGCGATCTGCTCAGTTATAAAAAAAACCTAACTTCATCGGCTGCTCTTTGCGCAATAGAGGATGGCTATGGAACGCTTTCACTTCCTTTAGATGCTTAGATTAGATTAGATTCCTCACACGTCAATCGAAGCTTACTGAGCGCCACATATTCATTAGTCGGATAAGCCAATTCTTGAGCCTTTGACCCGGTCCGGGAGGGTGCTCTCAAACCTATATATTTTGTCATCTGGTTGTGTCACAGCAGAAAGAGTCCTTCTCATCGCTACGAGTTTCCTGTAGTCCAAAATGATATGTCGAGCAGTCTCTTGAGACTGATGGCAAAGTTATCTGTTGGCGATTCCGAGAGTAATAATAATAATACCTGCAATATTGTACGACCCTTCCTAAATTTAGATCCGTAATAGATCAGGCGTTGACTTGGCATAGCCCGTCAACATCTGTTGCTACCTCAGTCATGCGAGAGAAACTTGAATAATAATAATATTGCCATTCCCAATGATGTGAATATCCAAAACGACTTTAGAAAAAAAAACAGTCACTATTGTCCCCCTCATTATGTCGGTGTCAGGCCTTACACCAAACACGTTTACACAACACCTTCAACAATTGGTCCTGGACGGAAAGTTACACAAAGTATTCCAAAAGTCTGTAATCCTGAAGACCTGTAATATTGTGCGATCCTTCCTAAATTCCGATCAATAATAGCCAGGGTGTTGACTTGGCACAGCCCGTCAACACTTGTTGCTACCGCAGTTATGCGAGAGGGACTTAGAAAGTCAGATAATAATAATAATAAATCGTCTGGTATTCATAAATTTTGCATATTACAAAAAGTTGATATTAGACTTACGGCGAAGTCTAGCATAGGCTATTCAACTTAACCATAATGGGCTATTTGCCCAAGAAACCATCAAACAAGTAAGTAATAAGCAGAAAGTGTACAGTTCATATAACTTAATAAATAAAAATAGAATACATATATACAATGCATGAGAAACGCAGGCTTTCAAGAACCTTTCAATTTATTGAGTCTACAGATGTTGTCTGGAGTAGCCATGTCCAGTAATAAGAGCAACAACCTGCCTAACATCATTCTTCTTGAGCTTCATTAATCATCTAGTGAACCGCTCGTTTTGAGCCTGTGAGCAGCTTTCAGCCTAATGCTTGTCCAGAGTAGACTCGCCATCGCTGGCGATATTCCACGTTGGACCATTGGTTGATAACCTTGTGTCATCTCCTGAATATTTATCAGCTAGCGTTGCCGGAACTGTTGGAGCAGCATAAACTGCCCCTATATGCATTCATCATTATTTCCGCCAAAATCTGTATCAAGTGCTTGTACAGTCGGCCGTCTTTGAGGAATTGGAGTTTTTGAATTAAAAAAATTGTCTGTTATAAATGGAAAGATCAGACTTAAAAATAAATTGTTTTGTATTATGCAATTACATTTTTTTCGCAATGATTCAAGAGTTATATAAAAATAAAAATAGGAAAAAATGGATTTATGGAATCAATCCAGTACCGAAGACACGTGTACAGCTCCCGAACGTACGTGACGTCAATTTGTTATGGAATGTTGTCCTTTCACCAACGGCGTCCTGCTCCGATACCTATTACCATTATCTTTTTTAGATCCCAGCTAATCGTAAACGTGCAACTAGTGTATATTTGTTGCACCATAGACGATAAATGAGGTTTGCAACTCGAGTCAAAGTCTACAATCGAAATAAATAGGTTTTTGAATGTTTGAAGTAAGATCACGAATTCCAGTAATTAAGTACGGGTTGGACTTCCGATCCGTGTTCGAGCGGGGTGTTGGTTTGGGCCCCGGCCTTGACAACTCCTTTTCAATTTTTTTGTAGCAAAGAATTATGAACATCGCATACACCATTGTTTGACCAATAACGGCCAACATTTTTAACATTTATTGCAATAAAAAGTGATATGTTTTCATGTGTTGCTGTATTTGAACAAGTTAAGATGCACACAGATTTTTCTAATTTTCTCGAGGACGAATCTATCGATTTTAAAAAGTCAAAGATCAAAATAAAGGACTTCCACATACCTTCCAAACAAGATATTACCTGATACCCACGTCATTTAAAATTTTTATTAGGATAACCCTAGATGGCAGAGGGTACAAAGGAGGAAAGTAGTTTTTGGTTAAAAATTTGTCCTCCTTGACAAATCTTTTATGCATGCCTCGGCGTTTTTCTTTTTTACTTCCCACACCGATAGGTGAGGGGAGTATTGTGATCGCGAAAATTTTCGATTTTGAGATAACACGCTTTTTGGGCGTTTTATGATGCCTACATAACGAAAATCCACGTCACTCATTTCCGTCGGTCTGTCTGTCGGTCTGTCTGTCGGTCTGTCTGTCGGTCTGTCTGTCGGTCTGTCTGTCGGTCTGTCTGTCGGTCTGTCGGTCTGTCGGTCTGTCTGTCTGTCTGTCTGTTGGCGTTTTTCTAGCCTCCTAATCTCAGTAACCGCTGCATAGATTTTGATGAAATTTAGGCAGTTATATGATGTAGGGTCGTAGTAGGTAATGTTGCTACAATTTTGAAAATCGGTGCATAGGCGGCGGAGTAATTAGCAAAAAACGAAAAATTTCAAATATGCCTCAAACTTCGTTTTTAGGTGTTTTAGGGGTTCCTGATCATTTTCTACTTTTTTTTGGGTGGGGGTGAAATTGGGGTGGTTGGGGGGGTGGGGGGTTGTAAATCTAACAAAATTGTTGTACTTATAATGGGCTGTCTACTGACCTGAGAGAGAAAGACCTAGCGGTATAATACACTTTTTTAGGTCCATCCGAACATTGCCTTTTGTATTACAGGAACCAAGGGAATTAGAGAATTTTCCGATGTATACATACGAGTATTGCTTTAGATCGTTCTGTATTTTATAATGCTGAAATAACTGAATTGATTTTAATGAAATTTCGGCACAGTATTACTAGTTTGGCGAGGATGGAAAACGCGTCTGATTTTTGGAAATCGTCTCAGTGGCGGCGCAGCAATATTAAAAAAACTAAAAATATGAAAACAGCTCAAACTTCGTTTTTAGACGTTTTAGGGGTTCCTGATCATTTTATACCTTTTTTTGGGTGGGGGTGAAAATTGGGGTGGTTGGGGGTTGGGGGGTTGTAAAATTGAAAAATTTGTTGTATTCATAATAGACTGCCCACTGACCTATGAAGGAAGACCTAGCGACATAAATAACTTTTTTAGGTCTATTACAGAAAACAAAGAACTTAGAATTTTTTCCGAGGTATGACATACGAGTATTGCTTTAGATCGTTCTGTATTTTATAATGTAGAAACTACTGAATTGGTGTTAATGAAATTTCGGTACAGTATTACTACTTTGGCAAGGATGGAAAACGCGTATGATTTTTAGAAATCGTCTCAGTGGCGGCGCAGCAATATTAAAAAAACTAAAAATATGAAAACAGCTCAAACTTTTTTAGGGGTTCCTGATCATTTTGTACTGTTTTTTGGGTGGGGGTGAATTTAGGGTGGTTGGGGGGTGGGGGGTTGTAAAACTGGAAAATTTGTTGTATTCGTAATGGGGTGTCCATTTATATGCGAATAGAAAACCTAGCGGCATGATACACTTTTTAGGTCCATCCGAACGCTGCATGCTTATTATAGAAACCACGGGACTTAGTATTTGTGATGTATACATACGAGTATTGCTTTAGATCGTTCTGTATTTTATAATGTGGAAACCACTGAATTGATGTTAATGAAATTTCGTCACAGTATTATTACTGTGGCAAGGATGGAAAACGCGTATGATTTTACTTCCCACACCGATAGGTGAGGGGAGTATTGTGATCGCGAAAATTTTCGATTTTGAGATAATACACTTTCTGGGCGTTTTATGACGCCTACATCACGAAAATCCACGTCACTCATTTCCGTCGGTCTGTCTGTCGGTCTGTCTGTCGGTCTGTCTGTCGGTCTGTCTATCTGTTGGCGTTTTTCTAGCCTCCTAATCTCAGTAACCGCTACATAGATGTTGATGAAATTTCGGTGGTGATATGGTGTAGGGTCGTAGTAGGTAATGTTGCTACAATTTTGAAAATCGGTGCATGGGCGGCGGAGTAATTAGCAAAAAACGAAAAATTTCAAATATGCCTCAAACTTCGTTTTTAGGTGTTTTAGGGGTTCCTGATCATTTTCTACTTTTTTTTGGGTGGGGGTGAAGTTGGGGTGGTTGGGGGGTAGGGGGTTGTAAAGCTGAAAAATTTGTTGTACTCATAATAGGCTGTCTACTGACCTAAGAGAGAAAGACCTAGCGCTATAATACACTTTTTTAGGTCCTTCGGAACATTGCCTTTTGTATTACAGGAACCAAGGGACTTAGAGAATTTTCCGATGTATACATAAGAGTATTACTTTAGATCGTTCTGTATTTTATAATGTTGAAATTACTGAAGTGATGTTAATAAAATTTCGGCACAGTATTACTACTTTGGCGAGGAAGGAAAACGCGTCTGATGTTTAGGAATCGTCTCAGTGGCGGCGCAGCAATATTAAAAAAACAAAAAATATGAAAACAGCTCAAACTTCGTTTTTAGGCGTTTTAGGGGTTCCTGATCATTTTCTATTTTTTTTTGGGTGGGGGTGAAATTCGGGTGGTTGGGGGGGTGGGGGGTTGTAAATCTGAAAAATTAGTTGTACTTATAATGGGCTGTCTACTGACCTGAGAGAGAAAGTCCTAGCAGCATAATACACTTTTTTAGGTCCATCCGAACATTGCCTTGCCGATTACAGAAACCAAGGGACTTAGAATTTGTGGTGTATACATACGAGTGTTGTTTTAGATCGATATATTATTCTATTGCGTAACGCAAAAATTATTGAATTGATTTTAATGAAATTTTGACACAGTATTACTACCGCGGCGAGGATAGAAAACGCGTATGTTTTGGAAAAAATCATTTCAGTGGCGGCGCAGCAATAATAAAAAAACTAAAAATATAAAAACATCTCAAACTTTGTTTTTAGGCGTTTTAGGGGTTCCTGATCATTTTCTACTTTTTTGGGTGAGGGTGAAATTGGGGCGGTTGGGGGGTGGGGGGTTGTAAAACTGAAAAAATTTGTTGTATTCATAATAGTTTGTCCATTAACCTGTTGAAAAAAATACGTAGCGGCATATTACACTTTTTTAGGTCCATCTGAATATTGGCTTGCCTATTACAGAAACCAATTTTGTGATGTATACATACGAGTTTTGCTTTATTTCGTTCTATGTATTTTGCGTAAAGCGAAAATTATTGAATTGATTTTAATGAAATTTTGACACCAAATTTAGTGCCGCGGCGAGAATGGAAAACGCGTCTGTCTTTGAAAAATCGTCAGTGGCGGCGCAGCAATAATAAAAAACTAAAAATATAAAAACACAGCTCAAACTTTGTTTCTAGATGGTTTGGAGGCTCCTGATCATTTCGCATCGTTTAGTTGAAGCATGCAGAAAAAAAATGTGGCGTCTTAGCTTCTAAGGAGGGAGACGCAAGAAACTATTTACGAGAGGTTTTTGTGTTGGTTGTTTTTTGCGGGCGGCTGGGCGATGATTTGGTTGCAAGGGATTTCAAACTATAGCTTCATGCAATGGGAAAATAATAAAATGGTATCATCATTATGTGTGGGAAGTACTGAGTCAATCAACTTGACTCCATTTTTTGTTTTAAATCAGTAGTTTTCGATAAATCCGTGGTGGGACGTTTTTAATTAATGCACATCCTGTAAAAATTGCCCTCGTAGCTCGTCGCTTGCCTCTTATGCCGGCTACACACGATTCGGCAAGACTGTCAGTTCGAACTGAGCAGTCCGCCTGAACACCGGTCGCCTAATGGACTGACGACCCTCCACACGTTCAGGCGAATCTGAAATACCACTCTCAATTATCACGGCCTCTACCGCAATAGCACTTCTCCGTTTAGCAGTTCCTTAGGGTAAAAAGAAATTAAGAAACGTACGATATAGCACCTAAAATCAAATTACTCATTATTCATTTATTTGAGAACAGTAGATGTGATAGTCTTTTGACTTTACTTGCCCTAGACACGGCTCATTGTGATAAGTCGCAATACATTCTGCTAAACACGTATTTTCTCTTTCGCTTGACATGGTAACGACTTCTGTACTAAACTGAACTGTTTGACCTGACGGCCTGATGTCCCGACAGACGGCTGTGCCATACACAAGTTCAGACTTGCCTTTGAATACGTCATGCCGGACGGATGAACGAACATATTTTTGATTTTTCTCCGGCCGCCTGAGCAGTCTTAACTGACAAATCGACCGGAATATATACATGCTCAGGCGACCGGACTCCAGGCGGACTGTTCAGTTCGAACCGACAGGCCTGCCGGATCGTGTGTAGCCGGCATTACTATGCTGCTATACTATAATCGTAAGCATTTTGTGCTTGAAAGTTTGAGGTGGCATTGATGTTCTCTACTTCACTATAGATGCCGTATAATTGACTCTCTTACATACACCGAGTGCAACAACTGTAAACAGCCTTTATTTGCGAAAAACTGGACACGCGCCATACAAAAAAACAAATTCAGTTCTTCACACGACAACTGTTCTTTGTAGACGTGATTATCAGCACACGCTTTGTCAAAGCATGCGCCATTTTACAGTGTTTCAATTATTTTCCATGGCCTGTCGCGTTTTCGAGGGCTCGTGCTTCGACGAACGCAAAGAAGCACTGCTAACGAAGCAATGAATATTTGATTAACTCTTCGCCTTTGACGCGAGAACTTTTGATGAGTTAGTCACTTTCCCGTATGAGAAAAGACTGATTTTGTGACGCCGCGCAGAGCGGCATGGCGCGACGGCTTGGAAATTCGACAAAAAAGATATCTTTTAACTGGCTTGAACAACTTTTAATGTAAAGATGGCTGCGACATTCGCCGAGTTATTTGGCAGGTATGCGCTGATTAATCATCAAGTAGCAACTAGACATTCGTGATACCGAACGAGACGAAGTCTCTGTGGAAATCATAAATATTCAGTATTGATATAGGTGTTTTGTTTTAAGTTATTATAGTTAAGTCAATGAAGCGTAATTCTAGTATCGAGAAAGAAATCGGATGACGCTTGGGATTTGAGTTCTAGAGGCGGTTTGGAAAATATTTTGTCATTTCACCATAGCCGCAAAGTGGGAGAGATAGGAAGTAGAGGGGTGTTAACACGCGAAAAAAGAAATCGTTAAGCAACCGAATGAAACCGCATAAAAAACGAACGTTTTCCATAATTTTCTAAATGAAAATTGGAAAACCTGCTGGGAAATTTACCACTGGAGTTTTTAAGAATAATGTGCCTACAGTTGGATGGAGCACCTGTACATTTTTGTATTAGAGGCCAAAACACTTTGGATGAAAGATTTCCAGTCAATTTTTTCATCTTGAAAACCATCAAAGATAGAACCACCTATGCTTAGAGACATTTTATTTCGCATCCAGTGATATGAAACTTATCATACCGTCTCATCTGAAAAAAAAATGTTCAAACGTTTTGGGCCTTCCAAATTTGAAAATGGCTATGATCCTGCTGTAACACAAATATCGTTCTTGCTCATTTAGAATCGGAAATGCATGATGTTTCCGTCGTGCTTAGATTCTGAGATATTAACATTTTTTGCTAAAGATTGCTGAATAACTTCGAAAATAGGCCTCGTAGACATACCAAACTGGGCCTAAAAATCGATACTAAATTCAAAAACGTAATGATATACAGGGTGTTCTGTTTAAAATAAGGCAGTTGATGCCAACTTCCGGTATATCCGGATGTCCGCCATCTTTCAAGTTATTTTCCGCAAGTAGACCACTTGAAAGTAAAAGTTTTTTATTCGGGACATTTTCTTCTAATTTAAACGGTCGATAGAGAGCACCGCGCCCTTATTGGACGACCCTGTATATTAGTAGTAATAGGTGCTACATATGTATGTCAACAAGCTGATGAAATTTCATGCGATCATTATTTACTATCCGTTTTTTTAAGCTATACTTGAACTAATTTCAAGGTACTATGGATTTTATGCTATCTGGTATCTCACTGGTGTAGTCTTGAAGCAAGAAATGTATGACTCCCTACCCTTAAACGTCTTAACGTCTTAAGGGTATATCGGCGTTGACATGGAGAACTAATGTCCACCATGAGTCCTTGGAAATTGTTTTTCCTTCCGGCGGACCGGAAGTATAAGAAAGGGCCGTCGCCGTCGTCGGCCGGAGACCGACAGCATCTGGTATCCGGGTCACGTGGCCCAGGCACATAACTAATGCGTTTACGTACCAACCACGTAAATCATGGTCAACGCGATCGCCCATGCACACCCCACTTCCCCCTTTGCATGTAGATTCTAGAGTGCGTTTGCGGCCGTTGTCCTGTGCCAGTATTAGTATTGGTATGTATGTACAATGGGCTACTATGACGCATTTTTGTTTTGTTGTTTATGTTAAGGGGCTTCTAAACGGGCAGTACTTTTACTGCAATATTTGGCTATATTCCTGGTAACTATAGCCCGGCCATGGCGACAACATTTTATAGCAGCATATGGCTCGGCAATATATATCCTGACAATAAATACTTTCTGCAATCGTAAAGCCCATTGTTTTAAACAAAACATTAAATAAAAAAGAGAGAATACAGTGGATTCGACTTTATATGAAAAAAACAATACCTGTTACTACAAGACTGGCGATAACTCTACAATTTCTAGCAACTGGAGATGCATATATAATCGGTCCAAGCAAGAACTGAGTTGTAATTCTGAAGATACTATAGGGACTATATCATGCATTCAAAATCTTTTTTGTACGTCATCCCCGAAAACTCGCCCTTAACTTTTTGATTTCAAATATAGCACCGATTTAAAAACTTATGGAACCTTTGATGTTATACGCAAACTTATTCAATTCAATTTATTTGTATCAATGAGTTACAAAAATTTCTACCCCGTAAAATCATATAAATAAATTAAGAATTTATTTGACAGCTAATATTGTTGAAAAAATCGAAAAAACAAAAACCAAGCGGGTTTTAGGAGTACTGAGTGACCTATCATGCCAAGCTTTCGAAAAAATGTCTCTTCTTTCCTTTTTTATTACGAAAAGATTGAAAATATTACGCCTCAAACAAATTCTTATTTTATTTATTTTATTCTTATGACTTCGCGAAAAAATGGTTTGTGTATGAAATCAAGGACACTACAAGATGTTAAATAAAATAATGACTTCATTTATGCAGGAAAATCTGTGGGGTGCTATTTTAAAAAAGAAGTTGGGGGTAATTGTTAAGGGTAAGTACACAAAAAAGTTTTGAAAGCATGGTATGATAGACCCTATACTACTTTCAAAAATACCACTCAGTTTTTGTTTGAACTTTTTTTGTTACAATATGAAGTGTCAAGGAAATTCTAGGAATTTCCACTTTCCATAACTCAGGATGTAAGTGTATTTCATTGATGAAATCAATGATCCTCTCGTTGGTCCAAGTATTAGCCATTTTCCTACCAAAATGTTCAATATCAACAATAAACAAACACCGAAATAGAGCAATATTGCCGACGTTTTCGGTAGCCAAGCGATCGTCCGGCCATGTTCCGGCAACACATAAAAATATATCGGCAATGCCGAATATTATGTGGCTCTATGGCCAGGTGATACAAGAAATATTGCTCTGTCTGGCCGTTGTTGCTGAGAATATTGCCGGCTACACTATTGCAGCCACACATTGCAGTAAAAGTGTTGCCCGTTTAGAAGCCCCTTTAAGGCTAGACTTGAAAAGGAATTAGAATTTTCTCCATCCTTCTACTGCCCACGCCGATAAATGAGAGGAGTATTGTGATCGATTTTGGGATAATACACTTTTTCGGCATAGATATCTCTACATAACAAAAATCCACGTTCCTATCAGTGTGTCGGTGATTCTGACTGTCTGTAGGCGTTTCTCTAGCCTCGTAATCTCAGTAACTTTGGGTAGCGATATGTTGTGAGGCCGTAGTAGGTAATCCTGCTATAGCTTTGAAAATCGGAGCATGGGCGGAGGAGTAATTAGCAAAAAACCAAAACTTTCAAATATTTCTCAAAATTTGTTCTTAGGCGTTTTAGGGTTTTCGTCTTTTTTCTTTGGGTGGGAGTGAAATTGGGTGGTTGGGGGCTGGAGAGTTGTAAAACTGAAAAACTTGTATTTATAATAAGCTGTCCATTGACCTGTGAAATGAAGACCTAGCAGTGTACTACACTTTTTAAAGTCCATCCGAGCATTGCCTGCCTATTACAGAAACCAAGGTACTTTGAGTTTTCTGATGTATTGCTTTATATCGTTCTTTATTGTGTAACGTGGAAGTTATTAAATGAATTTTAATGAAAGTTTGACACAGTATTACTATCATGGTGAGGATGGAAAACGAGTACGGTTTTTAGACATCGCGACAGTGGCGGCGCAGCAATAGTAAAAAAACTAAACATATAAAAACAGCTCAAAATCCGTATTGATTTTAGGGGTTCCTGATCGTTTTGTACCTTTTTAGGTGGGTGGGAGGGACTTGCTGTGATTGGGAGTGGAAGATGTAAGACTCAATAATTTGTTGTACCCTCAACAGGCTGTCCATTGAGCTGTGAAGGTTTCCTTCCTAGCGGCATAACGTACTTCTTTGCAGGGCAGGCGGTTATTTGGTTGCAAGGGGATCTCAGAGAAAGTAATAAACTGGCATTACCGTAATGTGGATGGTAATTGAGCTTATCTAATCCCATCGTGTCACTTTGTCAGAACTTGAAAATCAACCGGGACAGGCAGATGTAGTTTCTGAAGCTCATCTTGTGGTTGACTTTCTCATTCATTGCAATTTGCCGACCCATCATGAAATCAGTGTAAAATAATAAACGCCTTACTGACTTTTCAACGGTCTCTGTACCTGCTAGGTCACTAATTCGGTGATTCTAAAATAGTGAAGATCTCAGAATACATTTTCATTTTCGATAAATCCAAAACACTAGCAAAATATCGGGGTCTTAGAACCTATTTGTTTTACCGATGAATAATTCTACATTGCACTACAATGCCAAAACAAGACAAATCCGTATCTAGTTTGTGATGGTTCCGAATAATTCCTGGTTTTCGGATCAGGGATCGTGGTTCGAAAGTAAGCGCGGATGTGACAGGATACAATTTATTTACTTGCGATAAAGGTACAAATACCTTAAAACTATTACAGCAGAAAAGTGCCCGACCGCGACCATTGAATAATAGCCCGAACGTAAACGCAACCTCGCCGTCCGCTGATAGAGGCGACTGACTTCTTGTCAGAATCTGTCAGACTGACCGATACTGTCTCTCTTCCTACACTATCGTCTTATGGCATCGCAACTTCACTGAAACCACTACATAACCCCCCACTTAAATTGATAATACAAAGAAATTTAAGTACTACGGTGACGAAGCAGAGCAGAGGGTGAAAGCGATGCCTAGACACTCTAACTCTCCATCATAACGCTGGTTGCTTATAAGGCTTGAGGTTGATAATGTTTTCCTTTGATCTGAACTCCTCTTCAACAATAACCCCTCGTAAACAACAAACCGTTCATAAATGTTGAGCTCCCCCTCTGTAAATACTCGTGCATCATGACTTATCATTTCCAAAAATTCAATTTTCTCCTTAGTCCAGGCCTGTTCCAGCTGGTCGCGTCGCAGCGTTTTAAAATGCTTCTTTAACGCGACAACTTCGCTGAGCGTAGCTTACATGACATTAAGTAACTAAGTGCTTTATGATCAGTGACAATCACCAAGTCCCTTCCCAAAACTAAAGTGCGCCACTGCCTCAAACAATAAACAACCGCCCATGCTTCTTTCTCAGTTATAGTGTAATTTACCTGCGCACCCTTTAAAACCGAGCTCGTAAAACAGACATATCGTCTCTTCCCCGTATCGTCGATCTGGTAAAGACTACCCCCCACAGCATAATTCGACGCATTACACTGGATATAAAAAGTACGCTTAAAATCGGGATGCGTGAGCATCATTTCCTTAAGAAACGCGCGCTTAATTTGCGTGAAACTACTATTTTCAATGCTTCCCCAATGCCACTTCTCATCGTGCCGCTTTACCATCGGCGTACCGTCAAAACATTCATCGTAGCTAATATCAAACTTTTCGCATAGATTTATTGAGATTCTCTGCGCATCACATCGAAATGACAGATTTATATATAAACTCTCGCCGTTTATGGTCAAATTCAGCTTTGAATGTTGATAATCAAGCTGAGCTTGATGTTTATAGAGCCAATTTGAACCGAAAATTATATCACAATTTAATTGTGGTATAACTAAGCAATTCACGTCCATCGACTTATCAGCTAACTCAACAGGTACAAGGATTTGTGACTTAATCCTTTGAGTTGTACCGCCTACAGCCACAGATACTATTCCACGAGTTACAGGTAAAGTGGGAAATTTACCCCGGTTACACAACTCCAAATAGAATTTTTCAGATAAAGCGCAGATATCTGAACCGCTATCAATCAGTACCTCAACGGATATACCGAAAATCTGTATATTAATGGTAGGCGAAGTGCCTTCCTCCTCCTGCGTGCCGTCCTCTGGATCGCTTAAAAGATCTACCTCCGGTTCTCCCATACAAACTAAAGTACGTACATTGTGACCTTGGTTATTACCTCTTACGATTGGTGGATCGTCTCTTTGTGCGTTCCGATTATGACCTGCCCTATTATTGTCAGCCGGAACTCGATTTGAACTCCCCACTACATAGGATTTGTCTATTTCTCTCAGGTATTCCTCGACAGTCTGTAGTGATGTAAATTTATTAATCACTATACCCCGCCTGATCTCTGCCGAAAAATGCTTACCTAACATTCCTATGAGCTGTTCTACCGGAATCTTATTGTCTAGAAACTTGGCCTGTGACACTAAGTCCAAAAAATAGTCCGCGCGACTCCCATTTCCGTACGCTCCATAAACTAATGTCATATATAACTCCCTCTGTTTTTCTATACCCCAGAACCTGTCTTTGAACGCTTGTTTAAAAGAGTTGAAATCGGTCAACGAGTCCTCCCTTAAACTCGCCCATTCCGCTGCCGAACCTCTTAAACATCCGATCGCGAGACCCAACATAGCCTGCTCAGGTACACCAGCATCATAAAACGTTTTGTCTAATCTTTTCAAGAAAAGCATGGGGTGCATATTACCATATACAGAATAAGTCAAGTTTCCACCCCCCAGCTCTTTCCAATTCATAATATAAAATCGGTCATTAATGCCCTCGTGAGACTTTGTATCTCGACCCCCCTTACACGCTGGCTCTACCACTGATTCTCTTGAATTTATATTACCATTTTCCCCTGATTGAGACATGGCAACCGTGTCGGTCAGCTGGCCAACCGTATTTTTGAGTTCGCTGACTGAAATGCATAAATTGCGAACTAGTGCCTCAAGGTCAGCTGAAGCACCCCCTACACTCTCCCCTCTGCTTCTCCTCTTACGACGACTAGTCATTTTACATATACCTCCAAAAACTCAGCGTAAAATAATAGCAGTAGTAATATTAATAAAAAAGTTCAACCCAAAGCTTAACGTTTACCCCGTAGTCGGTACACCAACTCATCAACAGTCAACAGTAGTATAAAAATCTCTCACCGTATCCGATGCATGTACACTGGGTTTACCTGACGCTGGCAACACCACCTGGAACCTGGTAATCCAGCCTGTGGGTTGTACGTTGAGCGTGGCAGCGATCCAACGCCGCCCGAAGCCTCCGATTACGCCCTCCTTTGATGCACGCCTTCGCCGGCACGCCTTGCTGCGAGAAGTACGCTGAACGTATTGACGTATCGCTATCTCCTTCAGCCTCGCTGCATCCGTCTTACGCCACTAGTTGAGCGCCAAATGTGATGGTAAATAATAATTCCTGGTTTTCGGATCAGGGATCGTGGTTCGAAAGTAAGCGCGGATGTGACAGGATACAATTTATTTACTTGCGATAAAGGTACAAATACCTTAAAACTATTACAGCAGAAAAGTGCCCGATCGCGACCATTGAATAATAGCCCGAACGTAAACGCAACCTCGCCGTCCGCTGATAGAGGCGACTGACTTCTTGTCAGAATCTGTCAGACTGACCGATACTGTCTCTCTTCCTACACTATCGTCTTATGGCATCGCAACTTCACTGAAACCACTACAAGTTCGAGATCCAACAACAAATCATAAGGAAACCTGAAAAAAATATGGACTACCCTAGGGTTAGGAGAACTTAAAGCTGAATCAGCATTTGGCAAATTGGCAGCCACCAAAATTTGGCACCTTATATGTAGAAGAGCAGACTGTTTAGAACACATGTTTATATTGCTATAGTATGGGTATTAAACGAAAGGGTTCGCTGAGAATAAAAATGTAGGTTAAAAGCTTCGTTGCTTTAGTCCACCTGAAATTTGGTGTAGAGACCTCGATAATTTTTGAGTATAATTTTTTGAGCCGGCGACATTTTTCATTAACTTTGACTTGTGTGATTTGGTGAAATGGGCGTCATCAGCATTGGTCTGCAACCTGTCTAGGAGAAGGACAACTCAGGCGCAGGGGTACCTATCTAATTGAGTAACTTAATCTGCTAAGTTTAATTCTTTTAAATTTCAGTTTAATTAAATGCTTATAGATACTTACGAAAACCTAGCGACAACCATTTATAATTATATAAATTGTGTATAATGAGGCTAAAAGTTGATAGTTGAAATTTTAGATGAAAATTTCATTTCCTTCATTTAGAGCATTTAAATTAATGCTTTTTTCAAGGGTTTTTTGCTTTTGATTTATTTTTTCTACCACCTTGATGAAATTGATTCTTTAGAAAAGCGTCATAAAGGCACTCAATAGCTTTTCCAGTTCACCGCTGCAGAGCTTTCGGAGAGAAACTTGGAATTTATTCTAGGTAGCTACATAAATCGGCCGCGGGTGAGTTATTGTGTTCTGCAGGTAAACTGCGATGAGTATCGGTCATAAATAGTTGGAGTGAGCTTGAACGGGATTTACGTGCACCCGATAGGACAGACATTAGTCATGTGCGCTCAGATCGCTTGACGTCCAATATCGCTACTTTTGCACGCGGCTGTGCTGGTTTGCAGGAGGGAGATGTCCGGCATACGCAGGGGAACAAATAGTACCACAATACTTTACAGAATTCAGTGTAATGTAAGAAAAAATGGCCACGTGACCTTCCGGTTTTGACACCCTTCAGACTCTATCTTTCCTCGATACCTAGGAGGAGGATATGGACTATTGAGTTTGGAGCTTCTGCACAACAGACACGTAGAAAAATCTGTCGTTTTGTCAAAGACCTACGTTTTGATTCAATGGGACGCTACATTCAGCATTCCTGAACTACAACGATGTTTTGTCCAATGGGATGTGTATATAGTATTGTCGACTTAACTACAAGATGTCGTTGTATCGAACTTGTGTTTTGCAATTGCGTCTCAACTTTTTTCTTTTCTTGGATAAACACATTCATCCCTTGATCCTCAATACAGCTTTATTATATCTTTTTGAGTACAGGGTGTCCCATGTTGGGCACTTTTATGGGGTATCTCGGTTATTTTAGAAGATGGAGAGTTGCGGTTTTCGCGACAGTTTGCTACTTTTTTGTGAAACTAAAGATGCCGTCAACAAAACTATCATGGCCCTCTTGGTTTTTGAGATACAGGGTGAAATCTAAAACTATCAATTTTGGGACCACCCTCGTAACTTGGTTGTCTTTTATCTTATTGAAAAGTTTAAAAAGTGTCTTATAGACTTTTTTATGTAGAATCCAGTGGTGTAGTTTGATTATTTCTTACTCTAACCATTTTTCAGTAATGAAGTAAACATGTATTTTTTATAGTAAGTTATTCATCCGATTTGTATTGATTTTTCTAATTCATTACGGATTATCTGCATATAATGGAGGGTAAACAGTATTTTAGAAGCAAAACAAGAGTTAGTCGGTGTATGAACGAAAATTGTTATCTCCTAGAAAAGGTGACTTTATTACTTGTAAGTAAATTACAAAAATGCTAGATTTCTCCAACTTCATTATATCTTATCTTGCTCAGCCTTAAACATTTAAATAAATATAAAAACTTTACAATAATATCTTATATGATTCAGATATGGATAATTGTAACGATGTAGCGTCGAACATAATATTTATGTGTAGTTATCCCACAACCTTTACACTTATTTTCACCAATCATCATAGAAAAACGTTTAAGGTGCGAAAGAGTGAAAAATAGCAAAACAGATGAAAACCTCTCAAGTATACATAAAAAATAATGATCGATATGTTTACAACAATGATAAAATATACTAACTAAACTGGTCGTTAGTCATAAAAAATTGCAAAACTGTTTTTGTATACAGTTTACCAAGACTACCCTTCCTTCTGTATTTGTATTACATAATTATACATAGGGATATTGAAGAAAATAATCCATTTTTATAGAGGAAAATCATATGTTTTTGGAACTAGCACGTCGATTCTTTTTGAGGTGAACTCTCTATTTGAGCATCCATTAAAATGCATTTCACCTTCTGCTTGAAATTTCATAACGTCGAAATGCATAATCACATTAATCTTATTATATGTCGTGAAATATTTTTTGAACGTTGTCGCGCTGTGAGGAAACAGTGAGAAATTATTAGGAAAGCTAATAATAAGTGGCTGTGTGTCATGCATAAAATTTAATTCATCTTTGAGGTAAGAAGGGGATGTGATAACAGTTTTGAGTAAAAAACTTAAAGAATGTATTCGTATATGTTGGATATAGAAAGTCATCGTAATTTATTCAGTTTTGATATTAAATTATTATTATACAAAGGTGGCGCAAAATTGGACTCCACGCGTCCCGGTATCCATATCTGCATATAACAAGATTTCCTTAATCCGGTTCTGTCAAAGACGCTACCTTCACTCTAAAAGGGGTGATACACGTATGAGCAAGTACGCGTACTTATGGCTCGATGACCTTTTTCGCCTGTGTGTCACCGTAAGTACGCGTACTTTAAAACCGTCGCGCAAACCGCCGGCGATCCAACTGGTTTGAAATCTTACTCGTAGCTTGTCTCGGCTCGTACTTCGAGCAGCAAGCCTTCACTTTGTTTCGACAGGCCATCGATGCGCAACGCTTGTTGTGTTTGGTGTTTGTTAAAAGTTTCGTTAATTTAGGAACATTATCAAAATGAGTGATTTCAGCTTCACGTGTGTCACCGACGTCGAGCCGAGTAAGTTCGCGGACTTAAAAACCGCGTACTGAAAGTTCGTACGTGTGTCACCTGCCTGAACGCGACTGAGGCGATCGTCGTGCACCACATCTCACGAACGATGCGCGGGATGAGACTTTATATACAGGGTGAGTTTTTAGTACCGGCTCGGTCGATAACTCCACTACTGTAGAAGATAGCGAAAAAAGTTGTATATAAAAGTTGTAGCCACGGATATGCTCCTTGATTAGAAAATATTTTGATTTATACAGGGTGATCCATAACTACGTGGTGATGCAAACATGCATTTTTTTAAATGAGACATAATATATATTAGTCTATATCCAGATTCTACTAATGATTTCCCTTCTTTCGATGTAGGGTATTGTTACATTATACAGGGTATTTCAAAAGTTATGACCATTCTTATATTCAAATTGCTGTCAAATGAACGTACTGTATATCAAAAAATGATGAATCAAAAATCATTTTTTTTACATGGGTGAATAACAAATATCATCTAGTTTCAAAATCGGCTATAAAGAAAACCCACGACGCATATTCGTATACAGGTGATGTAGAATGCAAAATCCAGATTTTCTCTTTTTTTTCAAATGCAACCCCCAATATTTTATTACACCAAAGAATTGGCTTTAATATGCTCTTTCGTCTTTGTATAGCACTTGTTGTACCTACATCCATCAGTTTCCGAGATATTTCGATTTTTCGGTAAATTTAAAATATAGCTTCTATTTGTGTACTGAAATTTATTTATTTTGAGAAAGTACTATCGAGTTTGTTTTTCATTTGACGAACAACTAAATTATAAGGTCACGATAGTATTTGATGAATCATCGAGATAATAAAGTCAAGTATGCTGAGGAAACAATTTTGTAGGCGTGATGCATAACTATCACGCAGATTTATCAGGTATGCTTTGAAAAATTGACGGTTTTCATAACCTGCTCGATAATTCCGTACTGTGTGAAAATCGAGCTTTAAAAATTAATTTTTCCATTGAGGGTATTCAGGAAAATCTTTGAGAAATTGCGGTTGAAAGATTGAAGAATCGTTTTATTTGGACTGTGTCGTTCAATATTTCATAGCCTACCTGATACATCTGCTTGATAATTATGCATGACGTCTATAAAATTGTTTCCTCAGCACACTTGACCTATATTATCTCGTTAATCCAGTATTTTGACTTGATCAGGTACTACTATGGACTTATACTTTAGTTGTCTGTTGAGCAAAAATAAAATTTGATAGTATTTTCTCAAAATAAATAAATTTTAGTAAACAAATAGAAGGTATATTTAAAATTTGTAGAAAAATCGAAATATCTCAGAAACTAATGAACGCAGAAATAACAAGTGCTGTGTAAAGATGAAAGAGCATATTAAAAGCAATTCTTTGGTATAATAAAATATTGGGGGTTAGATTTAAAAAAAGAGAGAAAATCTAGATTTTGCATTCTACATCACCCTGTATAGGAATATGCGTCGCGGGCTTTTTTTATAGCCGATTTTAAAACTAGATGATATTTTTTATCCACCCGTGTAGAAAAGATGATTTTTAATTTATCACTTTTTGATATACAGTACGTTCATTTGACAGCGATTTGGATATAGAAATGGTCATAACTTTTGAAATACCCTGTACAATGTAACAATACCCTATATCGAAAGAAAATCATTAGTAGAATCTGAATATAGAATAATATATAGGCTGTCTCATTTAAAAAAATGCATGTTTGCATCACCACGCAGTTATGGATCACCCTGTATGAATAAAAATATTTTCCGAGCAAGGAGCATATCCGTGGCTACAACTTTTATATACAACTTTTTTCGCTATATTCTACAGTAGTGGTGTTATCGACCGAGCCGGTACTAAAAACTCACCCTATATACTGTAGTTGTGCGCTGTGGCAGTACGACAATACCAGATTCTTACAGCGCTGCATGATGAAGCATCGTGTGTTCGATTTTCATCAAAGCTAACTTTTTTCTAACGTTTTCTAGTGGAATTAAGATCAAAGTAAGACATGACTGCTTTAAATTCAAATCTGTGAGAATATAAAGACGCTGTTTGCTGGAGCAAACGCTACGTACGGTTTATTCAAGCCCGTGCGACTCGGTGTGGCGCCTTGCCACGGATTAGGGAGTCCATTATCTCGGCGTGGGCCGCCTTCAAGGCAGCGGGTGCTCAGCCGCTCTATTTGCATACCGCGCCGCCATCCGCCCTAACTGCTTAATAAATACATTCCGAGGCTTTGTTGGAACTCGCTATGTGCGATCTCTTAAGCTGAGCATCCGTGGTCCCTCGGTCGTGCCAAATGGCGCGCAGTCGCGCCATAATACCGAAAGGCTTCACACCATTGCAATCCATTTGAACCGGTATGTCAAAATAAAAATATATCTCTGGCAAAAGCGACATATGTCACGAATCTCAAAAATTGAGATACTGGCAACAGTTCCTTGAGGAGTATCATAATTTGATGCTGCTAAATCATGTTACTCCGCTGAGAGCTTGCATTCATACCGGAAATTTTTGTGACCTGAAACTTGCTTGACAAGCTGCCAAAATAACGATAACAATAATAAAAGTAACAATATTTTTTTATTATTTATGTTATTGGCTCTGTTCTGAGATCAACTGGCCAGTTCTATTTTGGATGGACATCTATTTTTTCTTAATAAAGTAATAATAGTAACATCGGTACTCATCGGTACTCGACAACAATCAATACAAACTATACTGGGACGATAAAACACACACAGACAAAACTATACCAGCTAATAAATCAGATATCGTTTTGTAGTCAAAGGCAGACAAAGTTATTTATTTTATAGATATTGTCATGCCTAATGATATAAATATTCAAAACACCCACGCTGGGAAAATATCTAAATGCACAGACCTTGCCATATGACATAGTAATAAATCGACTCTGGGAACAAAATAAAGCTATTATTGTCCTCTTATTATGTCGGTCTAAGGCATTACACCAAATACATTCACACCACATCTGTAACAATTTGATCTGATGGACGAAAAGTTACACAAAGTATTCAAAAAGTCTGTAGTCCTGAAGACTTGATCCTTCTTAAATTCAGAACAATAATAGTTCAGGTGCTGACCTGGCACAGCCCGTCAACACTTGCCACCGCGGTTATGCTAGAGAAATTTAGAGAGTCAGAAAAATTTAATTGATATTGTCATTCCTAATGGTATGATTATTCAAAACACCTACGCAGACCTTGCCATAGGACTCTAGAAGCAAAACAAGGTTATTATTCTGCCCCTTATTGTGTTGGCATTGGGTCTGACACCAAATTCATTTACAGCACACCTACAATAGTTGGGCCTGGACGAAAGGTTACACAAAATTCGGAATAACAATAGGTCAGGTATTGACTTGGCACATCCCGTCAATACTTGTTACTACCGCAACTGTGCGAGAAAAGATAAGAAATGCAGAATAATAGCAATAATAACGAAAAGGCAAAACAAAGCTACTATTGTCCCCCTAATTTAGGTATGTCGGTCTCAGGCCATTAGGCTTAGGACCAAAGACATTTACACAACACCTGCAATAGTTAGGCCTGGACGAAGAGTTACACACAGTATTTCAGAAGTCTATGATCCTGAGGACGTACAATATTATACGATCCTTCCTAAATTCCGATCAATAATCGCTCAGACGTTAACTTGGCAACACTTGTTAGCGCAATCATGCTAGAGGGACTTAAAAAACAGAGTAAAAATAATGGCATTTATTGCCCGACAGAAAAAAATTCTATTTACAGAACAGTATAATTATTATAAACACAGTAAAAAACTACAACAGAAATACACTTTAGAAAGATGATCAAAGCTTGCAACTTACAGTGTTATCTCAAACAGTGTTTAACTCACAAGCTAGAATTAGAAATATCACACAAACGGCTGCGTTAAACTTTGCACACATCACTCTAGCTGGTGATTTGACCATTAATATAGGATGCGCTTGACCACAGAAAAAGTGATAATCGCAGAATAAAGCCCGTCAAGCGTAAACGTTAAATGCTTCACTTTCGTGAATTAACAATTAAAGTCAAACTCGTAAATTACAGACCATTTTACAACGTTCAAGAGGAATTTGCTATACCGAATATGAAAACTCAATCGTATTCCGTTTTCGAGCGAATGACATAACTTTACATTTTTTTACATTTATTCAAGCTTATTATTCCAACTCCAGTTTTATAGGACATCCAACTATAGTTTGAAGTTTTTTACAGTCATTTATACATTTGATCTCTGTGAACATTTTCAAACCATCACCAAGTAGCAACTTGCCGCACTGTAGGATACGGCATAAATCATCTATGATCAACAGCAACGGTCCTAGATTAGACCCCTGTGGTGCTCCAGTTTAAAAGCGTAACTGAACCGTTATATGCAACTAACCTAACCTAACCTGTCGAAAGCTTTCGAAAAATCTGTCTGCACTACATTCATACTACGTTCCAAAATCCCATTTATCCAGTGAGCAGATGAATTTTCGAGGACAGTCACGTGATTCCAGATGTTAGGGATGTTGGAATATTCATGAAACGGCAAAGATCTTTTTTTGACAATTTTGACATATCACATAACCTGTACTGTTTTCTCAGAGTCAGAGTGTCAAAGTAGTCGTACCCGTTAGAATGTCAATGCATACAAATAAGGCAGAATAGGTAATGTTAAGTTGTTAGCTGTCAAGTGAAAAATATCTCTTGACAGTCTTGATATAAAGATCGCTAAAATCTCAATTTGATTTCCGAGCAAAACGATGACATCCATGGCCTCGGAAATGCAATAACAGAACACAGATTTTTGTTGATAGTTTGATGTTGAGTGAATACTGAAACGCTACAGAGCAAATCGAGGTCTTTGATGGGATTTTGGAACGTAGTATCAGTAGAACCCATTCGGTGCTAGCTGTGCGAGTATACGTAAATTAGTTATTGTAGAACTGCGGTTCTAAAGGCCATATTGGAATTCAGAGATTTATGTGCAGGTAGGTATAAATATTTGATTATACAAAACGATAACGAAAACGTTGGTCAACGTAGTTGCAGCATACGCTGTATAAACCATCGATGAGTCATGTTTGATAGACAACTTCAATTCACTCATGAAAACCAAATAACTAAGGAATATTAATGTAGGTATCAACATCCAACTCGCACTGCAGACTCAATTATACTAAAAGTCAGTTGTCGTTATATTACACCTGATGAGCAATCAGCTAAGCTGTTTTCAAATTAATGCAAGATGTTATTTTATATTTTCAGGTGAACTATTTGCAGCATGTTTGACAAAGAAACCATGATGGATACTCATCCCTTTTTAGAGCACATTCGAATATTCTTGCTGTATTACAAAGTAGGCAAATTCACAGGAATGGTTCCGCCATTTCTTGAAAGTGGTCCCAAAAAGCATATATGCCAAATTATGACTTATTGCTGGGCCCTTACTATGATGACTGCAGAGATATATAGTATTGTGGCGACAACAGTAATATATCCAGAATCGGATGTTCCGATGATAATATTTATTGATGTAGTTCAAGGAGGCTTGAAATGTCTTTCATTGACTATATATTATCACGCTGCTTTAAGATGGCAGAAAAAGTGGAGCAGCATATTGCATGGAATGATTTATGCTAATAACATAGCTCGCAAAATGCGACATCCTATGAATCGGAATGATCTTAGGATCTGCAAGGCCTGCATAGCTCTTACCTTTCTCGCAACACTGACTTCCTTAATGTCCTACATATCTTTAACTGATATGATGGTGGTGAAGTATTTCTTTACCGAGTTCCTGCATGCGCTTCTACAACTGTTTATGATATCAGTGATGCTCCTTATCCTACATCTCATTGCGAAGCAGTACGACTACCTCACTCTTGATTTGATGCGTACCATAGAACAGTACCACAACTCTAAGAAGAACCACTTCAATGAAATTGCTCTACACTACAAAGAGTGTGAAAACATGGTGAAGTCTTTCAATAAAATATTTAGTCGAACGTTGATGGTAGTTATAGCAAATGGCTATATTAGTATATTGGAAGGACTTTTATGGGGCTTCGATGGTAGGATCTACATCAAAATCTAGACTATGATGGTGCCAATACTTTTTATAGTACGCAATCTGGTAATGACAAAAATATCTTTTATTAATTTATTTACGAGTATTTCTCTGAATAGTCCACCGAAAAATAAACCAATTATTGGTGAGGCTGCACTAGTTTATACAAAATAAATAACACGATAATATTGTACAGTAATTACGGCTACATATACCCTTTTACCCGATATTGTGGACTGGCAGGCGTGTCGACAGCGACAGCTTCGGCTGG
This sequence comes from Callosobruchus maculatus, assembly GCA_951848785.1. Lineage (NCBI taxonomy): Eukaryota > Metazoa > Arthropoda > Insecta > Coleoptera > Chrysomelidae > Callosobruchus > Callosobruchus maculatus. The sequence continues at coordinate 7,659,764 of CATOUR010000006.1, forward strand.
TAATAACTAACCGGAATAAGTTTTGATGTACAATGTGTCCGGTCGTCGGTGTCGGAACCCTTTAGGCCAATGGCACACACGGCGGATTTTACCGCGGCGGAGGATTGGCCCTCGCCATCCACAGAATTTCCTTGGCTTGCACACATGGCGGTCGTCGCCGCTCCACACGCCGTTGTCGCTGGATTCGTGATGGGACCGCGGTTGGAGTATGTTTATATGAAAATAGTAATTCCAACTTATTTTCAACTTATAACACGTTCCAGCAGCTGAAATGAGCAAAAAAGAATTTGACAGAGGTATTTTTATTTTTTTGTTTATTGAGGAGCCCAGGGGCCTGGCATATTTGAGTACTGACGACCTCAGTTTTTTTGGGTTTAATTCATAAAGCAGGTACACAGCTTTTACGCGCTAAGGCGTCTTGATTGTACAAAAAAAAAATCGGCCAACCCTAATGATCAAGTCGAAGCAAAAGTTTTACGAGGTTATGTTACTGTGAAAACGCTGAGCCGAAAACCACTGTTTACTCTAGGTTCTTACCAAACTCAGTTCTTTCTTTTTCAGCCAATTCATCAAATTTATTACGCAAGCCCTGACAAACTTCACGCCAAGGGTTTCTCGTGGCACCTCGGTCTTTGAATATGTCAAGCGTTTTTCCCACAAGGCAGGTCTTTCTTGGATTAAAGAAATTAAAATATCATTATCAATATCCAGGCCATTCATGGTGCTATTTCAACTAAAAATGGTACTGTTTATTCTTCAGAACTACAATTCTTCTAACGACTCCGAAATACACTAAGTCGGCGGTAGATTAAACGCTGTGTGTACAATCGTTCAACTGACCACGTGGGCCACTATGTGGACGTCGACGGCAAAAAAAACGTCGGCTCCAGTGGCAGCTGGCGGTTGCACTGCTACCGCTGACGGCAAATTTAACGATCGTTTATTTTTCCATCTAAAAGTGTAAGCTCTAATCTGCCTCTGTGTGCCATTGGCCTTAGCAGGATAAAATACGTTAATTTTTATCGACAAGTCACCCCTCATTTTCATTTTTTTTGTAATTGATGCACGAGTGTTGTACTAATTTAGCCATACCTACCTACGTAGAGGCTCTATAAACACAAAATAAGTTTCATTCGATAGAGAAACATGTATATACCATAAAGTAATGGTAAACATTTTCCAAATTTCATTTCATATGAGGGCAAAAAAAATTGTTAAAATTGTTGTCAAACTACATTTTTTAGTACATAACGTTTCCTAATAAAGATGTAATTCATCTCGTAACTTAGGACTAGTTCTGGACTCGGATATTCGTTTTAGGGAGCATGTCCAGAATTTAATCAGTAAATCGTTTGGAACATTAAAATTAATTTATAATAGTAGGCATTATCTCAATAAGAAGCTTAAGACAACGTTATGTGAATCTCTTGTTCTAAGTAATTTCAACCACTGTGATTTTATCTATGGTCCCTGCCTCACACAAACAGACAAATTGCGAATCCAGAAGGTTCAGAACAGCTGTTCTAGGTTGATACATGGGATTAGGAAATATGATCCAATATCACATAAAATTAAGGAAAGCAATTGGCTCAATATGGAGAATAGACGGACGTTACATTTATGCGCTTTCACACATAAGCTTTTGAATGATCCTAATCCGCCCAATATCTCAGCCAAGTTTATCCCCCGTTCTTCAATACATGCTAAAAATGTCAGACAAAATTTCTTTTTCACTATTCCTCAGCACAGAACTGCAATGTTCCAAAGATCGTTCATTTACAATGCTATACGTATGTACAATCTATTACCTAATGAATTCAGGGCTTACAACATCAATAAATTCAAATATAAATTGAAACTTCTTCTTTTAAGTGCTCAGTAGGTTGACCAAAGCAATGTAAGCCCTTGTCTCGGTGTGCAACCATAACCAGGGATTGTTACCCGGAAGATATAGATTGATGAAATAGAGAGAGATTTATGTATATATCTGTATATGTGTGTATATATGAAGCATCTGCACTGTTTCTTTCAATGACGGTTTATATATATATTTTTTTTTTTATATGGTTGAGTAGAATAGCTTGTAGCTAGACTCCGCCATATTGTTCATTTTCACTTTTTATTCATTGTGTTATTTATCATTAATAAAAGACGGTTATTATTATTATTATTATAGTGTAACTCTTAGCCTAAGTAAAGTAGTTTAGAAGCTCTGATGATTTGAATATGACCTTTTACTGTCTAATCCGGCAGTGAGAAGGCAATAAAACAACATACTTAGTGGTCACGGCCTTTTTTTAGGAAAAAAAACAAATGTTACAACCATTGTTCAAAATGGTGTTGCAGACATGCTGTTGCTCTCACTGACACATGTTGCGTAGAGCGACTGATCGTCGCTTTGTCATTTCTTAATTCATTTCCCATGAATACCTTTACAGATAAGCTGCTCAGGTGTATTTGGCACGTCGAGACTTAAAGTTTCTGTTTCATTGTACCCCACAAAAAAAATCAAGTAGGGTCAAATGGAGTGCACGCGGTGCACTAGCAATTGTTACACCTCGTCCAATCCACGGCAAATATCGTTCATTTAAATGGCTTCGTACATTTCAAACAAAGGTTGTAACATTTGTTCCTTTTCACTTCCCACACCGATAGGTGAGCGGAGTATTGTGATCGGGAAAATCTTCGATTTTGAGATAATATACTTTTTGGGCGTTTTATGATGTCTACATAACGAAAATCCATGTCACTCATTTCCGTCGGTCTGTTTGTCGGTCTGTTTGTCAGTCTGTCTGTCTGTCTGTCGGTCTGTCTGTCGCTTTTTTCTACCCTCGTAATCTCAGTAACCGCTACATAGATTTTGACGAAATTTGGGCAGCGATATGTTGTACGGTCGTAGTGGATAATGTTGCTACAATTTTGAAAATCGGTGCATGGGCGGCGGAGTATTTAGCAAAAAAACGAAGAATTCCAAATATGCCTCAAACTTTGTTTTTAGGCGTTTTAGGCGTTTCTGATCTTTCTACTTTTTTTGGGTGGGGGTGAAATTGGGGTGGTTGGGGGGTGGGGACTGTACAGTTGAAAAAATTTTTGTAATCATAATAGGCTGTCCACTGACATGAGAGAGAATGTCCTAGCGGTATAGTACACTTTTTTAGGTCCATCCGAACATTGTCTTGTGTATTACAGGAACCAGGGGACTTTGAGAATTTTCCGATGCATACATATGGGTATCGCTTTAGATCGTTCTGTATTTTATAATGTAGAAATTACTGAATTGACGTTAATGAAATTTCGGCACAATACTACTACTTTGGCAAGGATGGAAAACGCGTCTGATTTTCAGAAATCGTCTCAGTGGCGGCGCAGCAATATTAAAAAACTGAAAATATGAAAACAGCTCAAACTTCGTTTTTAGGCGTTTTAGGGGTTCCTGATCATTTTCTACTTTTTTTGGGGTGGGAGTGAAATTGGGATGATTAAGGGGTGGGGGGTTGTAAAACTGATTTTTTTTTATATTCATAATAGGCTGCCCGTTGGCCTGTGAAAGAAAGACCTAGCGGCATAATTCACGTTTTAGCTCCATCCGAACATTGCCTTTACAGAAACCAAGGGACTGAAACATTCTGATGCATATAAAATACATACGGGTATTACTTTGGATCGTTCTGTATTGTGTATGTGGAAACTTTTGAATGGACTTTAATGACGTTTTGACACAATTTATTACCGCGACAAGTATGGAAAGCAAGTATGGTTTTTATAAATCGTTTCAGTGGCGACGCGGTAATAATAAAAAAACTAAAAATATAGGAAATATCTCAAACTTCGTTTTAGACGTCTTAGGGGTTCCTGATCATTTTAAATGTTTTTTTTTTGGTTGGGGGTGAAATTCGCATGGTTCGGGGGTGGGGGTTTGTAAAACAAAAAAAATTGTTCTATTCATGATAGATTGTCCATTGACCTGTGAAAGAAGCACCTAGTGGAATAAAACACTTTTTTGCGGTCAAGCGAGCGATGATTTGGTTGCAGGGTCATCTAGACTATAGTTTCATGCTGTGAGAAAATGATAAAACTGGTATCATCGGAATGTGTGGGAAGTACTGAGTCAATCAACTTGACTTCATTTTTTCCCAAAAGAATGTCGTGACCACTAAGTATTTCATTTGGTTGCCTACCTAACTGCCGGATTAGACAATAAAGGGTCATATTCAAACGATCATAGCTTCTAAGCTACTTTACTTAGGGCTAAGATATATACCTATTTTTTTAGGAAACATCATGAACTACCGCCTACAAATAAAAAAATTGTAGGTTAACAGCTCAGATTTTTTGAAAAAGCTAAATTTGTTTGTAAAAAAAATCGCAAAATGTTACATAATTATTTTCTTTTAACAATTTTTTCCCTTTTAAGAAATAAAATTTGGAAAGTATTTACTACTAGTTTATGGTCTACATGTTTCGCTATCAAATAAGACTTATAACACGTTTCTAGGACCTCCGCATGGATAACTATGGCTAAATTGGTACAACACTCATGCTTTGTTTAAAAAAAAACAAAAAGCTGCCGTTTTAATATAGTGGAAGAAAAACTACTTATGGGGGGTGATTTGTCGATAAAAAATACTATATTTCATCCCTCTACAGGCTCCAACACAGATGACCAGACACACTGTATACGATTTTTGAGCTTTGAACGAATATCGGGCTGTACTGGCTGTAAGTACCGCTGATGACGACTATGACGAGTAGTTGACATTTCGTGATATTTTGCTATATGACTATTATAAATTTTCATGGAAAAATCGGTGATTCTAAAGAGTATATCGTTATGGCAGGCATGAATTATGATGACTGTACTTTAAATGAGATAAGAATGAAGATAAAAGTATTACTTCTATTACTACTTCTTAGTCAGCTGATACCTATCAAATGGACGTCAAGCCAGTCCAAAGTATTAGGTAAAAGAGTACACAGGGTGAGTCAGGCTCAACGCCTCGGACTCTTGTGACCAAATGATACCACTTTTTAAAAAATCAACTTTGCGAGTGTGTGTAGGTTGAGTTGGACTACATTTTAAAAATAACGACTTTTATACAGGACGTCTAATAAAAGCGTGACACATCAAAGCTGTTTTTTTTTTCAAATGGAACACCCTGTATATTATTGCATATTTAGATTCCCGGTTCAAATTAGAGTGACTTTATGTACCACATATGGGACTTAAAGCGAACCTTTTAGGTGCAAATCACAATTTTTGGTATAAGTAGATGTCAGAAAAAATTGAATATCGCAGCTATTACAAAACCTAGAGAGCTGTGACTTTGCCGGATCACAAGCAATGGGTCAGCTTATGTTAGACGGTCGAGTTTGAATTACATTTGTATTCGGAGAAATTGGTAGATCAATTAAGGAAACTCCAATCAGAGATAATTTGATTTTTTCAAATGGGAATGCGTAAGTTTTTTTAAACTTTCAACTGTAACATTTGATAGCCATTCTAATGATATGCAGTTGGAAATATCAATCTCTGGTAGTTTTGGTTTAATTTCACATTTTCAATCAAACCGATGTTTTTCAATTTTCCTACCTACCGATAAGCAACTTAGCAGGTCATGAAATATAAACAAAAAACTGTTCAGATGGAAGAAAACAACTAACTTAGCAGATAAACATGAACGAACTAGAGTAACGAGAGAAAATTATAAAAGTGACTTAGAGCAAATCAACTCTAACCAGAAATGACAGAGGTAACACATCTAAGGCCAAAAAGCAGCTGGAGTACGACAGAAATGGAGATTTTTCACAGCATACCAGCTGCTACAGTATTCTAAAGATTGACATTTCACAAAACCACTATGAATTTGAAGTGAAAGGAAATCTACCACCAAATGTTGCTGGCGGTTTAATAGCTTCAGAATAAAATTGCACATTTAATGGTTTAAAAAAGTAATAACCGACATCTGACTGGAGTTCTGGAAATTATTCAGTACCTATAAGCAAGATCTCCATAAATGAAGAATGAATTAAAATTCTGCTCAAACTATTAAACATAATTTACCTGGCAGATAACTAAAATATGATTTGTCAGTGTATTCCTTTTTTTGCGATCTTGCTTATAGATACTGAAAAGTTTGAAGGTCTACAACCAGACAGAATATTGTTACTTTTGACTTTGACGAAAATGACTACTGTTTTATACCATTAAATGTGAAATTCCGTTCTGAAGGTATTAGACTGAAAGCAACAATCGCTGAAAGTTTTGCTTTCATTTCAAAGTTTTTAGTGATTTTGGAAATTTTTAATCTGTAGTGCATTGCACTAGCTAGTAGGCTGTAAAAATTACCCGTTTCTGTCGTACTCCGGCTCCTCTTTGACCTTTGATATGTTACCGCCGTTGTTTCTGTTTAGAGTTGATTTGTTGTAGGGAATTTTTATAATTTTTCCCTTTTGCTCTAGTTCTTCTGGATCTTTTTGCTAAGTTAGTTGTTTTCAGGGTTGTTTTCTTCCATCTGAATACGTTTTTGTTTATATTTCATGGCCTGCGAGTTTGTTTATGAGTAGGGAAGTTGAAAAACACCAATTGGATTGAAATCTCTCTTAAATGAAAACTACCAGAGATTGATATGCACAATTTGACATCATTAGAAAGCACATTTGATCGTATAAAAAAATTAAGCATTCCTATTTGATAAAATCAGGTTACCACTGATTGAAGTTTCGTTAATTAATCTACAGATTACTCCAAATACAAATGTAACTCAAACTTAACCGCCTAACGTAATCTGCCACATTCCATGCTTAGTGTCAGGGCAAAGTCACAGCCCTCTATGCTATATAATCGCTGCGATATTCGAATTTTTTCTGATATCTACTTTTACCAAAAACTGTGATTTGCACCTAAACGTTTCGTTTAAAGTCCCATATATGATGCATAAAGTCACACTAAAATTCACCCGGGATTCTAAATATGTAATAATAGATAGTATGTTCCATTTAAAAAAACATAACTTTGGTATGTACGCTTTTATTAGACACCCTGTATACTCGCATGGCTGGTTGTCCGAAAAGTGGTATCGTTTGGCCACAAGAGTCCGAGGCGTTGAGCTTGACTCACCCTGTACATACATATATCTATAGATATCATTCTGTATTGTCAGCATTCAGCCATATCTGTTCTGTGCATCATAGAACATTAAGATATGCGATGCGATTATCGACATTGGTAATTCTGGCATCTGAAACCTGATTCTGGGCGATCTTTATGCGTAGAATCCTAAAATTATCTAAATACAGGGTGAGTCATACTCAACTCCTCGGTCTCTTGTGACCAAATAGTACCACTTTTCAGAAAACTAACTTTCCGGGTGTATGTAGGTCGATTCGTGCTACATTTGAAAAATAATGGCTTTTATACAGAGTGTCTAATAAAAGCGTGACATATCAAAGTTAGGTTTTTTAAATAAAACACCCTGTATATTATTGCATATGCATATTTAGATTCCTGGGTCAATTCTAGTGTGACTTTATAAAATACATATAGAACTTAAAGCGAACCGTTTAGGCGCAAATCACAATTCATGGTATAAGTGGAGATCAGAAGAAAATTGAATATCGCAGCAATTGCAAAGCTCAGAAGGCTGCGGCTTTGCCGCGTCACGAAGCATAAAATGCGTCACCTTAGGCTAGACGGTCAGGTTTGAATTACATTGGTACTTGGAGAAATTGGTAGATTAAGTAAGGAAACTTCAATCAGTGGTAACTTGTCTTTTTTTTCAAATGGAAATGCGTAGTTTTCTTTATACGATAAAATGTGCAGATTCATAGGCTTTCTAGTAATGTAAGGTTGTGAATATCAGTCTCTGGTAGTTTTCATTTACCTCGTGATATGAACAGAAATACTTTGTTAGTGTTGAAGAGAAACAATACCCCTCATTGCCCCTATACTTTGCCTGAATGTTAATTCTACCCACCTTTAATATTCGAAGAGCTTGACTCACTCTGTATAATACAGGTAAAATCTATCTTATAAATTGAGTATTCTGTCGTCGTCAGATGTTAATGAAGCAGCCAGTGAATCTGACGTAAAATGATCAGTCTCTTATCTCACTGAAAGCTTGCTTTTGTACTTGAATGCCTGTGACCTGACATATTCGCACAGCACACTGTATAAAGGTCTTTTTTATGTTTGATAGACAACTTCAAGTTACTCATAAAAACTAAATTACCAAGAAATATTAATGGGGGTATCAGCATCCAACTCGCAGTGCAAACTCAATTATACTAAAAGTCAACTGTCAATATATTGCACCTGATGAGCAATCAGCTAAGCTGTTTTCAAATTAATGCAAGATGTTATTGTAGATTGTGAGGTGAACTATTTCCAGCATGTTCGACAAAGAAATAATGATGGGTGCTCATCCATTTTTAGAGCACATTCGAATATTCTTGCTGTATTACAAAATAGGCAAATTCACAGGAATGGTTCCGCCATTTCTTGAAAGCGGTTCCAAAAAGTATATATGCCAAATTATGACCTATTGCTGGGCCTTTACTATGATGACTACAGAGATATATAGTATTGTTGCGAGAACAGTAATATATCCAGAATCAGACGAATCGATGATAATATTTATTGACACAGTTCAAGGAGGCATGAAATGTATTTCACTGACAATATATTATCATGCTGCTTTAAGATGGCAGGAAAAGTGGAGGAGCATGTTGCATGGAATGATTTATGCTAATAACATAGCTAGCAAAATGCGACATTCTATAAATCGGCATGATCTGAGGACCTACAAGGCCAGTGTAGCTCTTACCTTTCTCGCAACACTGATTTCATTAATGTCTTACATATCTTTAACTGACCTGATGGCGGTGAAGTATTTCTTTACAGAGTTCCTTCATGTGTTTCTACAACTCTTTATGATATCAATGATGCTCCTTATCCTACACCTCATTGCGAAGCAGTACGACTACCTGACTGTTGATCTGATGCGTACTATAGAACAGTACCACAACTGTAAGAGGAACAATTTCACTGAAATTGCTCTGCACTATATAGAGTGTGAAAACATGGTGAAGTCTTTCAATGGAATATTTAGTCGAACGTTGATGGTAGTTATAGCAAATGGATACATTAGTATATTGGAAGGACTTTTATGGGGCTTCGATGGTAGGATCTACATCAGTGTCAAGACTATGATAGTGCCAATGCTTTTTATAGCACGCAATCTGGTAATGATGCAATTATTTCCTCATATTCTGACCTCTGTTGGCTGTTCATACATTTTATTTACAGGAGCGTAGATAATATGCCATATAAACTTTGCTAATGGAAATAAAATCTATTTTTGGTAACATATACAACACATAAGTATAAAGCAAGTTAAATTTTATTCAAAGAAATAATGCTAAGAGACCAACATCAAAAAACCAAGTTTGAGCGATTTTGAAATTTTTCGTTTTTTGTCGATCTCTCCTCCGCCGCTGACAAGAGTTCCAATAATGATACACTGTTATCATTCCCCGCACGGAAGTAATAAAGTGTCACAATTCCATCACAATCAAGTTTGAGGTTTCCAAGTTACACGTTATATGATTACAGTGTATCAAATTGTTCCAATTATTCCAATTATTATAATCGAGTTATTATAATCCAAAGGCAACAATCGGGTAGGTCAAGAAACCACACAACATCACCAGATTCATTTTTTTCAGCGCAATGTAGAGTATTTACAACAAATTTCTGAGTTTTACAACCCCCGAACCCTTGACCGCGCTAATTTCACCCCAGCCAAGTAAAAGTAGAAAATAATAATAATAACGACTTTATTGTGAAAAATACAAATGGCGAAGTCTGGCCTAAGGCCATTCATACTCAACCAGGAAAAAAACCATGAAAATCATCAGGAACCCTCAAAAACAAGGTTTGAGTATTTTGTTGCTGATCACGTCTCCCCGTAAAACTAAAGGGCTTTAATCTGGATCCCCCAAAAGATTAATAAACGTTTCATAATGCCACTATAATCTAACCACAGAAGTTCGCCCACCCCCCCCCCCCCCCCCCCGCCCCAACCGCCTACAATATTTTGTTACTTTAAGATCTCCTACTCAAGCAAAATTAAAACCCAGTGACGTCAATGGTGGCAACCCTAATCTGTACCCCCCCCCCCAAAAAAGAAAATAAATTCTGGATACGTGCCTATTTCAGCTGTTTAATATTTTGTGTTTTTTGATTGTTGCTGCGCCGCCATTGACGAAATTTCTCAAAACCATACGCATTTTCTATCCCCGCCACAATGATAATACTCATGTCATATTTTCACTAAAATCATTTTGAAAATTTCCAGATTACACAATACATAACTAAGGCAATACTCCTATGTACACATCACAAAATGTAATTTCCTCGCACATCGATGTGGGAAGTAAAATCGCTTATGTTTCCTGGGGGGGGGGGGGAAGAGAATAGGGGACTGAAGGAATGAAAATATTCTTTGCTAAGAAGGCTCAAATAGAAGAGGGAACCAATGAAGATCAGCTGCTCTTTACCTTATCGCTGTGTTCCATTTGGATTTGGATACCGCCAGCCTTATTACGTAAAAATTCGCGACAACGGTCGCTGAGCAGATGCCGAGCAACAGCGACATATCAACAACTGAACCGTCAAAATTGTCGTCGTTGCATAATACGAAATTTACGTTTGACAGCAGATATTGCGCGATTTTTGCCCATCGCTTGTCGGCTGCAAGATACGAGATAAGGCTGCGGTATAAACTCATTGGCAGCAAACCTACTGTAACAGTAAAGGGTGGTTATAGGTTATTGGTATTTCGTAAGAACAATTTGAAATCTACTCCTTGCCTATTTGTAACTTTGCGTCACCATCTACACGCAACTTAGAAAATATGCGTTATTTTGAAAATTTGGGAATTTTGAGAGTTTAAAAAATTTCTGTTATTCTGTATATTTGGAAATGTTTGTGGATTTGAAAAAAATTTAGATTTTTAAAATTATAAAAATTTTGAATTTTGGAAGTTTTGAAAACTTTGATGTGTCACAAGACACCACTATCAATTTGATTTTTTTTATATAACTGAACAGACCGCGCAGGCAGAGCCTAAATACCAGAGTACCACGGCTGCTGTGAAGGGGTTATGTTAGGGGAAGTTTGTTAACGCGAGATTTGAATGGGCCAATACCCGCAGGCCCAATATACATCTTCTGGCAGTCCATTCCAAGCCTTGGACACCCTGGAAATAAATGTTCGGTTGTACCGCTCGGTTCTTGATGTATGAAGAACGACCGTCTTAGGATGAGATGCAGCGGTCGCACGGGTACGTCTGATAGGAGCAGTGAGCAGCGGAACGATAGAGGATAGCTCAGAGGAGCAGATTCCGCTGGAATATAGGTAGAAGAGTGAGAGGTCACCAACAACACGCCGGTGAGAAAGTGACTGAAGGTGGCGCGTTAAGGCCGGATCGCCAATTAATCGAATTGCCCTTCTCTGGATGGCATCTAGTATAGACAGGATAGTAGGGGCAGCAGCTCCCCAGACATGAGAGCAATACTCCAGGCAAGGTCTTATCGGGGCTTTATATAGCGTGAGGAGGTTACATGGTGAGAAATACTTTCTGGCTCTAAATAGGTACCCAAGCTTTTTACCAGCAGCTGTTACAATTGACGCGACGTGTTCGTGCCAGATCGGATTTTCTGTAATGTTGACTCCTAACAGCTTGAATGAGTGACTCCTTGGCAGAGCCCGGTTGTTCATCATAACCTAGTGTTGGCTTGGGCACTTATTGTTTGATAGCGTACAATACTGGGTCTTGGAGGCATTAAATTTAACCATATTCGTAAGCCCCCAAGCGGTAATGGTATCGAGATCCTTTGAAAGTGAAGCTGCCACTACCAGTCTTTTGCGTTCCAGCTCGACCACAGATATCGGTCTATTGCTCATGATGCCTACATGAAGCGTACTGTCATCCGCAAAACTGTGGATTGGGTTTGTAGTGCTAGAGAGTAGATCATTAATGTGAAGCAGAAACAATGTCGGAGCCAATACCGATCCCTGCGGAACCCCGGCATTGATGCTATGGAAAGAAGAGGAAAAGCCGTCTACCACGACAGAGATTTTCCGACCTGAGAGGAAGTCTCCGAGCCAACCGCAAAGCTTAACAGGGAGCCCATAAGACGGGAGCTTGTTTAGGAGAGCTGCATGCTACAGTTGAGCAAATGGCTTTGAAATAACGAGAGCAACGACGTGAGCATCCCCATATGACTGGATAAGTTTGCTCCACACATGTGTGACGTAAGCCAGGAGATCTCCAGTTGATCTTTGATGTCGAAGTCCATATTGTCTGTCGTTGATTAAGTGATGGAGCTCTAGGTATTTAATGAGCTCTTGGTTAACGCATTTCTCCATCACTTGACTGATTACAGAAAGCAGATTTTTTTCCAAGATGCCGTCGAGCCGTCATCTTGAAAGTTTCATCTGTCAATTTAACTTCAAGATATAGTATTCATGCATCAATTTCATTATCCCAAGTTACAATTTTTTTAGTTGACCCGTTCAAAAAATAAAAGGTAAGTATGGATATTAACGTGTTTGTCTCAGGTAATCATTAAATGTTCCGCAAGTTGGTAGGAGATGATGATAAAAGGTGCTTTTCTTTTACATCTGCACTTACTCAGATCACTTAAAAATGAGTTGGCTCAGCTCAGTTGGAAACCTGAAATGCTCAGATGCGTTAAAGGAACGTGTTTGTGCAGTTAAATGTCATTCCTCAAAATTTTGTAATATGCTATGGTTCTATTATCTGTCGATCCTTTCCATAACCTAGTTTTTTACGTTTTTCGTCACTCATCTTACACTATCGACTATCCATACACCATAAAACCGGAAAAAACTGCTGAAATTCAAACTTACATACAATCCTAACCTCATTTATTTGACATCTAAATGATCTGAGACAAGTGATCTACCTTTCGAGCTTGTGCAGATGGGCTTAAGTGGGGGTAAAATATATCACTTTAGTCTCAGTTTCAGAAAACAGAAAACGTACATCGAACTCAGTCATGACGTCACAAGTGAGATTTATCAGATAAATCAGGTAAAAAGAAAGCGCCTATAGACTTCATATTCTAGAGTTGTGAGGATTCGTTAGGAGCTTAAAAAAGATGTATCACATGACCCACTTTTCAATTTGATTTCTTTCAACATGGCGACATGGCGCTATCGGTCAATTTTACTCCGAAATATAGTATCTATGCATCAATTTCATTATCCTAAGCTTCAATTTTTTGAGTTGACCCGATCAAAGAATAAAAAAAGGGGGGAGACATTGAAGATAAACACTGTATATTCAATTCAAGCTTAGTACTCATCAAATGTCTGCTAGAATACAACAGCTTTAATGTACTATAAGAGCTTTGGTAACCTCAAGTCTGGGTCGATCCACAGTGCAAGATTTTTTACATTGCCGGTTACTGAAATCATGTCGTCGTTGATTTTTATTACCTAACTTTCTATTACTTCCAAACGTTTTGCGTTAGATCCAAAAATAATGATTTGTGACCTTTTAGAATCTAATTGTAGATTGTGAGTGCAACTAGAGACATACAGACGACAGATAACAGAGTTCAAATTGTATTTTGCCTGTTCAATATTGTTGGAAGGGAAGGTTATAATATAGTTGAGTATCATCTGCCTAATGGCGAACAGTTGAGTGAAGGATGAATTCGCAAAAATCGGCTATGTACAGTGAAAATAACAGAGGTCCTAGAACTGAGCCCTGAGGTATACCAGCTCTTAATGGAATATCCTCTGAGAACTGAGACATCGTTATTAACAGAAACTACTTCATAACGATTGGAAATACATCAATATCATGCTTGATAGACGGCGTCAATTTACTCGAAATAAATAACGCAATTATACTAAAAGCTTTAAATTATCATATTATATAAACAGGTGAACTATTACCAAGGTTTACAAGATGTCGAAAGTATATGAGCTCTATTATAACTTATTTCTATGAGATTCACGGAAGAAATGATGATGGGTACCCAGCCTTTTTTGGAGCATATCCGTATACTCATGTTATACTACAAAATAGGAAAATTTACCGGACTGGTATCACCGTTCCTTGAAACTGGTTCAAAAAATTACATATACCAAACAATTACTTGTTGCTGGGCCTCTATTATGTTAACTATTGAAATATACTGTATTGTGGCGAGGACAGTGATATATCCAGAATCTACCAATTCGATGACAATATTCATCGATTCCCTGCAAGGCAGCATGAAGTGTATTGCAATGTTTATATATTTCCACTCCTCTCTAACCTGCTGCGAAAAATGGAACAACATGTTGCATGCACTCATTCTTGCTAACAGCGTAGCTAGCAAACTGAGACATTCGATGAATCGCAACGATCTCATAATATACAAAGTCTCAGTTGTTTTGAACTTTGTCGCAGTTTTTCTTGCATCACTGTGCAACTTCTTTCTAGCTGAAGCTCTGGATGTACAGTATTATTTTGGTGAGACTGTACACGTACATATGCAGCTCTTCATGATATCCTTGATGCATCTGATTTTGCACGTCATCAAGAAGCAATATGACTACCTGACTGTTGATCTGAAGAACGTCTTCCTACAATACCAAAATTCCAAGGAAAATAATTTCAAACAGATTACTCAGCACTACAAAGCGTGTGATGATTTGGTGAAGTGTTTCAATAGCATATTTAGTCGAGCACTTCTGCTGTTTATCGTAAATTGCTATGTTAGCGTATTGGAAGGGCTCGTGTGGTGCTTTGAAGATAAGGTCAACAGAAAAGTCAAGATCATCATGGTGCCATTGCTGTTTGTAGTACTCAGTCTGGTAATGTCTAGTATTCATTAATGTTAGATTCTCACCCGATATGCTATTTAGTATAGTTTTAGTTTGCAGGAGCGTGCAGGTGTTCATAGAGTTTATTTATTTGTATACATCCACGACGAAGAAAATGCCTTGTATACCGTGAGTCCCAGAATTTCATTGGAACGTGATATTTTCGTAACAGAAAACGGTTCAAGCATGAACTGAGTTTTAATTCTGAAGGTCTATCATACCAAATTTTTGTTTGTAAGTCAGCCTCGAAAACTCTTTATTTTCAAATAGCACTCCATAGGTTTTCCTACTCAAATGATATTCCTTCTTTATTTAAAATCTTGTGGTACCTTTGATGTCATACGCAAACCTATCTTTCCGTAACATCATAAGCATAATATAAATAAAATAGGACAAATACTTATTTTGTTTATCTTATGGTTATGACTTTACACTACAAGATTATAAATAAAATAGTATCTCAATTTATGTAGGCAAAGCTGTGGGATGCTATTTGAAGAAAAAGTTGGGGGTTTGTTTTAGGGGTAGTAGTAAAAAATGTTTCGAAACCATGGTATGATAGGTCATCCAGTATCCTTGAAAGGCCCACTTAGTTTCCTGTGTTAACTGTTTTTGTTACGAAAATAAATTGCTTTAAAAAGTCCTCATTTTATTCATCTTATGCTTATGGTTTTTGTGTGTATTATACCGAAGGTACTACAAGATTTTAAATAAGATAAGGACCTAATCTATGTAGGAAAAATTTGGGCTCTAGTTACAAAAAAGTACAAAAAAAATTTGAATGATAGATAGAGAGATAGATATGATAGACCCTATAGTACTTCCAAAAATACTACTCAGCTTTCGTTTGAACTTCTTCTTGTTGAGAAAATATCATGGAATATCATGGAAATTCTGTGACACCCAGTACAGCACTGACTAAAATCAACGTTGACTATTTAAAGTTAGATATAGTAGGCTCCCATGCATAACTGTCGTGGTTTTGTGCACGCGCTTCTGGCTAACAAGTCTGCCGGAAATGTTTGCCTTTTATATTTTTGCCCTTTTTTAGGAACCTAATGAGCCTTCATTTTTTTAGCGGAACAGTATGCTATCTGACAAGCTCTAAGAAGTACTGGAATGACTATACATATCAATTCAAAGGAATTTCTCTTTGCAAGAGATTAACTTTCAGCTCTGACAGGATTCATGAATGGGCATGACCGTGATTCACACTCAGATGTGTCTTGTCACATTGATGATTCTGATGGATGTTGAAAATTACTTGTCTTTACTAGAAAATGAGATGCCCGATCAGTCAGTTGCGCTTTCTCCGTCGCGTCGGTGGGAGTTTTTCTTATAGGACTTCCCGACCAAAGAAAATATATTGTAGAAGTTCAACATAATATGTGACAGACAGAATAGGAAGGTATTTATACCCTCCTTACCCATGTGGAACAAAGCGTAAAAGCTTAGATTTTTCCCACTATACCAAGCAAACCAGACAGAGTGAAATTGCGTAGATTACGCATGGGACATACAACGGCTACACATGCATAGCATATCTCCTACTGGGACAAGAATCGTCAATTAGACATAGAAGTCGATGCTGCAAAATGGGGTCAAGTTGGTTGACTCGGTACTTCCCACACATAACGGCCATATAATTTTATTGTTTTCCCATTGCATGAAGGTATAGTCCCTTTGCAACTAAGTCACCGCCTGTCCGCTCTCAAAAAGACATCCAACACAAAAACTCTCATAAATAGTGTCTTGCAATCTCTGTAGGAACAAGGAGGACCCAGTTTTTATCCTCGAAAGTTCAGTTGATTGAAACAAACGCTCAAATCGCCTAAAATGTAGTTCGAACTATTTTTATATTGTTAGTTCTTTTGCCACTGATACGATCTTTAAAACCCTTACGCATTTTTCAGCCTCGCGACGGTAATAATACTGTGTCGAAATTTCATTAAAGCCATTTTCAGGTTGCACCATACAGAATGATCTAAAGCAATATCATATGCATACATCAGAAAATTCTCCCTTGGTTCCGGTAATAGGCAAAGCAATGCTCCGATGGACCTGAAGACCGCTAGATCCTTCTTTCGCAGGTCAACCTCTCCCACCCTCCAACCACTCAATTTCTCTCCTACCAAAAAAAAAAAACAGAAAAGGATCGGGAACCCCTAAAACGCCTAAAAACGAAGTTTGAGCTGTTTTTATACTCTCAGCTTTTTTATTGTTGCTGCGCCGCCACTGACACGATTTCTACAAACCATTTGCGTTTTCCATCCTCGCTACGGTAGTAATACTGTGGCAAAGTTTCATTGAAACCAATTTCATAATTTCCACGTTCCACAAATTATATGTTCCTTTCATTCACAGAACAATAAACGGCCTATTACAGATACAACAAATTTTTGAGTTTCACAAGGCCCCACTACCCAACCCCTAAAACGCCTAAAATCTAAGTTTGAGAAATAATTTGAATTTTATATTTTTGCTAATTACTCCGACGCCCTTGCACCGATTTTCAAAGTTATAGCAGCATTACATACTAGGACCCAGTAGCATATCAGTACCCAAATTTCATCACAATCCATGCAGCAGTTACTGAGATTACGGGGCTAGAAGAAGGCGAACAGGCAGACAGACAGGCCGACAGACAGACAGCCCGACGGAAATGATACAGACGTGAATTTTCGTTATGTGGACATCATAGAACGCCAAAAAAGCGTATTATCTCAAAATCAAAAATTCTTGCGATCACAATACGCCCCTCACCTATTGCTGTGGGAAATAAAATTAAGTCTGAATATAGAAAAAATCGCATCTCTTTTTAGAAAAAAATTACAGTTGTTGAATCCTAGATAATCGTGAGCTTTCTATTCTACGTACTACAGCTTTACAGCGTTTAAGGATGACCTTAAATGACATCTTATACGATCATACATACAAAAATATTTACTAAGTTTTATAAAAGTCCTCAACTTATTCAAATGACATCTATGGATAAAACATTGTGACAATTATAAACACTTAATACAAGCATTTAGACTTAATTATTGTAAAAGCAATCAATTTTCAAGATACTGTAATAATATAATCAACTAAACTGTTTGCTAAGAAGTAAGACTTGTTTGATAATTAAACGCGAATCATTTGTATAATATTCAGCAGAGAAATTATGATGGGTACCCAGCCTTTTTTGGAACACATCCGTATATTTATGCAATACTATAATATAGGCAAATTTCTAGGACTGGTACCACCATTCCTTGAAAATGGGCTAACAAAGCATATATGCCAAACAATGACGTGTTGCTGGGCCTTCGTTTTGGTAGTCTCAGAATTGTACAGTGTGGTGGCGAGAACAGTGGTGTTTCCAGTATCGTACAAACCGATCTCATTATTTGTTGATGCTTTGCAAGGCATCCTAAAGTGTCTTTCATTGATAGTATATTCCCACTCTGCCCTAACGTTGTGCGAAAAGTGGACAAATATGTTGCAACGCCTTATTCGTGCTAATAACATGGCAAGCAAATTGCGATATCCATTAAGGCGGTATGATCTAAGGACCTACAAAGTCTCAACAGCATCCTCTTTTATCTCAACATGCCTTGTAGCACTATCTAGTTTATTTATAACTAATGTGGTAGCGGTGCAATATTTTGTTAGTGAGATCGTACATACCTTTTTTTTTTTTTTTTTTTATGGTCGGCCTCCCGCAAAGGCTGATAGCCTATGGCACTTTAGAAGCGCTGCGAGAGGATAAGTACCGGTTCACGTTAGATTTGAAACGCTGCAGGTTGTAGCCGTCGGGAAACAAATTCCCCGGCAGCTGATTCCACCTACCTGCAGTTGTTCATGATATCAGTAATGCAATTGATTTTGGATCTTATCAAAAAGCAGTACGACTATCTGACTGTTGTTCTGAACGACACGGTCGAGCAGTATTCCAGAAAAAATAAATTTAAACAAATAACATTACACTACAAGCAGTGTGATGACTTGGTGAAGTCCTTCAATGATGTATTTGCTCCAGCGCTACTACTGGTTGCCATAAATTGTTACACTAGTGTACTGCAATGTCTGATGTGGTGCTTCGAGGAAAGAATCTACAACAAATTAGAGACAGTGATGGTACCGCTGCTGTTCATTGCACTTAGTCTGGTAATAGCATGCATTTGATGTTTTATTCTAATCGTTGTGTTGCTTTTTAGTTTCACTTTTAGTTTGCAGAACGACTTTCGTTTGTAAACTGAAGTCAAAAAAGGATTGAGAGGTCGAATTTTGAGCTCACTAACGCTATAAATTGAATACTAAACAGACTGTTTTAAAAAGGTTTCTCAAAAGTATAAATCGCTCACCGGCAGCAGTAGTGGCATAAATCCAAAAAAACTGGAAGCTGTGCTGTTTCGCGTGAATAACTTACCCATATCTACATTATGTGCTAACAACACAGCCTAGTAAACAATCAGCACAATACCTCAGGTTGGCGGCAATTACACGCGCATCCCTCCTTTTGGATGATTATTTGTAGGGATGCTAACGATACTTCGATACTTGTACTTCTGCACTAATATAGAGTATTTTTATCTTAGATACTTTTTGATCGATTCCAAGCTGGTATCGCTACTTTTGTAGCGGTATTGGTACCGAAACTAATTTTATAATTATTGAGGGGTGTAATCACTTGCACAAAATGCTCTGTACGAAAAAACGCGCTTACTTGGCTAAAAAAATCGAATTGGCACCGGTAGACTTCACACCCGTAAAATCATCCCAAGGTCAAATTTTGTGGGAACCATTTTTATATAGGAAATCCTCAGAGATATTATGCTGGTGGTTTACTATGCTGTGCTAACAATACTGGCACAACCATTAATCGTACAGAAACCGCTAGATGGCACATGTGTCGTTTCGCCATTTACATTCACTTTATCCGTATCTAACCGCAATACGAGCACATTTATTCAGTAGCCCTGTGGATGTTGTGGAGTACGGTTGTGAAATAAGGCAATAGTGAGACTTCAGATTTAGAACGGTAAGTTTTTTCATAATCCAACTGTCGTATATGAACAATAGTGGCGTATTGCGAAAGGTGCCTTTCTTGCAGCATCACTTTAATAAGATTATAAACAAGTGTAAGAAGGAATAGTTTTCTGATCATTTGTATGACACCTTTTGATTTGTGCCATTTTTGTACCTATGTGTTATATATTTTTATTACATAGTGGATTAATGTCTCTAGCTTCGTGAAACGTTTCTCTACTTTTGTGACTACTGTTCAATCGTAGCGACTTCATAAATGGCTGGAAACACTTACATGTGGTTCTTTGTTACAGTTGGCATCGACTAGTTGTGAAATGGATACAATGGATAACCAGACGAGAAGTGCAAAAATGATATCTATGGTAGGCATAAAGCTGAAAAAGAATCAATTAGCAGGCAGTGAGCGATAGTTTCCTAAAATATAGATACAGACGAAACAAGTGTGCTATTTAAAAACATAAAATACCAAATGCAAGACCAGGAGGCATTTTTAGACAAGGAAAATATATCCTTACGAGTTGTACGTACTGTGCAGCTCAACAGTTTTCGGAAGCTGTTAATAGAAATAAAGAACTCACAGAAAATAATCCTAAGAGTATTTATCAAAAATAAAGAAAATGAGTTGGACGTAGGAGAACCTTTTTCATCGGCTGATTCAGAAGTGGATAACAACTATGAAGAAGAAACTAGATTAGAGCCTTCACAAGCCCTAGTGGGCGAGAAGAAAAAACTTTGTTTAAGATTACCATTTGGTTGTAATGTAATTCAAATTGTTACATGTTAGATTAATTATACAAAACTGTCAATAAGTCGTTTTTTCTTGTAGTTAACTAGAAAAATTAAAAAAATATGACTAAAAGGCGGCACAACTCAGAAATTTCCATTTTTTAATTTGTTTCTAATGTTTATAATGAATTATTTTGATTGTTATTGTGTACCTCGTACTGAATCAAGAGAAAAGCGTTTAAAAACAGTACACCAGCAAGCAGCGTTATAGCTTTTGAATAAATGGTTGGCTTCTATTACTAAATCTATCGTTTCTAGTAAAGATAAAAGTTTGGTTTATGACACTCTTGCAGCGGGTGAGCAAAGTAAATACAAATATAAGGCAACACGGATGTCTGATTTTCATGGAAATGTGTGAGAAGTAGCAAGTCACAGTACCTGACACATTTTTGTACTAATGTTGCGTCGATATACGATATACGTACATCGAAAATTGCTCGACAGATCACAATAGGATTCCTGACGTTGAATTTGTATTTTGGTGCCCGGACCATCTTGCTTCTGGATGTTTCAAAGGCTTTTGATGGGATGAACCTGAGCTGTTCGGCCGACACGCTCCGCCGCCTTGACGTCTACGCGCTCCAATGTTTGACGTTTCGCCAACACGAGTGGTCGGCGTCCTCAGAAGCAGCAGAGCCAACAGTTCATCGGATCATTAATACAAAAGGGTTACCTATTTTGGCTTTTAAAGCTTTTAATATCCTTTTTCGAAGGGATGAAATTCGGAATCAAAATTGGCAATACCTTTTAGACATTATGGCTCATAAAGGCTGGTCCTCTCAGGGTACGATCTTTGGGCCTATAGGTACTTTATTCACTTTTTATACGTGATGTCCTTGCCCCGCAACTATGAAGTCTATCTCTACGCTAACACGACCATAGCTCAGTTGTGGGATGAAGATCTGGTTCGCGATGCTTGTGGTGGATAAAGTTTTGGAGTGGGCGGATCGGTAGCTCATCAAACTCAATCATTCGAAAACGCAGGCTATATATTATACAATAAAGCTCCGATATGCCCTGTGGGAGTTCTCAGTCAACGGTGGTTGGATTTCATGTGAAAATTCTGGCAAGTGCCTAGAAATTACCCTGCACCAGGGTATGAAACACACTGAAGCGTTAAAGACAAAATTCGAAATTACGTTTTCTCAACTTTACCCTATGTTAACTAGAACTTGAAAATTAAGTTTGGTGAATAAAATTCGACTCTACAATTACCTTTACATGTGCAGCTTGGTGTTTCCTCACCAAAACGTACTTGCGAAGACTGCAGGTTCTGCAGAGCACTAACGCACCATGGTATGTTTCTAACGATACCCTTTAAAAAATGGAGTCAAGTTGATTGACTCAGTACTTCCCACACATTACTGTGATATCAGTTTATTATTTTCCCATAGCATGAAGCTTTAGTCTGAGATCTCCTTGCAACCAAATCATCGGCAGCCTTCCCTCCCCTAAAATTGTCTTATGCCGCTAAGTATTTCCTTCAGAGGTCAATGGACAGCCTAAAACATCTAAAAACGAAGTTTGAGTTGTTTTCATACTTTTAGTTTTTTGATTATTGCTATATACGCTGCCACTGACACGATATTTAACAAACACACGCGTTTCCCATCCTCACCACGGTAATAATACTGTGTCAAAATTTAATTAGAATCAATGTAATAGTGTCCACGTTACAAAATACAAAAAGATCTAAAGCAATAAATACTCGTATGTATGTATACAGAAAATTCTAAGTCCCTTAGTTTCCGTAATACGCTAGGCAATATTCGGATGGACCTAAAAAGTTGATTTATGTCGCTAGGCCTTCCTTCAGAGCCCCTACCCTACACCCTATTATGAATACAAGAAATTTCTCAGTTTTTCAACCCCCCACCCCCTAACCACCCCAATTTCACCCCACCCAAAAAAAACGCAGAAAATGATCAGGAACCTCTAAAACGCTTAAAAACGAAGTTTGAGCTGTTTTTATATTTTTACTTTTTTTATTATTTGTGCGCCGCCACTGGCACGATTTATAAAAACCATACGCGTTTTCCATCCTCGCCACGGTAGTAATACTGTGTCAAAATTTCATTAACATCAATTCAACAGTTTCCTTGTAACACAATATAGAAGGATCTAAAGCAATACTCTCGTATGTTTACACCAGAAAAAATTCTAAGTCCTTTGGTTTCTGTAATAGGCAAGGCAATGTTCGGATGGACCTAAAAAAGTTATTTATGTTGCTAGGTCTTCCTTCATGGGTCAGTGGGCAGTCTATTATGAAAGCAACAAATTTTTCAATTTTACAACCCCCCACCCCCCAACCACCCCAATTTCACCCCCGCCCAAAAAAAAGTAAAAAATTATCAGGAACCTCTAAAACGCCTAAAAACGAAGTTTGAGGAATATTTATTTTTTTTTGTTTTTTGCTAATTACTCCGCCGCCCCTGCACCGATTTGCAAAATTATAAGAACATTACCTACTACGACCCCCCAGCATATCGCTGCCCAAATTTCATCACAATCCATGCAGCGGTTACTGAGATTACGAGGACACAAAAACGCGTACAGACAGACCGACAGACAGACCGACAGACAGACAGACCGACAGACAGACCGACAGACAGACAGACCGACGGAAATGAGTGACATGGATTTTCGTTATGTAGACATCATGAAACGCCCAAAAAGTGTATTATCTCAAAATCGAAAATTTTCGCGATCACAATACTCCCCTCACCTATCGGTGTGGGAAGTAAAAGACCTTGACATCCTTTACTTGAGGAATTACATTAAACAGCAAGCACAACGAGGTTATAGCCACGCGTAATGGCACAACAACCCTGTGTTGCATGAGTCAGTGGACTACACAGTCGAGAAAGTTCGCAAGCACACAAGACCGCGGCTCGCATTGTGATCAAAATCAAATCGTGCAATTTTAACAACTAATTTTTTGCCCTTTTAAGTATGGAACCTCAAAATTAACCTTTTTTAAGCTATACCCTCCAACCGATAAACTTCCTCCCCTTTGCTTTTTACTCCCTTCCCTTCCTTTCCTTCTCTTACTTCTCCCTGACTTTGTCTGGTCTCTCAGCAGCCAGACCTGATAGACCGATCGACCGACACAACTGTAACTAAGGGCCGTATTCATAATCGATGCTTGGGGGTCCCTTATTATTTGAAGGTCCCTTAAGTATGGTTTTGTGTTTCGACAGCTACTTGAGGGTTTCTTATGTAAGGCTCCCTTGAGTAGTACTCAAGTAACGAAATGTCATGTTGACAGTTGCAGTCAAGACGATTTTGTAGGTTAATTTTGGAGTAAGGTGTTGTCAGTTTATTCTGGGACATCTGCACGTCTGGAAAAATGTCCGACACAAAACACGAAATACCAGATTACCAGCACAAAACAAAAAGAGATAACAGAAAACACCAGAATGCGTAATCATAGGCATAACAAATTGGCTTATATTTGAAATATGACAACGTCGCCAAATATTTGCTCACCATCTCATAGATGTTGTCAAGTAAATCATGGCCGACTCTACACTAGGCCGGAGCCTTAGATGTGGCAACGTCGCTTAGCTGTCAAATAGTGGGCCGGCTACCGTGGGCCGAACGGCGGGCATTCCGCGGAAAATTTAAATTGTTTCATAGTTTCAGAATAATTATTACATTTTATTTATGTATTATGTGTTCATCTCGGTTGATAAATTAAGAAAAATACTTTTTGAAGAAATAAGAATGGTGAAAAAGGCCAGTGGTATCAGTACAAAAATGTAACATGTATTGGGACTAGGACTTAATTTAGAGATTTTCCTTGCTGTTGGACATTTCTCATTTTCCTTAGACTTGCTCCTTTTATTTTTGTCAGTCTGTATTTTATCTTGAACTGTTTTTGTGTAATTATTAATAAAAATATTTGCAAAAACAGGTAACATTAATTCAAGCAGCATTTCAGTTTGGGGTTGATTACATGAACAAGTGTCTCTAAAACTAAACTCATCTCTATACATATTGATGTATTCCTTTGCAATTTTAATTAAAACTGATTTGTGGAATTTACATCCTAAAAACTTGCTTTCATATTGGTCTGAAATCAACATTTTAATTATATTGTGCATAAGGACTGTTATTTGAACTGTGAACTCTGATGGAAGGGTTAAGCCGTCTCTGTTTAATATATTAAAGTAATTTTGTTCCTCATGTTCTATTATTTCTGTATTGACCAGAACATTTATACAGGCTGTACATTGCAGTTTGGCTGAAACTTTAAAACTAACGTAACCTGCTATATATTGAATTGCTGAATCTGAAATTTGTTGAGGTTGATTCATTAAATTATTGCCTAAAATATCTCTAAAACTGTCAATACCTATTTCTCCATGATCTACTGTACAAGTGTGTAATTTTGCTAAATTCGAGACATTAAATTTAACTTGTCCATATTGAGCAGAATGTAAGTCGAAGACACCCTTGATTCTAATCTTTTTTTCAGATTCATAAATTTGCCTTAAGCTTACATGATAATTGCCACCAGACAACTGCCTGTAACATCCAAAACGAGATTCTAAATTGTCAGTTTGAAATTTTCCTGTAAGCAAATATTTGCAAGGAGTTTTTGATACACAGTGTTTAATTAACATAATAATGGCAGTTGTTGAATGATGCAGTGCATTGTGTGTATCAGCAGATAAAGAAGAGTCAGGGTATCCCAAAGCTTTCCATTTATCAAGCCAAATTAAAAATTTTTCTAAAAATTCTATTCGATCATCTGTTATGTCCTGGAAAGGTTTTAAGAAGTCATTTCTCTTCAGTTTATATAAAATTTTATAATGATATTTAAAAAGTCAGCAGTACTTTCACTGTAACTCAATAAGGCAGCATGTGTCTTTTCATCAAAAATATTACACACTAAGGAAACATTCTGCCTTTCAATACTTGAAGGGTACACGGTTTTATAATTTAACTTAGGAGCTACTTTAACCAACAAATTCGCTTCAAGTTTATAGAAGTTTCTGATATCTACAAAATTTGCTTTCCTTACCAGCTTGTTGTTATCAAAATCAGGAAATATGAAGGTTTTTGTAATATTTCTCAAATTTAGCCAATTATTTTGAATATTCTTCAGAAGATGAACTGTATCAAACATTACAAACGTTGGATAGTCTGGACTTAAATGAAAGTAATGTTTATCAGCTGAACCCTCTGTAAGTTTCATTAACATATTTTGATTCACTCTAACATTATCGGTAACTACAGCAACTACAATAAAACCATAGCCAAGCAAAACTTTCAAAATAGATAAAACCATTTCATGTAACTGAGCCCCACTAATATTTCTTACAGGTTGAAGTGAAACAACTTCCTTCATACTACCAAATACAGAGGATATCAAAAATGCTTGTACCGTTTTAGCTTGGGATAATATATCATTTTCAGCAAAACCAACTAAATTACCATTCTTGTAGTCCAACGTTTCTTTAATGTATATTTCATCAATTTGCAAAACAATGTATTTCTCCAAGTCTGATAAACCCTCTGAAATAGTTTTAATGTAATGCTTGTTTTCTGATGTACTGTCAGGTGGTGCAATTTTTAGAGAACCGCAAAGTTTTGTTAAATATTTGGGATGTGGCAAAGTTACCAATTTATTCTCCCTCACAATACTGTAAACTTTTTTTGAGTGAACATATAAAAGAAAAGACTTTAATATTAAATCGGCAGAAAACCTATTATGATTTGAAAATAGTATATTGAATTGTTCTGCCAAGAAGTCAATTTGTTCTACTTTTTCATTCTCATCATTCTGCATAATCTTATTTTTTAGTATTTGTACAATAGAATTAAAATTGTTTAGTGTTGCATTCAAATTAAGACTTTCACTATGATCCTCTGAGTAGCGTGCCAAAATATTTTCTATTTGTGACCAACAGGATATTTGTATTGATAGTGGTAAAATCCAACTCAAATCATCTTTCACCAACAAATTATGATTAATGCGAACCTCTACCTTCATTGATTCTAATATTTTGATACTACACCTGATATCTGGTTCATCATGATCAAACACTACCAAATAAAAATAAATACAACCTGTTTCCTGCTGCCACTCCTGGAAATTTTCAGATAAGCTTGAAAAATTTAGTATCAGGTCACTCTCAAGCCATTCTTCTTGTTGGTCTTCCTGCCTTTTCACTATACACTATACACCGTATACACATCACTGAAAGATATATCACCGTCATGGAAATGTTTAATACACACTACTGATTTCTGAGATGGTAACCAGTCTTCACGAGGAATACTTTTCACCCACTTCTGTTTCAAATGGTCGTCTCGCGGAAACCTGAACACCGTAATATATCCTTCTTGATTAGAAGCATAATTGCTAGTGCAACCTGGTACTACGCACTTTGGAGGCATTTTTTCACAATTTCGTTTACGTAGAAGTGTAGGTAATAGGTAAAAGATCTATTAATAAGCTATATGTTTATGTTTAATGTCGGCCATTCTATAATAAAACACGGCCTGATCTCCAACGTTGCCATATTTCAATGATCCGGCCTTGAGTAGAGACGGCCATGAGTAAATAGATATACATAGGGTCATATTCTCCGTTCAGCCGTTTAAATGAAGCTTACGAAAACTTGGCTAGAAATTAAAGCTTGGCTTAAGTTATTTCTGTATGCACCGATATATGCTCAGCTCTGCTTAGTTAAGCCGTCAATAAGTTTGGCAGCGTTGCTTCTTTTTACCACATTGTTGTTTTGTGTCATAGAAGCTTTATGTTTCAAGTATTAACCTTCAGACGGGGTCTCAGCCAATTGTCATTTCCTACAGATTTATGTTTACACTCCACATATATGACACATGTGTTTTCATGAAGTTGAAGATGCTTTTAATTGTTAAACCGCTTGTGATTTGTACTATTACTTTCATCTGTGCTTTCATCTTACGTTCAGTATATTGGAATTTATGGATAATTATGACTAAAAAAGTTAGTTCCCATAAGGGGCACATTTGCTTAAAATTATAATAGTAAAATAGGAATTATTATATGTAGCTACGCTTGTTGAAAAGAGATTCATTTCACAAGTCCTCAAACAGACACACATACAATACAGAGTACAGATGCTCAAACTCAAAATCAAGATAAGTACTGAGAATTTGTAGTTTGTAGGTTAGGGTACACCATAAAACCAGGCGATCAACCACGGCCGCTTAACTTTAAGCGCGCTAAAAGGCTTTCAAACATGCGGTGCATACAAAATTTGCAACTTAAGCGGAACTAAGGCTTAAGCTTGGCTTATACAGGGTATCCCACAATGATTAAAACAAGCAATATATCGGAACTGGACAGTGGTAGCGAACTATAATTTTGGGGGCTTAAATTAGAGCAAATATAGTATTTTTTCTTATTACTGTGTCACCCATTGAGGTATTTTTTTGATCACGTGATCACGTGCTAGTTTGTTGGAATTTTTTTATCGGGCGGAACACAAAAAGTCACAAATATACAGCGTGTCCCATTAAAAATTTTGAATCGGACGTCACGTGACCAAAAGAAATACCTCATTAGGTGACGCAATAATAAGAAAAGACACTGTATTTGCTCTAATTTACACCCCCAAAATTATAATTTGCTACTACTGTCCAGTTCCGATATATTGCTCGTCGTGGGACACCCTGTATATATACGGGGAATATGGCCCATAGAAGGACACACTTGAGGTTTCCTTAAGTATATCCCTCGAGTATTATTCAAGGGAACCTTAAGTATTATTGAAGAGGAGACTATGAATATGGCCCTAATTAAAGGTCCTCCGGACCGCTCTGAGAAGCAATGGCGAGTTGATGACGATAGACATCTATGTAGTGTTTATTCACATAGCGACGCTGAAAAAATTGACGTAACTGCAAACAATACCACGTGGGCCTAATAATTATACTGGAAGCACTCAACGGCAATAGTACATAATTAATTAAACTATTTGCTGGGGTTACGAAATTGCAGCGTATATAGTTGGAAGTTTTTCTAAGTCATACTGCAACGAGACGATGAGTCGTGTGCATCCTTTTACAGAGCATATCCGCATCTTCCTGCTTTACTACAAAGTCGGCAAGTTTGCTGGTCTCGTTCCACCATTTCTTGAAACTGGTTTCACAAAGTCTGCACACCAAGCATCGACTTGTTGCTGGGCCATCATTTTGATAACCATCCAGATATGCTCTGCTATCGCTAGAGAAATCATATGCCCACTATCCCCCAAGACTATGACGAAGTTTGTTGATGGTTTGTTTGGAACCCTGAGGTGCATTACACTGACAATTTATTTCTATTCAGCGCTAAAATGGAGTAGCAGATGGAATAGCATGTATCATCGAATAATCTGTATTAACAACATGGCCAGCAAAATGAGGATAGCAGCAAATATAAATGATTTAACTGTTTACAAAGTATGTGTAACTGGAACTATTCTCGCAGCGTTTGCTCTGACGATGTTCAACTTATTTGACTCTGAGTTGGCAGGAAAGAAGTTTTATATGGCGGAATTCATCACTATTTTCCTGCAATCGTTCATAATTTCAATGACGCATCTGATTTTGTACATTATTAAGGAGCAATATGAGTACCTGGGTACTTATCTGGAAGAAGTCACCAAATACTCAAGAACCAACTTCAACGAAATTATTCTGTACTACGTAGAATGTCAAAAGTTGGTCAATTTATTTAATGGAATATTTGGTCGAGTGGTGTTTTTGACTATTGTACAAAGTTACAGCGGTGCACTGGGATGCCTTATATGGTGCCTTGAGGATGAGCTTTATAATGAAATTAAAACAGTACTAGTACCGTTCCTGTTTGTATTAATGAGTTTGGTATGATATGCATTTTTATTTTTTTGCACCAGTTTTTTTTGAACATGTATGTAAAAAGTTTTCACACAGTTTAGTTAGTTTTGCATGGATCAAAAGTATATTATGATGTGAATTAGCTGCGCAAGAGGTAGGTACTAACAACGTCATAATCCGTGGGATTGCCACGTCTATTAGATTAGTGTTCCAATTTATATGTGACTTAAGTTAGCCAGAAGCTTTGTTCTTACAAAACTAGAAACTAGAGCTTACGAAATGCTCAGGAGCTAATGTTTTTTTAGCAAAGTATTTTGTTAGAGCATTATTCACATTAACAATAAGGTAACACTTCCGGTGAGTATCTGGAATGTTAAAGTACAAATAGTATGGATTCAAGTAAATAAAGAAATTTTGGCAGTACTGAAAATACACGTTCTTTAAGGTTAATAGTTGGCTATTTTAGAAATTTGTTGAAATCTTCGGCGTTTCCAAAAATTCTCTACATTTACAAACGGATTTTTGGAAGTTCAGGATTTTTTTAAATTATAGGATTCTTCTATATTTTAAAATCTTATGAATCTATGAAATTATCATACTTTTCAAACTTTCCAGATTTGTTCAACTTTTCGGGGTTTCTAAAACCTATTGAAGCTTTTCAAAATGTTCGAGGTTTTTAAAAATATTCAAAGTTTTCAGTTGGAATTTGCTGTCAATTTTGGTAAACAGCTACAATGGTATTTTAGTATGCTTGATTTGGGGCTATCATAACTTCATGGTTAGTGATAAATATAAAGTATTCGTGTCAGTGCCTGCGATAGTGATGCATCCGGTGAGTAGCCAAAATCTGAAAGTTTTTTTTTATTTTGCGAGGACAGCTATTGACTACCACTTGTAATAGTAATGATGAGGTAGGATAACCCCCCGGTTGTATCTTTAGTTGCCTCAAC
This sequence comes from Callosobruchus maculatus, assembly GCA_951848785.1. Taxonomy (NCBI): domain Eukaryota; kingdom Metazoa; phylum Arthropoda; class Insecta; order Coleoptera; family Chrysomelidae; genus Callosobruchus; species Callosobruchus maculatus. Next base: position 7,690,277 of record CATOUR010000006.1, read on the forward strand.
GGCACAAGTACCATATTATTTTAATTTAATCCAAAATCAATCCCTCAAGTTTTTCAGCCAAGAGGTTTTTTGTCTTCCTTGGCTTCTCTTGTCCTTGATCTTTCCTTTCACAATGTTTTGTAGTAAAATATATTTGGGTGGCCTTTATAACATGAACAAGGTACTCCAGCTTTTTTTTGAGGGTCGTAATTATTTCTTCTTTTTTTTGAATTATCTGCCATAGTTGCATATTTGAGACCCTATCAGTCCAAGAGATCCTCAGCACTCTTCTATTATAATACCATCTTTCGAAAGCTTCCAGTCTATCCATTTCTGCCTTCTTAAGCGTCCAAGCCTCGGCACCATATAGCAGAATCGAAAAAATACAACACCACAGCATTCACACTCTTAGTTTTAGGTTTATATCTCGGCTGCACAGAACTTTCTTTAATTGTTTTAGCTAGAGTTACAGTATTCGCGCCTAACAAAATGAAAAGATATATAAATAACTCAATTTCACTAAAAGCTATGAACTACTTATTATATTACGTAATCAGCTAATTTGTTTACTAATGTTGACAAAGTGATAAGTACAGAAGTTTCAACATTTATGTCACACTTAGCAAAGAAACAATGAGGAACACACATCCATTCGCAGAACATATTCGCATATTTCTGCTCTACTACAAAGTAGGCAGATTTTCAGGTCTTGTTCCACCACTCCTTGAGTCTGGTTCTATGAAGACTTTATGTCAAATAATTACTTTTTGCTGGGCTCTGGTTTTGGTACCCACACAAATATACTGTATTGTAAGGAGAGGACTGATGTATCTTGCATCACCCAAATGGATCCAAATTTTTGCTGATCCTCTTCATGGGAGTCTGAAGTGTTTGTCAATGCTCATGTACTTCCACTTTACTTTGACATGGTGCGAAAGATGGAAAAGCATGCTACATAAGCTGATCTACATTAACAACATCACTAATGAAATGAAGCATCCTATAAACAGGAAGGGTTTAAAACTTTACAAAATATCTGTAATATCCAGCTTTCTCGCAACATTTCTTCTAACATTATGCAACTTATTTTATATTCAAGAGGTGCCTGTGGAGTACCATGTGTCAGAGCTGATATTCATATTTCTTCATCTTTTTATGGTATCAGTGATGCGTTTGATTTTGCAACTTATCAAACAACAATACGACCACTTGGCTGCCAATCTGAAAGATATTGTGAAGAGGAATCCCTGCGATTGGCTGAAAAACTTTAAACAACTGACTGTGTGCCTCATGGAATGTGATAAATTAGTCAAGCTGTTCAACGAAATATTTAGTCGAGTGCTACTACTGCTTATTGTGGACAGTTACGACGATGTAATCGTATGTTTTATGTGGTGCCTTGATGAAGTGCAATACGACAAAATCAAAATGATGGTGGTTCCACTACTGTATATTCTACTGAGTCTGGTAATAGCGTGGGTCTTCTATTATAGTAGATCTGAGTGATATAATTATTTATATGAAGGGAGTATCTGCACGCTAATTCGGCTCCTCTCACTAGCACGGCTTCTGAATTTCTTTATATTTAAGTGGTTTCCAACCTACAAGCTATAGGATTAACAACCGCATCCTTAATATGTACAGGATGGATGAAGCTGATTCTATTTTTTCGAATTTGAGTAGGAAGCTTCTTGTAGCGTAATAACTGCTTAGATGCTCATTATTTTAGTTGGTTAACCATGGCCTACTGCTACAAATAAAGTACAAAATGAAAAAATCAAACTTTGAGCATAATTTTCAAAATAACTCAATAGAAATATATATTTTTGAAAAGCTTGAATTATTTCCGAATGACTTCAAAAATAATATACAGGGTCTTCAATTAAAAAAAATACATGGCTATCAAATTCTACGTTTAACCGTATAAAAAAAATCAGGCATTCCCATTTGAAAAAATCAAGTTATCGCTGATCGAAGTTTCCTTAACTAATCGATCGATTTCTCCAAACATAAACGTAATTTAAATTTGATAGTCTCACCAAGGCTGACGCATTTTATGCTTAGCAATACGGCAAAGTCACGGCCTTCCAAATTTTATAACCTCTGCGATATTCAATTTTTTCCGGATATCTACTTATACCGAAAATGGCGATTTACGCCTAAACGGTTCGCTTTAAGTCCCATGTATGATACATAAAGTCACACTAGAATTCACCAAGAAATCTGAATATGCAATAATATACGGGGTGTTCCATTTAAAAAAAACATAACTTTGATACATTTCGTGTTTTTGGGACACCCTGTATAACATGAAAATATTTTTAAAATGTAGTCTTTATAGGTCTCTATCCATCCGAAATTATTGTCTTTTTTATTATCAAATACTTTAGCCATAATGCTCCGTGTCGAATAACGTGAATAACCCTGTATAAACAAAATACTGTTCAGATGAACGGAAACAGCTAACTTAGCAGATAGATATGGACAAACTAGGGCAAAGAGACAAAATCATAAAAATGGCTTACAACAAATCTACTTTAACCAAAAATAACAGAGGTAATACATCTAAGGTTAAAAAATGGAGTCAAGTTGATTGACTCAGTACTTCCCACACATAACAGTTGCAACCAAATCATCGCCCGCCTGTCGTCAAAAAACATCCAACACAAAAACTAGTAAATAGTTTCCTAAATCTCTCCGTAGGAACTAAAACGACACAATTCAGCTTTAACTGGACGAAACGAAACAATCAGGAACCCCCAAATTGCTTAAAAACGAAGTTTGAGCTATTTTTATATTTTTAGATTTTTATTATTGCTGCGCCGCCACTGACACGATTTTTCCAAAATATGCGCGCTTTTATTAAATAACCTGTATAAAAGTCATTATTTTTAAAATGTAGTCAAACTTGACCTACATACACTAGCAGAGCTTATTTTTCGAAAAGTGGTATCAAAAATGGCACTGTTGGCTTCCAAGTGCAGTGTTCAGGTGGGTCTAATAGGAATGGCTGGGATACATTTCATTATTATCTTTTTGTTTTTGTTTGATGAATATATAGAAGTTTCGGGTATCTCCACCATCTCAGCTTTATTACTGTGCTTCATGTCTAGACTCTCTATCGTGTTCGTCCAAGCCTCCGTTCTCTCTTTGCTTAAGGATTCTAGCAGTTTGTTCTACCAAGAAAAATAATATTCATCCTGACTTGAGGGTATCTAGCCAAGTAATAGAGAGAATATATAAATACAAATATCTCGGAATAATTATAAACTTTAATAATGACTCTTATGTAGAAATGAAAACAAGGATAGAAATCGCCCGGAATGCCTTCATAAAAATGAAACAGTTTTTCTGTAACAAGTCTCTGAGCAAGGAACTCAAGATTCGTATGCTGAGATGCTATGTGTTCTCTATCATGTTATATGGTATAGAGGCAGCCACACTAACAGAAACCATGATGAAACGAATAGAAGCTTTTGAAATGTGGCTTTATAGGCGAATATTGAGAATATCGTACATAGATCAAGTTACCAACGAGGAAGTTTTAAGACAGCTCTCCAAGACGAAAGAACTGGTCACAGAAATTAAAATAAGAAAATTACAATACCTGGGCCATATAATGAGAGGTGAAAGATATCAAATTCTCCATGTCATTATGCAAGGAAAAATCGATGGCAAACGGAATGTAGGAAGAAGACGCACCTCGTGGCTTCATAACTTGAGGGAGTGGTATAAATGCTCCACAACACAATTATTTAGAGCCGCAGTTAATAAAGTGAAAATTGTCATGATGGTCGCCAACCTTCGTAAGAAGATGGCACCCTTTGAAGAGAAGAAGTTTGTTGCCCAGTTAAGTTGCTTTGTTGGCAAAAGGGTCACGGCCAAACTGTTCCAGATATTCATTATAGATGTCTTTGTTATCGTCAGACAGATCAGGGACACAGAAAGTTAGGCAGCTCCTAGGAATGGACTGTATTGCTGACCTCTTAGCGGCAAAAACGAATTCCTTATAGTTTGTAATGATCGGCGGAAGGGTCGCGAATTTCGAATAGAGGATTTCAGCTAATTTTACCCAGTCAGCCTTAAAGTTAAATCGTTCCTTGAACAGAACTTTCTGGGGCAGTATCACTGGTCCAAACCTCAGCATAATTGGCCTAGGTTGTGTGTGGGATAAGATCAAGGACAGTCTTGTTGCAAACTCCTCCCAGAGAGAGAAAGATCAGGTTCGGGTTGTAGCCTCTCCTCCATCTATCGCTGCTGAAGGAGGCAGATTGCTTCTGGTCATGCATAAGGCTCAGTTCATTTTCCCGGAACCATTTTTCCAACATAGATAGACAGAGATAGCTCCACCGTTTGCCATGGCAGTTGAAGTCTCCTAAGATGACGTGTGGGTGGGTAACCTGCTGCTTCGATGTAAAGCAGTCACCCGGCGGCTTATAGATAGAGGAGACTGTAATACTCCAGTAGTGGCAGTGATGATTGCCATATTGTCAGTGGAGGAGGTAAAAAAAAACTTAAAGTTATGGGTTATTAGTGGGGCTTGTTATAGAAACTTTGATATACTTTTTTATACTTTTTTCTGTTTTTTTTTTTTGATGAAGGTAAAACATTGTATTGTATTTCACATTTCTTCCTATGACAATTTCAATGAGGTTGCTGAAAATCAGTGAGGTATTACTATTACGGCTGGAGCGTGAGCTATGAAAAGTATATCATGTTGTTTGTTTATAGATATGTAAGCATACTTTATTTTAACCATCGTTTTGCATGACACCCACCCTATGTAAGTACTCGCCTATGTTACCAAAGGTCCGGTGCAGTTTGTTTATACTGTGGACATTTGAAGGGTTGTTGTATGTTAAGGGTATTATGGGTCTTGGTCTTAATGTCCTTGGGCCTGCGTGGAGACACAAAAACCAAATACAAGCCAGTTCACGGATAACTATCGGCAAATGGGGTGCTTCAGCGATTGTGTCTTATCATTTGGAATATGGGTATGTGGTCACTGAGTATCTTTTTCTATTTTCCGTACTTCATTCCATGTGCGTGTTGATAACCATTACGATTATGATATTGAGTTTCGTAAGTCAACTATTGATGGAAGCCGCATTGCTAAAACTGTTAACTGGTGTTGAATCTGACAGTCATTTGCACATAAATATGAAGAGCAGCTAAATTATTGTCTCTGCAGGTGAGACGCCCCTAATTAAAACTAGGGTACTGTATCGCACAGTAGAAGTGTGAGAGGGCAAATCGTGCGATTATTGGACAAGTATGGGCATAATGTACACCATCCCGCAGTAGTCAAACCATTAGCGTCCCTGTCGTTACACCAGCCCACTATATAGCACTTGATTCGAAGTGCAAGACCCTTTGGGAGATTCGATGGGTATACGGAGTCGTCTATCAAGCCTATTGCACTCTGAAAGCAGGCGAGTGCCCCTTCTTCTGTGTTGGAGGATAGCGGGTTCCTGGGAGGTAATTGCAGTACCATTGCCCCTAATCCAAATACCACCTGGGACACAGTTTGGTTATTTGATAATTCATGCGGACAGAATGTAGATCATAATCTACATTACCCATGCGGACAAAATGTAGACAGCAATCTGTATCATCCATGGTGGCTGCCCTGTCCCTGTTTTACAAATTCTATCACGGAAGATGTTTGAGTGAGTTCTCCCAGATAATAACGCCAAAGGCCGTCTGAACAAGCAACACTATACCATTCCCAGCTGTAGTTTCAAAAGGATCAAATTAAACTCCTAAAGCGTCAATTGTAAATTCAAACTGACAGGTATAAATTACACCCGACAGCTTTAGTTTACAACTGATGCTTTGGAAATGTAATTTGATGCTTTTGAAACTACAGTCTCCTCCAACATTCCTTCTTTTAGAGAACCTCGACGTTGTAGAATGAGCTGCCGGGGAATTTGTTTTTCGACGGCTACAACTTGCAGCGTTTCAAATCTTACGTGCACCGACACTTATCCTCTCGCAGTGCTTCTATGTATAGCGCCATAGGTTATCGGTCTTTGAAGGAGGCTGACCATAAAAAAAATGTGGATATGATCTGGATCATCTAATGAATTCATACCTTGGACTGACTCCCATGCGTTAGGGGGCTGCCAATGAAGTCAATACCTATGGAAGAGGCATGCGTGCACTATTTTGCGGCTAGAATGAGATAGCGCTAGTCAGGGATGCTTGTAGAAGATTTGCTGACAGCGTTGCCAATGCTCGCTCTTTAGAGGGATATCTCGCTCTTTTTTTGCCTGATCCGCTCCCTCGCGCTCCCAAAAAAAAGTCGGCTGTGGCAACACTGTTTGCCGACGCGTCACATAGTTGGTTATGAGGAGGCTGTGCTTTTTCCCTAACTAGTTCTATCTCTCTCACTGACCTCTCTTTCTTACGCGTGCTTTTTCCCTGTCTAGCTCTATCTCTCTCACCGACCTCTCTTTCTTATGTCGTCCGCAAAAGTGGTACATTGTTTAAATGGGACGGGGCTATTCCATAGGTATTGACACTTCATTGGGGGCTGCCGTTCCCCACGATATGCGAGATAGGATCTACGCGTTCTACTTCTGTCAGGTTCTAGGTACATGTCGCCACGTCTAAGTCCTCACACGGTGTTAAGGTACATACTTAGATAGATCTATTGAATATCGGGGGTTGCGAGTCGTCATTCGTAGGCGTTACCGTAAAGCGAATGTGGGTAGGTGCTGTCATATGTGAAGCCAAGACAGCTCCTTTTTCTTCCATTGGTCTGTACAGATAACGGACGAGTACCGCGCGGACGGTACTAAGGGATTGCGCCTGATATCTTCACTGAGATGAGATCATCCTCAAACTATGTTCCTAGCCTTTCATGTAGTTCGAATGCATCCTGGGCCTGACAGCATTGATTTGAACATAATACCAGAATCGCAGCTATATAACATAACAGCAGAATAGTGCATGCAATACAGCGGTTGAATGTGGAAGGGTACCGCACGCACTCTTTATTTTGAGCGTCTCTAACTTTTTCCCATCTCAGCCGATTTTGATCGGGTTTTTTTCTTAGTGTAGCAAATTGTACGAGCTCTAATTTTATAAAAGTCGCGACTCAAAAAGTTATTCCTTTCTAAGACTTTTTACAATTTTTTGCCAAAAATTATGAAAAATAATATATTTAGCGACTTGAAAAAAATACGTTTGTATTCTCCTACAAATTTTAGGCAAAAAAGTTATGTGGCATTTTTTGATACGATGTCGTTATCATATTGAAAAAAATTATCAAAGAAATTATCTGCTCCGAAACATGGAGGGCCACCTTGTATAACCGCTGAGAGAGCGCGCAGCGCTCTCGCTCTGTGAAACGCCGGCCGCCAGACTGCCATAAATCATTCCATGTGGACTAATAGTCCAGTAGCTAACATCGAATTTGATCGAATTTTAGCATAGCCCAGTAGCTAGCATCAAATTTGATCGAATTTTAGCATGCCTGATTCTTATTTATATAGTGCTGTTGATCAAAATATTTTTTAAATGAGGGGTCAACTGGTGCAAAAACCTTGACATAACGGAGAGGAGAGGGACAAAAGGCACATTTTTGGATTTTCCAGCTATATCTCAAAAACAGTGCATCGTTGGGAAGACATCCTGATAATAAATGAAAGCCCATAAAATTGCATACAATTTTAACTGTATTCGTCATTTCTAAATCCCAAATCATTCATCATTATATTTATATATTGTTTTTTGTTATGTTGATTTTTGAAAAAGGTTGACAAAAAATATTCCACCTAGACATTTGGTCTAGCAAATTGTTGTCTGATTGTAACATAATCGAGTCTTATTCTATATAATTGTAATACTATAAAGCACGATAAATTGAAATAATATATTGCGTTGTCTGTAATTGTCCAGGCATTTTCAAAATACAGGCTCGACACCGACTTATTGCGTCACCTCTTGTCCAGCAGACCTTTTCACCAATTAAGTCGTCTCTTCGAAGGCCTTACTATTCGAGAGTACAGAGTTCTTTCCGCATTACCCCCGTAAAATAATTTTATGCTACAGAGTGTTACGTTACATTTTTATTGTATCATTTATTTTAATCTATTCTATTTATCCACTCTACGTATTTCTACAGATAGTACTATAATAGGTGTTCAAAAGCAGTTTGGCTATTCTCAGTTTGGGTATCACTCTATAACTAAGAGTATGTGATCTCCCTGTATAGTATATATGTATAATACTAATAACAGTATGTATATTGCTTCGAACCTGTCAAATTTCACAAAAAAGGTATATGACTGGGCTTAATTACCACTAATTACAACGTTCTCAACCAACCATATCAACTACGTGTACATTGTCGTTCATTTTAATCAATTAGAGTAATAGCTGCTACCCATACAAAAGCCTATGTGACGTATTTCTTACGGTTCACCCCAATCCAATGGAAGCATTATCACCTTTTTCAGAATGTGTACGCACATTCCTATTAGAGTATTCTGTAGGAAAGTATTTTGGTTTGGTACCACCATTCCTTGAAACAAGATCTCGCAAGATGATATGTCATGGAGTTACATTCATATGGACATGTGTGTTTGCTATCGCCCAATCATATGGAACAACAAATAGAATCGTCCTGTACCAGAAGTATGGGCAGTATGTTATGTCATTTCTCGCGTTGTTACAAGGGACCTTAATGGGTCTTTTTGTTGCCTCTTGTGCATGGTCATCCATCAAACATTCAGAAAAGTGGAAAACACTTTTGAGTAAGCTGATGCATGTTGATGTCACTGCAAGCAGGTTGAGGTGCAAAGTCCCTGTTGGTTTGGCTTTGTATAAAACGGTCCTATCCTCAATTTTCTTGATACTGGTTGCGTTAAACATTGCACACACGTTTTTCTTTTCGGAAAATGCCTACTTTATTGGTACAAGGATATTTGTAATAATGGAGGCTTCCTTGATAGCTGTTATATGCTTGGTATTGCAAAGCATCCAGATACAACATGAACAGATGTGTGGCGGTCTTCAGAATACAGTTAGATGGAGTTACAGTTCTGAGGAAAAGAATGAGGGACACCTCCATCAAATCAGCATGTACTACAGGGAATGCAATGAGCTGGTGTCGACGTTCAATGACGTTTTCAGTTGGAATTTACTATTAATTTTGGTAAACCACTACAGTGGTATTTTAATATGCTTGATTTGGGGCTATCATAACTTCACGGTTAGTGATAAATATAAAGTATTGGTGTCAGTGCTCGCGATAGTGATGCATCTGGTGAGTAGCCAAAATCTGAATGTCTTTTTTTTTATTTTGCGAAAAGGAAAGATATTGACGACCACTTGTAATAGTATAATGATGAAGTAGGATGACTTCCCGGTTGTATCTTTATTTGCCTCAACGGCACAAGTACCATATCGTTTTAACTTGGTAATCCTATTTTTATTTGCCGCTGTTCTGAGTAGTTGATGATTTGAGGTCATCCCAAACCAATCCCTCAAGTTTTTCAGCGAAGAGGTTCTTTGTCTTCCTTGGCTTCTGTTACCCTTGATCTTCCCTTTCATAATGTTTTGTATTTGGGTCGCCTTATAACATGGCCAAGGTGTTCCAGTTTTTTTGTTCTGAGGTTCGTAATTATTTCTTCTTCTTTTTGAATTCTCTGTCATGGTTGCAGATTTGGGAGCCTATCAGTCCAAGAGATTCTCAGCATTCTTCTATAACACCATCTTTCGAAAGCTTCTAGTCCGAGTTCCAGTCTATCCATTTCTGCCTTCTTAAGCGTCGAAGCCTCGGCATCATATAGCAGAATCGAAAAGATACAACACCACATCATTGGCACTCTTAGCTTTAGATTTATGTCTCGGCTGCAAAGAACTTTATCTAATTGTTTTAACTAGAGTTATGGTACTTGCGCCTAACAAAATGGGAAGATATATAAATAACACAATTACACTAAAAGCTACGAACTACTTATAATATTAAGTAATCAGCTAATTTTGTTTACTAAGGTTGACAAAGTGATAAGTACAAAAGTTTCAACATTTATGTCATATTTAGCAAAGAAACAATGAGGGACACACATCCATTTTCGGAACATATTCGCATATTTCTGCTCTACTACAAAGTGGGCAGATTTTCAGGTCTTGTGTCACCATTCCTTGAGTCTGGTTCTATGAAGACTTTATGTCAAATAATGACTTTTTGCTGGGCTCTGGTTTTGGTACCCACACAAATATACTGTATAGTAAGGAGAGGACTGATGTGTCTTGCATCACTCAAATGGATTCAAATTTTTGCTGACCCTCTTCATGGGATTGTGAAGTGTTTGTCAATGCTGATGTACTTCCACTCTACTTTGACATGGTGCGAAAGATGGAAAAACATGCTACATAAGCTGATCTACATTAACAACATCACTAATGAAATGAAGCATCCTATAAACAGGAAGGATTTAAAACTTTACAAAATATCTGTAATATCCAGCTTTCTCGCAACATTTCTTCTAACATTATGCAACTTACCTTATATTCAAGAGGTGCCTGTGGAGTACCATGTCTCAGAGCTAATATTCATATTTCTTCAGCTTTTTATGGTCTCAGTGATGCATTTGATTTTGCAACTTATCAAACAACAGTACGACTACTTGACTGCCAATCTGAATGGCACGGTGAAAAAGTATCCCTGCGATTGCCGAAACAACTTTGAACAAATAACCCATTGCCTCATGGAATGCGATAAATTGGTTAAGCTGTTCAACGAAGTATTTAGTCGAATGCTACTACTGCTTATTGTGGATAGTTACGGCAATGCAATCGAATGCTTTATGTGGTGCCTTGATCAAGTGCAATACGACAAAATCAAAATGATGGTGGTTCCTATACTGTATATTCTACTGAGTCTGGTAATATTATGGGTCTTCTATTATACTGCCGTCCTAAGCCTAAAAGGCGTATCTCAAGGAACTGTAATTTTTATTATGACCACTTTGGTAAATTTACATCCCGCACTAAATAGATACAGTTGGATTAACAGTTTTCAGTTTCTATCCATAAGTTAGTAACTTTATTCTATTCTCAACAAATATTCAAATCAAAATCCTGTCAAATATCATATTTAACTGAGATACCTACGTTCATTTTGCTTAGGAAAATTGATTTGTCTAGCATAAGTAAAAAGGTGTTATCTCAAGGATAATGTATGTCCTTTGAGCATTAGGATTTTTAAACACTTTGAGAAAGGTTTTTATTGAAATGCATTTACAATAAGTTCTTTATTTGAACATAGCCAAGAAAAATAGCTCATATACAGGGTGGGCCAATAGTGAATGGACGGAAGATTGTGGACTTACTAGAAAATATTTCAGAAATCTGTCACTTGATCATGGTAGGGACCCCTGAGGGGTATAACATAAAAATATTGTCACTTAAATTTTGACGTTTGTACAGGGTGATTCATACCAAACTTATATTAACCCCCTATATATTATTCTATAATTAGATTCCTTGGTGAATTCTAGTGTGACTTCATGTATCATACATGGAACGAACCGTTTAGGCGCAAATCACCATTTTTGGTATAATGAGGTACCAGAAAAAAATTGAATATAGCAGCGATTATAAAAATTAGAAGGCTGTGACTTTGTGAAACGACTAAGCGTGAAATGCGCCATCTTGGATTAGATGGCTAAGTTTCAATTCTTTTTGTACTTGAAGAAATCAGTAGATTAATTAAGGAAATTTCAATCACAGATAGCTTGATTTGTTTGAATAGAAATGCCTATTTTTGTTCATGGAATCAAATGTAAGATTTGATTACCTTTCTAATGATAAGGCATTCTGAATAGCAATATTTTTTAGTTTTTATTTTATATCAATTTTTCAGTCAAATCAGTGTTTTTCAATTTTCCTACGTGTAAGCAACCCAGCAGGCCATGAAGCCTACTAGCTATTAGCCAATTTCCAAAGCCTGTAAAAAAATATTTAATCAAAGGAAAAGTACAGCAATTATTGTTGGCAGTAGCATATATCTATGTCTTCGAAATAGATAATCGCTTTTAATGCCATAAAAAGTAGTAAGTCAAAAGCAATGATACCTCTGACTGGAGCCCTTCAAATTCTTCAGTAGGTATTTCTACTTATTAGCAAATTACGGAACATGAAACCTGAATTGCATCAATCTAAATTATAAAACCCAATTTAGTTTGTAGAATAATACATGAAATAAACACAATTACGATATGGAGTAATACAAAAATTGATATTGAGAATCCTATATCATTTGAAAGGTAATCCAATTTTACGTTTGACTCTGTAAACCAAAATAGACATTCCTGCTTGAAGAAATCAAGTCAGTGATTTCTTCAATCACAAAAAGAATTCAAATTTAGCCGTCTGACCCAAGGTGACGCATTTGAAGCTTAGTCGTACCGCAAAGTCACGGCCTTCTAAGTTTCATAGTCGCTGCGATATTAAATTTTTTCTGATACCTACTTATACCAAAAATGGTGATTTGCGCCTAAACGCTTCGTTTAAAGTTCCATGTATGATACATAAAGTCACACTAGAATTCACCAAGGGAATCAAATATGCAATAATATGTAGGGGGTTCCTTTCAAAAAAATTTAAGTTTGATATGAAACACCCTGTATAACGTGAAAATGTAAGTGAAAATATTTTCACGATATAGCCCTCAAGGGTCCCTACCATAATCAAGTGACAGATTCCTAAAATATTTTTGAGTAATCCCACAATCTTTCGTCCATTCACTATTGGCCCACCCTGTATATATAAGATATGTCAATACATTTGAGAACTTTAGCATTCAGGAAGTTTTTCGGAGATTGTAACTGAAATGCTTCATGCTTGGCAAAAAAGGCGTAACTCAGAGTTCCGACACTTCATCTAATGAAACTGAGATACTGCTGATTTCCTTAGGATTTCAGCAGTTTTTAGAGATACGTCTTTTAAAATAAGCGTTTAGTTACGAACCCTGAACGATTTACGACTTCTTTCCTTAGGAATAATGTAAAGCAGCCCACAAAGATTACAAAGCAGTAAAAAAGTCAAATTATGAAAAAATTGAGATACACCTTTTTAGCTTAGAAGGGCAGTATAGCACAGATGCGGCTCCTCTCACGAGCACGGCTTCTGAATTTCTTTATATTTAAGCTTAGTGGTTTCCAAGCTACAAGCTATAGGATTGACAACTGCATTCTTAATACGTATGTATCCAAAATGGCACTGTTGGCTATCGAATGCAGTGTTCAGGTGGGTCTGACAGGAATGGCTAGGATCCATTTTATTATCTTTTTCTGGTCGATGAATATATAAAAGTTTTGGGTTTCTCCACCACTTCAACTTTATCAGCTTCCAAAAACAACCGTAGTTAATCTAATACCTCTGAGACACAGACTATCAGATATTAGATTACGGATATGTTTTAATTGTTGCTTAATACAACGCCGGTAAGGCAGTGATTTTGAGAAATGTGCAATGGAATATATTTTATTCATGATGCCCCTTGACAAGGGATGTGAAAAGTCAATAGACGCCAAACTATACAGGGTGTAACTAAATAAGTATAAAATATTTAGGGCGTGTTTCTTCATCGAAAAAAGGAGCTTTCATATAAAGAAACTTCATTGGAGCATCCCTTGTTAAGATACAGCCCCTTAAAGGGGTGCGTAAAATTTGTTTAAGAGTTTTTTTCACAGGCACTGAAAAATTTACAATATTGAAATAAACCTGACATTTTCTACTATCAAAAAGACACATAGCCAGTTATTTATTTGATTTACCCCATGGATGTAAGGGGTGGAAAACGCAACCCTTAAAATATATTTCCAATGCAACTTTTTGTCTTATTGTTTGTTTACCATTAAAAAATGTACTTCCGATAGCCTGTTCCATTCTAAACAAAAAATGTCTCTTGGATGCCCAAAATAAACCAGTTCGCAGCAAAAAATTATTTTACGAGCATTTTTACGATATTTTTACGTAGAAGTAATTAGTGGAGCTAAAAACTCTGGTGTGCTTTTAAGTTTTCATCTGTTTTATTGACGAAGGTACTATAAATCAATGAGTTACCACCTTAATTATCACCTTAATGAAACAGTTACTGTCGTTACGGCTCGAGCGTGAGCTATCATGCTGTTTGTTCATAAGTATGTAAGCATGCTTCATTTTACCCATCGTTCTGCATGATACTTACCCTGTAAGCACCAGCGTATGTTACCAAACTTCTGATGTGGTTTGTTTATATTATGGAGATTTGGACCCTGCAAATCTCCAGCCCTGCTTATATACACGGTAAGTTTTTAGTACCTGCTCGGTCGATAACTCCACTACAGCAGAAGATAGCGAAAAAAGTTGTATATAAGAGTTGTAGGCACGGATAGGCTCCTTGCTCAGAAAATATCTAGATTTATTCAGGGTGATCCATAACTACGTGGTGATCCAAACATTCATTTTTTAAATGAGACACTCTATATATTAATCCATATTCAAATTCATATATTATGTCTTAACATAATACTAATTAATGTTGAGGCTTAACAGAATGGCTCACTGTGTTGTTATGAAGTCTGGGATAGTCAAATCAATCTATCTTGAACGTTTTAGTTACATACATATGTATATTGTTTATTGGTACTTGTACAATTACCACTAATACCAATATTCTGAATGGGTCACGTTGACGACGTGTGTGCATTGCTGCAATCCACTTTCATCAATTAGAGTAAAAGCCACTACGCATATAAAAAGATATGTGTGGTATTTGCTGCTATCTATCCCGATACAATGGAAGTATTAGCTCCTTTTTCAGAATACATACGTATACTCCTATGTGAGTATTCTTTAGGAAAATATTTTGGTTTGGTACCACCATTACTTGAAACAAGATCCGGCAAGATGATCTGCCATGGACTGACATTCGTATGGATATGTGTGTTTCTTATCGCACAGATATTTGGAGTTACAAATAGAATCATGCTGTATCAGAAATATAATCTACATGTTTTGACTTTCCTCGACGTATTACAAGGAGCTTTCATGAACCTTTTCGTTGTGTCTTGTGCATGGTCATCTATCAAACATTCAAAAAAGTGGAAAACACTGTTGAGTATGCTGATGCATGTTGATGCCACCGCAAGCAAGTTGAAGTGCAGACTGTCTATTGAGATAATTTTTTACAAAGCCACTATATCCTCAATTTTATTTCTAGTGATTACAGTAGATATTTCAAATATGTTTTACTTGCCGTGGGAGAATTTATACTACATTGGTACAAGAATGTTTGTAACAATGGAGATTTTCATGATAGCAGTGATGTGTTTGGTACTGCAAAGCATCCAGATACAATATGAACAAATGTGCGTTGTTCTTCAAAATATAGTTAGTTGGAATTGCCGTTTTGAGGAAAGGAATCGTGATTGCTTCTACCATATCAGCATGTACTACAAGGAATGCAATGAGCTAACGTTGACGTTCAATGAAGTTTTTGGCTGGAATTTGCTGTTAATTTTAGTAAGCGACTACAGTGGAATCTTAATGTGTCTTATATGGGGCTTTGACAATTTCATGGTCAGCGATAAATACAGGGTGTTCATGTCAGGGCTTGCGATGGTGTTCCATCTGGTAATTAATTATTTTTCTGAATTTCCTCTGTCTTTTATGTACTTATATGTGTAAAATGTAGATACACAGTGTCTTTTCATCACAAAGTTGAGTTTTAGAATCACAAGTGTCTCTCTATATTTTGCTTTCCATCTTATTCTCACCTTCCATTATCTGCGACAATAAAATACTAGAACTATTGGCTCAACGTAAGAAGCAAAGCATAATATTGATATTACCCTATACTTGAGATACCTATTGTATTTCTAAAATTTTCAATACCTGAACTTTGACTAATATACTAAAGGCACGGTAGGGCTATACTATTTATCAAGTTTGTAGTTTCGAAAGTATAAGATGTCAAGCAATCCATAATATACACTGAAAAAAGTGGGTATTTTTACAAAACAATTACAAGCACTATTGGAGCGATTCTCCTATCTCAGATTGTAAAATCCCAGTAAAGTTTAACAAAACTACTATAGTTTTGTAGATTTACTAAATTATGTGAAAATACTTGAGTATTTTTCGAAACAATACAAATATTCCAATTTTTCACAAAATATTTGTAAAATACAAAGCTCAGTTGCATTTTTGTAACACAAAATTACAAGATAATTGTAATTTTACAAAATGTTTGTTTTTTACAGTTTTCTTTTATAAATTTATAATTATTTTAGAAAAGGGCCTCAATAATGTTAGTAAAATAATTGATTTATTCGGTTGGTATCAACGATAATTTGACTAAAACGCTTATATGGCCATTTGCCCTTAGTAAAGATTACGCGTTGCCGATGAAAGGTAGCACTGGCGGGCGACAAGAATCAGCTTGTGTGAATAGAGAAACAGCGGACGGGTCGTTATTTTATGGATTTTGTTTCGGAAGTGCTGGTATATAACGTGTAGTGGTGATAGTTTTATTTGAAGTTTCATTGGATAGAACGATAAAATGAAACAAGGTAAGCCGCCATCTTGAAAATATTTTAGCCTGAATAGTCCCATTGACTTTTGCAAAGTATTAAATTAAAAAAAATGTGAAACCTATTTCCCTAAAAATTGATTACGTTGGTCGACATTGATCGTGAGCCTTGCTCAATTTATTTAGGGATGCATTCATTTTTATTTTTCTTCGATATGATATGATTAATGTTAATCAAATTTTCGAGTCGTAATACTTTACTTTAAATACAATATCTTCTTCAATTTCAGATGAAGAAAAAAAATCCATTTACATGTTGATGAGACCCAGCTGATCAACATAAGTTCCTTTGATGAAGCAATAAAATTACTAATTATTTGTCATGTATTTTAATTTTAACCAAATTTATGAAAAACATTTTTCAGTAACTGGAAATGAGTCAAAGATATTTTATTAAGGTGCATATTGACTCTGGGATAAAATCAAGTCACACTCCCAGTAGGAGAATTTCTTTTATTAATAAACTGGCACGTTAACTAGCTGTTTGTCTGGCCGACAAGCTGATACATGCTTTTTGCCAGCCGGTAAGACTTAAACAGTTGTTTTTTTATTTTAATGTTGTGTCACCTTATTTTCATACATAAAATAAAAATATATTTATAATGACAGCCTTTTCATTAACCCTCTAGTATAACACGTTTTTTGGAAGACTACAAAGTACTTTCATAAAATGAGGTAAAATTAGAGAATAAATTATTAAATAATTTGTAAAGGAACGTATAATGGTTCTGCAATGTAATATAGTGATATTACAAGAAAATAATTTAAAATTACATATCTACAATATGATCTTACAAAATATATATTTAAAAAACCAATGTGATATCCTTAAAATTATGTAAAATCGCATAATAATTTTACAATTTACTATGTTATATCACAGACAAATGTTGTGATATTAGAAAAACGTGTTTTTGCGAATTTACAATATTAGGAGATAGCTAAATGAAATTACAAATATGATTTGTAATATTACTAACAAAATCGATGGCACTAAATAACCAACGATTTTGTTAGTAATTTTACTAATCAATTTTTAGAGTGTAGAAACTACATCCCATTTTACACCAGGAGGATAGTAGTGATAATAAGAAGTTATGAAAAGCCCACCTTTTGATAATCACATACAGGGAGGGGCAAAAGTGTCTGCACTCAGAATGCAGTGCCATAGCAACTGGTTTTACTACCCCGTCATGAAACACACCACGATACTTGACAACCTGCAGTGCGACATACTTGATATACCACCCGATAGAATGCCAAAAGTCGTGCACACTGAGATCCCATACAAAGTCATCTTGAGTGACCGAACGAAATGGGTTCTAGGAGAAGGTCGACATATGTCGAATGATACACTTCTTCTTAGGGTGCCATGCAGATTCCTGCGTAGGCGTCCATCCTTTCTCTCATCGGATCATCCTATTCATTGCAGCCCCATGTAATTCCTGGAAGTCGCTTATTCCTGTCCATTGACGGATGTTTCTCTTCTTTTCTTTTTTCTCCCAACTACCCTTCTCCCTCCTTTGACTAAGATCAAGGTAAGCCTTGAAGAATGAGACGCGTTCCCCGCGGATTATGTAGCTTAGGTAAGCTATTTTTTTATTCCTCATAACCTCACAAAGTTCTCATTCTGTTAAGCCAGCTCTCTGGAGAACGTTCTGATTTCTCACATCGTCGACCCAGGACACTCACCATTCGTCGCAGAGTCCACATTTCGAACGCCTGGATCTTATTTACAATCGCTGCCTTCAGCGTCCGAGCCTTCACGCCATACAATAGAGTAGACCAGACATAAAGCTTCATCTGAGAATGGTACACTGATATCCCAAAAATTCGGCAGAATATGCATAGATAAAGGATACTGGACTGCCATGAAATGGAATGAAACACCTTTTATAAAAATTAAAAAAAGGATATATTCCCGGTTTCAAAAAAAAAATTGTCAAATTATCATTTCGAATTCATTTTCAACATGTCAGTATGCTTTAGCCATGTCACACTCTTGTCTAAGGTGACAGCAAGGGTGACAGGTATACCAAGGAAGGCGCAGAACTTCCTCTCATCAAGCCAGAATCAGCATATTGTATATCATACAACATAGTACGGACAGCGGTCACCAGTTGGGTGGTAAATGAGCCCCATGAGCGCTGGGAATGTTCAGTCTAAAGGCATGCTGAGCAGACCTATGTGTTTTAATACCGTAGACGCTCTTAGATTGAGCAGGAAGGGACTGCGAGAGGTGGTTGGAATTATAACTGGCCATTAGACGTTCAGGGCACACCTGCAAAAGATGAGGATCGATGTGGAAAATCCTTCTTTGCGGGAAGTGCAGTGAGGCAGGGGAAGCACTAAGCACGTTATCTTCGACTGTCCTGCTTTAAGTAAAAGAAGGACTCCTGGGGGGTGGGTTGGCCCAGTGGTTAGGGTCGAGAGCTCGTGACCGGAAGGTCCCGGGTTCGATTCTCGTTAGAGGCGGAAATTTATTTCTGGTTTTTTCAACCAAAAATAAATATCCATAAAAAAAAAGCTCAGCGAGAATCCCCACCTGAGCATTCACTGTTGGCTTCTAATTAACAGTGCTGTTCCTAAGTGGCGCCGGGAAACAGTAACAAAGCCTACACAGAACACGAGGCTAATGACCAAAGTAGTCGATGCCGATGACACAGAAGAAGAAGGACTCCTATCGAAATGTAGGCCAGGAGGGAAGAGAGGTGAGCATAGCATCTCAAGGTTCACAAAGAACTTAGGGTCTCTCTTAGGATGGAACTCTGCCTGATCCCTTTGACAGGGAATGCACAATAAGTCTTAAGCCTGAGCGGCATCGATTAGGGCAACTCAATTCTAACACCCTAACCACTACAAACAATTCTCAAAAGCAAAGAGGGCCCTGTAAGTTTGTTCTTAGAATTTTAGCCTTTATTAAACAACTTACACACGCACTGTCCATATTCACGAAGATATTGGACAACTCAATTACATTAAAAGCTATCAGCTACTAAATTATTAATCAGCTACCATGTTTAATTTTGTTAACAGAATATTAACATAAGTGACATAAGTGAAATTGTTTCCGTCGTATTCAACAAAGAAACAATGAGGGATGTACGTCCATTTGCAGAACATATTCGCGTATTTCTGCTTTATTACAAAGTAGGCAAATTTTCAGGACTAGTGCCACCGTTTTTTGAAACTGGTTCCAAGAAAGCTGCATGTCAAATTATCACTTGTTGCTTGGCCATTGTTTTGATAGCCATTGGAATACGGGGTATCGTTTCAAGAACATTGATACATATCGAGTTGTCCAAATCAATTGGAGCATTTGCTGACATATTCCTCGGGATGCTAAAGTGTTTTTTGTTAACTGTGTACCTCTTTTCAGCCCTAGTGTTCTGTAGGAGATGGCAAAGCACGTTCCATAAGCTAATATATGTTGACAGCATAGCTAGAAAATTTCAAAGCGCTGGAAATTGGACATATTTGAGGGTCTACAAGACATCTATACCCACCAGCTTTGTTATAACGCTCTACAGTACTATATCATAGACTTGCTATTCGTATTTCAGCTGTTTTTCATGGTATCGGTAATCCTTTTAATTTTAATCTTTATTGAGAAACAGTACGACTGCTTGAATAATAGCCTAAAAGGAATCATAAAGAGGTACCACAACGATAGGCAAAGTAACTTCAAAAAAATAGTTCTGTACTACATGGAGTGTGATAAACTGGTCAAGCAATTCAATTTGATATTCACGTGGATGTTGCTGCTTGTTATCGCGAATAGCTTCTTCAACGCGATAACATGCTTCATATGGTGCCTAGAAGAGGTCGATTATAATCAAATCAAGATGCTGATCGTACCAATGCTGTTTATACTACTAAGTCTGGTAATAATATGAATTTCTTTTTTTTTTGTCTGTGCACTTATATACAACTGAATAATACCCGCACATACGCTACGGTCTACCTGTGCAGGTATACCAGCGCAGGCAGGCGGGAGCGTGTATGGTGTCTGACCCATGTAAGTAAGTAAGCTCGTATACCATACTTTATGTACGATCAGAAAGATTGAGAAGGAGATACCCGAAAAGACTATACAGAATATTCGTTTAAAAACTTCCCACCGCAAATTTATCGAAAACCACTGATTAAAAGAAAAAACGCCGAGACTCGTCAAAATGCTTCTTGAAAGGGGACAACTTTTTAATCAAAAACTACTTCACCACCCTGAACCCCCTGCCTTCCATGTCATCCCCTTAAAAGTTTTAAATGACAAGTGGGATCGAGTAACCGCTTGTTTTAAAAATACGTCGAAATCCTTTATTTTAACGTTTAGTTCTTTAAAATCGGTCGATTTACTTTTCGAGAAATTCAGAAATTCATGTCTGGGCGATGGTGCTGCATCTGGTAATTAACCATTTTTCTGAATTTCCTCTGTCTTTTATGTACTTATATGTGCAAAATGTAGATACTCAGTGTCTTTCTATCACAAAGCTGAATTTTAGAATCACAGTTATCTCTCTATATTTTGCTTTCCAGCTTACTCTCACCTTCCATTATTTGCGACAATAAAATACTAAAACTATTGGTTCGACATAAGAAGCAAAGCACAATATTCATACTACCTTATGAATGAAAGTAATGAAAGAGGGAGAGATGCTATCTGGTGGCTGGAACCACCAGTGCATAGGCCTACCAACAGGCCCTTTTCCCCCTCTCTCTTCCTCCTCGCCACAGCGTGTACACGTCGGATCATTTACCACCCCCCTCACATACAGATGGCGTTTGAAGGTGTTACGGCCGGATAGAAGGCCAACAAGTAGCCTTAGTCGGCTTCTGTCCAGCGAGAGACAGAACCGTCCCACCGTAGCCAGAAGTCCTGAAATAAGTTCTCTAGCTTGACGGAGGTGTCCGGAGATTCCTCTCCATCTGATAAAATGCTGGTTTTGCAACCACACCTTGGTTTTCCTTCTGATGGTACCTACTGCCAGCCCCAAAGCCGGCTCAGGACCCAGAAAGTTATTCCTCGACTGTCGCCTTGTGAACGCGTCGCCATTTCATTACCACTAACTCTAGCATGACACGGCACCCACATAAGTGACACCTGAAGTCTCGCCGAAATGTCATCCAAGACCTCTCTACATTGCAGAACGAGCCTTGATGTAAACCTGCAAGCACTTAATGCTTTTAATGCTGCCTGGCTGCCAGAGCAGATGGTGAGCCGCCTGCTTGGCCCCTCAATTTCATAAATGCGAAAGACACAAGCCAAAATCGCATATATCTCTGCTTGGAATGCCGTGGGTGAGCTTGTTTTTTGGCTCATAGACCCCAGCGCCGCGCCAGAGCCTTCGTCGGTAAGTGAGCCGTCGGTGTACCAGACTGGCCCTCTCCCCTCAAAAGGCCGCCTGCCGCTTAGCCCCCACTCTTCGCTTGTAGGATACTTCACGGTAAATTTGCAGTCGAAGTGATGTGTAGGAGGAATTATTTCACTCCCCATATGTAGGATAGGGTCATCCCTTTGCAGTTCCGAGAGCATAGCAGAGTGTCCCTTCCCAGGATTCACAGAGGACCAACTGCCTTGACTCCACAATCGGAACGCAGACACCTTTGCCTTCACCTGAGCTACCAAGTCGAGTGGAGGGAGATTCAGCAGTGCTTCTAACGCGCTCAATGGAGTCGTGCGTACTGCACTTGTTATACCAACACAAGCCAAGCGTGAATTTTATTTAGCTTTGCTTTGATTGTCTCTATCCTCACACGTGGTCACCACACCAGTAATCCATACAATAAGGACCACCTAACCTATATGTATCTTAATTTGTTCAGATAGAAAACAAAAACACAAAAATATCACTTTTCATTGCAACAAGTATTAAAAATGTTGCCCGTTATTGTTCAAGCAGTAATTCAGGCGACGTTCAAATTCCTGACAGACAGCTGCAAAAAACAGTATCACGGCAGCTTTCGATAATGCGTTGAGGTTAGGCCTATCGGTTAGTCTAATTCGTCTTCTGCTTAGCGTACAGAAGCTTAGAGAGTGCTTCGGAGCGCATCCCCACACGGGAGCGCTACTCCAACGACGGTCGGATCTGTGCCTTGTAGAGCAGCAGTAGTTGCTAGATAGTATTATAATAATGTTATATAACTGTTCAGAAGCAGTTTGGCGATTCCCAGTTAGGGAACATACCGATGGTAGATAAAAATATAAGTGGATGTGATCTCCCTATATATTATATATGTTTATTACTAATAACTTGGAGAAAATGACTGGGACATTCACGGTAATGTATCTGGACATTTCAAACACATATATATATTGCTTCGAACCTGCCAAACTTTCAAAAAAAAGTACGTGTTTGGGTACAGTTACTTCTAATTAAAACGTTGTCAACCAAACACATCAACTACGTGTACATTGATGTCATTCATTTTGATCAATTAGTGTAATAGCTGCTACTCATATAAAAACCTATGTGAGGTATTTCTTATGTTTCTCTTCAATGCAATGGACGCACTAGCCCCTTTTTCAGAATATGTACATACATTCCTAGTCGAGTATTCTGTGGGAAAGTATTTTGGTTTGGTACCACCATTCCTTGAAACAAGATCTCGCAGGTTGATATGCCATGGAGTTACATTCATGTGGATATGGGTGTTTGCTATTGCTCAATCATATGGAACTACAAAAAGGATTATCCTATACCAGAAGTATGGGCAATATGTTATGTCCTTTCTTGCTGGAATACAAGGTGCTTTAATGGGTCTTTTTGTTGCCTCCTGTACATGGTCGTCCATCAAGCATTCAAAAAAGTGGAAAACACTTTTGAGTAGGCTAATGCATGTTGATGTCACTGCAAGCAGGTTAAGGTGCAGACTCTCTATTGGGTTAAATTTGTACAAAACAACTTTATTCTCAATTTTGTTTTTTCTGTTTGCACTGAATATTTCCAACATGTTTTACTTTTCGGAGAATGCCTACTCTATCGGTACGAGGATATTTGGACTAATGGAGGTCTTCATGATAGCAGTTATGTGCTTGGTATTGCAAAGCATCCAGGTACAGTATGAACAGATGTGCGTTGTTCTTCAAAATACAGTTAGTTGGAATCATAATTCTGAAGAAAATAATGTTGATTGCTTCAGCCAAATCACCATGTACTACAGGGAATGCAATGAGGTAGTGTCGACATTCAATGATGTTTTCAGTTGGAATTTGCTGTTAATTTTAGTAAACAACTACAGTGGTATTTTAATATGCCTGGTTTGGGGCTTGGATAACTTCATGGTTAGCGATAAGTACAAAGTATTCATGTCAGTGGTTCCGATGGTGTTGCATCTGGTAAGTACCCAATTTATGATTTTCTCTTTTTTGCAAAAAAACTGTTGACAGACAACCGTTACGGAAACAACAACAAAGGGTATCTTTCAGATTTTGAATAAAATTGTGAAAAGATCATTTCGAATTTATTTTCAACATGTTAGTATGCTTTAGCCAAGTCACATCCTTGTCCAAAGGCGACAGGTGTGTTAAGGAAGGTGCAGAATTCCCTCTCATCGGACCAGAATTAGTATGTGGTATATCATACAACATGATATGGACAGCTGTCACCAGATGGGTGTCAAATGAGCACCAGAAGCGCTGGGATAAAGTGGTAAGGAATGTTCAGCCTAAGAAGATGCTGAGGTAATCATCGTGTTCTAATTCAGCATAAGTAAGGCTGTTGGATTTATAACTGGCCACTGGACGTTCAGTGCACACCTGAAAAAGCTGAGGATTGAAGTGGCAAACCCATTATGCAGAAAGTGCGGTGAGGCAGCGGAAACAGCTATGCATGTTATCTTCGACTGTCCTGTTCTAAGTAAAAGCAGCAACTCCTATCTGAATGTAGGTCAGAAGGAAGATAGGGGTGCACAGTCCAATCCGTCTCCAAGTGCGCAAAGAACTTAGGATGGGACTTTGTTTGATCCCTTTGTCACGGGCTACGCAATGAGCCTTAAGGTTGAGCGGCAACTGCTAGGGCAACTGAAACCTAGCCCCCCTCACTACCACCAAAAACTCGATGAAAAATCTCCATATCGTATCAAGCGTTCGCATTTCCGTAGCATCCAATAATATTAAAGAAACGTATTACAGCAGAAATTAATATGTTCACACATCTTCGTTCGTTGGAAAATTCTTTTAAGAAATTTATTCGAGACTCTAGAAAAGTTGCAAATTATATTAATGATCTAAAAATTATTTTTATTATTGTTCATAAAATATTTTTACATACCTATACTAAATACTTTTAAGTACTCTATTTTCAAAAATCAGTTAACATAGATTAGTTAAAACGATAATAATCAACAAAACAACCTAATCAGCGAATACCGCTCTCCTACGTCACTGTCACTATGACTTTTTGTCGAAGGCTGAAAAGAGCCAGTTTTGAATATGGTCTCATGATTTCTGAAAAACTTGTAACTACCACGACTAAAATAATGAATAATGGCTTTATTTTACTAATATAAATATTGCAAAAAGACATAATAGTAATATATCAAGGGAGCAAAGTTCAAAATGCCAAAGCACTGCCTCTGCTTTTCCATTCAACTCCCATGCTTATGGACTTATGGCACAATAAAAAACTATATACATATGCATATCAAAATTTCTGTGTCTACTCAATAAATATGTTCATTTTACCTAACGCCAATTGGTCATAAGGACCCATGCTAAGATTCTTATCTTTAATCGTTAATAGCTTTCTAAAATGATGGATAAGAAATATAGAATTTTTTAGAGTAGATGCCTAAGTGATTAGGCTTACTAAAAATGAAAAAAGATTCATTTCATCTACTAACCACTCCCGTGAACGAACTCTTACATGCTCTCCAAACCATGTTTTACAAAAGGCCGCTCACTAAATAATACTACTGGACGTTTAGGCTCTACAACACTGTGTTGTTATGAAGCTGGGATAGTCAGATCAATCTATCTTGACATTTTACTTACATATGTCATATGTATATTGTTTATTGGTAGTTGTATGATTACCACTAATACCAATATTCTGAATGAGTTACGTTAACGATGTATGTACATTGCTGCAATCCACTTTGATCAATTAGAATAAAAGCCACTGCGCATATAAAAACATTGTGTAGTATTTGCTACTATCCACCCCAATATAATGGAAGTATTAGCTCCTTTTTCAGAATGTTTACGTATACTCCTATACGAGTATTCTTTAGGAAAGTATTTTGGTTTGGTACCACCATTCCTTGAAACAAGATCCCGCAAGATGATCTGCCATGGACTGACATTCATATGGATATGTGTGTTTATTGTCGCACAAATATTTGGAATTACAAATAGAATCATCCTGTATCAGAAATATAATCTACATGTTTTGACTTTCCTCGAAGTATTACAAGGAGCTTTCATGAACTTTTTCGTTATCTCTTGTGCATGGTCATCCATCAAGCATTCAAAAAAGTGGAAAACACTGTTGAGTATGCTGATGCATGTTGATGCCTCTGCAAGCAGGTTGAAGTGCAGACTCCCTGTTAGGATGATTTTTTACAAAGCCACTGTAGCCTCAATTTTATTTCTACTGATTGCAGTAAATATTTCAAATATATTTTACTTATCGTCGGAGAATTTATACTACATCGGTACAAGAATGTTTGTAACAATGGAGTTTTTCATGATAGCAGTGATGTGTTTGGTATTGCGAAGCATCCAGATACAATATGAACAAATGTGCGTTGTTCTTCATAATATAGTTAGTCGGAATTACCGTTTTGAGGAAAAGAATCGTGATTGCTTCTACCATGTCAGTATGTACTACAAGGAATGCAATGAGCTAACATTGACGTTCAATGAAGTTTTTGGCTGGAATTTGCTGTTAATTTTAGTAAGCAACTACAGTGGAATCTTAATGTGTCTTATATGGGGCTTTGACAATTTCATGGTCAGCGATAAATACAGGGTGTTCATGTCAGGGCTTGCGATGGTGCTGCATCTGGTAATTAACTACCTATTTTTCTGAATTTCCTCCATCTTTTATGTACTTATATGTGTAGAATGTAGATACACAGGGTCTCTCCATCACAAAGTTGAGTTTTGTAATCACATGTATCTCTCTATATTTTGCTTTTCAGCTTATTCTCACCTTCCGTTATTTGCGACAATAAAATACTAGAACTATTGGCTCAACATAAGAAGCAAAGCATAATATTGCCATTACCCTATGAATGAAATGAATGAAAGAGGGAGAGTTGCTATCTGGGGGCTGGAACCACCAGTGCATAGGCCTACCAACGGGCCCTTTTCCCCCTCTCCTTACCCTAGTTCCCAAGTCCAATCCTCATCGCAAAGGTGAGGATGCCCATCTTATATACTCAGGTTCAAGAACCCTTGAACCGAGTATATTCTGCCCGTGATACCCAAGGGCTTCACAACGACAAGGAATGCGTGTCGAGGATTCTTCCTCCTCGCCATAGCGTGTACACGTCGGATCATTTACCACCCTCATCACATACAAATGGTGTTTGAAGGTGTTATGGCCGGATAGAAGGCCATCAAGTAGCCTTAGTCGGCTTCTGTACAGCGAGAGACAGAACCGTCCCACCTTAACCACAGGTCCTGAAATAAGTTATCTAGCTTGTCGGAAGTGTCTGGAGATTCCTCTCCATCTGATAAGATGCTGATTCTGCAACCACACCTCTATTTTCCTCCTGACGATACCTGCTGCCAGCCCCAAAGCCGGCTCAGGACCCAGGAAGTTATTCCTCGACCCTCGTCTTGCGAGCGCGTCCGCCATTTTATTATCACCAGCATGACTCGGCATCTACATAAGTGACACTTGATGTCTCGCCGAAATATCATCCAAGACCTTTCTACATTGCAGCGAGCCTTGCTGTAAACCTGCAACAACTTAATGCTTTTAATGCTGCCTGACTGTCAGAGCAGACAATGATCCGCCTGCTTGGCCCCTCAATTTCGTAAAAGCAAAAGACACAAGCTAAAATCGCATATATCTCTGCTTGGAATACCGTGGTGTTTCCCCCAAGAGAGAGGGGAGGGCCTCCGTCAGTAAGTGAGCCGTAGGATACCTCACGGTAAATTTGCAGTCGAAGCGATATGTAGGAGGAATTATATCACTCCTCGTATGTAGGATAGGGTCATCCCTTTGCAGTTCCGAGAGGATAGCAGAGTGTCCCTTCCCAGGATTCACAAAGGACCAACTGCCTTGACTCCACAATCGGAACGCAGACACCCTTGCCTACCCTTGAGCTACCAAGTCGAGGGGAGGGAGATTCAGCAGTGCTTCTAACGTGCTCAATGAAGTCGTGCGTACTGCACTTGTTATAGTAACACAAGCCAAGCGTGAATTTTATTTAGCTTTGCTTTGATTGTCTCTATCCTCACACGTGGCCACCACATCAGTGATCTATACAATAAGGACAACCTAACGATTGTAGTAAAGAGCCAGAACATCACCTTAGGAGTCAAGCCCCAGTTCACTCCTACAACCCTTCTGTATGCCCATAGCGAATTACGTGCCTTATTGACTTTATGTTCTACACGTTGCCTCCAATTCAGCTTCGAGTCTAGAATTACGCCTAGATATTTTCTGACTGGGAAAGTTCAAGTGATGTTCCAAAGAAGGTTGGTCGGTGGTATCCATCCAGTTTCCTTCTTTTAGTGAACATACCTAGCTCGGTCTTCTCGGCATTGTCCGATAGATCTACCTCGTTGCACAACGATTCCACAATGCGCAGAGCGCCTTGCATTATCCCCGAAACAGTAGCCACGAATCGATACCTGACTACTATACTAAGATCAAGATCATCTGCATAGGCCTGCACGTGAACACCTATATTGTTCAGCCTCAACAGAAGTTCAATCACCGCCAGACACCACAACAAGGGAGATAAGACTCCGCCCTGCGGGCAGCCCCGCGCTACTTCAACGCTATGCGAAATGTCATTCAGCATGGCAGTAGCCACTCGACCCTCTAATATGAAGAGGATCCATTCGACGAGGGAGAATCTCACTTCATGCCTCTCCAAGGCAGACCTTGTTGAATCGGAAGTGGTGCAATTAAACGCACCCTCAATACCTTGGAAAGCTACCAAGGCTACTTCCTTTTGTTCCAACGTCTTCTCCAGTTTACAAACTAGCTGGTGAAGGGCAATTTCAGCTGACTTACCAGCTTGATAAGCAAACTGACAAGCATGAGTGGCACACCCATCCAGAGGTCCATTTCTTAGATGTCTATCAATTAGCCTTTCCAAAGTCTTCAGCAAGAATAAAGAAAGGATAATCGGTCTTCGGGTGTGTATAACTACCTCTACCCGGTTTCATGAAAACGATCTTGGCCAGTAGCCAACTGCCAGGTGTGAAGCCGACGGCGAGGTATGGGAAACAGCTAAGCACGTTATCTTCGACTGTTCTGCTTTGAGTGAAGGCAGGCACTCCTATTCAAATGTAGGCCAGGAGGGAGGACAGGAGAGCATAGCATCTCAAGGTTCGCAAAGAACTTACGGTCTCCCTTAGGATGGGACTCTGTCTGATCCCTTTGATAGGGTTGCACAATAAGCCTTAAGGATGAGCGGCAATAATTAGGGTAACTCAACTCTAACACCCTAACCACTAAAAAAAGATTCTCAAAAACAAAGAGAGCCTATAAATTTGTCCTCAGAATTTTAGCCTTTATTAAATAACTTTCACACGTACTGTCCATATTCACGAAGACATTGGACAACTCAATCACATTGAAAGCTATCAGCTACTAAATAATTAATCATCTATCATGTTTAATTTTGTTAACAGAATATTAACATAAGTGACATAAGTGAAATTGTTTGCGTCATATTCAACAAAGATACAATGAGGGATGTACGTCCATTTGCAGAGCATATTCGCGTATTTCTGCTTTATTACAAAGCAGGAAAATTTTCAGGACTAGTGCCACCTTTTCTTGAAACTGGTTCCAAGAAAGCTGCATGTCAAATTATCACTTGTTGCTGGGCCATTGTTTTGATAGCCATTGGAATATGGGGTGTCGTTTCAAGAACACTGATATATATCGAGTTGTCCAAATCAATTGGAGTATTTGCTGACATATTCCTTGGGATGCTAAAGTGTTTTTCATTAATTGTATACCTCCTTTCAGCCCTAGCATTTTGTGGGAGATGGAAAAGCATGTTCCACAAGCTAATTTATGTCGACAGCATAGCTAGAAAATTCCAGTGCTCTGGAAATTGGACAGATTTAAGGGTCTACAAGATATTTATACTCACCAGCTTCTTTATAACATGTATTTTTACATTATGCAACTTATTTTATATTGAGACTGTAGCTCTACAGTACTATATCACAGACTTGCTATTCGTATTTCAGCAGTTGTTCATGGTATCAGTCATGCTTTTAATTTTAAACTTCATTGAGAAACAGTACGACTGCTTGACTAGTAGTCTTAAAGGAGTCATAAAGAGGTACCACAACGATAGGCAAAGTAACTTCAAAAAAATAGTTCTGTACTACATGGAGTGTGATAAGCTGGTCAAGCAATTCAATTTGATATTCACTTGGATGTTGCTGCTTGTTATTGCGAATAGTTTCTTCAACGCGATAACATGCTTCATATGGTGCCTAGAAGAGATCGATTATAATCAAATCAAGATGCTGATCGTACCAATGCTGTTTATACTACTAAGTCTGGTAAAAATATGAATTCCTTTTTTTTTGTCTGTGCACTTATACTGTTTTTCTGGCAAAAGTATTATGTAGTCCGAGGAAGTACAACTGAATGATACCCGCACATACGCTACCGTCTACCTGTGCAGGTATACCAGCGCAGGCAGACGGGAGCGTGTATGGTGTCTAACGTTTGTAAGTAAGTCAGCTCTTATACCATACTTTATGTACGATTAGAAAGATTGAGAAGGAGATACCCGAAAAGACTATATACAGAATATTCGTTTAAAAACTTCCCAACGCAGATTTATCGAAAACCACTGATTAAAAGAGAAAACGCCGAGACACGTCAAAATGTTTCCTTCAAGGGGGACAACTTTTTAATCAAAACCTACTTCACCACCCTGAACCCCCTGCCTTCCATGTCTTCCCCTTAAAAATTTTAAGTGGGATCGAGTAACCTCTTGTTTTAAAAATACGTCGAAATCCTTTATTTTAACGTTTAGGTCTTTAAAATCGCTCGATTTACTCTTCGAGAAATTCAGAAAAACCTTTATGTATCTTAATTTGTTCAGATAGAAAACAAAAACACAAAAATATCAGTTTTCATTGCAACAAGTGTTAAAAATGTTGCCCGTTATTGTCCAAGCAGTAATTCAGGCGACGTTCAAATTCCTGACAGCTGCAAAAAAACAATATCACGGCAGCTTTCGATAATGCGTTGAGGTGGGTCCTCCGAAGTTTAAGGTTGGGGGTATACACAATAGATTTTTAATAGCTCCATAAACACTTGTCACTATTAAGAGATCATTTACAGGACATATCAAAAGATTTGTCAAGGGAAACAACTTTTTAACAAAAAACCACTTCACCCCTTCAGGGTCATCCCTTTACTTATTTATTTTAAATGGCAAAGGGCATCAATTAATATCTTGTTTCAAAGGTATGTCAAAGTCCTTTATTTTGACATTTTTTGAAATCAGTTGATTCGTATTTAAGAAAATTATAAAAAATCTTATGTATCTTAGTTTGTTCAAATAGAAAACAAAAACACACAAACATATCACTTTTTATTGCAATAAATGTTCAAAGCTTATTGTAAGTATTTTTTTACTTTTAACTCGCATCATGCAATCACGAAGTGGTGAAGGAACAAGTTTTTTAGAAGCCTCTGATGCCAATCCATTCATTTGAGCATATTTTTGCCTGAAATTATTGGTTTCAAGCACACATGAAGTCGAACTAATTTTTATTGCAGAGCTTCAGCACAGCTGTTGTAATATCCTGCGACAGAGTGATAAAGAAGAATGAAAAGTTGACACGTCTTTGTTACATTCTGCAAGTAGACGTTACTGATGAAAACTTGATTGAGGAGTTGAACAACTTCGCTTATTTGACTACGCAACTTCAACCAAAGTTTACAGCAGGGGGTTTCTTCACAGTCAATCAGAATTTCTTCTCTGCTTTTTTGACATCTGTAGCGTCATACTGCATCATATGTATACAGTTTAGGCCCGGTTGTACAATGCGAGCTTAAGCTTCGGCTTAAGGTAAGCCGACGTTAAACCACGTCAGTTGCAAAATATCCGTTGTACAATGCTGGCTTAACCCCCCACTCCAAGCTTAACACGAGCTTACGTAAGCCGAAGCTCAACGCAAGCTTAGCTGAGGTTTAAACCTAACCTGATACAAGTGTCATGATATGTCAAGGAGGAACCTTCAAATTGCTTGTCACTTTATCAGGTCATATTTTTTAAAAGATTTGTGTCTGATTTAACAAAGAGAGCAAATGAAAGAACAGAGACAGAAACGGTCGTTGCCAAAATTTGACAGAAACTGTCATAAGTGCCTAACCAAAAAAAGGTAATTTTTTAGATGATTATGTCAGTACGTATTGCTTCATTGATGCCAACTGTAGTGAATTTCATTATCAACCAGGTTTAACTAAGCCGACGATTGTACAACGGATGTCGACTTTAAGCCTGAGCTCAGCTAAGCTTAGGCTTAACAAAGCTGGTGTTAAACCCGCATTTGTACAACCGGCCCTTAATGTAAAGAAATAAGTAACTTAATCCACTCTAATATTAGATCTTTTTTATAAAAAAAATAATAAAGAATTGTGCAAAGAGCTTTGTTTTAGTACTTAAATTTATATAATTCCCTTCTTTAAGGTCAGCCGGAAATAGGCACACAGAAAAAGAGACAAGTTAGTAAGAATGACGTTGAGTACGTCTTAGGGCCGGTTGTACAATGCAAGCTTAAGCTTCGGCTTAAGGTAAGCCGACGTTAAACCACGTCAGTTGCAAAACGTCCGTTGTACAATGCTAGCTTAGCCCCCCACTCCAAGCTTAGCACGAGCTTACGTAAGCCGAAGCTTAACGCGAGCTTAGCTGAGGTTTAAACTTAACCTGATACAAGTGGCATGATATGTCAAGAAGAAACCTTCAAATTGCTTGTCACTTTATTAGGTCATATTTTTTGAAAGATTTACGTCTAATTTAACAAAAAGAGCAAATGAAAGAACAGAGACAGAAACGTTCGTTTCCGAAATTTGACACAAACTGTCATAAGTGCCTAAACAAAAAAGGTAATTTTTCGGATGGTTATGTCAGTACGTATTGCTTCATTGATGCCAACTGTAGTGAACTTCACTATCAACCAGGTTTAACTAAGCCGACTATTGTACAACGGGTGTCGACTTTAAGCCTGAGCTTAGCTAAGCTTAGGCTTAACAAAGCTCGTGCTAAACCCGCATTTGTACAACCGACCCTTAGATTGATAAAAAGCGTGTAACCCAGATCCAAAATTTATTAGAACAAGGTACTTCTTTCATCAGTGAACGTCTTTACGGAAACAGTGATCGGGTTAACCCAATCACAAGAATCACTGCTCTTGACGTTTCATAGCAACTTGTCGCGGGAATAGCGACATTTTGATTACGTTGAGACGTAGCGGCATTTAAGAAAATAAACCGTTTTGTAGCGATTTGTTGAAAAATTCTGTTACTATCTTATTTTTGCCACTGATTACTGCTTGTCTACTCTTCTTTTCGGTTTTGCCCAGACTGTCTTGTATTGGTGTCGAAACCACAGCATAGTAAACAATCAGCACAATATCTCAGGTTGGCGACAATTACACGCGCATCCCGCCTTTTGGATGATTATTTGTAGGGATGCTAACGATACTTCGATACTTGAAATGTATCACTACTTCTGCACTAATATCGAGTGTGTCTTAGATACTTTTTGAGTGATTCCAAGCTGGTATCGCTACTTTTGTAGCGGTATCGGTACCGAAAATAATTACGAACCAAACGCGCCTCCATTGACATGTACAGTTCTATACTTGGCTACAAAATGTCGAATTGGTACCGGTATCGATATTTTTATTTTCGCATCTCTACCCAGACTTCACACCTGTAAAATTCTGTGGGAACCATTTTTATATAAGAAATTCTGCTGGTTGCTTACTATGCTGTGTGGAGACTATGTATCGGGTAATCTATAGTCGATGGGTAATCCACTATTTTTGAATGAAAGTTTATATGATATTATACATATACCTAACATCAATTGCACCCCCCCCCCCCCACGAATAAAGTTATACATAGGCTAAAATATACGTTATTTTTGTGTGGCGACAACGTAGCGACATTCTAGGCGGCTCAGTAGCGAATTTCAATCTGATCTGCCTGGCAACATTGCCTGCAGATCATTTGCATATTTGCAACTGATTTCTAATTCTTCCGACGATTCCAATCAGATATGTGCGATACCCTAATGAAAAATCCGTACCGTACCGGCGGTTCCATCCGTACCGTCCGTCCAATGCCGATTTATGTGCGCGTACCCTTAGGATCAGTTCACTCTTGTGCGGTAAGTGAACGCGATAGGATTATCCAGATCAGTAGCTGTTTTTTTTAACCATGTCTGTGTTATTAACCCAACTTTTCAGTTGTTCAATGTTCGTTTAATCCACGTAATCACAACTTTGAAGCTGGTATTAAATACTCGTATGCTAAACAATGAGTTTTATGAGTTATATATGTTGGGTGTGCTGTCACTTGTCAGTGATGAACTGATCCATCCCGATCATCCGTTTGGAAACAAAACAAGATTGAACTGTGTGGTTTCCTGATCTTTAAAAAGCTGATACTGATCGAACCGGATTGCGCTCACCTTTTTCAGCACAGCAATCAAATCCGAAGTCATGGATTAATGGAAAATGATTAAAATAATGAATAACTCAACTGACAGATGGAAGTTAGCTATACAGGGTGTCCAGTTAGTGGGTAATTCTTTGATATCTCGCAAAGAATACCTGATAGAAGAAAATGTTAAATACAAAAGTTATTTGGTTACTCAACACGCATATTCTAAAAATATTTTGAAATATACAGGGTGTTGCGGGAAAGTAGGATAGTGACCAATTTAATTTTTTTATATGGAACTATAACTTTTTTTTAAATTCTTTTAGTTTCTATTGTTAATCTCCATTTAACCTTAGAATATTTTTGAGATAGGTTGCGACGTTGCCAAGTTATAATTTATTTTCTATTAATTTCCGGATTTGCAAGGTCGCAAGAAATACGTCCAAATTGATATATTCCTTTAACTTTTCTTAATAATATTATACAGCAAGTTACTTGAATATTAAGTGGTTATTAGTTTGGATGTTACCAGCAATTTGTATCGACATGGTGTTTTTGGCAGAATTTTAAATTACAGCAACTTGAAGGTAATTTTACTTTGTTTTTTTAAATGTAACACCCTATATTTTTTATTTTAAATCGAAATATCTACTAATATTCTATCTCGCTTTGTAATATTTTTTTCGCGCTTGCGGCGTTGCCAAGTTATAAATTATTTTTCCAAATTTTTAAACAAATATCCCCGATTTTAATTTATTTTAAACAGAATCCGCTACTTATTTTTATTGCAATGAATTGCGCATGTCAAATTTAGTAAGACCTCATAATTTCAAAATTATATTAATCACTGAGATACGGCAACACCGCTTTTTCAGTAAACGGTACCGGAACGCTTAAATATTTCCAGAGCTGGAGAAGTGAAATTCAATACTTGGGGATTTTTGAACATACAGAATTCAAAAACGCTAACAGCACTGTTGTCAGATTTACCTCTTTTACGTTAGACTTCATAAATAGGGCATTCCATTCAAAATTATATAAAAACATCAAAGTTGATCACTATTTTACTTTCCCGCAACACCCTGTATATTTTAAAATATTTTTAGAATATGCATCCTAGGTAACCAAATAACTTTTGTATTTGACATGTTCTTCTATCAGGTACACCTTGCGAGATATCGAAGAAATACACACTAACTGGACACCCTGTGTGTATAGTAGCTTCAGTGGAGCTCCGTTTCACAATGTCATTTTTGTGTTTGGTTTGGAAACCAGTAGTTAATCTTATTTATCTTCAAGTTGGCACCATATTCTCCTTTACACATGGGCCAGAAGTGTATTCGTTGAATACAAACTAACTTTTGTATATGTATATATTTGGTATATGTCTCCACAGACTTGTCACATACGGTCTGTCATAGATTTATTGAAATTATTTGTTCTGAAAATATAGATAAAAAAGGAAAGAAAACCTATTCATTAATTTTACTCATGGAAACCTGATATTAGAATTTAATAAAAGCTATGCGACGTCATGGAAATTGTGCATTGAAAATGTTAAAAGAATAGTTTAACGCTTCCTGTACAACAAGTGGCACCAGTGACAAGGTTTGATGAAGCCATAGTGTATTCTAGGGGAACAACAAAGTAGTGGCATTAGTCTGAAACTGGATAAATATTGATAAACTTTATTATATTCTTCAAAACAACCTACCCGTGGTCGGAATATTATGGTTTTCCTTGCTTCTTCGCTACTACCAGCATTTATATTTTTATTGTCAGTTCTTTTGTAAGAACTTTTAGACAGCACTTCTTTCACAGCACTACTTGCTGCAAGAACGTTTGCAAGACGTTCTCACATCAGGTATACAGGCAAAATGGACACAACTTATAGCGAGCAGTTCAGTCATTTAAGACGTTCCAAAAATACAGCCTGCAACTATTTAGCAACAGTTGTATAAACGTTCTTGCAGCTGCTAAAGAATCCTTACTTCACTACTACATGACAGCTCCTTGGAACATGTATAGTGCTTGTGTAAAAATATTCCCGGTACATCAATAATGCGACAACAATGCCTTTTTTTACTAATTAAATGAGTTTCTAAATATTGCATGAATGAAGTAAAAATACTTTATACAGTCATAATATGGCATGTCATATCTTACGAATCCATCTTGTTTACGGATATATCGACCATTAAGGGTCTATGGCATAGCGCGCGACATTGAGAGTCCAGGGAAATACGTATTTCCGTGTTAGCGAGGAGGCGTGGCCGCCTGTTCCCTTTCTCCAGTATGTGTGTCTAAAATGAGGGGAGGTTTGTCCAAAAGTAAGGTCAAAAGGTCCAAATGTAAGGTCCAAAGGTCGCCATAAAAATGAATTTTGCATTAAGAAGTTCCTAACGTTACTTTTAAACTTACAGTAATAAACTGTGTAAGGCTTTCGCGGCCATCGTCCAATAAATTTGTGGTTCTTGGGTTTTTAGGCCGGCGTCGTTTAGCGTTAAAGCTTGACGTTTCGCCACCACGAGTGGATGGCATCTTCAGAAGCTGTTTCACTTCGGCGACTTCCAAAATACCGACGGCTGGTGGATCTGCACCTGTATTTATATCTACTAATGGTGACGTGGCCCAACCAGGTAACGTGTTTCTTCTTTCCTGTTGATGAAAGTATTATGATGTTTTTGTATTTCGATGGCTTCTCTGTGAAGTCTGGCATGGTATGCAGACGTTGCAGCAAGAACCTGAGTTTCGTCAAACTTGATCCTGTGACTTCCCTCCTTAATCACATGTTCAGCTACCGCTGGTTTGTCCGTATGGCCTAGTCGACAGCTAGCCTTATGTTCTGCAATTCTTGTGTTTATAGATCGCTTCGTTGTGACTATGTATACACTCCCACATGTGCATGGTATGCGGTAAACCCCCGGTGTTGTGAGTGGGTCTCTTTTATCCTTCACTGTTCTCAAATATTCCTGTATCTTTCTTGTGGGCTTGTAGATGGTCTTGACGTTTTCCTTTCGTAACATTTTTCCTATCCTGTCTGTTATTCCAGGCACATAGGGTAGAAAAGCTTTTGTTATCGGTTTAGTTTCTGGTTTTGCCCTATTTCTTCTCATTGTTCTTATTATTTCCTTTTCTGTGTAACCATTTACCTTAAGAGCATTCTTTAGATGTTCCAGTTCGGTGTCGAGTTCTTCTGGTTCGCACACTTTTCTAGCCCGTTCTGTCATAGTTACTCATACTCATACTCAATTTATTCATGTAACTATACAACAAAGTATTAACACACGTCCAAATTCCAAGTATCTAAATGTAAAGCAATTATAATTGCACACCTTTTACAATATATACACACATACCAACATTAAAATTTAAAATTAAAATATTCGTCTAACGAGTAAAAACAGTTAGTAGTTAAAATTGTTTTGACTGATGATTTGAACTTACTGTATTCCAGGTTTCTGATCTCAATGGGAAGAGCATTAAATAATTTTGCTGATAGATAGCCTGGGCCATCTTGACACCTTTTTAGTCTGTGATAAGGTGTTGTGAGCATGTTTCTTTGCCTAGTATTATAACTATGAACTTCACCATGTACTTTGTATAATTGCTCATGTTCCTTTGTGTACATCAGATTGGCAAATATATAGTGAGATGGTAGTGTGAGGATATTATAAGTTTTAAATGCCTTCCTACAGTCTTCTCTAAAACCCAGCCCAGCCATAGCTCTAATGGCTTTTCTCTGTAGGTTGGAGAGTCTGCTAACATGGGCAGAGTGACCCCAAATCAAGATACCATACGTCATGATAGAGTGGAATACTGCATGATAGGATGTTTTCAAGACGGTTTGGGATACACAATTTGAAAGACTTCTTAATAGATAGATGGCCTTAGTAAGCCTTGTTGAAATATTGTCAATATGGACATTCCATTTAAGGGTGGGATCAATAGTGACTCCGAGAAACCGGATGTTAGTTAATTCGCCATTTATTGCTCCACAATCTCTTAGTGAAAATACTATCCTCTCCGTTTTTTCTTCATTCAATACAAGCTTATTTGCAGCAAACCAATGCTTAGCTTCAGATTGGACTTCATGCAACAGATGGGTAGCTTGATGGAGTGTATCAGCCTTCACAGATATCGTGGTGTTATCTGCAAAAGGGGTGTACTTTGCTTCTGCATTGCTGAGGGGGAGATCATTAATGTAAATTAAAAAGAGAATTGGCCCCAAGACAGAGCCTTTCCTCAGAAGCTATCCCAGCAATCCTGACTATCTGAGATCTGTTTTCCAGATATGAACGAATAAGTTCAATACTATCAGGACTAAAGTTGTAGTAGTGAAGCTTGCGTAACAAAATGTGGGACACACAATCAAATGCTTTTGTTAAATCACAGAAAAGCACAGCATTATATTGAGAGTTGTTAAAGCCAACAAGAATATCAGAAATGAGGTTTAAAATGCCTAAAGTAGTGTTTTTTCCCGCACGAAATCCAAACTGACTACTTGTAATGGAATGCTGTTCAAAGAATGTAGTCAATCTCACGGCCATACATTTTTCCACAACCTTAGAGATTGCTGGCAGCAAAAAGATTGGGCGGTAATTAGAGGCATCATCTTTGTCCCCTTTTACTTCCCACACCGATAGGTGAGGGGAGTATTGTAATCGCGAAAATTTTCGATTGTGAGATAATACACTTTTTGGGCGTTTCATTATGTCTACATAACGAAAATCCACGTCACTCATTTCCGTCGGTCTGTCTGTCTGTCGGTCTGTCTGTCTGTCGGTCTGTCTGTACGCGTTTTTCTGTCCTCGTGATCTCAGTAACCGCTGCATGGATTGTGATGAAATTTGGGCAGCGATATGCTGTGAGGTCGTAGTAGGTAACGCTGCTATAATTTTGAAAATCGGTGCATTGGCGGCGGAGTAATTAGCAAAAAACGAAAAATTTCAAATATTCCCCAAACTTTTTAGGCGTTTTAGGTGTTCCTGATCATTTTCTACTTTTTTTGGGTGGGGGTGGAAATTGGGGTGGTTGGGGGTTGGGGGGTTGTAAAATTGAAAAATTTGTTGTATTCATAATAGACTACCCACTGACCTGTGAAGGAAGACCTAGCGACATAAATAACTTTTTTAGGTCTATCCGAACATTGCTTTATGCCTATTACAGAAACTAAAGGACTTAGAATTTTTCCGATGTATACGTATGAGTATTGCTTTAGATCGTTCTATATTATGTAACGAAGAAACTGCTCAATTGATTTTAATGAAATTTTGACACAGTCTTACTACCGTGTCGGGGATGGAAAGTGCGTATGATTTTTATAAATCGTGCCAGTAGCGGCGCAGAAATAATAAAAAAACTAGAAATATAAAAACAGCTCAAACTTCGCTTTTAAGTGTTTTAGAAGTTCCTGATCATTTTCTGAGTTTTTCTGGGTGGGGGTGAAATTGGGGTGGTTGGGGGGTGGGGGGTTGAAAAACTGAAAAATTTGCTGTATTGATAATAGGCTGTTCACTGACCTGTGAAGGAAGATCTAGCGACATAAATCACCTTTTTAGATACATCTGAACATTGCCTTGCCTATTACAGAAACCAAAGGGCTTAGAATTTTTTTTTCTGGTGTAAACATACGAGTATTGCTTTAGATCGTTCTATATTATGTAACGAAGAAACTGTTGAATTGATTTTAATGAAATTTTGACGCAGTATTACTACCGTGGCGAGGATGGAAAATGCGTATGGATTTTATAAATCGTGCCAGTGGCGGCGCAGAAACAATAAAAAAACTAAAAATATAAAAACAGCTCAAACTTCGTTTTTAAGTGTTTTAGAGGTTCCTGATCATTTACTGAGTTTTTTTGGGTGGGGGTGAAATTCGGGTGGTTGGGGGGTGGGGGGTTGAAAAACTGAAAAATTTGCTGTATTAATAATAGGCTGTCCGTTGACCTGTGAAGGAAGACCTAGCGACATAAATCACCTTTTTAGGTCCATCTGAACATTGCCTTGCCTATTACCGAAGCTAAGGGACTTAGAATTTTCTGCATACATACGAGTATTTATTGCTTTAGATCATTTTGTATTTTGTAACGTGGAAACTATTAAATTGATTCTAATGAAATTTTGACACATTATTATTACTGTGGTGAGGATGGAAAACGCGTATGCTTGTTAGAAATCGTGTCAGTGGCAGCGTAGCAATAATCAAAAAGCTGAAAATATGAAAGCAGCTCAAACTTCGTTTTAAGATGCTTTAGGGGTTCCTGACCGTTTTGTACCTTTTTTGGGTGGGGGTGAAATTGGGGTGGTTGGGGGGGGGGGGGGGGGCGGGGGGTTGTAAAATTGAAAAGTTTGTATTATTGATAATAGGCTGTTCATTGACCTGTGCAGGAAAGGCCTAGCGGCATATGACAATTTGGGGGGGGGGTACTGGCGATGATTTTGTTGCAAGGGGATCTCAGACTCCTTATGCTATGGGAAAATAATAAACTGGTATCACCGTAATGTGTGGGAAGTACTGAGTCAATCAACTTGACTCCATTTTTTTAAATATCGGAACAACAACAGCTTTTTGTAGTATATCTGGAAAAGAATTGCTTTGAAAACAACTATTGATTAATTTAGTTAAAGGAATGACTATTAAATTTTTTATGACCTTAAGTAATTTGACGCTTAAGCCAAATATGTCGCAGCTGCTTTTGTTTTTAATACTATTTAATATATCTCTAACTTCGTTAAATGAGAATCGTTGAAAATTGAATGTACGTAAGGAGGCGTTTTATTTTCTAGGTTTAGCATAGGATTCAAGTCACCTGATTCAATACTATCAACAAGGATTTGAACAGTACTACTGAAGTAGGTAATAAAAAAGTCATTTGGGGATATAGCCGGAATGCATTCATCTTTAGTGATTATTTTCGTGTGTTTGTTTATAATTTTCCACATGGCACGAAACGGATTTTTTGAGGGCTTAATAATCTTGTCATTATTTGCAATTTTAGCAGATTGTATAGCATTATTGTAAACTTTTTTATATGATTTGTAAATTTGGATGTCGGCTGGTTGCTTATACTGCTGCTGCCGACCTCATATAGAAATTTAAGATGGTTTCGCATGTATTTTAAATCCTCATTAAACCATGAGTTGCTACCTGGCTCATCTGACCTGACTTTGTAGGTTTTCAATGGAAATGCCTCGATATAGGAATTCTGCAATAGAGTGAGAAATTTATTAAATTTTTCTGTTACTGTTAAGTTGTTATTGTCAACGAAGTCAAAAGAACTACCTTCA
Source organism: Callosobruchus maculatus (assembly GCA_951848785.1). Lineage (NCBI taxonomy): Eukaryota > Metazoa > Arthropoda > Insecta > Coleoptera > Chrysomelidae > Callosobruchus > Callosobruchus maculatus. Next base: position 7,731,974 of record CATOUR010000006.1, read on the forward strand.
ACCAAATGATAAAACTTAAGCAATCCTAATTGGGTTACTGGTCTGAACTGCCTTTGCACATAATCTGGCGAAGTATTGATTCTCAAGTCAAATGGTAGTAGCTGTGATTTATGGTCACAAAGCTGATATTCTAATATCTGAGCATTTAAAGTATCAGAAGTGAAATTTATAAAGACATTATCTAGACATGAAGTACCTCTAGTAGGCTCAGTGAAGGTAGGTTCAAAACCGTGGCTTCTTAAGAGGTCACAAAGTAGAACAGCTTCTCTCTGTGATGAGCCAAAATGCACATTGTAATCTCCTGCTAGCATTACATGTTCATAGTTATTTATATCACTTAGGAGCTTATCTAACTGCTCTAAAAAGGTGTCAAAACAGCCATTAGGTGATCTGTAAATTGCTACCACATAAACATTAAAATTTAGATAAAAACACAACTTTCTATACATTTCTCTATATTAAAATTATAAATAGAGTCCACTGACTGCACATCCAGTTCGTTTAGTGTAAAGATCGCCGTTCCACCTCCAGGAGAGAGCTCTCTAACAGAATGAGATGAACAGTTATAGTTCTAATAATTCCGTACTTTTGAGATAGGTGGTGGTTTGATTCTTTATGTAAGTACCGGTCAGTATGAGTTGGCTTTCTATATACCTTGTGTCCTAATGTAACTCCGGACATGGGTACCCATCCTAAAGGGCTTAAAGACACTACCATATCGCGAATGGGCGGGGCTATCAACGCTACCTGGTTGGGCCACGACACCATTAGCAGGTATAAATTCAGGTGCAGATCTACCAGCCGTCGGTATTTTAGAAGTCGCCGAAGTGAAATACCTTCTGAGGATGCCATCCACTCGTGGTGGCGAAATGTCAAGCTTTAACGCTAAACGACGCCGGCCTAAAAACCCAAGAACCACAAATTCATTACAGTAATAAATCAGAAAGCTGATTGAAGAAGAAAGCTTGCTCTATGTCACTTCGGTGGCCTTGTTTTGATATCGTGTTTGGTTGTTAAATTACAGACACTTGAAGAGTGTATGATTTTGCATTGCGAGTTTTTTTGCACACTAAAAAACTTTTTTTTAAAAATTGCTCTGAGATATCATTCATTACGGTTTTAGCTGTCACCTTTTGAAATAAATAATAAGTGATTGTGCGTCTACTTGCGAATCCGAATTTTACACGGCAAATATATGTATATGTATCGATTTGTGTACCCAAGCCCTTAATAATCTTGAATAGTACCATTAACAAGCTTACATCCACAGGGCTTGATTTCATTGCACACGAAATTTTGCTGTGCATCTTGCATAAAATAATGACGAATTTTTCACGCGCTCGGTATTCAATGGATATTTCAACACTGCTTTATATTTAATTTTAATCAACCAACAGCAAAAGCCATTTATAGGACAACACTCGTCATAGTACATATGAAAAAACTAGATGTATAAAGTATAAACGTGCTCACCCACTTAGGCGAAGCGTCGCGAACGAAAGCGGCGCGAGGCGAAGCGTCATTTAACCGATGTTCGCAAACTGGGGCGAAGCGACGCGAAGCGTCGCGTCGCGTCTTTTACGGCGCGACGCGAGCTTAATTTGTTTTTAAGCAGTTAAACGAGGCACGTTGTCTAGTGAGGTACGATAAGCAGTTCATCAGAAGAGGAACTCTTTGTATTGAGTTGAATGGACTAGTATCACGAGGATAAGAACAATGATTTAATTGTTATAACCGCTTAGTGCATACAAAAATAAACGTACTGCTGCATTTCGTTACTTTCTACATCATTTTGTTTTTTAGTAATTCCATTCTAAAGTTTAAAGAAAGGAATTCAAATTCAGCCAATCAGTGCCAACCGCGCGAATCATCAGCAGTGCATTGTTGCCAAGAACAGCTCCGACTCGCAAAACATTTACATTTCACTTTACTGTTTCGTGACTTGTCTTCCGTCAATTGAGGTTTTGAATAAAGAAAAAAATATATTTTTTTGTGATAAATCGAAAGATCATATATAAGTTTTATAACAAAACCGTTTTTGTTTTCTTTTTTTTCGCAATAATTCAAAAGTTATATCAAAATAAAAATGGGTTTTTGAATCGAGTACCGAAAACACGCCGACTGCTCCCGAACCCGTAAGTACCTAATCAAATATGTCTTATTGAAACTATCTGGTGCATGTTCGGCTGGCCTAGTGGTTAGAGTATTGGCCAATGGATCCGTTGGTCTGGGTTCGAAGCTCAGCCTGTCCAGTTTTTTTTTATTTTTTTTTATCAAATAATTCATTCATGTGCTTTTTGCACTTGTTATGTACATTTTTTTCTACGATCAACATAAATATGTTTTTGAAACAAATTCTATCAGACATATTACTTGCACTGCATAGTGCAAAAACTAAGTACAGGACGCGGTGGACAATTCAAAAAATCAGTTCAAATGGTGTTTGTCCGTCAATATCAACCGCCAATTTTTTTTTAAATGTAATAGTTGGTTAATAAAACAAAATCCATTCATTTTTTAAGTTTTTAATATAAACATAAAGTAAGTCAAACTCGTAATCACAACAGTCTTCTGTTTATCACTTGGTATCTTTATTTATTTAACTTTGAGCAATGAAGCTTAATAATTAAATTTTCATAAAAATTTAACAAACAAAAATATATATAAACGCAATGCAAACAAACAAAACTTATTCTTCTATGAGTTTCAATGTTATAATTATCTTTACTGTACGTAGATGCTTTTCTGTTAAAACGTTTGTTAGTAATTTCATCGTATATGAAATGAATCCAATTTTTTTAAATAGATTATTAATATGTACATCCCAACGTAAGTGTGAGTCTATATATATTCCTAGATACTTTATACTTTTTTCTATGTTCGGGACTAAAAAATATAGTATTATTTTTGTTTACTCTTATGTAAAATAATTATACTTATAGTTTATTTATCATATAAGTATGTATTATCAATAATAATATTAAATAATAAAATAATTATTTTAAGTTTTGGTCAAGAAGATAATTATAACATTGAAACTCATGGAAGAATAAGTTTTGTTTATTTGCATTGCATTTATATACTTTTGTTTGATAAATTTTCATGAAAATTTAATTATTAAGCTTCATTGCTCAAAGTTAAATAAATAAAGATACCAAGTGATAAACAGAAGACTGTTGTGATTACGAGTTTGGGTTACATTATGTTTATATTAAAAACTTAAAAAATGAATGGATTTTGTTTTATTAACCAACTGTTACATTTAAAGAAAATATTGGCGATTGATATTGACGGACAAACACCATTTGCACTGATTTTTTGAATTGTCCACCGCGTCCTGTACCTACTTAGTTTTTGCACTATGCAGTGCAAGTAATATGTCTGATAGAATTTGTTTCAAAAACATATTTATGTTGATCGTTGGAAAAAATGTACGTAACAAGTGCAAAAAGCACATGAATGAATTATTCGATAAAAAAAAATGGACAGGCTGAGCTTTGAACCCAGACCAACGGATCCATTAGCCAATACTCTAACCACTAGGCCAGCTGAACATGCACCAGATAGTTTCAATAAGACATATTTGATTAGGTACTTACTTACTTACTGGAATCTGTAATCTGATTTCAAACATTCAAAAAGATATTTATTTCGATCGTAGAGGTCGTCCTGAGCTGCAAACTTCATTCATCGGCTATATTGCAACAAATATACACTAGTTACTAGCCCCGGATCACGGGATATTAAAACCACAAAACATATCAGACGGGAACCGAAGACAAGATAGATGAGCCAGCCCGCGTACAGCTCCGGCATTTCGCGCGCCATCAGGATGCGGCAACACAGCACACATATCTGTCTTTTGATTGGCTGTTCGCCTTCAGGGCAGTGACGTCACTGCCCTAGGAGAATTCAAATATTTTCCTTATTTTCACGGCTTTCCTGTGCCCAAAAAAATCTGAGAAAAAAATGAGATGCTCTTTTTGACGCACTCTATCATATGCAACCAAAAAAAAAATTCATGATACTAGTCCATTGCCACTATGGAAGAAGAAGAAAAGAAAAAAACAAAAGAAAATGCTGGGTAATTAAATTACCTTTGTAATTGATGTCTTTGTATCACGGCCAGAGACGGCAATTTAGCACCACTTCCTACAAAATACTCCTAAACATTGAAAATATGCGAGAGGCATCAAGAAATATTTGGATCTTCTCGCCGCCTGGTACCGCCCATTCAGGCGAAGCGAAGCGAAGCGTCAAGAGAAACGACGCCTAGTTGAGGATTTCTGGACAATCTATGAAGTTATTCAGTAGCTTAAACAAAAATATAACAAATGCGCATCTTCTTGTAAGATATAGTGAAATCACGTATAAACGATCACACAGTAATTGGTCATTTATATCTGTTTCAGGATAAACACAATCTATTTTGACTTCATGATAGGATTGCCAGATAATGCTTGCATATTCCGATCTTATTGAATCTCTTGCAGTTCCTAATTATGAAGCTGTAAGCTCTTAACGCTTCAGATACCTTCAAAGAGATATGCTGTGCAACTGCTTGACGTCAAACGTTACACCAAGATCCTTAATAGTTGTACATCTATCAGTTACAGAATCTTGAACAGTATATGCATATTGGCAAATAGCTTGCCTCCTGCAGTAGATCACAACCTTGCATATACTAACGTTTAATTTCAACCTATTATTTACACACCAAGCGTTGACTAAATCTAATTGGATTTGAAGGCCAGAGCAATCATTAACAGTGCTGATTTGCGTAAATATCTCTAAGTCGTCAGCGAAACACAATCTACCACAATCCAGCTGGTTACAAAGATCATTGATGAACAAGAGGGAGAAACTCCAGACTACATAGCTGATCTAAAACTATTATAATAAGCGTACTGTTTTCTATTGTCCAAGTAAGATTTGATGGAAAGTTTAGCACAATCAGTAAACCCATAATAAGAAAACTTATTCAATAGAACTCTATGATCCAGCTTACAAATGCTTTTGCTATATCCGTAACGTCAACCTGACTATTATTATCCAGAGCTTCACCTATATACTGGGTGATGGTGAAGCTAATATAAGCGCGTTAGTGTGAGTTAATTTTGAAATGTATTATCTAAAAAACCACGCGTATACTAATATCTGCTGGACAAAATGGATACAAAACTTGATGTGAAATCAATTGCACCAATCATCAGGCTAAAAACTTCCTGGTATTTAACGACTTCCACATGCACACTTACACTAAATGAAGTACAATTTGAGTGCTCGGTGCTACCAGTTTTGAGATAAAGCCTAAGCTGGAGCGGTTTCTTGAAGATGGAGCTCGAGAGGCATTCGTACTGCAAACCAATTCGACATCTGTTGATTCTACTGAAAATTGGCAAGCACATAGGTTTTGCACCAGCATTGTATGCAACGCATTTAACTAAACGTTGGTTTATGGCCATCAGTCTAATGTGGATGCCGCTCGTATTGCTATCTCCAATACCCGTAATATTATTCAAGGATAGACCTTTCCTACAGAACAACTATGTCATTCGACCCTTTTTTATTTCACAAGGAGTAACGGGCATATGCTTTGCTCTGATTTATCTTCGCTCACTTATTGGAAGAATAAGAAAATGGAAATCTCTTGTGGAAGGATTACTGGATTTGGAACGTATATCGAGTAATGCCCCATTTATGACATATCAAAGACAACGATCGTACAGTACAGTAATTGTATTTATGTGGTCATTACCAGTAATAGTTAAGAATGTATTGATTCTCTGTTCCAGACCAGCAATATACTTTAAATTCATTACATATGTAATTTATGACATTGGCTTAATATTTGTGGCGATTTCGGTGAGCTTAATATTGCAAATCATATGTGGCCACTATAAGTGCCTAATCGCAGCGTTGACAGAAACAACGGTGACACATTTCGCCTCAAGCAGAACGACTAAGGAGAAATTCAAGCAGCTGGAACTTTATTACGGACGTTGTCAAGATGTTCTTGTGGTGCTGAATGAGATTTTTAGATGGACGTTGTTCATGGCTCTGGCTTCCACGTATTTAGGCATCTTAAATGTTATTACATGGAACGTATCACAAATTGCAAAGGAAGCATGCATGAGCTTACATGATTTCCTACTCTCGTCAACAACCACATTCTCATACGTGGTAAGTATATTCAACTGCTACTTTAATTATGATAAGCCTAAGACTGAGTCTAAGTCTTTTACTTCTCGTGACTTTGGCAAATTTTGTAATAGTGTTTTCAGAAATAACCTAGTCAATTGTAATCTCGAGGAGATATTCCATATTCATGACATTGATACGAAAATATAAGGGCTCAATAGAATTATCCTAAATGTGCTAAACGACATATTCCATTAAAATCCATTAAAACTGTAGAAACGAAAGCACCTTGGATTGAAGATGTTATTAAGTAAGCGATGGTAAACAGGAATAAGGCCACTGCTAGACTTAGAAAGAAGCATTCTGTAAAAAATGTTTCAGAATACAAGCTGCTAACGAATTTGGTAAATCATAAAATCTCACAACAAAAAAAGATCAGGTATTTTGAAAATCTATCTTTTAATAGTAATAGCACGGAGCTGTGGAAGGTATTAAAATAATTGAACATCCATAATTAAGTAACATAAAGCTTAGAAAACAAGTTCGAAAACCCTGATGATATAAATGAGCATTTTATCAACAGCATTCCAAAAAACAAGGGCACGTTTGGGAACGATCACTAGTTACGAAATAGAATCTGTGGTAATGAGCTTTCGTTCAACCTAGTTACCGAGTCTATAGTCTTAGAAACCTTACAGTCAGTCAGAAATGCATCTTCGGGCTTTGATGGGGTATCGATGCTAACAATTGGGTTAAGTTACCCATCTATATTACCTTATTATCTTATTTAATAATTATGACCACCTGAATTCCCTTCCGTATGGAAAATGCAAATATTTTTCCTATTCCTAAGGCTAATAATTCTAAACATTTAACAGACTTGAGGCTCATAAGTATCTCATGTGAATTAGAATTTTGCCCTCAACTCAGTCTGGCCTTAGTAGCTGAATATAGTAGACGATTAGACGATATACTATAGTCATTAGAGAAAGACAACAGTTTTGGAATTTTTGACACTATACCATACCACGCTTCTGTCAATTTTTAAATCATGTAGAGCGTGTCACGACATCGTGGAACTCTTTAAATCATCCCTCAAGAAACGTAGCCAAATTCTTAAGCTTGGATCTCAGAATTCGAGTTAAATCTGGAGTTCCACAGCATTCTTTACTGAGACCTATGCTTTTTACAGTATACACTAGTCAGTTCATCAAGTTTGTCAAAAGTATCACGACACACATGTATGCTGACAAGAGAGATCGATATCTAAGTACCCTAGCAGACATTTTTGAAAAGCATTCACTAGTACTTAATTCAAATAAGTCGTTAGCTGTTTGCGATATTCGCCAAGAAACCCAAGCACCAGTTTTTGAGTCAGAATTTGGATACTAAAATAAGTAGCATTAGTTTCAAAACAGCCGGCCTCTTTAGGCTTACTGATTGATCGGAATTTAAGGGCCATATTCATAGTCGTCTTTTGAGTAATACTTGAGGTTCTCTTAAGTAATACTCAAGGAATACTTAAAAGTCGTATTTATAGTCGAGTATCCCTTAATACTTGAGGGTCCCTTAAGTAAGGTTTTGTGTTTCAAAGCCTTACTTGAGGGTCCTTTACGTGAGTTTCCCTTGAGTAATACTCAAGTAAAGTTAACATGACATTTCGTTGCAGTCAAGGCGATTTTGTAGGTTCATTTTGGAGTACGGTGTTGTTAGTTTCTGTTACATCCGGAAAAATGTCTGGCACAAAACGCGAAATACTGGTACAAAACAGAAAGGGATAACAGACAGAAAACATCAAAATGCGTAGGTATAGACATAAAAAATTGACTGATATTTGAAATATGACAACGTCACCAAATGAATCCCGCCATATCGTAGGCTTTCTTTGTGCATCTTCTTCCTAGACAACATCTAGAGATGGGGGATTTATTTGGCGACGTTGTCATATATCAAGTATAAGTCAAATTGTTATGCCTATGCCTACGCATTTTGATGTTTTTTGTCATCTCTTTTTGTTTTGTGCCAGTATTTCGTATTTTGTGCCAGACATTCTTCTTGCAAAACTCTTTGTCTCCACAGATTCAATACCTGAAGCCTTCTGACGTTCTGAAATGCGTTACATATCATGCAAAAAAGAAAGCAATTAAATATCTGGCCCTTCAGGGCAGTGTTAATACAAGTGCTCCATTTGAAAAAAAAATACTTTGCAGGTATTTTTCAAGTTTTTCAAGATTTCCGAAATATTCGACATTTTTTCAGCATCATATTTGAATTTTCTTGACAGGTGATATTCTCGTAACAAGAAAAAGTTCAAACGAAAACTGAGTGGAATTTTTGAAGGTACTATAGGGTCTATCATACCGTGCTCCAACACATTTTTTTCTGTACGTCAACTCTTAAAACACACCCCAACTTTTTTCTTCAAATAGCATCCAAAACAGTGATACTAAAACCCATGATGTCGTTTTATGTCGCGCTGTGAATGTAGCCATTTTACATTATTAGTACCTACTAATTTCCATATTACTTCCCACACCGATAGGTGAGGGGAGTATGATCGCGAAGATTTTCGATTTTGAAATAATATGCTTTTTGGGCGTTTTATGATGTCTATATAACGAAAATCCACGTCACTCATTTCCGTAAGTCTGTCTGTCTGTCTCTCTGTCTGTCGGTTTCTCTGTCTGTCGGTCTCCCTGTCTGTCGGTCTGTCTGCCTGCCTGTCTGTCTGTCGCGTTTTTCTAGCCTCGTAATCTCTATAACCGCTACATGGATTATGATGAAGTTTGGGTAGCGACATGCTGTGGGGTCGTAGTATGTAATGCTGCTATAATTTTGAAAATCGGTGCCTAGTGGAGGACTAATTAGCAAAAAACAAAAAAATTCAAATATTCCTAAAACTTTGTTTTTAGGCGTTTTAGAGGCTTCTGGTCTTTCTTTAGGTGGGTGTGAAATTGGGATGGTTGGGGGGTGGGTAGTTGCAAAACTGGAAAATGTGTCGCATTCATAATATCTACTGGCCTGCGAAAGAAAGACCTAGCGGCTTAATACACTTTTTTATGTCCATCCGAACATTGCCTTTCCTGTTACAGAAACCAAGGGACTTACAATTTTCTCATGTATACATACGATGAGTATTGCTTTAGATCGTACTGTACTGTATAACGAGGTAATATTAAATTGATTTCAATGAAATTTTGACACCTTGGCGAGGATGGAAAAAGCGTATGATTTCTAGAAATTGTGCCAGTGACGACCCAGCGATAATAAAAAACCAGAAAATATAGAAACAGCTCAAACTTCGTTTTTAGGAGTCTTAGGGGTTCCGATCATTTTCTCCTTTTTTTGGGTGGCGGTGAAATTAAGGTGGTTAGGTGGCAGGGGCCTGAAAAATTTTTTGTATTGATAATAGGCTCTCCATTGACCTGGAAAAGAAGGACCTAGCGACATAGTACACATTTTTAGGTCCATCGGAACATTGTCATGCCTAGTACAGAAACCAAGGGGCTTTTCTTTTCTGATACAAACTCATGCATACGAGTATTCCTTTAGCTTGGTCTGTATTGTGTTACCTGGAATTGATTCTAATGAAATTTCGACACAGTACTATTACCGCAGCGAGAATGGAAAATGCGTATAGTTTTTCGAAATCGTGTCAGTGGCAGCACAGCAATAATGAAAAACTGAAAGACTAGAAATAGCTCAAAATTCGTTTTTAAGCGATGTCGTCTTAGTTCCTATAGAGATGCAAGAAGCTATTTACGAGTGTTTGATGTATTATGCTTTTGAATATTCAATTCATCATTTGAAACTACAACTGATGCGTTAAAATTTACAATTGATTGTTTGGAACTTCATTTGATGCTTTAGAAAATTCACTTAACTACTTGAATTTACAATTGAATTTACGCTTTAGAAATTTAATTTGATCATTCAGAAACTGCTCCGCTAGAAATGGTGCAGTAAACTATCTATTGTTTAAGTGTGCCTGAAAGCAAAAGGTGAGTTCGACTCACTCTAGTAAGAGTTAGTCGTAATGCGTGTCATTTGGAAAACGAAAACTTAATGGATTGACGCGTATACTAATGTCTGATAGACAGAATAGATACAAGTCTTGATGTGAAATCAATTGCACGAGTCGTCAGGCTAAAAACTTCCTGATACTTAATGACTTCCACATGCACACTTACACAAAACAAGGTACAGTTTGAGTGCTCTGTGCTACCGGTTTTGAGATAAAGCCTAAGGTGGAGTGGTTTTTTGAACATGGAGCTCGAAGGGCATTCGTACTGCAAACCAGTTCGACATCTGTTGATTCTACTGAAAATTGGCAAGCACATAGGTTTTGCACCAGCATTGTATGCAACGCATTTAACTAAACGTTGGTTTATGGCCATCAGTCTAATGTGGATGCCGCTTGTATTGCTACCTCCAATACCCGTAATATTATTCAAGGACGGACCTTTCCTACAGAGCAACGATGTCATTCGACCCTTTTTTATTTCACAAGGAGTAACGGGCATATGCTTTGCTCTGATTTATCTTTACTCACTTACTGGAAGAATAAGCAAATGGAAATCTCTTGTGAAAGGATTACTGCATTTGGAACGTATATCGAATAATGCCCCATTTATGACATATCAAAGACAAAGATCGTACAGTACAGTAACTGTATTTATGTGGTCATTGCCAGTAATAGTTAAGGTTGTATTGATTCTCTGTTCCAGACCAGTAATATTCTTCAATTTCATTACATATAGAATTTATGAGATTGCCTTAATATTTGTGGCGATTTCGGTGAGCTTAATATTGCAAATCATATGTGGCCACTATAAGTGTCTAATCGCAGCATTGACAGAAACAACGGTGACACATTTCGCCTCAAGCAGAACGACTAAAAAGAAATTCAAGCAGATGGAACTGTATTACGGACGTTGTCAAGATGTCCTTGTGGTGCTGAATGAGATTTTTAGATGGACGTTGTTCATGGCTCTGGCTTTCACGTATTTAGGCATCTTAAATGTTATTACATGGAACGTATCACGCATTGCAAAGGAAGTATACATCAGCTTACATGTTGTCCTACTCTCATCAACAAGCACATTGTCATACGTGGTAAGTAGTCCGGGATCCCAAGCCCATTTTCACTACTTACTACTAAGAAGCTAATTTTGCGTGAGTAGCTTCGTTGCGATGAGACGTCCAACAATTGTCTATACGAAAATTCTCGATTGTGGTAGCTGACAGAGGTAGCAGCAATGAAATATGTCAATTTGACGAGTGTCAAAAATTAATTACTAACAGTTAATTTTTCAACTAAGTCTTAAGAATGTGATCAACCTTATTAGAAAAAATGTTTGTCCTACAAAATCTATGGTTTGATCACATTGTCCCCCTCCATCCAACATGTACCAAGAACTGGTCATACAAATTTATTACTAACAGACTGATTTTTTTACTATTGCTTCGTTAATATTTATACAATTTGACAGCAACATTGTCCTACAAATCACGTGGTATGTTATTCTAGTCCTACGCTCAGAAGTTGTAGTACAAATCCCGGGTGTAAAAATAATTACTATCAAGTCTAATGTTCGTGGATAGCTTCGTTGCGATGAGACGTCCAACAATTCTCGATTGTGATAGCTGACAGGGGTAGCAGGGATGAAATATGTCAATTTGACGCGCGTCAAAAATTAATTTATTTGACTAGATACTATTATGTGCTGTTATGCAGGATCCAGGATGCAGGTATTACGCTACGGTGCTAAAGACGGCGGCGAATGCGATAATCCGAAAACCGATAGTGGCGGCGCGGACGCGGACGGGCAACAGGCTGTTGAGTAGAGAGGGTGGAGAGGTTAGATTTGGCCCGTGACACGCTGCGCGCCTGCGCACTCTGACGTTGGTAGACGACAAATAAATGATTTACTTGATACAAATATAGGCTGTGCTTGTTCACAGTTCCGGTACTGTTTATTGAAAAAGCGGTGTTGCCGTATCCCAATAATTAACAGAAACAAAATTTTGAAATTGTAAGATCTTACTAAGTTCGATATGTGCAATTCATTGCAATAAAAATAGGTAGAGGATTCTATTTAAAATAAATTAAAATCGGGGAAATTTGTTTAAAAATTTGGAAAAATAATTTATAACTTGGCAACGCCGCAAACGCGAAAAAAAATATTACAAGGCGAGATAGGGTATTAGTAGGTGTTTCAATTTCAAATAAAACATACAGGGTGTTACGTCCAGAAAAACAAAGTAAAATGACCTTCAAATTGCCGTAATTTAAAATTCTGCCAAAAACACCCTGTAGATACAAATTGCTGGTAACGTCCAAAATAATATCCAATTAGTATTCAAGTAACTCGCTGTATAATATTATTGAGAAGAGTTAAAGGAATAAATCAACTTGGATGTATTACTTGCGACCCTACAAATCCGAAAATTAATAGAAAATATAACTTGGCAACGTCACAACGGATCCCAAAAATATTTTAGGGTTGAATAGAGATCAATGATGGAAACTAGAAGAATTTAATAAAAAGTTATAGTTCTATATAAAAAAATCAATTCGATCACTCTCCTACTTTCCCACAATACGCTGTATATTTCAGAATATTTTTATAATATGCGTCTTATTTAACCAAATAACTTTCACATTTGACATTTTCTTCTATCAGGTATACCTTGCGAGATATCGAAGAATTACAAACTAACTGGACACCCTGTATACAGCAGATATTTTGGACACAGCCACTGACTCCAAGTTCAAGCACACACTGATGGCGATACTCAATTATATTTAAATTTCCATATCAAAGATATCACTACTTTTGAAGCGCGTTTGAATCATGATTCGAAATCTTTGAGTACCGCTTCTCATAACTCACGCCTCAATTCAGAGAAATGTAAAGGATGCATTCTCCAGATATCCACCATACAAAGCCTCGCCGAGTCTGGCGTTACGGATCAGCAAAGTGGAACAGCCTAAGAGACTACTACCAGTCCTCTCATGTCCTAGTTCGTCCAGAATATTCTGGTCTGTAGCTAGGGCTGTTAGTTAGAACTTTTCCTATTCATCAGTACCACCACTGATTAGAGAGGACAAGTGCATCGCTTCTACTCCTAAAGAAAAGGCAAACATCTTAGGGAAGCTTTTCGCACCTAATTCTACTGTAGACTTCCAAAAAAGTACTCCGACCACCACCATAAACGTAAATTCGAGAATGGCGGAGATCAAACTTCAGCATCGAGATGCAAAGAGCATCCTCCAAAAACTAAACACGAAGAACACTACCGGCTCTGATCAAATTTCGGCCATTGTCGTTAACCCTATGCCGCCGAGCTTGCACCTATTGCAAGCCCTTCAAACTATCGCATCAGCGAGGCGCGTTTCCCGCTGCATGGATGATTGGTTACCTACAGCCCATTCCTAAGAAAGGCAAAAAAACCGATCCCAACAACTGTAGACCTGTGGCTCTTCCCAGCATTATGTCTAATGTTATGGAGGCTGTCATTAAGGCATAGCTCTTGAAATACCTGTAGGGGCACTCTCTAACATAGAAACGTATTTCTATCTACTATCTACTATCAGATCGGGATTGTTCGGGATTTTATCCTGACCTGAAAACATTGACTCTAACAGGAAATTTATAAGGGCTATTCCAATTTACGGCTCTATTACCGACCTAGAACTGTTTTTATCATGCCCCGCCCATTTTACAGTTCTAAAAACGGTGATTGGTTGGTCTGCCAGCGTACCAGCTAATCATCAATTCTATAATCACAAAATGGGCGGGGCACGACGAAAACAGTTCTAGGACGGTAATACTACCGTAGATTGGAATTGCCCTAAAGGCGGGCGATCGTCCGATCTGTCAAAGTGTCAAAATAATCCAAAATGGCTTGTTGTCATGTGAGACGTGTAACTAAAAGTTTGTGTATTTATTTTTTGAGAATTTCTTTATGTGGAGGGTATTTTGAGCATTATTTTGGTTAAAACATAATTATACTATAGTATACGTGTCTGGTGGTTGGGTGTGGATCTTGATCTAACCGAGAAAAACTTAGCTTTGACTCGCAAAAATGAATTATCCCAACAACGCAGGAGTTTTGTTTATAGCTGCAATTAAACGAGATGATCTCATAGAATCAAAACTGAAACATCAAAAATTCATCAGCAAGCATTTTATCACAGGTAAGGCCCTCATCGCCTTACAAAGGCAGTCATTTTACTGTTTCGTTTATATATAGTAAATGTGGTTTGTGTTATGCTTATCCTTTAATTTAATTCAGGTAGACCTACAGATTTGGAGGATAAAAACCATCCTGATTGGGTACCATCACAGAACATGAGACACACTGCTCTAAAGGTTTTAAAATGACATGGAGACGTTGAAAGAAAGGAGAGGCTAGAGAAAAGAAGAAAACTGCAAGCTTCTAAGGTCAGTCTTAGTAATAAAATTAGCAGAAAATATTGTCTCATATTGTTCAAACCAAGCTAGGGATTATTTCATACTGGCATATTAAGATATATTCATTTCATAGATTTACGGGAATGCTTATGCTTTGGGGTCTCTCTCTGCAGGCCCATAGCCAGGATTTCACTTCGGGGGGCTCACTAGCTTAATTTTCTGATCTGCGTCAGGGGGGGAGGGGTTAAAAACTGGGAGCAGTCAGGTATCACCATTTTTCGCAAGCAAAAAAGGGGGCCAGATAGTTAGGTTTCCATTTCTCAAACTTTGTGGAGGAGCAGTAGAGAAGCATCATCATTACAGCAAAACAAAAGCTTGTATGGCTCCTACCTGCTATGAAATAATTGTTCAGGTGGTGGCCCTTCCTAAGGGCAACCTATTGTGTATTCGAAATATTCAAAGCCTGTTTTTATCTACATACCTCCCAAGCCCCTGGGAGGACTTGAGCTCAATATATTTTTACTGGCTATTATCTATTCTTTGAAATCAAAAAATAAACTATATAAAATATAGAATTATCAAAGGATATGAAAATACTGCATGTTTTAAGGGTGTTTATATATTATATTATTAAGGAACTAAACTCAACAAATATTCTTTATAGCCTACTGGGGTGTAAAGGTGCAACGTAAAAATGATTTCTTCTCTAAATTCTGAGTGAAAACTTTATGCATCATAATACATAAAATAATAGTAGTACATAAATTCAACTGTTATAGAATTTTCTTATTTTTATCAACACCAAAAGATGCAAATTAGTACATCTAGCTTTTCATTGATGTATCACGAGTTAATAATATCATTAGACATAGTTGTTATTATTGTTTATTTGTCAATTATTTTAATGAGCACCACTTATTATAACTTAAACAGTTGATACCTAGAAACCCCAAAATTTTTGTTTAAATTTGTTTTGTTCCCTTGAATATTTTACCCAGTCAATAATATTGAGACGGTTTTTTCTAAGCTTGTAGCCCAGTAATTTTAGCATAAAAGTTTCAACAGCTTAGAAATATAGAAATCACTAAGATAATTTGTAACCTTCGCCCCCCTGACTACGTGCTTGGCTCTCTGTCTCGTTTTCTTGTATAGAAGGCTATTATTTATAAATGTAAAAGACTATTAAATGGTTTTATATTTGTATTAGTTACTGGAAAATGGTGAGAAAAAGGGAAGGGGTCTAAAAGTTACTAATTATATTTCTAGAAAAACTCAAAGCTGTGACAGTGTGGCGGACAGTGTTGAACCAACTGAAGAGTAGGGTGAGCAAGCAAAGTGGAGTTTCTTCACAGACTGACATGGCAATGAAGGAATTGATAAAACGATTTGAAAGACTTGGTAAAGCAAAAAAATGCAGACCTAGAAGAGAAACTGGAAAATTCATTACTTGGCCTTATTGGTGCAGATGAAGTGAAATGGAAATATTATACAGGTTTTTCATATTATATAATATAGTGAATTGTATAATTTTCCAAAATGTTAAAGATTTTGTTATTTCTAGCAGTACAACTACCATCTTCATTTGCCTTTACTAATACTAATGCTTATTAAATTGAAACTGGATGTGGATTTTAAGGATCTTGAAAATATTATTCACGTATCATATAACAAATTTGTTATTTTAATAAGGTGGCCAGGCCATTTTACTTTAAAATTAATATCCTCAAATGCTTCAGGGAAGTTTTTCATGATAAAACAACTGTCATTATAAATTTTTATAGGTATTTACTGAAAAACTGAACAAAATTGTTGGTCAAATTATAAACATCACCAGACAATAAATTAAATTTAGATAGCATCAAGCCAGGTGACATTGTTCTGGCAGATAGGGGATTTTTAATCAGAGCACTTTTCCCACCTTGATAAAACACTTAAAGGGGTCATATCAAAATGTTGATCAATGACAGGAATTTTATGTACGAAATAATTGTGGACACACGTTGTACTTGTATGATATCAATTATTGTTTTTAAAATTTGTTTTCATTTTTATACATTCGACTTGCAGTTATAACAGTACCATGGAAAATTAGTGGTATCTTCTAGGTCTACGCATTCAAAATGAAACCATTCTACACAACATTCATCTCCATCATATCTAATGATTGGCACCACCACTACAAATACTATATGTCTTTAACTGTATACCCCTCTAAGCGCCTTCTTTTTTGCCTACCTAATAATGCAGGCATTATAACTTCTTTATGAAACTTCATGCCAATTTTTTTTATTTTCCTCCCAGAATTTAAAATCAGGTAAAATTATATTTTTGAAAAAAAGATGAGACGACACAGTAACAATAGTTTGTATTTGATACAGAAATTTTCATTTGGCACTGGTAATATAGCCACCACCCTTTTCTATTGGTCATGGTGATTTCATTTTTGGAAAAGTTTTATATGCAAAATATCACTAATGTCCAATAGATATTGCACATGTTAGCAATTTTACAAGAATGGCACATTGCCTTTTGTGCATTTTCTAACTGTTCATGGAGTTGTCACGGGCGGAAGAACGAAATCTACTTCAAATACCTACCTATTTCAGAGGATGATATGAAATGCCAAAGACCCATTTTCTATTCCTAATCCAGCTTCTAAATACAATTTCAGACTGAGTAAAGATAAAGAAGCATGTTGGTGTTTGGAAGACACGTTGGAGCTTTTCATGAGGAGTTGCAGTTTGCTGATAATATAATTTTGTAGGTACTTGCAATGTTAATTTTCTGAGTGTCTGGAGGAATAATTTCAGCATCGCTGCTAATAATAGCTTATCTTTCATCCATGAGCAAGACAGTACTCACTAGTTCAATAGAGGAAGTATGTGATTTGGAACCACTGCCGCTTCAGTGGTTGCTTGCGTTGAGGCTGCAAGGACAAGATGCCTGAATGTTGAAAGATACTACGGACCCAAATTATTCAACAAAAAAATTCCAAGAAATTAAAATTGATATAAAAATTTCGCGTGTTTAAAAAAGAAATCAAAACATTCATTATTTAAATTTATACCGATTTCTGTTATTTTTCTGAAACACTACTTCTTGGCCGCTTCATTCACTAGTTCCTTAAAGGTTAGTAGGTGTAGTTAATATATAATAGTAATTTTGTTTCTGTATTTTAATTTCGGTTACATACTTAATATTAATATTCTGTACATAGTATGTGGGATTGAGCAATACACTTACGAAACAAACTTCCAAGCCTAATGTGATAGCTGTATTAATTCAATCCCTACTTGACCCACAGATTTATATAATATTGACTTATACATATTATTACATGACATTATTTTGTATAGAATATTATTCTAAATTGTGATTGTATTTGTAAGGAACAATGTACAATAAACAAACAAAAAAAAATAATTTCTGAACAAGAGGAAATCCATAAATGTAACTTATTCTGACTGAAAACTACATTCAGTGCTATGATAAGAAACACTAATAGATGATCATTTGCTATTGAAATTTCCAAAGTATTGAAAGGAGCATGTCCAATAATACATAATTTGGCAGATAGACAAACTTACAGAGGATTTTTCAAAGAAAGCAATTTATTAACTTTACCTGGACCTTAATAAGTGTATATTATTTCTTATAAAACAATTTCAAAATTATGTCAATTATCCTATTCATTTTTGTCATACACAGAGAAAGGTCCTTTATTCTATGCTATTCTAGCATGGAATTATACTACCAACTGCCTAATTGAGATAAAAATTATTTCTAACGTACCACATTCCAGCTTTTGATTATTCAAAAACTTATGTGATATGAAACCATATGCTAAAGAGAATCTTTCTAGATACAATTGTTTGTATAGTCCAGTGTGCTTTATTTTATGTATGCCTATTAGTTTAGAAACTCCTTCAATGGCCTATTTAAAATTTGTAATTATACAATTATTTTGAAATTCGTCTGTCTATCCAATGAAATTACAAATTAACTGCTAAAAAAAGTGAAATATGAGATTACAGTAAAAGATTAGTGAATGACATATATTTTGGAAACATACTTGATGATTATAAATTCTAGAATATACTTGATGATTTGAATCTTATAATCCAAAATATAAGGAGTGATGCATCGGCAAGGCATATTTTATTGCTGAGGTACTGATACTTCTTTGAATTCGTTAACAATGGTTTTATAACAGTCATGTGTTAGAAACTAATGTCTCATTGTTAATTTTTCAACCAAATGCAGAGAATTAGTGTTTTCCTTGTGAATCAGCAATCTAACAAACATTCTGGTCATACTTACCTTTGCAAACAAATTAAAGAAAGGAAATATCATCAAATTTATCAATAACTTTTAATTATAATAAAGCGATCCAATTTGAATGTGATATTTCACTTTTTGTTTTTGTGGGTTTCCCACTCCTATCCAAAGCAAAATCCATTTAAGCTTCACTTTCGAAGCTCTACTCTACATATGAAAATATTGTTGTGTAAAATCAAAAGCTAAAAAGCTATTACATTTATTTATGAGCAAATAATTAGGGCATTAGTTGAATCATATTGCACAGATAAAAATTATTCTTTTCTTTCTTCTACTTTGATGTTGTATCTTCATTATTTTCTGTCTCATAAGATTACAATGTCATATTCATACATTATGTACTGCCAACGGCAAAAACTAGTTTTATTTTCTCCATGGTGTAGGTATGTAGTTTGTATTACACACTAGATGAATATAGGTATTATTAAAACAAAATTCGATTTTTTTTAAGATAAAGGTTTCAAAATTATACCTATCAGAGGTAATAGATACATACACATTCTTTCAACTCATAAACTCATGAAGATCTTTAAATGCCAGACCAGAAAAACATTGATTTAACATCACTGCTTTTAATATGTTAGAAATAAAAAATAACAGATTGTTTGATTTTTCCTTCATTTCTTCTAGCTCCCTCCTTAAAAAATAATTTTAAGCTTCTGTACCTCCATGGTATTTAAAGGCAGCGCATGTTGGGATATGCTATAGCTTTTGGAAGGGTTGATTGCTAGCCATTATACTTCCATACTTCTTAAGTTATGAGTGTTTCATGAAGCTGTCTCCTGTAAATAATGAGATTTAAGAAACAGTTTATACAGAGTCTGAATCGCTACAGTATACACATAATTTGTAGCCAGTACCTCTATTTTTAAATTTTTTATTCATACAACATACAAAATATTTCCTCATGTCTGCCTCTTAGGCTTAGATAATATCAAAAAAGATTAATACTTCATAGATTTATGTTCAAAATGGTTGGTCCATTTTTTTATATCCCTGTCCTTGAAATAGCAAGAACAAGAGAATAAATCGAATGTTCTATTTGTTTCCCTGAAAAAATATTATTTTATTAAATCATCAGCGACAAAAGTCAAGGAAGTAGATTCATGAATCAACCCAAACAATTAAATAACCTATTTTTATCTCTTAATTAGAACCGACGTGAGGAATAACAGACAGGGCAATACAACCAAGGTTCAACAATATATAATAATAATTAATATTCGATTACTTACCGAAGTAAGGAAATATTCATTTTTCCTTTCCGTTTCATCTTTGGACAAAACAAAGAATCTACACCATTATTTTTCACCGTAATGCTTGCAATTGAGAGCATAAGGCATCACCGTATTGTAAAATATGATTTTCTCTTCTTGAATATTTTTAAACAAATCAATTAATGCCCTTATTTCAAAGTATCTCAATTTTCAAAAACCTCTGTCTTGACATGACCCACTGGCTTACATCTGCCGAACAGATGTTTGACAATGTTTGTCACCGTCACCTCACAAGTCACAGAGACACAGAAGATGACGTTAGGGACAGCAGTCCCAATTTCAAAAATTTATTCCACCAACCCAAAACTAATTAAAAAACTATAAAAATCCCCCACCGTCGGAATTTGGTGAGGCCGAAATAAGTTGGGCCGTCGAAATAAATTAGAGTAGACCCTCATTATTCATTTTAATAATTTTAAGTAACAATAAACAAACAAAATCTAACTAATCAAACATCAATCAGAAATATCAAGTTGAAAACATTGACACATGTGCATCCACTTTATTTTCGATCCATGCACAAAACAGAATTCGCCGGCAGACATAAAACAACATATGCTTCTAACAATTATTTTCCATCCATGCTCACAGGCTGGGCTGAGTCAAATGTTTTCAGTAGGGTAGTACAGGTAACCCGAAACTGCCCGATCGTCATGGTTGCCATGGTAATAGAAACACGTTTCTATTTCTTATCTTAGAGAGTACCAAAACTGGACAACAATAACATTACAGATGATCGCCAGTGTGGTTTCCGTAAGCATAGGTCTACGGGTGCCCTCCTGGCCTACGTCACTTGTGGAACAGAGCAATTGAAAATCATGGCGAATACCGTGTTGTTGCACTTGACATATTGAAAGCCTTCGATAAAGTGTGGCATGAGGGACTTCTGGTCAAGCGTGCTGCTTACGTGCCTGCGCCAGTGGCTGAATAGCTTTTTGAACGACGATCTCTGTTGTTGTTGTTGTAGTCGGAGGCTGTTCATCTAACGTCTTCTCAATGAACGCCGGTGTTCCTCAGGGACCTGTCTTGAGATGACTCTTTTAAATGGTATGGTTTTTCGAAAACCTTATTTTCTAATAATTCAAGACTTTATGGCAAAAACAGCACATGTCACAAAATAAGTAAAATTAGCTTGATGGTCTACCTTATACTAGAAGGGAATATCTTTCATACGCTATACTTATTTCTTGCATAAAGTACGAACGTTCCTTTAATTCCGATCTCAAATATCACATACTTCTGCAAAAACAGCACATGTCACAAAACAGATAAAATTAGCTTGATGGTCTATACTTTATACTAGAAAGGAATATCTCTCATACGCTATACTTATTTCTTGCATAAAGGACAAACGTTCTTTTAATTCCAATCTCAAATGTCACATACTTCTGCAGAAATAGCACATGTCCCAAAACAGGTAAAATTAGCTTGAAGGTTTATTTTATACTAGAAAGGAATATCTTTCATACGCTATACTTATTTCTTGCATAAAGGGCAAACGTTCCTTTAATTCCAATCTCAAATATCACATACTTCTGCAAAAACAGCACATGTCACAAAACAGGTAAAATTAGCTTAATGGTCTTTTTTACACTAGAAGGGAATATCTTTCATACGCTATACTTATTTCTTGCAAAAAGGACAAACGTTCCTTCAATTCCGATATCAAATATCATACACTTCTGCAAAAACATGTCCACTTCGCTTGATAAAGTTTACATTCTTGATTTGAAATGGACAAGAGTGAAGAAACTGGATTGCAAAAGCTAGAAAGGATTGAATGATGTGATTTCATTAAATTTCACTGATTACACTGAAAATATACGGAGGCTCATATAATTCTACAAAAACAACACATGTCCAGCCTTTTTTCAATATTAGGAAAAACACTTGTATCTGAATTTTGCCATAATCAAAGTATGCCATACTTGAGGTTCAAATCATTTGATAGCTCTGATATTTTAACGAACTGTCAGTGTATAGTGACAGTAAATTGAACGTTATGTCATTATGTGTTGCAAAAAGTCAGATACACGGGATGCATATGAAAGAATACTGCAGCCCATATAAGAATACAGAAATGAATCAATTGGGAGAGCAACAAGCGATCTTCGCATATGAAACAGAAAGTTTTAAGGCTCAGTGCAGGTATTTTTGAACATTTATTACTAGAACGATGTGATTAAGAAAATAATTGATGTGCGAATTTTATTTATTTGTCTGTAGCTTGAAAACAAATGACAATCGGATAAGAACATACCGCCGCTGATAATCCGTAATCCGATTTTTCAGGAGAGCGAAGTAACTATACGTATTGCAACATACTGTATATTGTGGTATTCTTGCATTGTGTATTGGTTGTCATGCATGATGTAAGGTCAAAGTGTTAGGTTAGATCTTTGAAGTGTAGACGTCATCGAATCGTCCAGAGTTTTCGGGAATGACGGATGGGCATTCTAGAATGTCATCAAATTCTCTAGATGGTTCGATAAAGTGTATATAAGGCGCCACGGGTAGCGTGGAGTAGTAGTTCAGTTGAGTAGTTGAGTTGTAGCTGAGATAAGGTTAAGAGATATTGTATTGAACTGTGAAGTAAAGAGGCCGTCGTGACAGTATTTTGAACGTAACGGCCTACAGTTTTCATTTTCTATTCGGGAACAGAGCGTCGCCTTGACGTCACAATTTGAAACACGGTCAAATATATGTACACTGCAGAGGCGGATTTAGGATTTCGCCTAGGAGGGGGCGGCTCGAATTTCGTCATCAGAAAATTGGCCCACATGGACGCACTTTAATTTTATGAATAGCAAAAAAGCTCTCAATCGAACTTTCGGTATTTATAATTTATATAACTATTCCGTATGTTCCATTTTTTCCATTCGAGGTCTAGGGGGGGGCGGACAAGTCCTGTCGCTCTCTGAACACAAAAAAGGGCTCTGAAACTTTTGCTATTTGTGTAAATATAATATGCTTCCGTAGGGCTCTATGGGAGGGGGGGGACATACGCTCCCCTGGCCCTCCTCTAAATCCGTCAGTGGTGCACGCGCATTAATCCCATTTTCGCCGAATTTCAAGATACGTGCTGTCAACAGCGATATGAATTTTTTACATTATTTTGACGTGCATAATATATGTACACTCATAGAGTTTGGTGCGTTCATCACGACTCATCCTGTTTATGAGACGGTAAACAATATACCAGACATGTGGGAGAGCGTGCGGGACGTGGCCACACGTGGTTACTCCCACTTCACTCCCAGAAAAATAGAACACGCTGCTAATCACCTTACTACGCAGCTAACTAATCAGTCGCAGTCCTCATTTATTTTCTCCTAATCACTAATCACCTGTACTAATCGGAGTGAATACAGGCCTTAAAGGCCTAGGGTATAGCGCGCGAAATTGAGAATCCAAGAAAAGACGTTACCTTTAAACTTACAGTAATGACACAAAATTTTTATTTCACATCCCTAGCAGTGTATAAATGAACTACACCCCAGTAATAGGAACAACGACTAACGCCGTTTGGGATTATATTAACACTGCAATAACGTTTTTTCACTATTGTGAAAAAACAC
This sequence comes from Callosobruchus maculatus, assembly GCA_951848785.1. Classification (NCBI taxonomy): domain Eukaryota; kingdom Metazoa; phylum Arthropoda; class Insecta; order Coleoptera; family Chrysomelidae; genus Callosobruchus; species Callosobruchus maculatus. The sequence continues at coordinate 7,755,728 of CATOUR010000006.1, forward strand.
ATTTTTGGACTTGGTGTTCAATTGTTTTCAAAATAAGCGCTGGACACTCAAACTAGCTGAAAACTCTTTTATATTGTTAATTTTTTATTGTAATGAAACAACCAATTTGTTTGATTCGTTTATTTTTTTTCAGACTGTTTGCGCCGGCATTGTCATATATGGCGACAACGTGGCGAAAATCAATGGAAAATTATTAACGGTTTGTTACATACTTCAGAGTGATACTTCAGACCAAACTTTGATTGAAGAGTTGAACGACTTCGCATTTGTAATTACGAAATTACAAACCAACTTAAGAGCTGGATGCTTTTTTACTGTGGATCAGACATTCTTCACTGCATTCCTCACATCTGTTGCTGGACACCTCATCATCTGCATTCAAATGATTTATTCCAAGCAATAGGCACCTAAGTGGATTCGTGTGTAGATATTCATCTCAACTTGTTGCTCTAAAATATACCATTTCCAGCAGTAGTTTCAAAAGGATTAAATTACATGTCTAAAGCGATAGCTGCAGTTCAAACTGTCAGATGTAATGTACACCTAATAATAAATAAAAGCTCTGTCACAGAAAAGTGAATGAACTTCAACAGAAATGTGCTTTAGGAATGTTAGACCTCTTTTGGAAGTAAATTTCAATTTTCAATACCCCCATAATCGCAATTTTTACTTCCTACACCGATAGGTGAGGGGGGAATTGTGATCGCGAGAATTTTCGATTTTGAGAAAACACGCTTTTTGGGAGTCTTGTAACGTCTACATAACAAAAATCCTCGACACTCATTTCCGTCGGTCTGCCTGCCTGTCTGTCTGCTGGCGTCTTTCTAGCCTCATAATCCCAGGAACCGTTGCATGGATTGTGATGAAATTTCAGCAGCGATATGCTGTGGGGTGGTAAGAGATAATGTTCCTATAATTTTGGAAATCGGTGCATCGGCGACGGAGTAGTAAGTAAAAAACAGAAAATTTCAGATATTCCTCAAACTTGCTTTTAGGTGTTTTAGGGGCTCCTGATCATTTTCTATTTTTTTTTTGAATGGAGGTGAAATTGGGGTGGTTGGAGGAGGGGTGTTGTGAAACTGAAAAGTTTGTTCTATTCACAACAGGCTATCCATTGACCTATGTAAAAAAGACCTAGCGGCATGATAGGCTTTTTTAGGTCCATTCGAACATTGCTTTGCCTCTTATGCCGGCTACAGACGATCACTTTAAACTGACAGTTTTCACTGAACACTTTAAACTGTCAGTGAAAACTGACCGTGTGTTCCATAAAAACTGACAGTTTTCTTAGTGTCAGTTAAAACTGATGTTATATTGTGGAAACGATAATTTTAACTGAAGTGATGGAACTGTTCAGTTAAAACTGTACGTGTGCATGTGATTTATATCAGTTCTAACACAACGATCTGTCAACTGCGGTCTTCTTCTCGTATTTTGTTATTATTAATGCGGGTTGCGAGAGATAGCAGATGTAGGTAATTTTCTTCACTCATTCTGATATACTTGTGCCACTCCTTTAGAAATATTTTAAACTCTGTTAATAAGTTAACATGTGAATCAGTAGCCCTTTATCCTTTAACCATTGCATGCACCGTCCTTCACGTTTATTTTTCCTCTTCTCATTATTTGAAATTAACAAAATACCACATATAGCTAGGGCATCTGAATCATCTGACGACATGAAAACTGATTCACCGTCAGTTAAAACTGAACGACAGAACGAAGGTCAGTTTTTACGACAGTTTATAGTGTTCAGTGAAAACTGTCAGTTAAAAGTGATCGTCTGTAGCCGGCATTATAGAAGAATTTTCTAATGTATATGTTAAGAGCAAACACCGATTTCGGCCAATGGACGGAAAATATGGCCAAAACGCGTTTTGACTGCTACCATTTTACCAATGTCCGAATTATCGCTTTCCGACTATTTAATGCAGCCCAGAACGTGTTTTGGCTCAACTACGATTGCCAAAACGCGTCCTGTTCTACTGCGATTGCCATAACGCGTGGTGGATTTTGTGAGTGTCTCAGGTTGTAAACGATACCTCTGGAGCTAGTGTATTCATTTAGTATTTGATCTTTGTGCGGGTTAGACAGTAGCTAAAGAGTACCATGGAAGACTTAAGGTTATGTTTTAATGACGAACTGCAGAAAGCCATAAGTGGTAGCAATGATCGTAGTAATATTGGTACCAGAGAAAGATACGACCAAACACTCACAGAGGTAAAGGCGGCAAAAGCTTGTAAAAGTAACGGTGATACAATATCTTCGAAACAAAGACAACGATTGAAAAGGTATGATATTTTAAAAATTGGCTATATCGAAAAGCTAATTGAAAGAAGGACAGACGAAACAGCCGAACTGCGTTATTTTTGCATGACCCACGAGTTATTTGACATTATTCATTCCGCTCATGTGGGAGCTGGACATAAGAGATTGTGAGGTATGTTTCTTTCAGTTTTTTTTTCACGGACCTAAGATCTACAAGTGCTTTTATCCATTTTAGTTATGGAGTCTAAGCTCAGAGGAAATATTGTAACACAACACGGCAAATAATTGAGATTTATTTATTCGTAGTAGAATATAGAACGTGTCTTGGCAATCGCAGTTGACCCAAAACGTGTTCTGGGCTACATTGAACAGCCGGAAAGCGATAATTCGGACATTGGCAAAACGGTAGCAGCCAAAACGCGTTTTGACCATATTTTCCGTCCATTGGCCGAAATCGGTGTTTGCTCCTAAGATATACAGTATTGCTTTAGATTGTTCTGTACTGTGTATTTTGGGAAGTATTAAATTGATTTTAATGAACTTTTGACGCAGTATTACTACCAGGACGAGGATGGAAAACACTTATGGTTTTTAGAAATCGTGTCAGTGGCGGCGCAGAAACAATCATAAAAGCAAAAATATAAAAACAGCTCAACTTTTTAGGCGCTTTAGGGGTTCCTGATCATTTTCTATTTTTTTTGAGTGGGGGGAAATTGGGGTAGTTGGGGGGTTGTAAAACTGAAAAATTTGTTGTATTCATGATAGGCTGTACACTGACCTGTCAAAGAAATCTAGCGCCATAATAGACCTTTCTTTAGATGGAGGTGAAATTGGGGTGGTTGGGGGGGAGGAGCTGTAAATCTGAAATTTTGTTTTTATTCATAATAAGCTACCCATTGACCTGTGAAGGAAAGACCTAGTGGCATAATATACTTTTTCAGGTCCATACGAACATTGGCTTGCCTATTACAGAAACCAAGTGACTTAGAATTTTCTGATGTATACACACGAGTTTTGCTTTAGATCGTTCTACATTGGGTAACCTGAAGTTGATTTTAATGAAATTTCGACACAGTAATATTACCGTGGCGCGGATGGATGGATGGATGGTTTTTAAAAATCGTGACAATACCGGTGCAGTAATAATAAAGAAAAACTGAAAATGTAAACACAGCTCAAACTTGGTTTCTAGGCGATTTGGGGGTACCTGATCCTTTTGTTTCGTCCTGCTGAAGCTTGCAAAATAAAGTAATATTACCGTGGCGCGGATGGATGGATGGATGGTTTTTAAAAATCGTGACAATACCGGTGCAGTAATAATAAAGAAAAACTGAAAATGTAAACACAGCTCAAACTTGGTTTCTAGGCGATTTGGGGGTACCTGATCCTTTTGTTTCGTCCTGCTGAAGCTTGCAAAATAAAAACAGTGCCATTCTACTTGCTACCGAGAGAGACGCAAGAAACTATTCAAGATAGTTTTTGTGTTGGATGTTTTTTGCGGGTGGGCGATGATTTGTTTGCAAGAGTATCTGAGACTATAGCTTCATACAATGAGAAAATATTAAAATGATATCACAATTACGTACGGGAAGACTGAGTCAATCAACTTGACTCCATTTTTTGTCTCGTCCCATTAATACTGATCTTAATACAAACAATGTTCTGTGTTCAGCACAAGTTTTTTACAAAACAGCGCTGTTGAACTCCGTGCATTCTTGCCGCGAATATTCACAATGACTCAGCTTGATTCACCCTTTTTTCTGTCAGAGGTCAAACACGTTATTTTTGTCGACAGGAACCTATTGCATCTTTTGAGGCATATTAACACTAATGACTTTGATGATGGTAAGTGCTTTTTTGCTATACTACTGAGGCTAATTGCAACAAAGCTATTCCTATACATGCCTAGTCATTTGCTAAGTGCACATGAAAAACTTGTATGTATAACCGTGGACCTAAGTGTCACTAGGTGTTTATCTAGAATCGTGTGTGCAAGTATAATACTTTAACATGGACTCAGTGCAGAGCTCTATATCTACTGAAATGAACATTATCTTGAAGCTATTCAAAATTGGTAGATTCCTAAGCCTTGTGCCACCAATATTTAAGTCAGATGATATGAATCACCTGATATATACACTCATTTGTATGTGTTTATTATTCATAGTCCAAATACCTTGTCTGCTGTTCATGTTTTTAGAAGATAATGGTACTGTACTCAACCAAGTGGTACTTACATCAGCTATAGTTTCTAGAATATTTGTTTGTATGAGCTGCTCATATATCACGATTACTCAGAAAGTGAAATGGGAGTCTCTGATTGGAGATCTGCTGAGTTTGGAGAACCAAGTAGAAAATTTGGGCATTCAGGCCCATCGCAAACATTCATTTTATGTGAAAATAGTGCTCTTCTGTATACCACTACTTATGCTGCTCAATTTCTGGGATATATTTTTCATTTGGGAGCAGAAATACCTCTTTGGCCAAAAAATATATTATGTGGTTCAACTTTTTATGGTTACTTTGATGTGTATGATTCTAAACGAGATATCTCTTCATTATGATCGCGTGTCTATAAGCTTAGCACAGAGAGCAACTGCACGTTGTCCAAACAAACACCAGGATCAACCAATACTCCATCATGTGGTGCTGTATTACCAAAAATGTCATCAAGTTGTTATAAGATTCGATGAGGTATTTCGCTGGATTATATTCTTTATAATTGCAGAGATTTATGCAACAATCCTGCTTAAGTCAATTTCGTGGCTGTGTCCGAATGAGCAGTCGTATGGGAATTCAATGGCGTCATTTAGGTCTTTTGCTTATAGTCTACTGGATCTATTCAAGGTAAGTTATATTTGATGCTTGTCATGACTAGCGTGTACTGACCCTTTGTTAACATAAACAGTGTTACAACAAAAGGAGCAGTGTAACAATGCAGCCTTACCAATATGTGCACTACATTAAAAATAAGATTTGACACAGTACAAGATTCGAATTACCTTCACGCATCTGCTACTTCTTCTTCATGAGATGCCATCTTCTGATAGAAGGTTGGCTACAACTTCAGCAAATCGTTCTTTGTCTTTCACAATTCTGAGGAATCTCTGTGTAGTTATACCGGTTCAGTCTCTCACATTCTTCAACCATGAACATTGTATTCTGTTCGGACCTCTTTTACCCTCAACTTTGTCGTCCATTGTTAGTCTTAAGAACACATATTTAGGACCCCTGTATATTTGTCTGAAATAGCCCATCTTTCGTTTTTTAATCACTTCCAGTAACTGATTCAGATACGTCTAGGTGTGCTCTATCTCTGGACTTCCGCTTGACACTATTTTTTGGGACACCCTGTATAGTATGTTCTGTCAGCACCCCCCAATTATACAAAACATGCGGTTTCATCCTAATAGAAAACTAAATAGATTTTTGATTTTTTAGGTAAACCTAAAGATCTGACAAATCTGAAATTATTTATTTTCGTCAAATGATACTGAAACGCAAAACTGCGTTCGGATTTGTAATCAGTACCCTCAAATTATCCCAAACACGAGGTTTCATCTTAGTAATCCGTTACCCTCCATATTCTAGGGCATCAGTGCTGCTGTGGTGATATTTTGCGACAGGATTGCGAAGAAGAATAAAGAACTTCCGCGTCTTTGCTTCATGCTTCAAGCAGACTTGAACGAAACCGATTTAGCTGAAGAATTCAGTAACTTCGCATCTCTAGCTACCAGAATGCAGCCCAAGATTACTGCAGGTGGCCTTTTCGTTATCAACCAAGACTTCTTCTCTGTATTTCTGACATCGGTTGCGTCTTACTGTATTTTATGTATACAGTTTATTATTAAAAACTAAGTGATGAAACTGAATGCTATATGACGCAGATGTAGATATAGATATGTAAATCTTAATAGTTGTCCTACCTGAGCTGCGTTTACTTCAATAATATAAATGCTATAATGTGTAACCGCTTTTATTAACTCCAAAGGAATTGTCAAATTGTCAAGATAATTGCAATGGCTTCCCAAATGGGTTGTGCGTTCAGTGGGGTAAATAGCTCTTCTTCCATAATCTGCAGTTATTAATTTATTGTATTTGTCTGTTTCTGGCTTAATGTTTTTGTAACAGAGGCTAAATTTGCATATATCCTAGAAACTTCAAAGCTTTGTCATAGATCTGGAAGTGTTTGTAGTAAAGTGTCTTGGCTTTTTGTGACATGGTTTTCGAGAGTTGAATGACTAAAGTACAAACAGTAGTATTAGTTCCGGTTCACCTGCGTCATGAAGGTATGGAAAATATGACAATATTTTGGCAGAGATAGAGTTATTGTCCAGCGAATTTCAACTATACTGCCATTTCATCTTATGACAGAAGAAGGAAGAAAAGCTCGGAGTATTAAAATACATACAGGGTGAGTTTTTAGTACCGGCTCGGTCGATAACTCCACTACCGTAGAAGGTAGCGAAAAAAGTTGTTTACAAAAGTTGTAGCTACGAATATGCTCCTTACTAAAAAAAGATTTATATTTATACAGGGTGATCCATAACTACGTGGTGATGCAAACATGCATTTTTTTAAATGAGACACCCTATATATTATGCCATATTCAAATTCTACTAATGATTTCCGTTTTTCCAATATAGGGTATTGTTACATTATACAGGGTATTTCAAAAGTTATGACCATTTTTATATTCAAATCGCTGTTAAATGTACGTACTGTATAACAAAAAGTGATGAATCAAAAATGATTTTTTCACACGGATGAATAAAAAATATTCTCTAGTTGTAAAATCGGCTATAAAAAAAAGGCCGCGACGCATATTCGTATACAGGGTGATGCAGAATGCAAAATCTATATTTTCTCTCTTTTTTTAAATGTAACCTCCAATATTTTACTATACCAAAGAATTGCTTTTAATATGCTTATGCTCTTTCATCTTTGTATAGCACTTGTTATGGCTGCATTCATTGGTTTATGAGATATCTCGATTTTTCTGCTAATTTTAAATATACCTTCTATCTATTTACTAAAATTTATTTACTTTGAGAAAATACTATCAAATTTTTGCTCAACAAACAACTAAAAAATAAGGCCACAATAGTACTCGATCAAGTCAAAATACCGAATTAACGAGATATTATAGGTCAAGTGTGCTGAGGAAACAATTTTATAGACGTCATGCATAATTATCAAGCAGATCTATCAGGTAGGCTATGAAATATCAAACGACACAGTCCAAATAAAACGATTCTTCAATCTTTTAAAAGCATTACTTTTAGAGTGCTTGCGTTCTGGATATTGCTGTTCATATTTGATATATTCTAGAGGCAAGTAGGCAATTTCTCAAAGATTCTCCTAAATACCCTCAATGGAAAAATTAATTTTTAAAGGTCGTTTTTCACACAGTACGGAATTATTGAGCAGTTTATGAAAACTGCCAATTTTTCAAAGCCTACCTGATAAATCTGCTTGATAATTGTGCATCACGCCTACAAAATTGTTTCCGCAGCATACTTGACTTTATTATCTGGATGATTCGGGGTTTTGACTTCATCAAATACTATCATGACCTTATAATTTAGTTGTTCGTTAAATAAACAACAAATTCGATAGTACTTTCTCAAAATAAATAGATTTCAGTACATAAATAGAAGCTATATCTTAAATTTACCAAAAAAATTGAAATATCTCGGCAACTGATGGACGTAGGTACAACAAGTGCTTTACAAGGATGAAAGAGCATATTAAAAGCAATTCTTTGGTATAATAAAATATTGGGGTTACATTTAAAAAAAAACGAGAAAATCTGGATTTTGCATTCTACATCATCCTGTATACGAATATGCGTCACCGGATATTTATTTGGCCGATTTTAAAACTAGAGGACATTTTTAATCCCTCCATGTAAAGAAAATAATTTTTGATTCATTATTTTTTGATATACAGTACGTTCATTTGACAGCGATGTGGATATAAAAATCGTCATAACTTTTGAAATACCCCGTATAATGTAATCATATCTTATACTGTGAGAAGAGAAATTATTAGTAGAATCTAAAAATGGGATAATATATAGTCAAAATATTTTCTAACCAAGGAGCATATCTGTGGCTACAACTTTTATCTACAACTTTTTTCGGTATCTTCTACAGTAGTGGAGTTATTGACCGAGCCGGTACTAAAAACTCACCCTGTATATTAGTATAGACGATTGGCAAGCCGGGATCTAGAACGCCGATATAAACGCAAATAAACGCATCTGACGCAGATAGCTTTTAACAGGTTGAACAGAGAACACAATATCCCCTACCTCCCACTTCCATTCACTAGAAAACATGCTTCCCTCATTGCCATGTGTGGCTATTTTCCGCCAGAGTAGGGATTACAAAACCGAGTTGGCGGCCAAAAATCGACGCTAAGCGATTGACCACTTTTGGTAACGCAAAACATGCGTGATTTGGCGACTTTTGGCTATTTCTAATTTTCATGTCATTGCGTTTCACCTCAAAAATAGGGGCTAGCCTCACTCGCAATATTGCTGGTTTTTTACAATTAATACTTTGACCATAGTGACTTTTCAAGGAGAGAGGGCAGGTAAGTAAAATTGGTCGACCTTGTTATTGGGCATCATTTACCTATTTTCAATTACTGCGCATGGTCAAAATAATCATAGCGATGAAATTCGTTATTCCTGATGGTAAAAAACCCCCTAAGTCTCAAAATAAAGATTATTTAAAAAGCTGGACTTGATTCGCTGTTAGCAAGTAATCGCACTGGCAGGTTGTTTTAGTTCCAGTCAAATAAACAGAGAGTTAATACTGAAATATTTTATTATGAAGGTAAGAAACCAAATATGTGGTAATCTTATTGTATTTTCAACTGTACACTCATTATCACCAATACCTTCGTGGCCTGGTTTTCATACGGGGATCTCGGTTACTTTTGAAGATAGAGAGTTGCTGTTTTGGCAACAGTATGCTGCTTTTTTGTGAAATAAAGGTTATATATTTTGGAAAAGCTTGAATTATTTCCGATTGAGTTCAAAAATGATATACAGGGTGTTCCATTTAAGAAAATGTATATTTGTTTCATAACTGAAAAATGGTTAGAATAAGAAAAAATCAGGTTACACCACTGGATTCTACATAAAAAATCTATAAGATCCTTTTTTTAACTTTTTAATAAAATAAAAGACAACCGAGATACAAGGGTGGTCCCAAAATCTATAATGTTCGATTTCACCCTGTATCTCCAAAGCCAAGAGGGCCATGATAATTTTGTTGACAGCATCTTTAGTTTCACAAAAAAGTAGCAAACTGTCGCGAAAACCGCAACTCTCTATCTTTTAAAATAACCGAGATACCCCGTAAAAGTGCCCGAAATGGGTCACTCTGTACAGCGTTGCGTGAAGCTAGTAAGCTTAGAATGTTGAAGCCTTAGGTTGTAACAGTCTTTTACGTGTTTTGATGTAATCCCTCCGGAAACCTAGGCATTTTAAGCTGCCTTGGGGTCCGAGAGCATCATGATGCTACAATAGCCCTTAGTTTCTTGAACTCTACCATATGCTAACCGTAGGATAGTTTCAGTTTGACATATTTTTGCAATTTCGTAGGTCGGTGGTCATCCTCCAAGTCAGAATATGTCATACTGGGCGTTTCGGTTTTGACAATTTTGACATTCACAACTGCGAGGTCTCCATTTTTGGCGATTTTTATTCATGTATGCCAAAGATTGGCGACTTCGGCAATTTTCATGCCAAAAGCTGGCTGCAAGCCATATCTATAACCTGGCAACATGCAATACTCACTCTGGTTAAGACATCAATGCGCTCCACCGAAGCTGCTTTTTCACACTTGCGTCTAGCCGGACCGTGCAACTTTTCAACCCGCAGTTCCGCATGCGCATTTGTCATGACTACCGAGATGGACATTGACAGTAGGTACTAACAGTTCTGTGTGCCGTTTGCAGAATTCAAAAATGTCTATTGTTTTGAAAGAATTTCTCTGTTTTCGTGGTATTTCCATTTCTTGTATCCACCATCCAGATCCAGCAATGAATAATAAAGTACTGTGTAAGGCTTTCGCGGCCATCGTCCAATGAATTTGTGGTTCTTGGGTTTTTAGGCCGGCGTCGTTTAGCGTTAAAGCTTGACGTTTCGCCACCACGAGTGGATGGCATCTTCAGAAGCACTCGTGGTGGCGAAACGTCAAGCTTTAACGCTAAACGACGCCGGCCTAAAAACCCAAGAACCACAAATTCATTGAATAATAAAGTGTTTTGAAAAATGTTTTCTACTTTTATGCTATGTGTAGAAACGTCTTAAAAGTCCTTTATCCAAAATTTCCTTCTGACTGGTATTGCTTGACCAGTATTGAACCCAGAAAATTTAGATAGCGAGGGTTGAAATTCGTTTTGGGTACCTATCATACCTTCTGTCGCATATTTTTAATTAAAATTGAGGATTTTCTGAGGTATTCCGTTTTTTTACATTAGGGAAAGTTGGTGCAAAAGATAACGAGAAGAGTTGTTTCTTCAGAACTGGGTCCACCTTTCTTATATATTATATACTTGTATTAGGTTGTTAGAGACAGTTTGTAACTTCACTAATAATCCTTTACGACAAATCAACACAGTGATGGGTATAATATGTACCGCATTTGCTCTTTATACATTAATCCAAAAGGACCAAAAATTTTTTTTTGCTTTTAAGGTTAAGGACGAATTTTTTTTTCTAGAATTTTCTAAAGACGATAAATTTTAGTATTTATTAGATGACTCACACTTTTCTTTTGAAATTTGTTCACGAAGTATATTATTTTTTAGCTACAAGTAATCTTCCACATCTATCCCCAATGTTGCACAAAGATAGACAACTTTTGCACTATTTATTTAAGTATCCTTTGATTTTTTACATTTTGAGCTGTCAATAAAGGCAACTTTTATCGTTTTCCCTCTCGTTGACGCGTTTTTTTAGAAGAGCGAATATCCATTATAATAATTAACATCATCCCCTTCATGAAATAAAGTCTTGAATCAATTCATGTAGAAGGCAAGGAATGAAGTTACGTTAGATATTTAAATTTGGCGCCGATGCGGTATCATCGGATAATAATCGGAAACCTCCGGCAGTCTTCGGGACTGCGGGTTGGAAAGTTGCACGGTCCGGCTAGACACAAGTCTTTTTCTTTTTCACTGCACCTGGCCGAAAATGTAATGGGAATGTAGGATGTATGAGGCGTTAGGTGTCCCTTTTTCACTGACGGCTTTAGACGTACGTACCTTCTCTCTTAGTCGCATTGGAGATTTCGCACTCCAGATCCAATCTTGCCAATCATGTAAAACGAAACTGTGTCTCAACTTCTTTCTTCCTCTCTGTCTTTTAACGGTTGTTAGAAATTAATTATTGAAATGTCAGTGTTTTGCGTACCCATCGGAAAAATGAAAGCAGAGTAAAACTGTGTTCAGACACGTAGCCAGGGGGGGACGTTCTCCCGAAGGTTACAAAGTATCTGGGTGATTTATATATTTCATCTGTTGAGACTTTAATGCTACAATTACTATGCTACGAGCTTAGAAGTAACCGTGTCAATAAAGCTTGGAGATTGTAAATTATTGGGTAAAATATTGAATGAATTGAAATAAACTTAAACAGAAATTTTAGTGTTTCTAGGTATCCACTATCTATAAGTTTTAAGTGTTGCTCATGAAACAAATGACAAATAAACAATATTAACAATTATATCTAATAGTACTACTAACTAGTGATACATTGTTGAAAAGCTAGATGTATCAATTTTATGCCAAATTTCCTTGTTTTGGTGTTGTTGAAAATAGGAGAATTCTGAAACAGTTAAATTTATGTACACATACGAGTATTATGTTACTGTTTTTGCTCAGAATTCAGAGAAAAAATCATTTTATGTTTTCACAGCCAATTAGGGTATAATGGTTATCTTTGAGTATAGTTCCTTAATAATGGGTAAAATACCACCATTAAAACATGCAACATTATATTCATATTGTTTGATTATTCTATATTTGATATAGTTTGTTTTTGATATCAAAGAGTGGATAATATCCAGCAAAAAAGATATATCGAGTTCAAGCCCCCCCAGGTGCTTGGGGGGTATGCAGATAAAAACAGAGTTTGAATATCTCGAATACTCAACAGGTCCTCTCTAGGTAGGTCGTCACCTGTTCGGTTTTTTCATAGTGTGTAGGAGCCACAAAACCTTTTTTTGCTCTAATACTGCTCCTCAAGGATATCAGAGAAACCGAAACCTAACCTTCCCCCTTTTTTGCTCGCCAAAAATGATGACACCCAACGACGTTCTACTTCTGATATCCAAGACGTCCTTGAGTAGGACGTTGTTAGTGATACCTGACTGCTCCCTGTTGCCCCCCCCCTGCAAGTCACATGATTAAGCTAGTGAGCCCCCCCTCCCCCCGAAGTGAAATCCTGGCTACGGGTCTGACTGTTATAAAATTTTGTATCCGGTTGTGTAAAAGGCCAACTGGAAGTTTTGGACTAATTAAAGGTGCATATCCAGATGAGGAGTTTATCACGACGTTGCAAGGGAATAATGGAAGGAGATGTGGAAAGCCTACTCATCAGCACATCCGACCAAATACGTTCTTATTCACCCAGAGATACCATCACATCACTGGTACAGAGGATTTAATTATTCTAGGAAGAGTATAACAACACTGATAAGAATAAAATTTGGGTACGCCTGCTTTCCAGCGCATCTTCACAAGATTGGAGTTAATCGAACAGATTTATGCACAGATTGCAATGAGAAGTGCGATTTATATCATATTTTTTTCTGTTGCTCAAAAACCACCAGTCAGTCTCAGATTTTGTATAATAAGCTGCTCAGTCTTAATATCGATACTCCATTCAACATTACACACTTACTGGCACTGAATCAAAAATGTATCTACGACGCTTTATTAGAGTTTATCTACATTTCTGGTTTGAACTTATAGAATTTTGTCTTTAGCTAACTCCTGTGTAAAAATCCTCTGTTGTTAGCCCCTTAATCGTGGTCTACCTGTGTTGTCCTGTGATAAAGTCGCCCTAAACGACCGCAGTGGCATGAAATGTGTGTCTCCGTTGCTCCTTTTAGGGAATTTTGAGGTATACAGTGATGACGTGTGGACCCTGAAGAGCACATTCATGTCGAGGGAGGTTAGGCGCCTGATGGGGCGAATAGAGTAATCCAATACTGATATTCAAGCATCCTCGTATTAGGAAATGAGTAACTGGCTGTATGGACAATGTCTTGATGCCAAAAAAAATCACGACGTAGAGTGTCTGAGTGGCATAAGAACTTTAAAGGTAGTTGTGAATCAGTTGGAAGTGAACCTTGTCCCGGTAAACCACAGATTGTGCACATATGGATGTCTGAAAAGCGGTGACGATTAACCTAATTTCAGCGAAAGTTGAATTATGAGATTTATTTTTCGACAAACGCCTCAAGTGCACGTCACTGTCAAGGGAAACAAAAAAGAGTTCATAAGCACCAATCGTGAGAACAGAGTCCACCGCCGACGCCGTCAGTCGAAGTGGAAATCCTTGTACTCGTGTTAATAGTTCCGATACTTTGTTATTTCCCATCGTGTCGTCACTTAGAAGAGCTGCATCTGGATTTTTAGACGGATCTGCGCGGTAATAAACTTTTATAGATCGTATTCTCCAAGCGAACGGAAAATGCGCTTCACAGCCTCACCATCTTCTGAATTCTGATAAATGTATCGGATAAATCCTATAAAGGTGCATTCAAATTATTTTTATGTTTCTTATTTTAAACACAACGTGAGATGGGCAATCACTGGGTCTGCGAATAGTCAGCCCTAAGTAGACGAAGGGGCCCAAAAACAACTGCCTTCTTGCATTCTAACGACAAAGATGTGCGCCGCCACACGGCACATCGGTATTTTGCGCATTGCAGGAAGTAGCGCTTTCCTCATTCCGCCAAGGTATCCAATGACCATAGCCAGAAGACTTACAGTGTAGTCTGGCCAGAGCCTGCATTTCTTATTATTATTCTGACTTTCTAAGTTCTTTTCGCATGACTGTGACAGCAACGGGCCAAGTCGGTCCAGAACTATTACTAATCTGAGTTTAGGAAGGATCGTACAATATTACAGATCTTCAGGTTTACAGACATTTGGAATAGTTTGTATAACTTTTTGTCTAGACCTATCTGTTGCAGGTAGATGTATTTGGTGTAAGGTCTGAGACCGACATAACTTTGTTTTGTTTCCAGAGTCGTTTTATTTCTCTGGCAAGGTATGTGTTTTTAGATATCTTCCCAGCGTAGGTGTTTTGGATATTCATATGATTGGGAATGACATTGTTTATCAAATAGGTATCTTTGTCTGCCTTTAACTGAAAAACTATATCTGACCTTTTGCTAAGATAGTCTTGTCGGTATGTATTTCAACGTCCCAATATAGTTTGTATTGATTGTTTTCGAGTACTAATGTCGGTCTGGAATTGTAATATGGATCTGTGTTTTCTCTTAGCTTTTTTGTTTTGGCTAGTGCTTGTTGTATGACTTTGGCTGCAGAGCTCAGCTTTATATCATCCATGTAGAGAAGAAGATTGATTTGTGTTGTTGAGTGCGTTGGAGATCGGATTTAGACAAAGGCAGAACCACAGTATACTTACAGAATCACCCTGGCACATACCGCGTGGTATGTGTAGTTTTTCCGTTTGGATATGACCCTCTTCAGTTTTAAGATGTATGTTGGTTCGCCATGTATCCGTCTTTGTTGTAAGGAACTGACGAAGGCCTGGATTAATTCTATATATTTGAAGAGTTTTCGTTGGTGTACAGGGTCAAAAGCTTATATCGGTAAAACAGGCATGAAGTTTTTGTGTTCTTTTCTAGATAGAGTAGTTTGCCGACTACGCGCCGCTGGTGTCAAAAGATAACGTGTGTATTATTGCTGCTGTGAAATCTACCATTTTTAATAGAAAAAGTCTGTATTAATTTCCAAAAACGTGCTCATCTGAAAAGTAAGTGTTCATTTTAGTTAATTCTGTATTTTCTGCCATCATTTTCACGTGAGAATCCATAAATTCCACAGTTGAAAATTTTATAAACATTCGTGTTTACCAGTACGTCCTCTGTTTGGCCGGCAGTGGCGTATCGATATGCCGCCTAATGTTATTTGTTGCTGTTGCAATAAGTTCTACAAATCGAACCTGGTGGTCAATTGTGCAGTATGCCAGAAGCACTTTAGGCATGTATGTGTCAATTTGACCATAGAAGAGGCAAATACGCTAAACGATCCAGCTAAAGGATGTACGTGGTCTTGCAGCAACTGCAGAACCATAGGAAGCCAAATTAATGATCTGAAAAACCTAATATTGTCGCTTCAGGATGATATCAAACAACTTAAATCTGACAACAATTTATTGCGAGATAATGCTGCTAAAGCTGATATTGAGGAAATAATATCTGAAATCAATGAGCGTAATGCTCGTAAAAGAAACATGATCATATTTGGAATGCCCGAACCAAATCGGAATGATGGACCGCAAGTCGACAACACTGATGATAAAAATACTGTAGCCGAAATATTCAAAGTTGTCGAACCCAACTTTCAGCCAATCAATATGACAACCATCCGACTAGGGCGCAATACTGGAAATAAACCTCGTCCAGTTAAAGTTATTCTAAGTGATGAGACCCATGTGCTGAACTTACTCAGAAAGGTGTCTAATCTGAAAAATTCTCGTTATAAGCATGTTTCTTTAGCAAGTGATCGCACTCCTCGGCAGCAGGAATTTTATAAGAAGTTGCGACAGGAACTTATTGAAAAAAACTCATCTGGTACAGAGCAGTTTGTTATTAAGCACATAAATGGAAATCCTAAAATAGTTAAACGTTTAAACTAAACAGCTCCAACAGCATTAACAGTAATCAAGGCAACTGCAGACTAATGTGTTATTATCAAAATGCCAGAGGGTTGAATAGTAAAACCGCCGCATTTAAATCATCAGTAAGTGAATCTGAGTATGACTTGATTGCAATAAGCGAGACATGGCTCAACGATGATGTTGCCAGTGCTGAATTGTTTCCGGATCAATACAGTGTCGTCAGAAAAGATCGAAAATTTGAAGAAATTGGCAAACAGACGGGTGGAGGAGTTTTGCTAGCGGTGAGAGGTCTAAGGATTGAAACCATGGACGTCTCCTCATTTGATGTGCAGTTTCCGTGTATAGATCTGTTAATAGCTAAGTGTCGCTTGGTGCATCAGACATTTTTTGTAGTGATTCTATATATTCCTGACTCTTTGAATGTTCATGAATACCAATCTTTTTTTGAATGCTTGGAACAACTGGATTACCTATATAGTGAAAATTCAATCTTCTTTGGTGATTTTAATGCTCCTAGTTTAGTATCACTGGATGTATCTGATTCTAAGTCTTCTGCAATACTCACTTTCTTGGACTTATTTAGTTTCAATCAATTTAATAATGTAAGCAACCATCTAGGTCGACTTCTGGATTTAGTTATTTCAAATCTTCCTTGTGATGTAATCCATGATGACTGTCCCCTAGTGCCAGAGGACAATCATCATCCGGCTTTAATGGTAACCATAAATAACTTGTATGTCAAGGATGCTGCCTTTAAATGCAACTCAGAAGCAAAAATTTATAACTTTAGGCGGGCCAATTATATAGATTTATATCAAGAACTGCTTGAGATAGATTGGAGCTGCTTGTCCGAAATACAAGATGTCAATCTCGCGCTGGATACCTTTTATAGTAAAATGTATGCTTTATTTGACAAGCACGTACCAGTATATAGAAATTTTGCTCATAAATATCCAGTGTGGTTTGATTCTAATATCATAAAAAATATCAAACTGAAGGCCAAGCACAGAAAAAGACTTAATAAATATGGTAGCAATGAGGATCTTTATGCATTTAAGCAGTTACGAAAACTTATTAAAAGTCAAATAAAAACGGCATATGATAATTATATTGAAGATGTGCAAACATCACTCAGTCATGACACCAAAAAATTTTGGTCTTATGTGCATTCATTAAAGAGATCAACAAGGATACCAGGAACAATGCAGTATCAGAATGCTGAGCTGACACAGCCTGCCGATATAGTCAATGCATTCGGTAGCTACTTCAGTAGCGTCTACGAGATACCTAATGATATGGTTTTCCTTGATGAACTAAACACCAATGCTTCCAATAATATAGCTTTCCATCCAATCCAAGAAAGTGAGGTCCTAGCTGCTCTGAGAAAGTTGAAAGACAAAATGACATCCGGGTTCGATAATGTACCATCATTTCTAGTTAAAGACTGTGCCGAGGCCTTAGTGAGCGTACTAACTATATTGTTTAATAAATGTCTTTTGTCTAATACTTTTCCAGAGCAGTGGAAAATGGCTAAGGTTATTCCTATATTTAAGTCTGGCGATAAGAGCTTAGTTGAAAATTACAGAGCCATATCCATTTTGTCTAACTTTGCTAAGGTATTTGAAATGGTTCTCTATGATCGTATCTACTTAGAGGTTAAGTGTCACCTATCTGTTTATCAACATGGATTCATTAATAATCGTTCAACTATTTCAAATTTACTTATTATTACCCAGTACATATCTGAAGCTCTAGATAATAATAATCAGGTTGACGTTATATACACGGATATAGCAAAAGCATTTGATAAACTCGATCATAGAGTCCTATTGAATAAACTTTCTTATTATGGGTTTACCGACTGTGCTAAACTTTTTATCAAATCTTACTTAGACAATAGGAAACAATACGTTTATTACAATGGTTTTAAATCGAATATTTATTTCGCTAAATCTGGAGTTCCTCAGGGCTCAAACTTGGGACCGTTGTTTTTCCTCTTGTTCATAAATGATCTTTGCGACCAGCTGGATTGTGGCAGATTGTGTTTTGCTGACGACTTAAAGATATTTACGCGAATTAGCACTATTAATGATTGCTATGACCTTCAAATCCAATTAGATTTAGTGAACGCTTGGTGTGTAAATAACAGGTTGAAATTAAATGTAAGTAAATGCAAGGTTGTTAGTTACTGCAGGAAGCAAGCTATTTGTCAACATTCATATACTGTTCAAGGTTCTGTAATTGATAGCTGTACAACTATCAAGGATCTTGGTGTAACGTTTGACGTCAAGCTGTCATTTGCACAACATATCTCTTTGAAGGCATCTGAAGCGTTAAAAGCTTACGGCTTCATAATTAGGAATTGTAGGGGATTCAATAACATTCAGTCATTAAAGGCGCTTTACTTCACCTATGTAAGATCAAAAATGGAATATGCAAGCATTATCTGGCACCCCTATTATGAAGTCCATAAAATCAAGTTAGAACGGGTTCAGAGAAAGTTTTTGAAGTTTTTAGCGTTCAAGGTAGATGGTGTTTATCCTGAACGAGGCACAAATCACCAACTACTGTGTGACCGCTTAAATGTGATTTCACTAGATCTTAGAAGAAGATGTGCATTTGTTGTATTTTTATTTAAGCTACTGAATAACTTCATAGATTGCCCAGAAATTCTCAACCAAATCAATTTCAATGTACCGTCTCGCAGGTCCCGTTCTCATGTTACGTTTAAACTTCAAAGAGCGCGAACAAATATTATGCTTAAATCACCTTTATATGTAATGTGTGACTGTTATAATCAAATTAATTCATTCTGCGATATATTTGCATGCTCGCTAAAAAAATTGCTCAGGATTGCCATTGTTCACTTAGAGTAAGCTCATACTATTGTTATTTTTTTTTCATGTTATTTTTTGTTCGATACCTATTATACCTTATGTACTTTGACACCATATGTTTTTTATGAACAGTATTGTCCTATAAATGGTTTTTGCTGTTGGACAATAAAGCTATTATTATGTGTTAAAAACAAAAAAGTGCAGCTCGGGCTCCGACACACCGAGCTGCTGTTCCATTACCCAATGACTACTCCTCACACCGTGAGGTGAGCAATCACTGGGTCCGCGAATCGTGCGCCCTAAGTAGACGAAGGGACCCAAGGATGACTGCCTTCTGCATTCTGGCGGCTAAGATGTGCGCCGCCGCACGGCACACCGGCATTTTGCGCAGTGCAGAGAGCAGCGTATTCCTCATTCCACCTAGGGATCCAATGACCATAACCAGCAGACTTACAGTGTAGTCTGGCCAGAGCCTGCGAAGTTGTCCGAGCAACTCCTGATATTTGGTCCGCTTTTCCTCCTCCTTAGAGACGATGTTCACTTCGGCAGGCGCCGAAAACTCAATAACGAACATCGTCTTCTGTTGGTGGTCGAGAAGGACTATGTCGGGCTTGTTTGCCTGTACAAGCTCGAGCGTGGGGAACGAGTAGTTCCAGTAAATCCGGCATCTCTCGTTCTCCACAACGGACTCTATATCCCCTGGAGCGTATGGCAGCACCGGTGTCTCATCGATACCGTATGAGTGCCTTAAATGATAGTAGAGCACTCGTAGAGCCGCGTTGTGCCGATGGACGTAAGCCGTCCCAGCGTACGTCTTACACGCCGACAAGAGATGCATAAGCGTCTCTGGCGCCTGTCGGCAAGCTCTACAATGGGTGTCGGGTACATGTACACCCATAACCCTTTTACGGTATACCAAGGTGTTGAAGATACCGTCTTGGCAAGCCATTATAAAGCCCTCCGTCTCCGACTTCAACCCACTAGACCTTAGGAAAGAGAAGGTCAACTGCTCAGACAAGCCATGCTCTTCTAGATGTTTGTAGAAGATTCCATGCATTGGCTTATCTTTATGAAGTCTTAAGAGGAAGTCGACTTCGGCAGTTTTAATGTGGGCTTTTAATTCTGCGGGAGCAAGTTCCGTAATGGACTGCTGACACCTCCGCTTGAAGTCGAGTGTGAGGCTGAGCTCCTCGGCTGCTCGCTTCGCTGCGCTAAAAAGAAATGCTCCTTTTCCCGCATTCTCGTGCTCTCGCACGAAGCGGATCAGGGGATCGGTGCTGTTCGTTACATAGCAGGCAGTGGCCAGTACTACTCTGTTGTGCAGACGCTCCAAACTCAATAGTCCACGCCCTCCCAGGTGTCGCGGGAGGTATATTCGCGGGACAGAGGACTTAGGATGCAGGCTTCTCTCCATATTCATCCTTTTGCGGGTCTTCGTGTCGATTTCCTTCAGCTCGTTCACTTTCCAGTGTATAGCACCAAAGGTGTATAATAACAATGGGACCGCAAGCATGTTTGTGGCAGCGACTTTGTTCTTGCCGGACAGTTCTGACGACCAGATCTGCCGGAGTCGGTGCAAATACTTGCGGCGGAGACACTCTTTAACCAATGTTGCCTCTTGGACATGACGCTGCGCCACTCCAAGGTAGGTATAAGTATCTCCGGCATGCAGTTGTCGCAAGATGCTCCCATCAACGAGCTGTTCCTCATCTCCACTACCTCCGCTTCGTCCTTTCTTGAGATGAACCAATGCACATTTGTCTGTCCCGAACTCCATTCCGATAGCATGACTGTACTCCTGCACCACCCTCAGCGATTGTTGTAGTTCGCGTTGGCCGGAGGCATACAGTTTTAGGTCATCCATATAAAACAGATGGGTGACCTTGTGCCTCCGGTTATTGGGCGTGCCACAGCTGTATCCTTTAGTATTTCTCAGCGCTATGGACAGAGGCAAAAGTGAGATGCAAAAGAGCAAGGGACTCAAGGAGTCTCCTTGGAAGACACCTCTTTTCAATGACACCAACTCTGTCTGAACCCGAGTTTCACCTGATGTTATGGTGAACCGGGTCTTCCAGAGTGGCGTCAGTTGTTTGATGCACCCCACTATCTGATTATCCACCGAAAGACATTCCAACAGCCGCACAATGAGCTCATGAGACGTGCTGTCGAATGCCTTGCGATAGTCAATCCAGGCCATAGAAAGGTTTCGCTTGTACTGCACAGAGTCCTGCGTGACACATCGGTCAATCAACAGGTTCTCCTTGCAGCCAGCTACTCCTTTCTTTGACCCTCTCTGTTCATACACGTCGAGAAATACAGGATTCACAGCTTGAAGGATACGCATGTACAAGATTCTGGTGAAGAGCTTGTAACACGCGTTCAGACATGTTATTGGCCTGTAGTTTTTGGGATCAGACAAATCTCCGGTCTTCGGGAGAAGCACGGTTCGACCCTCGACAAACCAAGCCGGAATTGGCTGCTCCTGGTTTAGCCACGAGTTAAAAACTCTAGCTAAATGCCGGTGGCAACTGGGGAATTTTTTCCACCAGTAGGTGTTTATGCCATCCGGGCCAGGAGCTGCGAAATTCTTTGCGCCTCGTAAGGCGTCAAGAATTTCTTCCGTGTTTATCGGGTGACGCAGTACATTCAAGTTGGGAGTCCTCCTACAAACGGACTCAAACTGCGCCAAGGCCGGAGTGTCTGCTGAGAGAGGTTTGGGTTGTTCGTAAATGTCCCTCCAAAAGGCCTCCACGCGATCAGCAGTTGGCGGCTGCTCTATGGCTGGAGGCGGCTGTTGGAAAAGGCGAGAAGGTCTTTCGTAGAACATTCTGTTCTGCTCCAGACCTCTCGCCCGCGCCACCAACGATCGCTTAGCAGCGATTAGCATCCGTATCCTGTCAAGACAGTGTTGCTTGACAACAACCAGTACCGCTTGACTGAGTGTATGATGGTCGCGCCTCAACCCGTAGGCTATCTGGCGCACTCGGCGCGTAAAAGGCTTCCCAGCCGCTCTATATTCCATCACACACTGGATACGGGATGCTTCCTGGCGAGCCAACTGGATTTTCGCTTCCATTTGGCGCACCCGTCTCTGTGCTCTCTCAACAGGAGAGTCTCTCACTCTCCCCTGTCTAGCTAGCCTCAGAGCCGCAGCGCAAATTTCGCAATTGATGCTCCAAATGTCAGAGGCCTCCGATAGACGTTCACCCACAACCTCATCCTCTCTCTTCAAATCTGCCAGCTTCAAGGACCTTCCATTGTTATGCAAGGCCCTTCGGTCTCTGAAATCCCCAGGTGTGACGACTTGGTCGATTTCCCTCTCAGCGGGCCTTACCGGCGAACTTTCAGCCTGGTTAACAGGCCTTCCGTCCGCCGAAGGGGCAGGCTGAGCTGGAGCACGAACATATCCCTGCCTCCGGAGGTACGATACATAATCTCGCAAATTCTGAGAGGTAAGCGTGCTATGCTCTGGGTGCATTTCACACCACCTCTCATACATGCGGGACATGTATCCCCTACGGCGCGGGCTACTGCTCTCGTAGCAGCTCAGTAGGTCATCCTTGAGCTCCGTCGTCCACCTAAAACGGTCCATGTCATTGCGGGGGTCGTCAACAGGGCAATTCGAAGCACCGCCACCTTGCCCAATGCCGGCTTCCGAAACCGGCTCGGTGTGGGTGCTTTTCTTCCGGGGTGGTCGAACCCGAAGATAGGGCCCGTCAGGTGGTTGGCCTTAGGGCCCCCAGACGACATTTCCGGAGGCAGCCGTCCAAATTGCCTCCTGAGGATGCACCTGCGAAGGTTGCCGGCTGGATTACATCCTTGGGCTTCGGTATACCCTGCGGTGTCGCCACGCACCGGATAGCCTACTGATGTTATTATTATGTTTTTTTCAAGCTTCTCTTGCATGACTGCGGTAGCAACAGATGCTGACGGGTCGTGCCAAGTCAACACCTGATCTATTACTGATCGGAATTTAAGAAGGATCGTACTATATTACAGGTCTTAAGAATTACAGACTTTTGGAATATTTTGTGTAGCTTTTCGTCCAGGCCTAGCTGGTGCAGGTGTGGTGTGAATGTGTTAGGTGTAAGGCCTGAGACCGACATAATTAGGGGTACAATAACAACTTTGTTTTGTTTCCAGAGTCGTTTTACTTCTATGGCAAGGTCTGTGTATTTAGATATCTTCCCAGCGTAGGCGGTTTGAACATTCGTATCATTAGGGATAGCAATATCTATTAAATAGGTGACTTTGTCTGCCTTCGACTGAAAGACTATATCTGGTCTATTGGCTGGGATAGTTTTGTCCGTGTGTATTTCGACGTCCCAGTATAGTTTGTATTGATTGTTGTCAAGTACTGAGGTCGGTGTATAATTATAATATGGAGCTGTGTTTTCGATTAGTTTGTTAGTTGTGGCTAGGGCTTGGTGTATGATCTTGGCTGCAGAGTTATGTCTGGCGGTGTACTCGGTTCCAGCGAGGGTTTTGCATGCACTTGTTATATGATCTATTGTTTCCTTCTGTTGATGGCATTTTCTGCAATTATCGTTGGTTACGGATGGATCTTTAATTATGTATTTTTTGTAGTTCCTCGTCGCAATTACTTGGTCCTGAATAGCAAGCATAAAACCCTCCGTTTCTGGAAAGAGCTGGCCATCCTGCAGCCAAGTGTATGACTGTTTTTCATTTATGTGATCTTGTGTAATTCGGTATCTATGTTTGCCGTGAAGTGCTTTCTGCGACCATGTGTTTATTTTTTCTTGTTGTAATTCTATGGGATTGTGTGTGTCTGCTGCGTGGTTTGGACTGGAGAGGGTGAGTGGTGTATAGTTCTTGTCTGCTTTGACTATTGCTCTATGCAGATTCGTTTGTTTGCTGTGAAAGAAATGTCTGAGTGTTTTTATTTGTTTTGTGCGGAGTGACTGTATATCTATAATTCCTCTGCCCCCTTGTTTTCTATCTATGGTAAGCCTTTCTTTGCATGCGTTCGGATGTGACATTCTGTGCCTCGTGAGCTCTGTCCTTATGAGGATTTGGATGTTTTCTATGTCAGTGTGCGACCACTTGATGATGCCGAAGGAGTATGTGATGACCGGTATCGCGAATGTGTTAATGGCTTTTGTAAGATTTCTGGAATTTAGTTTTGTTTTTAGTAGCTTAATAAGGCGGTCTCTAAACTCTTGTATTAGTTGTTCTTTGACTTGTGAGTGGTCTATTTTAACACTTTGATTGAAACCCAGGTACTTGTATGTTTCGCCCTTGTCCATGTTGTCTAGTGTTTGGCCAGTTAATGTTTCCCGCTCTTGATGGCTCTTCCACTGACCTTTGTTGATGTGGAGCACCTTGCACTTACTCATTCCGAATTCCATCCTTACGTCTGACGTGCAAACTTCCGTTATTCTGAGCAATTCTCTCAGTTGTACTTCAGTTGCTGCATATAGTTTTATATCATCCATGTAGAGGAGATGATTGATTTTATGTTGATTAACTTTCTCGTGTCTAATGTTGAAACCACAGTTTGTGTTGTTGAGTGCATTGGAGAGCGGATTTAGACAGAGGCAGAACCACAGTGAACTGAGAGAGTCTCCCTGGAAGATACCACGTCTTATGTGTAGCTCATCCGTCTGGATATGGCCGTGCTGAGTTTTGAGGTGTATGTTGGTGCGCCATGTTTCCATGATTCTTGTAAGAAACTGACGAAGTCCTGAGTTGATTTTATATATTTGTAAAGTTTTCTTTAGCCAGCTGTGGGGTACAGAGTCAAAGGCTTTTTTATAATCTATAAAACAAGTGTGAAGGTTCCTGTGTTCTTTTCTAGTCTGCTCCATGATTACACTGTCAATTATAAGCTGTTCCTTGCAGCCTTGACTTTGTTTTCTACATCCTTTTTGTTCTTCAGTGAGGATGTTGTTTTGTGTTAGGTGTTGTTCAATCCTTCTACATATTGTTGCAGTGATGATTTTGTACAGGGTGGGAAGACAAGTGATTGGACGGTAATTGGCAGGGTTCTTGGTATCTGTGTTTTTAGGTTTAATATACGTTATTCCTTGTGTGAGGAATTTAGGAAGCCTATTAGGCTGTAGTATGGCTTTATTGATTTGGTCTGTGAGCACTTCGTATGTTGAACTGAATTGCTTGTACCAAAAATTTTGTATATTATCCACGCCTGGGCACTTCCAATTGTGAGTATGTTTTATTGTTTCCGCTATTTCCTCTGGTGTAAGAATAACGTCACCCTGTTCCATTATATGTTGGTGCTTCTCCTCTTCTTGTCTGATCCATGGAGCGTCTTGATTATGCGTTTTGGGCTCCGACCATAAGCTACTCCAAAACTCAGTTAAGTCTTGTCTACTTGGTGGTTCTATGGTTGCTTCCTGGTTGTTTGCAGTTATTTTCTGGTAGAACTGCTTTTCACTTTTTTGGAAAAGATTATTAGCGTTCTTTCTCTCGTTGGATTCATTGTATCTGCGTAGGCGAGCTGCGTAAACTGCAAGTTTCTGTTTCAGTGTATCAGCTATTTCTGGTATCGATTTTTGGGGTGACTTGGATTTGAGTATATCTATTGTTGTCTGGATGCGTTTTGAACGGTTGTTGTTGATAGTGTATTGTGCGAGGTGTGCCAAATCCTTTCTGATTGCGGAAATTTTATTTTCAATTCGTATTTGCCATTTAGGTTTAGGCCTGTTGCTTGTGTGGTCTTTAGACCGTTTCGGAAGTTTTTGGCCGTTTACTGTGAGTGTTGTTGCTGCTGCAGCGTATATAACGGTATGGATGTCCTCTAGGTTACTGACGTTTGTTAAGAATTGTGGTATTATGTTGGAATTTATTGTGTGCAATATTTGTTGGGTGTTGTTTTTAAAAATCAGTCTGGGCAAAGGATCTCGCAGCGCAGGATTGGTGCCACACCATTTGTTATATTGTGTGTCCATCACTTGTTCTGTGGATTGTGTGATGGAAGGCGGTGGCGTAATCTTTTGGCTTTGTGTGGCTGTGAGGGGTAGGTTAATTGATGTCTGGTCTGGTGTATCTGGTATGTGCTCATGTTCTGAGTCCATATCTGAATGTATGCTGGTGTCATTGGTTGTGTCTGTATTTGGAGTCTGGCTATTTTGGGAATGAATATTTTGCCTTTCTGTGGTTGATTCATCGGCTAACGAGTCATTTGGTGGGACAGTATTTATTTCGTTGGATACAAGGCTCTTTATAGCTTGTAGTTCTTGCGGGGTAAGACGGTTGTTTTTAGTTATGACTCGTTTTTGGTCAATCAGTCTTTGTTCGGTTACACGTGTTGAGAGGTGTGGGTATTGTGCTGTAAACAGCCTGTGTAGCTCATGTCTGTAGCCTGTAGAGATGGTTTCTAGTTTTGTGGCGGTATAGTAACAGTGCATTACAGATTTGTTCATCTCAGTAGTCCACTGTAAGCGCTGTCTTGGTTTACCAGCTTTGGTGGTTGCCGGCTGTACCGGCAAAACATCCGCAGTTGGGTTGTGTGCTATTGGTTGTGGTGTTTGGTTTTGGGGTTCAGGTGAGTTTAATCGACGTACCCTAGGCCGTCGTTGGTTATTTGAAAAACTAACTTTATCCATCGCGTTCCCACGAGTAGGGACGATCTAAGTGTCGCTCTCCCGGGTGACGCCCATTCCAGGAGAAAAGGGACTTATATTTACTCCGAAGTTGGCCCAAGGTGCTCCGGAGGATTTGCGACTTTACTGTCGGATTTTGTTGAGGTTTTCTCCTCACGGGCCGGCTGGTTAAGGCAAGCCCCCCGGTTGCGTACCCCTCACAACGTTCCCCAGCCACGCCCTGCTGAGGTCGTTGAAGTGTGGGGCGCAATAACGGTATGTGACAGAAGGACCGGCGCTCAGTCTCCTGTGGCATTTCTCCCCGGATTTGCCAAATCCCTATCTGACCGAGGTCAGGATAGCTTGGGGAAGGGAGCTTTGTGCTTGGTAGGGTACGTAAAGTCTACCTAGCCCACAACTTCCTGAGTGTGCTAGCCTTGGTTGAAGTGACTTTTTGATCACGAGCCCTGTCGGCATAATTCCGCGGTGGTATCAAAGCCTCCGATGAACCATCAACCGACATAGCTTGCCCATCAAAAAGTCACTTTCTAAGCCCCCAAACGAGCGTCAACGTTCTAGCACCTGATGGGGGTTATTATTTTTAAAACAAAAAAGTGCAGCCCGGGCTCCGACACACCGGGCTGCTGTTCCATTACCCAATGACTACTCCTCACACCGTGAGGTGAGCAATCACTGGGTCCGCGAATCGTGCGCCCTAAGTAGACGAAGGGACCCAAGGATGACTGCCTTCTGCATTCTGGCGGCTAAGATGTACGCCGCCGCACGGCACACCGGTATTTTGCGCAGTGCAGAGAGCAGCGTATTCCTCATTCCACCTAGGGATCCAATGACCATAACCAGCAGACTTACAGTGTAGTCTGGCCAGAGCCTGCGAAGTTGTCCGAGCAACTCCTGATATTTGGTCCGCTTTTCCTCCTCCTTAGAGACGATGTTCACCTCGGCAGGCGCCGAAAACTCAATAACGAACATCGTCTTCTGTTGGTGGTCGAGAAGGACTATGTCGGGCTTGTTTGCCTGTACAAGCTCGAGCGTGGGGAACGAGTAGTTCCAGTAAATCCGGCATCTCTCGTTCTCCACAACGGACTCTATATCCCCTGGAGCGTATGGCAGCACCGGTGTCTCATCGATACCGTATGAGTGCCTCAAATGATAGTACAGCACTCGTAGAGCCGCGTTGTGCCGATGGACGTAAGCCGTCCCAGCGTACGTCTTACACGCGGACAAGAGATGCATAAGCGTCTCTGGCGCCTGTCGGCAAGCTCTACAGAGGGTGTCGGGTACATCTAGACCCATAACCCTTTTACGGTACACCAAGGTGTTGAAGACACCGTCTTGGCAAGCCATTATAAAGCCCTCAGTCTCCGACTTCAACCCACTAGACCTTAGGAAAGAGAAGGTCAACTGCTCAGACAAGCCATGCTCTTCCAGATGTTTGTAGAAGATTCCATGCATTGGCTTATCTTTATGAAGTCTTAAAAGGAAGTCGACTTCGGCAGTTTTAAGGTGGGATTTTAATTCTGCGGGAGCAAGTTCCGTAATGGACTGCTGACACCTCCGCTTGAAGTCGAGTGTGAGGCTGAGCTCCTCGGCTGCTCGTTTCGCTGCGCTAAAAAGAAAGGCTCCTTTTCCCGCATTCTCGTGCTCTCGCACAAAGCGGATCAGGGGATCGGTGCTGTTCGTTACATAGCAGGCAGTGGCCAGTACTACTCTGTTGTGCAGACGCTCCAAACTCAATAGTCCACGCCCTCCCAGGTGTCGCGGGAGGTATATTCGCGGGACAGAGGACTTAGGATGCAGGCTTCTCTCCATATTCATCCTTTTGCGGGTCTTCGTGTCGATTTCCTTCAGCTCGTTCACTTTCCAGTGTATAGCACCAAAGGTGTATAATAACAATGGGACCGCAAGCATGTTTGTGGCAGCGACTTTGTTCTTGCCGGACAGTTCTGACGACCAGATCTGCCGGAGTCGGTGCAAATACTTGCGGCGGAGACACTCTTTAACCAATGCTGCCTCTTGGACATGACGCTGCGCCACTCCAAGGTAGGTATAAGTATCTCCGGCATGCAGTTGTCGCAAGATGCTCCCATCAACGAGCTGTTCCTCATCTCCACTATCTCCGCTTCGTCCTTTCTTGAGATGAACCAATGCACATTTGTCTGTCCCGAACTCCATTCCGATAGCATGACTGTACTCCTGCACCACCCTCAGCGATTGTTGTAGTTCGCGTTGGCCGGAGGCATAAAGTTTTAGGTCATCCATATAAAACAGATGGGTGACCTTGTGCCTCCGGTTATTGGGCGTGCCACAGCTGTATCCTTTAGTATTTCTCAGCGCTATGGACAGAGGCAAAAGTGAGATGCAAAAGAGCAAGGGACTCAAGGAGTCTCCTTGGAAGACACCTCTTTTCAATGACACCAACTCTGTCTGAACCCGGGTTTCACCTGATGTTATAGTGAACCGGGTCTTCCAGAGTGGCGTCAGTTGTTTGATGCACCCCACTATCTGATTATCCACCGAAAGACATTCCAACAGCCGCACAATGAGCTCATGAGACGTGCTGTCGAATGCCTTGCGATAGTCAATCCAGGCCATAGAAAGGTTTCGCTTGTACTGCACAGAGTCCTGCGTGACACATCGGTCAATCAACAGGTTCTCCTTGCAGCCAGCTACTCCTTTCTTTGACCCTCTCTGTTCATACACGTCGAGAAATACAGGATTCACAGCTTGAAGGATACGCATGTACAAGATTCTGGTGAAGAGCTTGTAACACGCGTTCAGACATGTTATTGGCCTGTAGTTTTTGGGATCAGACAAATCTCCGGTCTTCGGGAGAAGCACGGTTCGACCCTCGACAAACCAAGCCGGAATTGGCTGCTCCTGGTTTAGCCACGAGTTAAAAACTCTAGCTAAATGCCGGTGGCAACTGGGGAATTTTTTCCACCAGTAGGTGTTTATGCCATCCGGGCCAGGAGCTGCGAAATTCTTTGCGCCTCGTAAGGCGTCAAGAATTTCTTCCGTGTTTATCGGGTGACGCAGTACATTCAAGTTGGGAGTCCTCCTACAAACGGACTCAAACTGCGCCAAGGCCGGAGTGTCTGCTGAGAGAGGTTTGGGTTGTTCGTAAATGTCCCTCCAAAAGGCCTCCACGCGATCAGCAGTTGGCGGCTGCTCTATGGCTGGAGGCGGCTGTTGGAAAAGGCGAGAAGGCCTTTCGTAGAACATTCTGTTCTGCTCCAGACCTCTCGCCCGCGCCACCAACGATCGCTTAGCAGCGATTAGCATCCGTATCCTGTCAAGACAGTGTTGCTTGACAACAACCAGTACCGCTTGACTGAGTGTATGATGGTCGCGCCTCAACCCGTAGGCTATCTGGCGCACTCGGCGCGTAAAAGGCTTCCCAGCCGCTCTATATTCCATCACACACTGGATACGGGATGCTTCCTGGCGAGCCAACTGGATTTTCGCTTCCATTTGGCGCACCCGTCTCTGTGCTCTCTCAACAGGAGAGTCTCTCACTCTCCCCTGTCTAGCTAGCCTCAGAGCCGCAGCGTAAATTTCGCAATTGATGCTCCAAATGTCAGAGGCCTTATTATTATTATTATAGATAGCTCCATGATCACACTATTAATTGTAAATTGTTCCTTGCAACCTTGGCTTTGTATCCGAAATACTTTTTGTTCTTCAATCAGCGTAATGCGTTGTCCAATCCTTTTGCCTATTGTTGTGGTGGTGAAGTTGTACAAGGTGGGAATACAAGTGGCAGGGTGGTAATTGGCAGGGTTTTTGGTATCTGCGTTTTTGGGTTTTACATAGGTTATTCCTTGTGTGAGGAATTTGGGAAGCGCGTTATGTGGAAATATGGTTTTATTGATTTGATCTGTGAGCATATAATATGTCGCACTGAATTTATTATCATTACGTCGGGGCAGACGTGAAGATTGCTTGCCTACTGCGTCTTGATATCCCGTTCAATCTGACAAACTGTCTGGCCGCTTATTGCGTTGCAGTGTTAATCCTGTGCGAGACATGGGGCGGAAAGCTGTGGAACTCACAGCACGATGACCTATGCATAATGAGTTTGTGCCTGGGATAGGGCGACAACTTATTCAATCTTGCAGAAGTTAGGTGAGGGAAGTGGGTCTGCGTAACCGAATTGCAGCCAGCCGGGCCCTCCCATTCCTTGTAAGGCGGCCGGTATATTGCTCCATTGGGGAGTATACAGGGTGGAACCAAATACGCTTTAGTTGTACCGGGTGGTCAGATAAGAATGCAGAGTGTTATTCCCGGAAGCTATGCGCCCGTACAGACTTAGACTTGCGGTAAAAAAATATTAATTGAACTGACTATAAGAAGTCCCCTAAAAATATTCAGATTTTCAAAATGATTACCAGGGGGCGTAACCGTCGTCTTAAACATGTAAGTGATTTTTTACTGAAATCCACCTAGTAAATGTTAACCAAAAGATATGTGCCTTTTAAAGCTGGTATTTACTGTAGTAATCCTTGTTGAACACTCAATTATGTGTCCCTAAGGTGAAGTGGTGGGGGGGGGTAATTCAGTACATTTTTTTACATGAACAGTTATAACTCCTAAACTACTAGATGGATTTCAACCATCTTGGTCTTATTGGAAAGGAGCACTTATTGTTCCATCAAACGCAACTTACCTATATGTCTAATTCAAAGTGATGTTGTTAGATCACATCTTTTCATGTAATAACCGAAAACTGCAAAATTCTCCAAAAAATCAAATACTATGATGTGGCTTTTTTCATAAGAATCTATTGAAATAGGCTGGCGAAAACCGTAAGTCGTAAAATATCGAATAATGAATACACTTTGTCACTTACTGTCATTTATTAGTCTTTTTCTAGGATAAAATTCAATAATTTAATAATTCTTAAATACTCAACATGTTTCTAGTTCAAGAAATTACAAAAAAGCGGGTAGGGGCATAATGAGTAGGCCATGGAGGAAAAACAAATGCATTTAAGGAGGCATTAGTTTCATTTCAAAATTGGTCCTCTTGTCTTATTAATTTCCAACTTGTCTTGTGTTATTTTATGGACTAAAAATAGATTTATTATCAAAACGTTATTTAATTAATGAGATCTTATCATTAAATAGTGAAAAAAGACTAATCAATAATAATGAGTACCAGTGTAACACCTTTTTTTTAATTATATGATAGCTAATTGTTTCCTCGATATTTCAGATTAGGAATAAGATATCGGCATACGGTTGTCTCCAGCATATTGAAGTATCACTTGGCTAATTTTATGGAAAAATGCCACACCATCGCATTTGATTTTTTCGAGAATTTTGTAATTTTTGGCTATTATAACAGAAAACGCGCTATAGCGGTATCACTAGGCATTACAATTACTATAAGTAAAATGAGGTTGGTGGAATAATAAATTAGTTTACTTCCCACACCGATAGGTGTGTGATCGCGAAAATTTTCGATTTTTTAGATAATACGCTTTTTGGGCGCTTTATGATATCTACACATAAAATCCATAGGTACATAAAATTCACGTCAATCATTTCCGTCGGTCTGTCTATTTGTCTGTCTTCTTCTTCGCTTTCAGGCGTTGTAGGGGTTCTTGATCAATTTCTACTTTTTTTGGGAGGGGTGAAATTGGGGCGGTTGGGGTGTGAGGGGTTGAAAAACTGAAAAATTTGTTGTATTCATAATAGTTTATCCATTGACTTGTGGAAGAAATACCTAGCGGTATATTATACTTATCTGAGTTCATCTGAACGTTGGCTTGCCTATTACAGGAACCAAAACATACATACATACATAGTTTTGCTTTATTTCGTTCTATGTCTACTGCCTAAGGCAAAAATTATTGAATTGATTTTAATGAAATTTTGACACAGAATTTACTGCCGGGTTGAGAATGGAAGTCGCTTCTGTTTTAGAAAAATCGTGTTAGTGGCAGTGCAGCAATAATAAAAATGGAGTCAAGTTGATTGACTCAGTACTTCCCACACATTACGGTGATACCAGTTTATTATTTTCCCATAGCATGAAGCTTTAGTCTAAGGTCACAGGTCAATGGACAGCCTATTATCGATACTACAAACTTCTCAGTTTTACAACTCCCCCCCCCCCCCCAGCCACCTCACTTTCAGCCCCACCCAAAAAAACTGGTAGGAAATGATCAGGAACCCCTAAAACATCTAAAAACCGAATTTGAGTTGCTTTCATACTTGTCGCGTTCTTTGATTATTGCTACGCTGCCACTGACAAGTTTTTGAACAAACATACGCGTTTTCCATTCTCACCACGGTAACAATATACTGTGTCAAAATTTCATTAGAATCAATTTAATAGTGTCCACGTTACAAAATACAAAACGATTTAGACCAATAAATTCTCGTATAGTATACAGAAAATTCTAAGTCCCTTAGTTTCTGTAATATGCTAGGCAATGTTCGCGGATGCACCTAAAAAGGTGATTTGTGTCGCTAGATCTTCCTTCACAGGTTAGTGGACAGCCTATTATGAGTACAAGAATTTTTTTAATTTTCCAACCCCCAACCCCCCAACCACCC
This sequence comes from Callosobruchus maculatus, assembly GCA_951848785.1. Taxonomy (NCBI): domain Eukaryota; kingdom Metazoa; phylum Arthropoda; class Insecta; order Coleoptera; family Chrysomelidae; genus Callosobruchus; species Callosobruchus maculatus. The sequence continues at coordinate 7,788,879 of CATOUR010000006.1, forward strand.
CAATTTCACCCCCACCCAAAAAAAAACGCAGAAAATGATCAGGAACCTCTGAAACGCTTAAAAACGAAGTTTGAGCTGTTTTTATATTTTTAGTTTTTTTATCATTTCTGCGCCGCCACTGGCACGATTTCACAAAACCATACGCGTTTTCCATCTTCGCTTCTAGTAATACCGTTTCAGAATTTCATTAAAATCAATTCAACAGTTTCCTCGTTACAACGATCTGACGCAATACTCTCGTATGTTTACATCAAAAAAATTCCCAAGTCCTTTGCTTTCTGTAATAGGCAAAGGCAATGTTCGGATGGATCTAAAAAAGTTATTTATGTCGCCAGGTCTTCCTTCACAGGTCAGTGGACAGTCTATTATGAAAAAAACAAATTTTTCAATTTTACAACCCCCCACCCCCCAACCACCCCAATTTCACCCCCACCCAAAAAAAAGTAGAAAATGATCAGGGACCCTTAAAACGCCTAAAAACGAAGTTTCAGCAATATTTAATTTTTTTTGTTTTTTGCTAATTACTCCGCCGCCTATGCAACGATTTTCAAAATTATAGGAACATTACCTACTACGACCCCACAGCATACCGCTGCCCAAATTTCATCACAATCCATGCAGCGGTTACTGAGATTACGAGGGTAGAAAAACGCGACAGACAGACAGACAGACAGACCGACAGACCGACAGACCGACAGACAGACCGACAGACAGACCGACAGACAGACCGACGGAAATGAGTGACGTGGATTTTCGTTATGTACTCATCATAAAACGCCCAAAAAACGTATTATCTCAAAATCGAAAATTTTCGCGATCACAATACTCCCCTCACCTATCGGTGTGGGAAGTAAAAAAACTTCGTTTTTAGAGGGTTTGAAGGCTCCTGACCGTTTCGCATCGTCCAGTTGAAGGATGAAGAAGAAACTATGGCGTCCTAGTTCCTAAGGAGGGAGATGGAAGAAACTGTTTTACGAGAGTTTTTGTGTTGGATCTTTTTTGCGGACGGGAGGGCGATGGTTTTAGTTGCAAGGGGATTTCAACCTATAGCATCATGCAATGGGAAAACAATAAAATGGTATCATCATTATGTGTGGTAAGTACTTAGTCAATCAACTTGACCCATTTTTCCAATAAGACCAATTTTATGAAATCTGTTCAGTCGTTTGCGAGCTATAGCTGTATTAAAAAAAACATTAAATTGCGCCTTACCATTTTATCTTATTAGATTCGTCAAAAAGTAACTACTTCAGTGAATCCTAGCTCTAAAAGGCATATATTTTTTGGTAACATTTCCTAGGTGGATTTCGGTGAAAAATCACTTCAAATGCTTACGACAGGGGTTACGCCCCCTGGTGACCATCTTGGTAATTGAAAATATTTTTCGCGGTATTCTTTAGTAACAACTTTTTTCACCGCAGGTCTCTATGTCTAATAGTCTCCGAGATACAGCACTTTGCATTCTTATCTGACCACACCGGTACACCTTACACCTATTATGGTATCGAAATTCCTAAGGTTTATACCATGGCTTGAGACTTTCTTTTTAACTATGTGCAATGATGCGAACTAAAGTGCTTAAAAAATACGATTGCCCTTTTGCATGCTCCGTCAAAGTTAATTAGAAAGCCTCTTTAAATGAATCGCTTGGAGCCAAAGAGATAAATTCATTATTCTTGCATCAGTGTATCCCCCTTTCTCATCTCACAGCTGCAGTGAGCTAGGGCGGTGAAGTGGATATAATTGCCTTTATCGCCGCAATCCATAATTTTTGCTAATTATCAGCTAATGCTAAATAGGGAGCTCGGTAAGCATGAAATATAGTGTTCAGTGGCGTACGTAATTTCCAAAGAAACATATCTTGTAAGACAAATTAGATAGGAAAACAAGAAGAAAGAGAACCAGACGGTCGTTATTTGGAAATCTAGGAAGCTGAGACTGATTTTATTCCATTAATTAAAAATGGAAGCACTTAAAGACACAAACCTATACTAGAAAAACATTGCGTTTACAGAATGATAATACTGCTCACATAAATAAAAGCAGATATCCCAAACCCTAAAATGGGCGCCAAGGTAGTGCATAGAGCACTTGTCATTTAAAGTCCACAACAAGTTAACAAATATACTCCAACGGTAGTTAGTGTCTCTTTTGTACGTATGTGAGACTTTAGCCATTCAGCTCAAGAGTCAGTAGACTGTATGAAATTAGGGTACTTGCAAAGGTCGTGAAATCGCCTCGAGAGTATACATAGTGTAAAGAAAACCATATCAAGAAGCAATCGATACTGCTACAGCGCAGGTCAGTGAGATTCAACTGCAAACTAGACATGATCTGAATTCTTTAACAATGTGACTCAATTTATTGATACTTAAACATATTTGAAACAGGCAATTAACCCACTAGCATTTTCGTTGCAATACATTTTTATATCTGATAGGTATCACAGTTCATCCTGTTTGTGACCGAGATTCGCAACTAGTCGAAGCCATCATTTTATTTCGGCGTATCCCATTATAAATGAATCCAAAGATAGAATCTAATTCAAGCCCATCCCTACAAAGTGAATTAGTAATCTAGCCTAACTTTTATTCTTTTGACTTTTGTACTTTTGTGTGTGGCTGTGTTTTGTGGTTATAATGATCAATGTCAAAATGTTAGGTAAGCACTGGCTATAGATATGGAATATCAATACTTTACATCCCATCACTATAGGATATCACTGACGTCAGAAGTTGTTTGCGCGGCATTTTCCGGCATTTGAAATAATTTTTGGAATATCTCTCACAGCCGATTCCAAAAAACCAAACAAGTGATTTTGTCATGTTTACTAGGCTCTAAGGAACGCGTAAACGACATAATATTTTTTTCTGCAAGTACCCTATTCGTTGGCCTCCGTTTGGGAACTTTACTTGTTTCCTTTCTGCTATATAGTGTGGAGTAGATACAGATACGTCCTATGACTACCTTGCGGAGTGGAGATAGTGAAATTGTTCTTGCAATAGATAATAAACTCCAAAGATGGAATGAGTACGTAAAAGAGGTATTTAAGGCAGTAGACCGAATACACCTCCAGAACTGGATAAAAATGTCAAAGAACGGGGCTCCAATATTACAAAAGATGAAATAACCCATGCAATTAAACCACAGAATGATAAAAAAGCAACCAGTCCAGAAAATATTCATGTCGGAGTTGTGAAACTTATGAGTTTATATGAGTATGAGCCGAAAAGGAAGGAAAATTAACATCGATGTTCAATGCCACTTACTGTACAGGAAGTTCCCCAAATGATTGGATGAGATCAACTATCAATCCTGCCAAAGAAATCCCATGCTTCAAATTGTAAGGATTACTGCATGATAAACGTGATGTCCCATGTCCTCAAGATATTCCTTATTATACACAAAAGAATATACAAGAAGTGTGAACTGAACACCTACTGGATGAAACTCAATAGGAATTTCATAGTGGCCTAGGCAAACGTTCTCACACAGCGATATAGGGACATGAACGTCAGTGTAGTCTTTTGTATCATAAAAGGCCTTTGATTGCGTCAAACGAAAATCTTATAACGTATGCTGCAAAACTTTTGAGAATTTTTTTCAAAACTAGGGAGGTAGTTTTACCGTTGGAAACAATTCAGAAATCGTTACATTGGTAACCAGTCAACATCTAAACGTAACAATAGATCTATTTTGGTTATAGTTATAGTTGGACGACTTGAAAAAAAAAGAAATATTTCGCCTATATAAAGATCAAAATATTTCTGTTGCCACAATTTATCGAGCGATCCGTGAATGCGAAAAAGGTATTCCTTGTATAAATTTACCAAAAAGTGCACGTCGAAGAGCGTTGAATGCTGTTACGGTTGAAAGAATGCTCAACAGAAGTGACCATCGAGTTGGAACTTTAACATGGACGCATTTTTCACGTCAATGCTAGCACAAACTGTAGAGAAATGAAGAGAAATAACTTAGAATTATGAAAAAGATAAAAATGTCCAAAGTATTCCCCAAATCAGTTAGAAAGAATTCCTCAATGCTGTCGCAATTTACTCATTTTGCTGGCAACACAAAAATTATTCGTGGCGCTAAAAAGTATTTCACATTTTCGAACTCAGAAATCAAAGGTAATTGATGGTTTTTATACAAGAGACTTTGAAGCCTGTCCAGGTAATGTAAAATTTAAACGAAAAGAAAACTTTAAAGACAAAGTATTAGTGTGGTGCGCTATATCAGACAACGGTATCTCAAAGCTGTACGTTGGACGAGTTAAGGGCCGAAGCGGTTACCGCAGAAGTCTCTACTCAAATATGTTTGCCTAAACTACTCAATTTTATTAATACCCATCATGCTAATGACAATACAATGTTTTGGCCAGATCTGGTTTCAAGTCATTATGCTTTGCGTACGAGAAACTGGCTAGAACGACACGGAATAACTTTTGTACCACGAAAAGACAACCCTCCCAATCTTCCTCAAGCAAGACCTACCGAAAAATTTGGACTCAACTGAGTGCCAAAATTTATAACAATGACTGGGAAGCTGAAAACGAACAGCAGTTAAGAAGAAGAATAATGCTAAATATCAGAGAAATTGATTTAGAATCTGTCCAAACCCTAATTAGGAACATGAAGTTGGTTAATATAATTTTTATATTAAGAAATATTGTTATTTTTTGTAGTTCTTGTTACAGTTCAAATATATTATTGTGAGACATTTCTTTAATTTTCTAAAAAACTTCTCAAAACTTTTGCAACATACGTTAGAAGTACCCAAAACGACTGGACTAGATAGAGAATAAATTCAGTTGATCGCAAATCCCTATTGGAAGCAAAACGCAGCAGTAAAAGTTGAGGGAACAACATCAGAAGCAATCATCATTAAAAGAGGTGTTATCGCCGCTCTTATTCAATGTGTATTCAGAGGTCATTTCCAAAGAAGCTCTAGAAAGAGCGGGATATGAGATCAACACCGTTGTGTTAGCTGAGAATGCGCAAAAATATCCGGGGTATATTGTAAAATGAGGTATGTGACTCGAAGAAAGAAGTCCGATGCCGCATCGAATAGTACAAAACATTTATGAGTATCAAAAGATTTTTCATGGCCATCTTTGGGGTATGACTTTGGATACGCATCATCAGATCCTATATTCCTCGGTTCTCCTGTACGAATGCGAGAGTTGGACTGAAGTTGCTCACTAGAAAAAAAATAGACGCCTATCTACCGACGTATACTCAGAATATCATGGGTTCATAGAATAACGAACAATAGAGTCCTTAATGGTATGGAGAAACAAAAAGATTTCATGTTTACCGTCAAGGAATCAAAGACGACTTGTATACTGTATAGGTTATATCATGCTAGGAGAAAAAGACGAACTTCTGCGACTGCTTCTAGAAGGAAAACTACAATGTAAAAGGTCGGTCAGCAGACGCCAAAAGGACATCCGGAGATAGTTTGTCCTCGCTTGACATTTTTCACATGGCTTTATCTGGAATTACGTTAGCTGTTTTGATCGCCAACTACAATTTCTATGTATGTATCTATCTAGTGATGACCTGCTTTAAGGGGACTGCACACAGCAAAATCTGTCGTTCTGTCAAAGACTTACGCTTGGATTCAAAGGGACGTTGCACTCAGCATTCCTCGAATACAGCGATGTATTATCCAATGGGAAGTGTATAGTTGGTAACGAATTACATCGTATTGTCGATTGAACTACAAGACGTCATTGGACTCCAATGAATAATTCATTCGCAGCCTGTCGTTGAATCGAATCTGTGTTTGGTAATTGATTCTAAACTACTTTCTTTTCCTTAGACCAACAGATTTTATTGCGAGAATAACTGATCAATTCGTTTGGATGTTTAATTGTGTGCTTTTGTATGAAGTTATAAGGAGCATGATATAAGAATTAGACATAAGCCTTCACCAGTTGTTGCATTTTTACCTGAAATATAACTGTCTGACTAATCTAAATACCTACATACAAATGTGGGTGTTAGCTCTTCTAAGCCCCAATTTCTCAGTAGGTCCTCCACTTAATCGATAACTGGACACATTTGAATCGCACAATTGCTGATGCAATACGCAAAACCACCAGATGACACAACACGGCTAACACCGAAACAAGGAAACGAAACAACCTCGTCCATGTCCACGCCGAAAATAACACTGAGACGACTGAGATGATCCCCCTGTTCTTTCTTTTTACGTTCATTCAATCGGAACATCTGTCCGGCCGAATACTGATTATAGTTCAGCGAACAAAAAGGGTCATTGAAACAAAATTAATGTTTATAAGATGCATTATCACGAACTGCAGTTGCAGTGATAATTTTTGTACATTGAATAGATTGTATGCTTGGCTTAAATGAAACATAGGGTGAATTTCGAAAACAAAAGGATGTTTTGATTGCATTATATGTCAATACTGGTATTAAAAGGATTATACATATCGTTAGAATGAATATAAAACTATTTTGAATTGATTGGCACACCTGTGATTACTTCGAATATAAGGATTGAATTCTTTCAATGACATGGATTTGAAACAACTGTAAATATATTTAAAACGATGGAAAAACATCCAAATACTAACAACTAATTGGAAACGAAACAGTATTTTACAAAAAACACTTCATAATGGCCTAATGCAAATACTGAACAAACAATATGTCACAGAGATTTAGCGATTCAGCTTCTACTGACAGAAGCCTTTCAAGTACTAAGCAAACGACTACCTTATGTTCATGCACCACTCTGAAACAATTGCAAAGTTTTATTGACTCAAACTGAAGTACTAACGTTCGAAGTTTTTGTATAACTTTTAGTTAATGAGCGGATTACAGCTAACCGTTCAAAGTTTTATTGTCGGAATTTGCAACGAAACATTTGCGCTCGGGGATTTCGCAGGAGCTAATCTTGTAAAGCTGGGCAGTTAAATTGTATACGCTTATGTGAGGCCAGATAATGTTTCAAAATAGAAGAAGGGATTTGTGGAATCAGTTCGCAAAGCTACACCTACACCTAGGGTCTAGTAAAAACCTATCGTATAGAGTGTCAGGTCTACTAGTTACAGCAAATTAATGGGGTATTTTCCGAACAAAATTTTATGACGGAATATTGATGTTACGCCCCCAAAAACCATGTAACGAAGATTTTTACGTTTTATTGTGAACGCGAAGTGGGTTAAAATCCCCTCCAAAGTTCAAACATAAAATTTCGCGCCAAAGCTGTGACGTAATAGATCTTAGCGTGACGTAATAAGTCATTCGTGGTGCTATCCTTAGAATGTGACTCTACTTTGTCGTCTGACCTCCTTTTCTCCATCTACAAACATAACCTCCGCTTCGTATGGACATTAACAGATGTTTGTTTACATCACTTCATCATGGTTAATTTAGATACCGTGACAGTCGTGAGACCAGGAGACGTTATGTATGGCATGACACTAGTGACAGGCTGTTAAAGAATGACGAGTGAAATTGTGGAAAGTAACTAGGAAACATTCTCAGAGTAAACTGCTAATTACATAATAATGCAAAAAATGGAATTGCAGTGTAATATAACATTTATAGTCTAAAAACATGAACCTTTATTCAATTAAAAGGAGGGAAACTAAATAAACATAATACATAAAATTAAGTTTACACCCTCTACAGGGTATGTCCAGCTACTGTGTAATTCTTCGATACCTCGCAAGGTATACCTGATAGAATAAAATGTCAAATACAAAAGTTATTTGGTTACTTATGACGCATATTCTAAAAATATTTTGAAATATACAGGGTGTTGCGAGAAAGTAGAATAGTGATCAACTTGATTTTTTTATATGGAACTATAACCTTTCTTTAAATTCTTGTAGTTTATGTCATTAATCTCTATTCAAACCTCAAATATTTTTGGGATAGTTGCGACGTTGCCAAGTTATAATTTATTTCTATTAGTTTCCGGATTTGCAAGGATGCAAGTAATACGTCCAAATTGATATATTCCTTTAACTTTTCTCAATAACACTATGCAGTTAGTTACCTGAATATTAAGTGGATATTATTTTGTATATTACCAGCAATTTTTATCTACAGGGTGTTTTTGGCAGCATTTTAAATTACGGCAAATTGAAGGTCATTTTATTGTGTTTTTTTGAATGTAACACCCTGTATGTTTTATTTCAAATCGAAATATCTACTAATAGCCTATCTCGCCTTGTGATATTTTTTTTTCGCATTTGCGGCGTTGCCAAGTATAAATTATTTTTCGAAAATTTTAAACAAATATCCCCGATTTTAATTTATTTTGAATAGAAGCCTCTACTTATTTTTATTGCAATAAATTGCGCACGTCGAATTTTGTAAGACCCCACAATTTCAAAGTTTTGTTTCTATTAGTTACTGAGATACGGTAACACCGCTTTTTCAGTAAACGGTACCGGAACGCTTAAATATTTCCAAAACTGCTACAGCTAGAGAGGCGAAATTCAATACTCGGGGGTTTTTGAACATACAGAATTTAAAAACGCTAACATCAGTGCTGTCAGATTTACTAATTTCACGTCATAATTTTCAATGGAATGCCCTATTTATGAAGTCTAACTATCTAATTTAAGAAAAAGTTATAGTTCCATATAAAAAAATCAAGTTGATCACTATCCTACTTTCCCGCAACACCATGTATATTTCAAAATATTTTTAGAATATTCGTCTTAAGTAATAAAATAACTTTTGTATTTGAGTATTTCTTCTATCAGATATACCTTGCGAGATATCGAAGAGTTACACACTAACTGGACACCCTGTATAGGTAGAAAAACTAGGCAACGTGACAACCTTGAATCTACACATAATTCAAATTAATATAGTCACATTCTATCTACATCCGGCATAAAAATGACTTTTGATTGGTTGATTTCTTAGGCGGGAGGTTTAAGAGATTTAAATGAGCTCTTTTCAAAGGGATGATTTTCAAAGTCTATCTTCACTCCACGTGGGCAGAAAAAAAATTGAGTAAACAGTGCTATCATTACAAATTAGATACAAGCAATCCATTTCAACCATTACACAGGCAATATTAGCAAGTTGGAAAATACCCCATTGGTATGAAAGCTACAGACGAAGCGCCAAAATGTAAATTACATAGGAAAGTTAAAAATGAAGTCAACTTGATTAACCCAGTACCTCCCACACATTACGGCAGTGGTTTCCAACACGTGGGGTGCGCCCCCCTAGGGGGGCTTGAGACTGTGGCAAGGGGGCATGCAGCGGTTTCCAAAATGTCATTTTTGAAAACAATTTGGTTTGTTTAAATAAAACAAAATAATCAACTGACCAGTTTATGGAAGCAATTTTCGTTCTACTTGAAGATCTTGGCATGTTCAAATACGAATGGATTAGAGACCCGAGACCCAAAAATTATGTTTGGCTTAGGTAGGGCAGCATTCGGATTAAGCAGAAAATTGTATTATGTCGTTCCTTTACAAGCAGTGAAGCTCCCACTACTAATACAACAATTTATTCGGTTTTACAAGAATTTAACACCCAAAAAAAAGTCGGAAATGATCAGGTTTGCCTAAAACGCCTATTTTTAAACACATGTTTTTAGTTTTTAAATTATTCCTGCGCCGTCACACAATATTTTTAAAAACCATTCGTATTTTCCATCCTTGCCATGGTAATAATACTGTGTCAAAATTTCATTAAAATCAATTCAATATTTGCCTCATTACATAAGACAGAATAATCTAAAGCAATGTTCAAATGTATACATCAAAAAACTCCCTTGGTTTCGGTAACTGGCAAGGCAATGTTCGGATAGATCTAAAAAAGGATATTATGCCGCTAGGTCTTTCTTTTAGAGGTCAATAGGCAGCCTATTATGAATATAACAAATATTTCTGTTTTACAACCGCCCAACCACGCCAACTTCACCCACACCCAAAGAAAATTAGAAATTTTTCGCTTTTGTTGCAAAATGTTCGAAAGCATTGAGTTGCTGTTTTGTTTTGTTTTGATGCTTTGATGTGGACCCAGCATTACGATACCAGTACAACCCTCATATCACGCTATCGACTGAAGGCTCTGCTGTAATCTAATAATAGTAAGATGAAAGAACGACGAAACCAATTACACATAACGACACTTCTCATTTAGGAAATATTACCTTTTTAGCGAAACTCATAATACAACGTTATTCCATTTAGATATCTCACAATACGGAGAGAGCACCCCGCTAGTTGCTGGAAATTTTTATTTGAATTCTGTGCTGGAGACAAAAATAAATTACGGAAGGCGGTTCGTGTTATGAGGCAATTTTTTATCCGCTATCGTGGAAACGACGCATTTTAGAATTTACTTTTGACGTACTTTACAGTGTGTTAAGAATTATGGTGACGTGGTGTTGTTATTTACACAGTTATATTTACTGTGTTCGATAGTGCATGTCGTGGCTCACATGAGGTGACTTTGTTCTAGAGAAAATAGAAGTTTTGTTTAGAATTACCTACAATCCTGCGAAAAAATAATAACCTAAAGAGAGAAACCCGTATCAATTTGCTTAAGCCATTTATTCTGGAATTTGAGCAACAAAAGATATTATGTAATACAATGTATGCCAAAAAGTAGTGTCAAGCGGAGGTCCAGAGATTGAGCGCATCTAGAAGAAGTATCTGAATCATCCCCATATATGTTATGCAATTTGTTGTAGTTTTTGGTTTATAAATTTTTTTCACATTTTTTTCCCAATCCTCGACTTACAAGAAGACGCTATTGAGATATCTACTTAATTTTTTTTCATTGAACTAGGTGAACAGTATGCCGTCAGACACGTAAACTAAAAAAAGAAACAAAAAAATTCCACCCAAACCTTTTTAAAAAGCTGTTATCAACGATTTGTAAAATGAATTAACTTAAGCTATTCTTATGATATCAATTTCAAATTTAGGCCAGCTGATGAAGTCGAAAAATGCCATTTTTAGAATGTTTAAAAGATAGACGCAGGTTTGGACGAAATCCCGTTCCTTTATAGAAATTTTGTTTTTACGTCTTGTACTAAGCTGCACGAGACTAAGCCTGATGACTACCCAAGAAGGGCAGCGATTTGTCAGGAAATGCTACGCCAAGCCGAATTTTTTTTGACACAGTTATGCGGACAGACTAGTCCTACTTTTAAATATGTGGAATAATCAATATATCTATAACTACCACGTTTTGAGTATCGAAGCTACCCGAATTGTCGATCAAAGAACCGAAGTACACAAAACACATTATCGTGCTCTCTATCTACGATCATAACCTTGATCTTGTTGTAGTTATTACCAAGACCATAATTATGCTGCACTTTGTTGTTCTAAGATGTTTAGTAGAGCTAGTAAAGTAGAGCCCAGAGATATACCATTTGTGTACGTTTTGCGCTATATAAAAACTGCATACCATCTCTTAGTACAGTTCATCATTTGGAATAGCTACAGTTTTGATAATATTCAATGGTTACCATTATTTTACTTTCGTACTCGTAACCAATTCATGGAATGTGCTTTTAACCAATTTTCTAACAAAACACAACCTTTTAGAATGGTGAAAATGAAACACTAAGTTGTATTTGAACGTAAATCTGTCGGATGACGTTCACGATGTATATTTTGACTGAACTATGATAAGACCGACACATTCCAGGATTATTAGCGACTCGATCGATGAAGAGGACCGGACTTAGTCAAATTGTTTGGGCAGGTATTGCTACCGCTATTGATAGCAACGCCAATCTGCTTTTACTTTTGTGCGTCACTTTTCTGTCTGAATCGGACGTTTTCTTCTGAAGTGTGACAGCTAGAGTATGTTTCGGCCTTGGGAAGATAATGGGATTTCACAGCGATGTGAATTACCCTGCAGCAGTGAAGCTACGTCGGCGGTTTGTCATTACGGTGGTGAAAGTAGTGACTATAGTACGGACACTGATAATGAATTTGAACAAAGGGAGGTGGAGGTAGACCAATTAAAACCTCACAAAAGGTCACATCTTAGCGCAGATGCAAAACAAATAGTACTAAATGATAATGAACTAACGAACGATCCAGAGAATGAAAATAAGGGGAGTATGATCAAAAAGACGTCACTTCTAACACACGTTCCATATCCAACAGTATGTGAAATTTTGAGAAAGGGGCCACAAAAGAGGAAGCGTAGGTTTGATGCTGCTGTTTCAAAAGAACTAGATCCCACGATCACAAAATTATTGAGGAATATTGTGTACGAAAAGTACAAAATTAATGAACTGCCCACAATCGAATCCGTTCAAAGACAATTGGCTAGAATGGGGTAACAGTATCAAAGGAGTACGTTGCAGCGATGGATTAGGAAGATTGGGTTTAGGTACAGAACTGTGAACAAACGAATGGCTATAATGGAAAGTGCACGGATTGTGGGATGGCGGCACGATTACTTGCATAAGATAGAGCAATACCGGAACGAGGGGAGGTCAGTGTACTACCTTGACGAGACCTGGTATGATACCCATAATACCGCTAAAAAGGGATGGACCGACGGTACAAAGAAGTGTTAGCTAAAAGGCGTTCCACCAAATAAAGGATCCCGTATAGCTATCTTACACTGCGGATCATCTGACGGCTAGGTCGAAAACGCACTCAAAATTATGTGGAAAGAAAATTGAAGACCGCAATATAGACTACCACAAAAACATGGACTCGGGAATATTTGAGCAATGGTTTGAGTATAGCCTTATTTCCAATTTAAAGCTATTTAGCGTCATCGTAATGGACAACGCAAGCTATCACTCCAGACAAAGGTACAAAATTCCGAATTCAACGTTATCGAAGGCGGAAATACAAGATTTTCTCATACAGGATTTGTACTTTGAAGAAACTTACAAAAAAAAGTGAATGATTAGTCCTCCACACTGAACAGTTTGAGAAACAATATGTTATAGAAAGCATAGCTAAAAAGTATGGGCATGATGTCTTCAGGTTGCCTCCCTATTTTTGCATTTTCAGTCCTATAGAATTAATTCGGGGACAACTAAAACAACGAATCGAACGCTAAAATTGAGTGTAGAAAGGAATAATTTACCATATGGTTTATACGGTTATATTGAAATGTCTCTACCATATATTTATCAACAGATAATAAAGTTTCAAACATCTTGTTCAACCAACTGATGTATGAGCACTTTATTGGATGGAATGAACATTTTCGTTGTTGCCCACTCCAACGAATTCGAACGCCCAGTCCGACCCCGTTCCCTTTCTCTGTCGGCACTTTTTGCGGAGATCCTCACTTTGTAAACAAATGGTATATCTCTGGGCTTTACTATAGTTCTTCCTGAGAAGCAGCAATAAGGGTCCTATCGTCAGCAGTTGGATATTTTGCTTCCACCAATAGTTATACCGCCATCTCTGTTGTACAGTACCTGTCTCATCACAAGTTCAGAGTAAATGTTAAATAACATCGGAGATAATACACATCCCTGACTAACTTTTTCTGGTTGCTGTTTGACCAGACAGGTCACCATCAATTCTTACACGAGCCGAGCTAGACTCATAGAGTTGCTGTATGAGAAATACTAAGTGGTAAGGAACTCTCATAGAGATGAGGATTTCCCTCAGTTTAGGCCACTTTATGTTATCAAATGCCTTAGAATAGTCCACAAAGCAGATAAAAACTGAAAAATAATGCTCTCTAGCTTTTTCAATAATTTGTTTTGAGTTTAAGGTCTGTTCACGCGTACCGCGTCCTTTTACGAAACCTGCCAGCGCCTGAAAAATTTGCCAGCCAATAGAACTCTCCAAACGAGATTGTAAAATACATAGTACAACCTTGCTAGTATGAGAGATTAACGAAAGTAGGCGATAACTAAACTACTCAAGTTTAGTAATACCGATATAACTCTTGCTCTCGGACAGAGTTTAGCTGGATGGGGATGTGATATTTGATGTTACGCACGTTATAAAATGTCTCTTCAATGGACTAATTATATTCAGTATCTACAAGTCAAGAAGGCAGTAAAATTCTCAGATGGCAAACGTTACAAGTAACATTCGTGAAACAATTTCTAAGCTTGTTAGCAACACAACAACTACAAAGTGCTGAACTGTATACAAACAATCGCGTATGAAGTCAAAGCAGTGAATAAAGTAGAAAGAAACATTTGATTGATCGTGTAGAATCCAGCTGCTGAGAACCTTGGAGCTAACTTTTCGGAGATGATAGCCAAGCTTTTGAATTCTTCCTTGATGTAGTGATTGCTGTGGTTCACATGGAGCGTATAGGATGAATCGGTGAACCTTTTTCCTTCTTTTACGGTAGCATCGCAAGACAGGACGATCAAAATTGTGAATGTCTGAAAAATATGGATTGTGAACCGTTTAGGCTAAAGTAGTACCACAACAAACTATTGTGTCAAATATATTTATTTAAGGATGTATTGGAAAATTAAATCTATCGTCACAGCATAAAGAGTAAACCAGCAGCGAAACTCAAGCAGAATCCTTCAGGACGTTTTGATGACCTTGAGCCTTTCGAGTCTCACTTCGACCGTTAGAGAAGCGATTGGTACAGGACCTGAGCGAAAATATTATATCCGTAAAAATTCCATAGTGAACAATGGTCGGCATTTCGTTTAAAAGACAACTATGAAAAGATTATGCAGAAATAATCTGTTCAGGTAATAGCACGGAAAGAACCCCATTGTGCAAAGTATGAATATATTTTCGGAATGCCTCTTTTCGAATTATGTAATCGGCAAATAATGTCTAGGAAAAAGGCTGGTCAAAAAAGGACAGGAAAGCGATCATTAATGATGGTGTTTCAGATTTCTCCAAAAATAACAGTCTTTATTTATACAGTTTCGTTACAATATAATATATAATTAGTAAGGAAATACTGAAAGATAAAATTACAAAATTGCTGTAGCACATATTTTGATTTTATAACCAGCAAAATTCGTACCTATAATGGACATTTACAATTTAAACGATTTATATTTTTTTACTCGTTTTTCCATATAATATTAATTTACTATTTCTATTAGGTATTTTAAAATTCCTACTAATATTTTTTATTGTATAGTACAGGCGTATCCTGGCGTATAGTCTCAAAATATAATTTAGTGGGAAGTTATCACATGGATATACCTTAAACTGCAAATCGTTAGATAATAAAATATCATATGCTCTTGATGGATGAATAACCTTATCCCATCATTCTAATATCAATAGAATATCCGTATGTGTATATTGTTAAATATAGAACAAAACTTACAGATGTATAACATTATTCTGTAATCTAAACATAGTTTAAAGATTGAGAATGTTTCTTTTCATACACAATTAAAAAGCATAGTAAACAATCAAACAATTAATATTGGATTAAACAATAACAAATACATTATTTTTTCTAAAGCAATTCTTAATTCTGAATTTGCAGCTTCTTGACGTGTTTGTACAGAGCGAAACTGAACAACGATGCATTCCTCGTTCCATCACATCCATAATAACACCGGCAAACGCACAACAAAACAACTCAATACGGCCCTGGAATTCACGATATACACTCGTCAACGGCAAAGCGCATACTGAGACTGACCTATCGCTCTGAATTGGGAATGCTTCGGGAAGTACCCAAAAAAAAAATTGTGCATGTTTCTCGCATCAATTTGAAGAGTTGCGCTGATGGTTTACTCTTTATGCTGTGGTATCGTGGCTGAGAAACATCCGTCACGATAGTAATAAGCGTAATAAAATGAAGACGAAGATTATCACAAATGATCGGGGCAAACATGTTTTCGAAAATTTGAGACGATTACTTCACGCAATAGAAGATTATAACTTACCAGATATAGTCCAACGTAGAGTACTATAGATATAACCCGGTACTCAACTCCCTCATCAACCGACTCATAACTTCTCTCAAAGAACCACATCAGGCAATTCAATAACGCCGATGAGGTGTTGACCACTGTTAAGAATATTATGCTTCCGAATATACCGTTGAAAGCATCTACCATAAAGTAGCATTTCTTGCATAAAATTTTCAATATCCTTATATTCTTCGACGAAGCCTTTTCACTTCCAACTGGTGCTTTAGTAAAGTCATCCAAGATTTTACTTGTGATCTGGTACCTGGTCCGAATGACCTTCAATGTAAAGTTTACAAGGATCACTGATAGCATTTGGACCAGCATGAGTAATCTTGTGGCAAAGTTGTATGTATACTTTCGGTGAACGTACATCTTCCATCCATTTAGCAAGAAGTACAAGATGATAGCAGATACAACTTTAAGTACATAGATTATAGGCTTTTCTTTGCAAGTATGATCACACCCTAGGCTGAATGTTACTCTCCTGAAAAACATTTATGGTTAGAGTTACCGAAAACAAAGATGAACGTTGATTGACCCGGATTCATCTATGCTAGACCGAGGTATCTGTTCGACCACGTTATGTGCCATATATTTTTTTTAAATCTACACATTTTTAAGTAATAGCTTCCAAAGGATTAAATCACATTCCTAAGTCATCAGTTGTAGTTTCAAATACTGAGTTGCAATATCCAAAGTGTCAGTTGCGATTTCAAATAGCCAATTTCAAATTCTAATGCGTCAATTTTAAATTCGAATAATACATTGAATATTCAAAAGCATCACACTGATTTTGAAAAGAGTCAAATAAAAGTTCTAAGCGGTCAGTTGCAGTGTCTCAATTCAATATTCTAATGTGCCTGAGGTCCATATGGTCCCAAATAGATACCAGAAGGTAAAGCGCGGGTAATTTTGTCAGGGTCGGTTGTTTTTTCATAGTGCAAAAACACGTAACAAATGTCTTTCGGATACGTATATCGACTTTTAAAAAGTTATCGATCAAGTCATACACTCACATGCATATGCAATGCCCCGTAAAAGCAAGGGGAATTATTTGCAATCTCATGTCTTCTATCTTAAATTGCTTCTGTAGGTATCTCCTACACTTTGAAGAGAACTGACGCACATTAAACGCACTCAGTAAGTATAATAATGCATGTAATGACATTACCCGAAACCTTGTTTTTTGTACAGCGGTTAGGAGAAAGGTTGATACCTATAGTTTCCTATCTCTAAATAGACCCCCATTGATCTATCTCATCATAGAGTTTGAACAAAACCTGTTTTAAGGCTCATGTTATCTTATTTTAACATCTTTTCGATTTTTTAAAATATTGGGGTAGTCGCTTGAGGTAGCAAACTTGGATTATTAATGTTGGAGATTACGATGCATGTAGTTCCCATAAAATTAACACTACATGTATATAACGCAACATAAATAATAAAAAATATGTGGATACTGAACGTAGATAAAATTTTAAATTTACAATTTATGCAATTGAAGATTCAAATGATACTTTAAAAATTTCACTTGACCCTCTGGAATTTATAATTGGTCATTGGAAGTTGCGTTTGATGCTTTTGAATATTGATCATGTAAAACTACGATTGAGGCATTGGAATTTGGAACTCATTATTTGAAATTATTTGAAATTACATCTGATCCTTTGAAATATTCTGCTGACTATTCAAAACCACGAATGACGAGGTGTAAGATCAACCTGATCACTTTGAATGATCACTTACGTACATATCAAAACAATTGTCGAGTGGGGATTAGTAAATAAAGTATAGATTACCATCATACAGATAACTCCGGCAACAACACTGATAAAGAAGTCTCACGTTGGCTTACCGACTGTGGAAGTCACCTTCCGTCAAGCTTTTGGGGATCAACATTAACAATAACATGTCTTGGCACGACCACGTCGTTAGAATTGCTAACGGGATCCCAGAAGCTTGGAGTTTTGTTCCGCTGTAGGAAGCTGTATACACCAAAGCAACTACTGCTGCTCTATAATGCACAGGTCCGACCATTATTAGAATACTGCTCCCATGTGTGGGGATGCGCTCCGAAGTACCCTCTAAAGCTTCTGGACACTATCCAGAAGAGAGCAATAATTAGACTAATCGATATTCCGAAACTCACAAAGGACCTCCACAGCCTGGAACATCGAACAAGAGTAGCTGACCTGTCCCTGTTTTACATATTCTATCACGGAAGATGTTGGAGTGAGCTCTCTTAGATGATAACACCAAAAGTCGTCCGAACGAGGAACACTAGAGAGGCTCCGTGAGCTCACCTTTCCAGGTCGAGGTACCTAGTTACTCCCCGAACCAGTCTATACCAGCATTCCTTCTTTTTGGAGAACTTCGTGGAGTGAGCTGCCGTGGAATTTGTTTCCTGGCGACTACAACCTGCAGCGTTTCAAATCTAATGTGCACCGACACTTATACTCTCGCAGCGCTTTTACAGCGCCATAGACTTGAAGCCTTTGAGAGAGGCTGACCGTAAAAAAAATAAAACTTGATCTTTTGGAAACTACAGCTGTAAAACGTATAGTCTTAATAGTTGACGTAGTTTGCTCTATGTAACACTTTTCACAAGCATATCTACTTCAAGAGAAAACGGTCTTTGTTATGACATTTATTCATCCAGCAATGTGATAAATTTTTTGGGGCACATTTATCTATAGGATCAAAAGCTAACTGTTTACTGTATGAAATTCATGAGCAAATAAAGTTTATAAACAAATAAAGAGTAAAAAATCACAGATTTTGTCTTAAAGCGTTTAAGTACAAGTAAAAAATGTAATATTTAAGTATTTTTAATGCAAACTGTCTTTAAGAAGATGTCATAGATTTGTTTATTGCTTAAAAACTGCAAAAGACTGACACAAATTAATACAACGTTATTTCACAATAACAATAGGAAAAATGATCCTACGATTCTGATACTGCACTAACTGTTGGGTTATTTGGTAGGTACAGAATATGTGACTAAAAGTTCAGAACGATTCATCAAATAGTTTAAAAAATGTTCAAATTGTTTATCCCACGAGTTTTTCTGCAACGCTAGATGACAGAAAATATAAAAATAGAACAAACCGACAAAAGAGACTTAAGCTTCATGTTTGATAAAATAATTGATAATTAAATGATGCAAGACAATTTTGCAATGGTGGCCTGATAAATGAATGGAGTATCTTCTTTACTATCGAGTTATTACAATTTTTTTATCAAATATTTTGTTCTTTGATAAATGGTATTGATCAGGCGGTAAAGCGTAATGGATTAAAAAGATAACCATTGAATAAATTTCAAAAATTACCTAAATGCCTTGAGCTCAGTAAACAGCTTCGCCCATTGTTCGTTTCTTTTTATAGTGGAGTAAAAGCATGCCAGCAGTACAAAGTACTCTATGATTATCTGCATGTAGTCGGTCACATAGAAGGCCATGGAATGTTGACCTGCTTTCGAAGACGCTCTACGGTACAGCTCCTGACCTGCTCCATAAGCCAGTGCAGATGCCAGTACAACAATCCAAAGGTACTGTAGGAGATTTCTTCTTGCTTTCGATATCTAGATAAGATAATATAAATGTTGATCGTATACACGATTGGCAAAGTTGGATCTAGAGTGCGGAATCTGCAATGCAACTAACAGAGAAGGTAAATACAGGCAGAGCCATCAGCTAAAATAAGACACCTAACCGCTTATACAACCTACATCCCCACTACAACTGCCGCCAGCTGCAGTAAGGCAGCAGTTTCGGTTGCGAGGTCATAAATATGCTTGTAGCTAGTAGCTTTTGGCACGAAAATCGCCAAAAATTGCCAATCTTTGGCATGCATGATTGAAACTCGCCAGAAATGGCGACTTCGAGGCTGTCAGTGTTAAAATTGTCAAAACTGAAACGCCTAGTATGACATACTCTATGGTGGAGGGTAGCCTCTGGCCTACGGAACTGCTAAAAATATGTCAAACTCATCAACTTCTATGATTAGCCTGTGGCCAAGTTCATATCTATTGTAAGAACTTAGGGCTGTTGCGACTCACTCGGATCCCAGGCCGCTTAAAAAGGCCTTGGACTCCTGGAGAAGATTATATCAAAACTGGTGTGGGACCGTTAGCTTCTTTCAAAGCTGAAAATTTATAAACATGATCACGTATTTGTCTTTTTACTTCAAGAAAAAATATTCCAGTATAAACTTTCTCTCTATCTGATTGGAATTAAAACAACTTCCCAGTGAGGTAAATTTATTTTAAAACTTCGAAGAGCTGTTTGTAAATCGCGAATCCTCCCCAATTTTTCAAATAATGTTTATTTTGAGACATTGGGGTGTTTTAGGGCCACCATAAATAACGAATTTCGTAGCTATCGTTATTTTGAGCATGCGCAATACTGAGAAATAGCTAAATAAACGATACCCAATAACAATAGTGAATGTCTACCAATTTTACTTGCCTACTATCACGTCACTGTCTTCAAAGTGTCAATTGTAAATCAACTGGAAATATTGCCGTTCCATGCAGCTACTCGTTGTTTTTGAGCGGAAAACCAGTGAAATGGAAGTTAGAAACAGCCAAAAGTCACCAGCTCACTGTTCCGTTCCAGTATTTGACTTATGTACTCCCACTTACAGTTATTGTATTTTAGAACATATACTTACGCATTAGTTTAGTGAAATTTTGTAGTATTTGTGATTCTAACGGATATGTATTCACATTTTACAGGCTTTAGGAAAGTTTATCTCAAGCTTGTGACTGCTTGCATACATTATGAATTAAACTTTGTTTAAAATGTGCACTAAGTCATGTTATTATTTCACAAAACAGACATCTTAATATGAGTCTTAAATCTATTTAAGAGGCGTATATTTTCTTTAGAATTTCGCACACACTGACTAGCCCTTTGGAGGCTAAATGCCTGGCATTCATACTTGAAATGCTCTGCTTGTACGAAATGGAATACCTTAGACGTCTTGTAAGATTTCGGTCTAACGCCTGTGACAATGAACCTATTTTTGGTGCAGTTCTTTAATATATCTTGTGCAATTTATCACGTCTCCGGTAAACACATCCCAGATAACGAGCTACTATTGTAAGTAAAAATGTATATCATGGATATGCTTCAAGTTGACAGCATTTTTTTCAAGTTTGACCTAACGCACAAATTATTCTAGAGCTTAGTATAAGTTTACCTTAAGCATTTTGTAAAGAGGATTAAATTGTGCTGGTGCACCTCCAAAAAAACTCGCTATTTTACAGTGAATCAGTAGCATGCGGACATCTACTTCATCAGGTAGATGTAGCTTTGCCATTGCTTCAGTTTGGTGAATTTTCTACTACACTTCATAAAGCTCTAGACCTCGACTGACAATTTACAGCTCCAATGCAGCAATTTTACAGTTTTTAATATATTAGGGATGAATATTTAATTGCCTTTTAAGGTATTGAACAGAAGTGTGATGAAAGCTTATTTAAACACAAGCTAAACACATGCTTTCATTATAATTGATCCAGAGGTAAATGGTGATTATTTCTTTATCAGTTTGAGGTTCGTATGTTACGGTCCAAATTTCAATCCTAAATATTGAACAAAAACTTTGACAAAAACATTTCCATAAAAATGGGAATCTCTATTTCTCCTTGCATGGAATGATCAAATATTTTGTTACAAATATAGGAAAATGACATGCGCATTAGTAGCAATGTCATGTCATATGTCTGTTGACAGTTCTCATTTCTGTCAAAGTTCTTGTCGTGCTGTCAATGTTTCCACTCCAATCTATGAGCTATCCTCGCTATCTTGATTTAATATCCTGTACATATTCTCTAAACTGTCAAGCTTTTGTGATCTTGCTCTAGAAGATTTATGCTTGTGTTAGTTGATATTTTGTTGTTCAACAAAATACAAAAGCCATACAGACTAAAAGTATTTAATTTACATAACCCCATTTTTTATCTGTCACCATCAAGAGATTCTGATATACAGTCATACAATGCAATGTTTTGCATCCAATTTACTAAGTTCTGATATAAATTCGATTGTGAAAGTTCAAAGTAGCGAATGCGCAGAGGTCATATTTCTTGTCAAATTTTCTGTCCAATATTTAGGATGGAAATTTAGGTCATAACATACAGTATTAACATAGATGATGCTTTGCACTATAACTCTTTCCAAAGTGGTAACCTTTAAATCGATTGGATACACAGGCGTAGCTGTGAATTATCCATGGGGTATTTGGGAGGTTAGGGCGTCAACAGTTTCGCAGACCAAAAAAAATGTGACAAAAACTTCCTCCATGTGGGAGTTCTGTCCCCCACCTCCTCCCCGTGACTCCGCGTATGTTTTGGAAGCTTAGTTCTTGATATAACTTCCTAAGGGCACCTGATTGGGTCAGATACTGTCCATAAAATAGTGGACAAAAATTGTCGCCCTACGAAACTTAATGAAAGTCAGCACGTTTGGTTTTTTTGTGATACAAAAGCCAAATATTTGGAATAGTTCTTGCTCATCCCGAAAACTATTTTTGCCTGTGTACAGACTTTTAGCCTTATGACCGTAGGATGAATCATCAATTTTTTTTTAAATTGTAACTTATTCTAGGAAGACACAAAACCTTTTTTTGAGTACAGTACAGTATTTCTAGTGTTATGGGTATGGCTGTCACGGTGGGAAGCTAGCAGATTCTATGGCTTCATTGTTAGAAATTGTAAGTCATTTAACAAAGCTGGTGCATTAAAGACACTGTATTTTTATTTGTTCGCTCGAAACTAGAGTATGTATCAATTGTATTGAAGCCATTTTACGATTATCAAAAGCAAGGCGTGCAGAGACAGCTTTTAAAATATTTAAGAGTAATGACGTGTATCCCGAAAGAGGTATCTGTGGAAGATTGTTATATTTTAGATTGTGTCCGATTTATATTTAAGGAGAATGTCATTTTCGTTGAACTTTTTATATAAGCTCTTACATAAAAAGATAGATTCCATGGATTTGTCATAAATCACTTTTCACGCCCCAGCTGAGTCTCTGCGTTCTTCCGCATTTTTTCAAGGTAATACGTTCAAATACTAAATTAGGATTAAACTCTCTGGTGACCTATATCATGGAAAATTTCAATCTCATATGAGGATTTTGTGACATCAACCAAAATTCGCTATCTGCAATTTTGGACAAAGTGGTTGAATTATATTCATAATTATAGCAGTGTGACAACAGTCTCTTCACAGACTTTCAAAACGGGTTCCCTAGTTTTTGAATCCGTTATTTGCAGAGACTTTCAAAACTCAACGCGAACAAGTTTCCAAAATGATTTGAATCAGTGGATTTTGCCTCGTTGTACATGTTAATCTTTACTTTTGGTGCCGATATGAGTGCCTTGTTTAACGAAATGTTAAATTGATGTAGAAATGCTTTTGCGCGAAGGTAAGGTAAGTGAGTTTATTTCAACTGCCAGAATCTTTAGACGATTTAAATGAACGGTTTACTAAAGGTTGCTCTAAGAAAACCTACAGCAGTAAGAGAAGGGCCAGTGAGCTTTTTAAACACAAAGTATGTTTCAATGAAAAATCACTACATATATTTATAAAACATAAAAATTGTTTCGACACACAATGCCTCCATCAAACAAATGTACAAAACAACTACCCTTTGAATATTTATACGAAATAGAAGGTAAAGGGAACACTTAGTAAATGCGAATCCTTTCTTCGCCTCAGTATTTTGGAGTATTGTGATCGCGAAAATTTTTGATTTGGAGATAATACACTTTTTTGAGATAATAGGTTTTTTGGGCGTTTTATATGTCTACATAACGAAAATCCACGTCACTCATTTCCGTTGGTCTGTCTGCCTCTCTGTCTGTCTGTGTGTCGGTCGGTCTATCCGTCTACGCGCGTTGTTATGAAATTTTGGTACGGGTATGCTGTAGGGTCCTAGTATACAGGGTGTTGATTAAGTGTGTTAACAAGCTTTAACCACGAATAGTACTCCGAAAAATAGAAAGAAAATGTCATATGAACATGGGTCCGGAAATGCTTCCTAAGGGAGCTACGCTCCTTTGCATGGAGCACCCTGAAGACGGTTTTCCCTCGATATTCTCGAAACCATTTATTACAAAAGTACCATGGGTAAATTTTTGACGCTGAATCTGACTCTGAATTCAGAATTTCATAATTTTAATCAGAGGCGTATCACACGGGAGGAGTTAAGGGTAAAAATAACCCCATTTTCTAAATGGTGATTTTTTGACATTTTGATTTTAGAATATGGTATTTCAGAGATTTCTACGTAAAAATGGTCTCTTGGTACATCTTGATAGGGCTAACCATTTTCGAGAATAAATGTTCATCTATATTTATTTGTACCCCCACCTAAAAATAAGCCATAAAATGATCAGTAACCCCTAAACGCCTAAAAACGGAGTTTGAGGCATATTTAATTTAATCACTCCGTCGCCCATGCACCGATTTTCGCAATTATAGCAGCATTATACAGGCTGTTAATTAAGTATGTTAACAAAGTTTAACCACGAATAGTACTCCGAAAAATAGAAAGAACATGTCATATAAACATGGGAATAAAGTGTTGAGGTGTAGGGGTGGTTGCAAAACTGAAAAAAATTTTTGTATTCATAATAAGCTCTCCATTGACAAAGACCTAACTGCATATAATACATCTTCTAGGTCCATCGGAGTATTACAGAAACCAAGGGGCTTGGAATTCTTTGATGTATATGTTGTGCTCAATAACCGAATTCGGCCACTGGCCGAAATTTATACCCAGACCGCGTTGTGGATTTCTCTAATTTCTCGCATCGCGTTCTGAGTAATCTTTGTATGCGCAGAACGCGTTGTGGGTAAATTACAAAGACCCACAATGCGAAACTCCGAATACGATCAGAAACACCCGACCATTTTCGCGTTATGGGTAATAGAAATGTCCACAAAGCGGTGAAATCGGATAACCTAACATAATTGCTACAGTTGTTTTTTGTTCATTCTTAGCTTAATTTTATAATAATTGTTAGTAAAATGAGCGAATCGATAGAAACGCTTCGAAAAGAATTCGAGGATGGTTTGAACAAACTCTAAAGAAGATGTCCTTGAAACATTGCGAAATGGAGACTTAGAAAAAATAATAAACAGCATGGTAAGCGGGTTCGGTGATAATTTAACAAACTTAACAGATGTTAATAACATTGAAAGCGCTAGTATAAATTCCTGCCAAGAGGATTCAAAGAATCAAAACCCTTATCAAAACAAAGGACTGAACGAGTTCACAGAAATTGCGCCCAATAATAATAGCATGTCAGGTAATGGTAAATGTGGTATTATTCTAGAAAAAGGTGAAGTTAACAGTAATTTGAATGAGATAACTCAAAGAAACAAAAGGATATTAAGAGAGAGGGAGAGAGAGAGAGAGAGAGAGAGAGAGAGAGAGAGATGAATCGCATAAAATGCTCAAAATTCAGGCCACGAAAATGCTGACCGAGTCAAATAAAATATTTGCTCATTTAAAAAAAGGGGATTTTGTTTTGATTCGAGTACCGGATGTTGATAGAGGTCGATTATCCCGACGGAATAAATTAGCGATGATGGCTTGTATAAACTCAGCACTGAGAATGGACCGCTGGATAGATTATTCTCAAGAAATGAGCTTCTCCAGACAGATTCGCAGTTCATGTCTGAACCAGATAATATACACCACAAGAAAATTTCGTTACGCACTGCAGCGAGTATGTCATCAAAAGGTTCTGGTCAAGGTTTCCTCAGATGTAACTGTAAAAGGTTTTGTTTTGTCAATAAGTGTTCCTGTAAACAGAGGAATAAAAAATTTAACAAGTGCCATGGATCGTTAACGTGTAAAAATAAATAATAATTTAGATATCTTTAAGTAAACAAATAAAACATTGAAACACATTGTTTTACATTTTTTATTATAAAACGCAAAATTTCGCTTTGTGGGTATATTCGTATTACCCATAACGCGAAAATGCTCGGGTGTTTCCGATGGCATCCGGAGTTTCGCATTGTGGCTTTTTGTAATTTACCCACAACGCGTTCTGGGTACAAATTTCGGCCGGTGGCCGAATTCGGTTATTGAGTACAACATATACATATACGAGCGTTGCTTTATATCGTTCTGTATTGTGTAACCTGGAATTGATTTAATTAATGAAATTTGGACAAGTACTAATGCCGTGGCGAGGAGGGAAAATGCGCATGGTTTTTAAAATACATGTCAGTGGCGGCGCAGGAATAATAGAAACACTAAAAGTGCAAAAAAAGCTCGAACTCCGTTTTTAGGTAATTTTAGGGTTCCTGGTCGTTTTGTTTCATCTAGTGGAAGCTTGCAGAAAACTGTGTAGTTCTTGATACTACAAAGGTGCAAGAAACTAGTTACGTGTGTTGGATTTTTTTTTGTGGGAGGGTGAGCGATGATTTGGTAGCCACCCTTATGTGTGGGAAGTACTGAGTTTATCAACTTGACACCATTTTTTTGCTTTGTATTTTCAACACCGTATATAGAAGGGACTGATACCACTTTGTTTTCAAGAACCTTTACTATCTATCTCAGGAGCCTTTGGGTTTTATATTCACTGACATTTCCTCAACAAAACATGAAATGAAATCTGTACTTCTAGGTGCCATCATAAATACGTAAGTGGCTCTTTAACGAATTATACAATTTTATGAAAAAAAACTGACATAACGGGTAAAAAGTCAGCTTATCGATTTTGAACTAAAATCGCTTCCAAATCGGACACAGTATTTTTGAAAATTGGAAACACTCCTAAATTCTATAAAAACTGAATTATCAGGTCAGTATGTCTGAAATAAAAATGTCACATATTTTTTTCTTTTGACGTGAGCTTCATAAGCGGATTGAGTCTCCTCACTCGGTGAGCTTTTTTTGTAAGAACAAAAATGCCCTACTATCAAGGCGTTTCCTTCGAAATCTATTCGGCCATCAAACATACAACATAAATTAAACAGTATTTCGTGCGATCAAGCCATTTGTCTCTTTAGTATCGCACTCGCACATGGAGCATGGAAAGCCAGACATTCACCTCTGACCGAGCTTCCAGCGAAGAATTCTTGTTAAAAAATCGTTAGAGGTGTAAAAAGCAAAGTAATTAGACACCGAGCATCAAGTTTAGTCTTTATTTAAGAACAGTATAGTTACTGAGCATGAATCCAGTCACACAAAATGTTCTACACATACAAAGAATTCAATAACAGACTTTAATATAAGACAACACAAATATTGCACCTATCAGCACAATGGTCAATTTATGTATATACCATTTTTTTGTGAAAATCTGTAATATTTAGTAAATATGATATACACAAGGTGTCCAAAAACAGTTATCCATGGTGGAAAAAAATAAACGAATAATTTACAGGATAAAGGTTGTCAGAAACAACAATGTATAAGGTGCTTTGCATAAGTAGTCTAAAATATCTTTCCACATCCTTCTTCATGAATTATTATGAAGTACTATTTCGTATATTGAAAATGTGCCGATAATATGTTTTATTTTTATCTTTGTGGCCCTATTCTAGAAACCAATGGGAAAGGGCACTTCCAGCGACTGCTCCCTCATGTGTACTCCCTCTCAGTTCTATTAATAGTAACAAACCGTATTCTTGAATATCGAGGAGCATAAAGAATCTGCCAAATGTCCTCACTAATCAGAGTGCTGTAGTTTTTGATTGACACGCAAGTACTGCATGCACAGAATCATTTTGGCTTTCACGAAAAGTTAAAGGTTAGCTTGTTTTTGTGACAGATAAATGTTTCTTTTCAAAATGCACTTTCTAGCACCCACCAATCCACAGTTTTTCGGATGACAGTATATTGCACGTAGGCATCATTAGCAATAGAGCGATCTCTGTGGTCGAGCTGAAAGGCTGGCAGCGGCTGTCGTTGGTTCATACTTCGAAGACCCAATAATGTATCATCAAACAAGAAATGCGCAAGAGAGCATCCGGTTCGAATGAGTAGTCAGACTCTGCCAATAAATCACTCATTCAAGCTTTCAGGAGCAAATATTGCAGAAAAAATAGTTTGGCATGAGCAAGTGTCATCAATTGCAACAGCTGCTGGAAAAAAGCTGGTGTATCTATTCAGAGCCAGAGTGTAATTCTCACTATCCAACATTTTACACCCAGACAAGGCCTGACCAGGAATACTGCTCACATATCTGAGGAGCTGAGGCACCTATTGCCCTATCTGTACTTGATGCAGTCCAGAGAATCGATGACTTGGCCTAAATGTGCCACCCAGTCGCTTTCTCACTGGCATTGGCATGCGGTTGGTGACATCTCACTTTACTAACAGTATCCAAACATAGTCTGTTTCTGAGCTATCCTCCATAATTCCGCCGCTCACCTTCACTATCTGCAAAACTCAAGTTCTTTAAGGTCCATGACTTCAGTGTAAGAAATGCTAAATCAGCCATTGGCACATTCATTTACGTAAAACTCTAGACTGCAATTTTCAGTTTAGTGTAACTTACTCGAAACATTTGTTTTACGTCTGGTAAAGGTAACAGATGTACATTTTACTGTTGCTCTTAGTTTTGGATAAAAAAAAATCCGTTACTAAAAAGCAGCATGAGTTATATCTCACAATGGGCTTTGACAAATAAATTAAATTGTAGTTAAAAACGCAACCTGCTGTATAATAAATAGTTTAGATGTACAGAAATTGATATGAAAGCACCCTATTTGGAATGAAAAATCTATATTTAATAGTTCTTATTTTGAAGAGGAAGAGTTTTTTCAAGTGTCATGGTGCTACCAGAAAATGCCTGAAAAAGAACCGACTGCCAACGGGATTCGATCTCGCGCCTGCAAAATTCTACTCTGAAGCTCTGCCATCCGAGCCATAACGAAACGCCGGCCAAACAGCGAAGCAAGAAGTGCCCAAGCCAACAGCATGTTCTAATGAACAACCGGGCTGCCAAGGAGTCACTCATTCAAGCTGTTAGGAGTCAACATTACAGAAAATCTGATCTGGCACGAACACGTTGCGTCAATTGTAACAGCTGCTGGTAAAAAGCTTGGGTACCGATTTAGAGCCAGAAAGTCACCATGTAACCTCCTCGCGCTATATAAAGCCCAAATAAGACCTGGCCTGGAGTATTGCTCTCATGTCTGGGGAGCTGCTGCCCCTACTACCCTATCTATACCAGATGCCGTCCAGAGAAGGGCAATTCGACTAATTCGAAACCCGGCTTTAACGCGCCACCTCCAGCCACTTTCTCACTGGCGTGTTGTTGGTGACCTCTCACTCTTCTACCGATGTTCAAACGGACTCTGCTCCTGTGAGCTATCCTCTATCGTTCCGCCACTCACCGCTCCTATCATATGCACCCGCGCGACCGCGGCATCTCATCCTAAGGCGGCGGTTCTTCATACATCAAGAACCGAGCGGTACGACCGCACATTTATTTCCAGTGTGTCCTAGGCTTGGAACGGAGTGCCAGGAGATGTATTTATTGGGCCTGCGGGTATTGGCCCATTCAAATCCCGTGTTAACAAACTTCCCCTAACATAACCCTTTCACAGCAGCCGCGTTACTCTGGTATTTAGGCTCTGCCTACGCGGTCTGCTCAGTTATAGAAAAACGCTCATTAGAGGCATCGAACGATACCCTCACCATCTCCCTCTCCCTGATGGGGAATACTAGCCATATCAAAGACGTCCACCCTTTGTACTGGACCCAATACTAAGTATAGCATTTCCACAACTTGACAAGGTCTTGTAAGAAGTTATGACAAAAAAAGTTCAAATACTATATCTAAGCTCACAGTGGAATATTTTTTAAATGTCTGAGAATGACTGTAATAAATACGAAACTATGTTATTGTGATTTGAAGAAATAATCTCAACCTTCTGTGAAACCAAGCCTTTCATATGAAACTAGACTAGGCTATTGACAAGCCTCCGAAATCTCATTCTGTATAGATCAACATTAAACTATTTGTGATGTATACTGTGCGTGAAGTACAAAAATTAGAAAAGATTCATTATTCCCATTAAACGTACCCTAGATTTTACAGTAGGTAATTATTTTGTCATGCATAAACCTATAATAATTATTTTGTCATGCATAAACCTATAACATACTAAACTGAATACAAACAATGGCGTAAGAAGTTAAGGCTGAGAAGAAAGTAGACAAAAACATCTGATTGACAGTGTAAAATCCAGCTGCCGAAAACTTGGGTCCTATTTTCTCTGAAACTATCGCCAAGCTCAGCAGTTCTTCTCTAAGATAGATGTTTTGCTCCTTTGCGTACATCGTATAGCAGATGTTTGTGAACAGCCTGCCTTGTTTTTCTGTCGCATCACATGACAGGACGATTACGGTAGTGAAACCCTGGAATATAAAATAAATATGTATAATTTTTTACATTTAAGTAAAAGAATGATTCTATTTCTAACTCGTCTTTAAGCTGTGACCCAGTTGTTTGAACGTGATTCAGGAAAAAGCCTATCCAACGTCCTCAAAATCAAAGACTGAGAACTTAGAGATGAAGAGTCTTGTGTGTTACATTAGTTGCCTACAAGGCAACATGTTTTTAAGACTCTGATTCTGATGTATTACTAGTTCTTATTTTAGGTTTGTCAATAATGCAGATTCAACACTCAATATTCTGAACAAGGTTAGGAGTCCAGCTGCCTGTGTATACTTGGAGAAACGGAGAGCGAATTGACTACAGGCCTGGAGTTCATCCTAGATCTCCATTACTATTTGTAATAATGGTAGGGACGAGTACGTGCTACTCCAGAGTGCAGGCACAACCAAAGGGAGTTTATAAGGATGTTGGACACAATCAAATCGCAGCATGAATTTGTCGACAACAATAACTGAGACACAACAATTAGAGATCAGGAAATGCTTGAAGAATACAACCTGCAATGGGAAACTATATTGCACATAGATTTATCAAAGACCGAGCAGGAAATAGGAGCAAAAATCTTTGGATGAAGACAAAACTCTGAACACTTGGGATATCAAGCTTTGCCTACCTAGAATAGCAGGAATGTCAATCCACTTTGCGGAGAACATGAAGTATCTTGGCCTTATACTGGACAAAAGATCGAGTATCCCTCTGGATACTCAGAAGGATAAGCGGCAAATATTTGGACGTTAGTCCTAATCTTATATACTTATTTTATTTTATTTATCGTATGGCTCAAAAACATGACAAAAGTAAATATAGATTAAAAGAAAAACCATTATAACCTATACTAAAATAAAATATATACAGCTACAAACTAAGATACATAGTCTTTGGTATTTACAGGTTGATGTCAAGTTCTTTCAACCACTTCAGCGCCAACGGTGTGGCTGTGAAGAACTCTTCTCGCGATCCCTGAAACACACGCAGTTCACATTCGCTCGTAATGTGGTTTATAGTTTGGCGGGGCGCGCCACAGTCACATAAGGGAGATTGCACATAGCCCCACTTGTAAAGGGAGTCGGCACATCTGCCGTAGCCTGTTCGGACTCTATTAAGTTTTACCCACTCTTTCCGGGGTAGTTCTGATCCTGGAAGTAAGGCTGCCCCCATAAATGCGCATCGCGAGTGGTGTTCCGCAAAACCTTCCCACTGGGAGCGCGCATATACTGGATATATCAGACGGTGGTCAAACCAATGGTGGTATACAGTGCTGTTGTCTGGGGTCATAAATATTTGCAACGGATAGCCAGAACCGAGTTGGTAGCTGTGCAACCCACTGACAGCCTGCTTGGCTATTACTGGAGACATGTCTACTACACCAACATGGAGAGATAAACTTAACTTCTCTACCATATTGAGGTAGAGAGAGGTGCCAGAGTGGTCGCCGACAGGCTGGTTTATCTAACAGGCAGGACAAAAAGAAACTAAAGACTGGACACAACGGGCATTATGAGTGAAATTATAAAGATACTCGGAATTGTCTCAGACTCTATGGTTCCTCAAGCGTATACGGAATGATCCTACAACGTCCTTTTCTCAAAAAGAGATGAATGGGATAGAAGTGACAGTTTAATCTCACTCTCCGATCTTACGCTTCTTACGGAAGGCTCCAAGTTATAACTGAGGGCAGGAGCAGGAATAGTTGATACTAATCCAAGAGTTGAAATTTCAGTAAATCTTGGGAGATGTACAATAACATTTTTAGCAGAAATGGTAGCCATAGGATTAGAACCCCTTACAAATCTATAAAAATCTTTTCAAATAGACAGGCCGCCCTGAAAGCACTGATCTCTAAACGCATTGACTGAAGACTTGTATGGATTTGCATACATGTCTTCTAAATGAACTTGGAACCAGAAACAAATTAACTTTGGTTTGGGTTCCAGGTCATAGCAAAGTGGAAGGTAATGTATTAGACGACACACTCGCAATAGTAGGAATTGACATTTGGTGCTCCTGGCCAGTACTGGAAAGAGATGCTAGGTTTTAGAGTTTCGGGTTCACCCATCTGAAACCTACTGACTTTAAAGGAGTTTTACTTAACACGGTTTTTGCCTTCGTCAAGAGGTGTGGATAGTACGGTGAACTCTAAATAGGTGTGAGCCACAACAGAGACAATAGGGTCGCAGTGTAAGGAGGGATAATCGACCCACTCAGTATCAAACTAACCTAACCTAAAACTAAACACAGTGTACAAATGGGAAAATATGTTTTGTTTTTCACGCAAAGGTATTACATATTTGCACTGCGCAAGGATAAAGGACGAGCGAGGGTAGGTATATTACAAAAAAAGGATCACTAACTCACATTCAGGCTACACTCAGGGCATTTAACCTTTCAGGTGGGAGGCTGGCGAAGCACAACGATATTATCTTAGGGTCGGAATTAGAATGCTCAGGTATAACTTGTACATTGGCGCAGAACCTGCCTGAGGGGGTCCAAAAGCACAGGGCACCAGGTCAGGGAATATGTGAAACTTAAGCACAAGGAATATTGAGACTTGATGATTGGATATAGGCATGAGAAACCATCCCTTAAAGGCTTCGGAATACCACTGGTCTCTTCACAGGACATTGTAGACTTAATGAGTATTTGAAGAAGAATGGGATGGAGACTTCTTTGGCAGACAATATGGAAGGAGAGGACGAAGGGTCAATTTCTGTTTTACACTTTTTGGCGTATCTATAACGATAAAGTGATGGGAATATACACCTACAACTCTTGAACGACTGAACTGATTTTAACAAACTTAATCTTACTGGGAAAACATTTATTATTCCATGAACCCCTGAACCCCATCTTACCAAATATCGAATTCCTGGTAATACTGCCAGAGCGCGTTGTTATAATACTCAAAAACTCAATTGACGTTACTTATTCGAATCAACTTTTATCAAGCATGTAGTAGTTTGATAGAGGCTACTAAGCCGGCTAAACCGTTAGTAGATGGTTCATATTCCAATAAATTTGGTTCTTATTCTATATAAGTGAATTTCGATCAACCAAATGCACATCAAAATTCATATATTTGCATAAGCCCAAAGTACTTAGATGCTGCGAAAGACACACTTGTATAGGGTGTGGTCGCCCATCACTTTGAACCAAATTTTGGAAAATTGTCCGTACATGCGTGGCATTGAAAAAATAACATAAATTGATAACCCAAAGCAAATCTCTCAACTTTGAGGCATATTTTGAGTAGTATACATTATGTTTATATTTGTAAACAAGAGAAAAGCAAAATTTGTGCAAATGGTTTATTTTAGACATCAGGTGCTCAAATTGGACTTGGGGTCTTTAAAATTGGACCTGCGCTCAGATATCGACAAACTAGGTATAATACTTCCAGGAAAACAAATTAAGCTGAAATGAATCAATTTGGTGAAGATCAAAACATTTTTTTAGAATAATTGGTAAGAAAATGTTAAAAGAAATAAGCCATAGTTCTATGTTACTGTACTGCGAGAGATAAAAAATTGAATATCTTCTTTTTTGGTCCAGCACCAACACATTTGCAATGAAAACAAGTATGGCAGTGCATGCACTAAATCAGTCCAACTTGGACTTCAGTCTTGAGTTCAGAACAGCGTAAGATCAGGTTCAGGAGCGTTAAAAATTTAGAATGGCCTTAATTGAACCGGGGATTAATTAGAGGTTTTTTAATTGGGTCAGTATCAGCACTTAGCTGCAAAATCGAGATTAACCTCATATTTAAATAATTTTTTGTAAAACACTGCTATCTATTAAGCAAATTATAAAATTGAAAGAACAAACCTACATTGTTTTAGTTAGATTTGAAGCTTTCGCCAAGTTCATAAAATATTACTTTGCACGTGGTCGAAATCTTCAACACTTCACAGATCTGTATTAAATTATCCTAATCCAAACATCAGCCGAGTCGCAAGAAGGTTCAAGGTGTCGTGTCGAATACCCGATGGCAACGTTTCCAAGTTTTAAGTAACAAAAACGGTAAAAGTTCAATTTAGGACACAGTTCTATATGGGCGACCGCACCCTAATTATATCAGATAACATATAATATAAACAGTAAATTTATTGAATCCTCTATTCGTACTTACTAGGTACATAATAGTAAAGGGCACCATGCACACTAGAGGGTTATATTGCTTGGGTACATTCCTTTCGAAAATCCATATTGTCAAGGCCAGTAGAAGGACTGCCGAAGTCATGGACGACAGAAAAATTGACAAACCAAATATTTTATTAAAACACTTCCCCATGGTATGACATTTAGTCAGTAGTAGCTTGGTGACACCAAGTAATTTGATGATAACCTGTTTATCTTGAATCTTGTCTTCCATTGCATGAATTAGGAGACTGCTCGTAGCTTTGTAACGGTTCCTCAAAACTTTTAGCATCAAATTGATCAATACAGGAATAGCATACTGATATATTTTTAAATAAATCTATATAATACTGCTAACAAATGGTTATCTTCAGCTACGTAGATATCCCAAGTGTTCAAGATAACAACGCTAGCAACACAAAGAAGGAATTTCAAAGTATGAGCTGTTGGACCACCAACAATCGAAATCTTGTATCCAGCTTCAGCTAACTGTCTTTCGAATGACTTGACCAAGGCAAAAAATGTTCTCCAGTAGTTTGAATGGATTGTGGCTGTCAGCAGACTGCCCAGTATTAAAATGTATCTAAGAAAGTTTTGAGCACAATGTGTTACATTGAATATTGCAGTATGATCTTGATACTGTCTGTGTGCCCTTATGTAAAATCCAATACCAGTAATAAGAGTAGCAATGGAAATACGTAAGATCAGTGCAAGGCTTTTCCAGATCCTTCTATTAAATTGACATGTAGGTGTTATTCCCAATAATGCGCCCAATTTGCAATAAAATAGAAATAGTTGGACATCTTTCTCAATCCTAGTGCTTGTCATGTTTTTTACATGTGTGCTTTTAAGCGACATGTTGGAAAAACTAACAAAAACGGTACGGAAGACATACCGTATCAATTAGAGTTACCAGCACATCTACTGTATTAATAGATTGGCACTGAATTTTTTATGGGGTTGACATGTAATTCCATAACTAAGATAAGTAATGCACCGCCACTATATTATTCGATACTGAGTTAGAGTAAACAAAACCATTAATTTTTGATGAGAAGTCAATTATTCACCAACGGTACTAAGGGCTACATTTATAGGCGCTTCTCAAGTATCCACTTGAATAATACTCATTTGTGTTTCATAATTATCCTACAATATCACCTGTCTTGTTGATATTTCGTTATATGGGTATCTCTCAAGTGAGTGAGTGAAAACCATACTTAAGAGATACTGTCCAACACAACTATTAACTCGCTGACAGATTTTTCTCTTATACTTTCTAATTATTACTATCTTTAATTATTTTGGGCCACCTTGTATTCACGTTTTACAACTTGCTTTTTGACTTTTTAGGTTTTTGCTTTTTCACAGTTGGTATCTTCAACTGTCAATATATTTAATGATCCATGTCAATCATTTTTCCTCGCCGCATTCTGTTTCCACATTTTACAAAGAAACGGCCATTTTCTCACCTGTTTAACCAAGAAGGTATTTTTAAGAAAAGTTTTCAAATCAAAATATGTGTGTATTTAAGCCACGAATTTTGTAAAGCTTTGGTGTTAAGTGACATGTAAAGGACGTTGTGTATTTTGTATTTTCACACCTATATTTTATTTGTTGCTGACCCGCTTGTCGTAAAGACACCGATATTAACCAATTTTTCTGAAAATTTTTCGACGATTCTATACTATAACTGGCATTTTAAGTTTTTGACACAATGCAGTGCTGCTTTTTCATTAGCAAACCTCAACGTTGTGAGTATATTGATAAAATTAATTATGTCACTTTTAAACTCAATTGTTTTTCTTATAACTATTTGTAGGAAGCCCTGAAGATGGAAATAAACATTTCCGAAAGCTTGGCGGTTGATACCAGAGTCTCCTTTATACAGTGATCCATAGTTTATTTTCAAACTCTTGGCCACAACCCCAAGGCTTTCTCATCTTTACTAGTTTTTTCGCCATAAGCTCCTTTGGTATGAATATATATGTAGGTATTCAAGGTATTTATTGTATTTTATATTACATGTTTACTTTGTTTCACCCACAAACTCCACGCATAAGGTAACTGTCTTCTGGGCGTAATCCCTTTGTATCGTTGGCAAATAAGTTATTATTATTATGGATATTATAATGTACAAGACTGATATTTAGTGAGTATATACGAGAAAAAGAAAGCAATAACAAAGAAAGCACCGTTTGGTAATTCATCTGCTGCAGATTTATCTCAAAAACACAAACCAAGTTTCTTTGTCTAGGAACAATTACGGTGGTATTTAGAGTAGCAGTAAGTATGAAGCATATTGCAAACATCATAACATAAGCCAAATTTCAAATCCAGCACTATGAAGGAGACTTCTGGAAGAACTGAGCGTGTTTGAATAACCTTTCCCAACACACTGGGCTATATACAGCAAGAAACTTGCTGCTGACAATTAGGACATATATGTTAGCACGTGGTGAGCAAAATTGGGTATACTAAACATCTGACTGTGATACCAGCACTTGGCTCTATACATGAATCAACCGACCCCCCAAATTATTATTATTATGTATATAACATGTAAAGGTTATTTTTTAAGGGTATAGGACTTTGAAGTAAAATAAGACAAATAAATGTGACTAAAAGGTGGTCGTATTTATTTTGTTAGCATGCTTGTTGTATGCCATTAGAGATTATACAATGTGTTCCACCATCATGTCGACAAACTTTGAGGTATGAAAATATAATTAAAGTTATCGAGAAAGAATGCGAAAAAAAGGGGTCATCCTCTTGATTAATTTTTTATTACATTTTCAATTTCTGTATCACGACTCCATGGGTTCGCGCTGTTGTAGCGCCATAGCTTGATTATTTATCGACCAATTCACGATATTTTGGACTCATTTTATGGGAGAGTGACTGGGCATATCAACTAAAGCAAAAAAAGATAATACCTGATAATTTCTAAGGCTAAAAAAATTCACAAAGCTGAAAAAAAAATTTTTTTTAATGCACTTATTTGGGTTACTTACAAATAATTTGAAAAAAAGCCGTATTAGTGCCTATTTATTAAGACATTTTAATGTTTATTTAGCAGGATGTTTCCTGTCTTACCGCATAGCACTCGTACATGTAGCACTAAAATGTTCGACAGAATAGGCCATTCTGTATTATGACTTCTTTATCACAGCGCCATGTGTTCACGCCATTGTAACGCCATATCTTGATGGCGATCTATCAAGCGATTCATGACTTTTTGGACTCATTTAACAGGGGAATGACTGGGCATATCAAATAAGGCAAAAAAATAATATCCGATAATTTCTAAGGCAAAAAAACTCCACCAAACTTAAAAAAAAATGTAATGCACTTGCAATAACATTTTTGACAGAATAGGCCTTTTTGTATTATGACTTCTGTATCACAGCGCCATGTGTTCCCGCAGTTGTAATACCATATCTTGATTATTTATCGAGCGATTCACAAGTTTTTGGACCTATTTTATAGAGGAATGACTAGGTATATCAAATGAGGCAAAAAAATAATGTCCGACAATTTCTAAGGCAAAAAAATCCACCAAACTTAAACAAAAATTTGTTAATGCACTTGTTTTGGTTACTTGCAAATAATTTGGAAAAAGCCATATTAGTGCCTATTTATAAACACGTTTAATGTTTATCAGGATGTTTTCTGTCCAGCGACACGCAATTTGTTTATGTAGCACTAAAATCATCGACGAAATACGCTTTCTTATTACGACCAATTTTGAAATAAACAAGAATTGGTATGCACATTGTCTTTATTAGACTTCGGTACAGATTATTACTTAAATGTAAATTTACATGAACTTATGTGATTATTGAGTATTTGAATTAATCAACGAAATTTTCAAAATGTCCGCCATTTTTATTTAGGCACGCTTGACTTCTGAAACTAACGCTCTGGGTTACTCGACGCTAAGCTACGCTCCAGTCTGTTTTCTTTGATTTCCAAGTGATTCCAACATATCTCATTTCAATTAGTTGCCTTCCAGTCATTTGGCCGAATACTAAATAAATAATGCTAAAAATAAAAATAATGAAATTTGTTCATGTAAATTGCATTTAAGTAATAATCTGTACCGAAGTCCAGTAAAGACAATGTGCATACCAAATTCTTGTTTATTTCAAAACTGGTCGTAATAAAAAAGCGTATTTTGTCGATGATTTTAGTGCTTCATAAACAAATTGCGTGTCGTTAGACAGAAAGCATCCTGACAAACATTAAACATTAAACATAAATAGGCACTAATATGGCTTTTTTCCAAATTATTTGCAAGTAACCAAAACAAGTGCATTACAATTTTTTTTAAGTTTGGTGGATTTTCTTAGCCTTAGAGATTGTCAGATATTGTATTTTTTTGCCTTAGTTGATATACGCAGTCATTCTCCTATAAAATGAGTCCAAAAAGTTGTGAATCGCTTGATAGATAATCAAGACATGGCGTTACAACTGCGTGAACACATGGCGCTGTGATAAAGAAGTTATAATACAAAATGGCCTATTCTGTCGAAAATGTTAGTACTACATACACGAATTGGATGTGGTAAGACAGGAAACATCCTGCTAAACATTAAAATGTCTTAATAGGTAGGCACTAATACATTTTTTTTCAAATTATTTGTAAGTAACCCAAATAAGTGCATTAGAAAATTTTTTTTCCAGTTTGGTGATTTTTTTTAGCCTTAGAAATTATCAGGTATTTTTTTTTGCTTTAGTTGATATGCCCAGTCATTTTCCTATAAAATGAGTCCCAAATGTCGTGAAGTAATCAAGCTATGGCGCTACAACTGCGCGAACCCATGGAGTCGTAATACAGAAATTGAAAATGTAATAAAAAATTAATTAAAAGGTTGACTTCTTTTTTTTGCATTTTTTCTCGATAACTTTAATTGTATTTTCATACTTCAGAGTTTGTCGACATGGTGGCGGAACACATTGTATAAAATTCCGGGCATATGGCTGCCACGGCTAGCTCGAAAGAAACGTAATCTGGAAGCTCAATTGTCGATCACTTTTTCAAGCACCAGAGGTCTGATATCGTCAATGACGTGACGTATATTGGCTTCCAGTTGGTCTAATGTCGCTGGCAGCAGGCAAGTGACTTCACATACCCCCAGAGAAAATAATCCATAGGTGTCAAATCACACGACCGTGGAGGCCAATTAAAGGATCCGTTCCGCAAATTGATGGTCTCGCGTGCTGTATGGCACATTGAGGTATGAAAATATAATGAAAGTTATCGAGAAAGAATGCGAAAAAAAAAGGGTCATCCTCTTGATTAATTTTTTATTACATTTTCAATTTCTGTATCACGACTCCATGGGTTCGCGCTGTTGTAGCGCCATAGCTTGACGACCGTGGAGGCCAATTAAAGGGTCCGTTCCGCAAATTGATGGTCTCGCGTGCTGTATGGCACATTGTACCATCTTGTTGAGGCCACAGAGTCTCCGGATTATTTCCTCTTAACTGGGGCCTAAAAAAGTCAGCAATCATAATTCGATAGCCCTCTCCATTGACTATCACATTCTGGCCGGCCTCATCCTTAAAAAAGTATGGGTCTGTAACTCCAACAGCCCATAAAGCATACCAAACAGTGTGCTTCTGTGGAAGTGGATGTAAGGGAGTCTCGATTAATACTTCTGACGTCTTCGGTACGCACTGTACGTAGTCTCCGCGGATGCGCATTATCCACTATAGTATACGTAGTGCGAGAACGATGGATGGTCATTCAAATAACTTGCTCCGATGGACGATTATGCCTACCGTAAAATGGTCGTAGCACACGATAAGTTGCGCGAACTGAACCATAATTTTCTAAAAAAAATTGCACAATTCGCAAAGGTTCTTTCGGCATCCGTTTATTTACGTTGAAATGGCAGACAATGCTGAGCATCAACCAACTGCCGTCGTTCCAAACTACATTCAATAGAAGCGGTGTTGGCAACGAGGAAAACAAACTTTTAAAAAAACACCCTTTACAGGATGGTACTTACTGAGTAGATAGAAGAAAGCAACAGCAAACAAAGCAGCGTTTGGGAATTCTTCTGCTGCACATTTTTCTCAAAAACATAAACCAAGTCATTGAGTAACATTGCTGAAGATGTCATTGATATGAAGAAAATATGTAATCCAAATATACTATTGAAAATGTCTGCCATTTTATTACACTTTGTGTATAGCATTTTCATAAACTGGACAGTTTGCACAGCCATCTTCTCAACATAGAGTTTTTTACTCATTGTATATATCAGAAGACCACTTATAGCCTTGTAATGGTTTCTTATGATTTTAAGCATTAGGCAAATTAGCACAGCTATGGCTAGTTGATACAAGATCAACACTCTGAGGATTAATGATGCTAAATGAGTTTCTTGGTCTAGGAACATCTCCGTGGTATTTAGAATAGCAACAAGTATGAAGCATATTACAAACATCATAACATAAGCCTTGGTACTCTGTCGATACCTAATTTCAAACCCAGCGCTAAGAAGTAGCCTTCTGAAGAGCTCAACGTGTTTGAAGAGCCCGTCCCAATACACTGGACGAAATACAGCAAGAGTCGTGCTGCTAAGAATCAGAATATAATTATTTAAGCATGCGGTCAGCAGAATTGGATATATCAAATATCTAACTGTGATACCAGTACCATTTTCTTGATCTGATGCACAAACCATGTGCTGTTATAACACTGGCAAAGCAAACTCGTATGTTCGGTCATAAGCCTCTGACTCTACCCATGGTCCAACCGAACCCCCAAATTATTATTACTTTGCATATAACATGTACAAGACTGGTACTTACTGAATATATAGAAGAAAGCAACAACAAACAAAGCAGCGTTTGGGAATTCTTCTGCTGCACATTTTTCTCAAAAACACAAACCAGGTCATTGAGTAACATTGCTGAAGATGCCATTGATATGAAGAAAATATGTAATCCAAATATACTATTGAAATTGTCTGCCATTTTATTACACTTTGTGTATAGCATGTTCATAAACTGGACAGTTTGCACAGCCATCTTCTCAACATAGAATTTTTTACTCATTGTATATATCAGAAGACCAGTTATAGCCTTGTAATGGTTTCTTATGATTTTAAGCATTAGGCAAATTAGCACAGCTATGGCTAGTTGATACAAGATCAACACTCTGAGGATTAATGATGCTAAATGAGTTTCTTGGTCTAGGAACATCTCCGTGGTATTTAGAATAGCAACAAGTATGAAGCATATTACAAACATCATAACATAAGCCTTGGTACTCTGTCGATACCTAATTTCAAACCCAGCGCTAAGAAGTAGCCTTCTGAAGAGCTCAACGTGTTTGAAGAGCCCGTCCCAATACACTGGACGAAATACAGCAAGAGTCGTGCTGCTAAGAATCAGAATATAATTATTTAAGCATGCGGTCAGCAGAATTGGATATATCAAATATCTAACTGTGATACCAGTACCATTTTCTTGATCTGATGCACAAACCATGTGCTGTTATAACACTGGCAAAGCAAACTCGTATGTTCGGTCATAAGCCTCTGACTCTACCCATGGTCCAACCGAACCCCCAAATTATTATTACTTTGCATATAACATGTACAAGACTGGTACTTACTGAATATATAGAAGAAAGCAACAACAAACAAAGCAGCGTTTGGGAATTCTTCTGCTGCACATTTTTCTCAAAAACACAAACCAGGTCATTGAGTAACATTGCTGAAGATGCCATTGATATGAAGAAAATATGTAATCCAAATATACTATTGAAATTGTCTGCCATTTTATTACACTTTGTGTATAGCATTTTCATAAACTGGACAGTTTGCACAGCCATCTTCTCGTGATAGAACTTTTTACTCATTGTATATGTCAGAAGACCTGTTATAGCCTTGTAACGGTTTCTTATGACTTTAAGCATTAGGCAAATTAGCACAGCTATGGCTAGTTGATACAGGATCAACACTCTGAGAATTAGTGATGCTAAATGAGTTTCTTGGTCTAGGAACATCTCCGTAGTATTTAGAACAGCAACAAGTATGAAGCATATTACAAACATCATAACATAAGCCTTGGTACTTTGTCTATACTTAATTTCAAACCCAGCGCTATGAAGTAGCCTTCTGAAGAGCTCAACATGTTTGAAAAACATTTCCCAATACACTGGACGGAATGCAGCAAGAAACATGCTGCTGACAATTAAAACATATGTAAGCACGTGGTGAGCAGAATTGGATATACCAAATATCTTACTGTGGTACCAATACCATTCTCTTGATCTGATGTACAAACCATGTGCTGTTATAGCAGTGGCAAGGCAAACCCGTATGGCCAAACTAAACCACTTAATAAAACTTGTGGACCTATTTTCAGGGGTAACTCCCAAGTATTTTCCTATTTTGCAATAGAGCAGTAGTACTTGAAGGTCTCTTTCAACAGGCTTATTTTCCATGCTGTACAAACCAGGCTCCAATGTAACTGTAAGACAGCACTAAGCTTACATCATAGTAATTTCAGCGGTTCCACATTTTTTAATTATAGTGAGTAGCTGTCTGGTATATTATTGATCTATTAATACTTAGTTTTTAATTATGTTGCCATATAATTCATATTGATGGTGTGTTTTTGCTTTTAGGTCAATTGAGCCTAATATACAGGGTGAGTCAAGCTTAGGGCCTCAAACTGTTATGACGAAACGATATTTTTTTCAGAAAAATAACTATGCCAGTGTATGTAGGTCGAATTAACCTATATTTCAAGAATAATGACTTTTATACAGGGTGTCTAATAAAAGCGTGACATATCAAAGTTATGCTTTTCTAAAGGAATCGTCTGTATATTATCGCACATTCAAATTCTTAGGTCAGCTCCAATGGGACTTTGCAGTATGACTAACCATGAAATGCGTCAACTAAGGTTAGGCGATCCAATTTGAATTGTTTTTGTACTCAGAGGAATCGGTAGATTAATTAAGGACACTTCAATCAGATGTAACTTGATTTTTTAAATCGGGAAAGCCCAATTTTTTTACTATCAAAAGCAAAATTTGATGGCCTATGTAATGATATGATAATAATATAATATAATATTCTCTTGTAGTTTTCTTTAATTTCAAATGTTCAATCAAATTGGTGTTTTTCAATTTTCTTGCCTATAAACAAGCTAGCAAAAATATTTTCAGATGATAGAAAACAACTAGTCAGAAATATACAGACCAACTAGAGTAAACAAATAAGATTGAAAATTAATTAGAACAAATCAACTTTAACCAGAATCAACTCTGGTAACAAATCTAAGATCAAAGAAAAGCTGAAGTACGACAGAAAAGCATACTTTTCACAGCTTACTAGCTACTGTAGTGTACCTACTAGAAATTAAAAATTGCCAAACGGATTAAAAACTTTTAAACAAAAGAAAACTATCAGCGATTGTTGCAAGAATTCTAATATCTTCAGCACGCAATTTCACATTTAATGGTATAAAAAAGTATTAATTTCCATCAAAGTCAAAAGCAGCGATACCAGACTAGTGCCCAAAACTATCAACATCTATTATCAAGATCGCAAAGAAAAGAAAAGAAGTCCTAACAAATCAGATTTCATTTTTCTGCCAAGTAGATTATGCTTCATTATTTTGACAGATTTTAGTCCATCCTTCATTTTCTGCGGTCTTGCTTATACATATGTATGTACCGAAAAATTTGCAGAACTTCCTCAGACGTATCGTTACTTTTGACGGAAATGATTTGAATCATTGGTCTGTGTCAAGTTACTTGCTTTCCTCCATCTGAACAGGTTCTTGTTCATAGTTCATAGCTTGCTATGTTGCCGACAGGTAGGAAAATTGAATAACATGGATTTGAGTGACAATTTTAAATTCAATGAAAACTACCTGAGACTGATATTCAAAACCTTATATCATTAGAAAGCTATTCGAATTTTACATTTGACTGTATGAAAAAAATAGGCATTCC
The DNA here is from genome assembly GCA_951848785.1 of Callosobruchus maculatus. Taxonomy (NCBI): domain Eukaryota; kingdom Metazoa; phylum Arthropoda; class Insecta; order Coleoptera; family Chrysomelidae; genus Callosobruchus; species Callosobruchus maculatus. Next base: position 7,833,312 of record CATOUR010000006.1, read on the forward strand.
CATCTAACAAAAACAACGTATCTGTGATTGAAATGTCCTTAGATAATTTACCGACTTCTCCAAGTAAAGTCACACCAACTATATATAGAATGTTTCATTTAACAGAGCGCAACTACCAAATATCACGCTTTTATTAGATACCTTGTATAAAAGTCATAAATTGAGAAATGCAGCTTAACTCGAAAAAATACACCATACACCTATATAGTTATCTTCGTGAAAAGAGAGATCATTTGGTCACAACAGCCCAAGGATTTGAGCTTGACTCACCCTGTATAGCAACGTGTCCTGGTACGACCACATGGTCAGTATTGCTGCAACAGCATTCCAGAAGCTTGGGGTTTTATTCCGATGTAGGAAGCTGTATACACCAGAGCAACCACTACTGCTCTACAAGGCTCAGTTGCGACCATCACTGGAGTATTGCTCCCATGTGAGGGGATGCGCTCCGAAGCACTCTCTGAAGCTTCTGGACCCTATCTAGAAGAGAGTACCTAATGAGACTAATCAATACGCCTAACCTCACAAAGGACATGCATAGCCTGGAACATCGAAGAAGGGTGGCCGACCTGTCCCTGTTTTACAGATTCTATTACGAAATACGTTCGAGTGAACTCTCTTGGATAATGAAACTGAAGGTCATCCAAACAGGGAACACTAGAAAGAGGCTCTGCGAGCTCATCTTTACTAGGTCGAGGTGACTTGCTCCCCAAACGAGTCTCCTCCAGCATTCCTTCTTTTGGAGAACTCAACGCTGTGGAATGAGTTGCCGGGGAATTTGTTTCCCGACGGCTACAACCTGCAGCGTTTCAAATATAACATGCACCGATACTTATCCTCTTGCCGCGCTTCTACATCACCATAGGCTTTCAGCCTTTGCAGAAGGCAGACGATGAAAATAAAATAGACCTAGGTAGTTTGTCTCGGTATAATATGAGACAGTTATAAAACATCTAAAAACAATATTATCCCAATTTCTCAATGTTGCGCGATTGAAGTACTTCATACAGTATTGGCGTCAAAAGTAAGATTCAAGTACTTCTTGTCACATTTATCTCCCTGTTACAAGTTTAAAGAGTTATACTTACCAAGTATATTCCAGAAAATATCAGCAAACAAATCAGCGGCTGAGAATTTTTCTGATGCACATCCTTCTCAAATAACCAAATCATAACATTCAACAGGATTACAGAAGATGTCATTAGTATAATGAACATAGACAAGCCGTACATACTATTAAAGTTTTTTACCATCCTAGCGCACTTTGTATATAGCAACTTCATCAGCTGGATGGTCTCCATTGACTCCTTCTCATATTTGATCTTATCATCCATTGTATGTACCAGGAGGGAGGCTATAGCCTTATAACGGTTCCTGATAACCTTCAGCATTAAGTGTATCAGAACAGGAATCGTCAATTGATACGACATGATGAATCTTAGCGTAGCTTCAGCCAGGTAACCTTCCTCGCTTGTGTACATCTCCCAAGTATTCACAATACCTATGCCGAAGAAGCAGCAAGCAAAGATCAGAAGATGTAATTTTACATTTTGTCTGCACCTCATCTTGAACCCTACTGTAGCCAGTAGCCTCCTGAAGGACTCAAGAAGCTCATAAAAGTTCTCCCAGTAGTCTGGGCGAAAAGCAGCAAGAGACAAGCTGTTTATAATCAGAATGTACCTTAGAGCATGTTGAGCAATATTCGATATATTGAATATCTTAGTGTGAAAACTATATCGGTAGTTTGCTCGGATATACATTCCAGTTGCTGTTGTTCCAGTGGCCAGGCAAATTCGAAGTGCCAAACCAAGCCATTTGACGGCTTGTCCGGTTGATCGACTCAAAGGTATGATTCCCAATAGTTTTCCTATTTTGGAATAGAGCAAGAGAGTTTGAAGGTCTTTCTCTAACGGTTTGTTTGCCATGCTTTGTAACACTAAAGTTAAAATGAGCGTTTTATGTGTTCCGTATGTTACATGTTTTTTTCATTATAGAACGTAGCGCTATAGTGCTTTATTGATTGACTGGTGTTTAATGCTCTGTAATGTAGACACTTTATAATTTAAACTGGTGAAGTAATTCTGCTTTTAGATTAATTGAATCAGTTAAGTACCTATCAGTGAACTATTAGGCTCACTAGAGTCCTTTTATAGAAAATATCGGTCGGTATTATAATATAAATATAATTTTTCGAATGCATTTGACAGAGTGGATCACGGTATATTATATGGTGAGCAGCATAATTTTGATTATCAGTGAATTTTAAGAGGACTACATAATCATTTTTAATAGTAATACTTATACTACAGGGTGTCCAGTTAGTGTGAAATTCTTCGATATCTCGCAAGGTATACCTGATAGAAGAAAATGTCAAGTACAGAAGTTGTTTGGTTACTTAAGGCTCATATTCCAAAGATATTTTGAAATATACAGGGTGTTGCGGGAAAGTAGGATAGTGATCAACTTTTTTCTTTAGGCACTACGCCAATCCATGGTCCAATTTTGCAATATACTTGGAGAAGCCTCACATCTGAAACAGGTGTAGTAATTTGCATTTTTATACGAGTCTCCACAGGTACTAATTAACTATGTTATTCGTTGTGTACAATATGACCGTAACAACAAACAAAAAGAACAAGTTGGTAAAGATGCTCCTGATGTTCTTTAAGGGTATGATGTTCAATGCAAAGTATGATGAGCTGTAAATGGTTTTGACAATCTACTGTGTTAATAGATTGATGATGAATTTTTTATGCTGTTATCTATAATTTCATAATTGCGATAAATAGTCGTCGTCTACTGTCACTGTCAATATATCCGATATTGACTTAAATTAAATGCGACTAATTTGAATTATGATGAAAACCTGTGTGCTTTGGTATCTAGAAGTACAAGATGTGATCCGTAACACCATACCTACCGGTATAGCCTTATAGAGCTTTCAAATGTTTGAAATGGTTCTACCAAAAGGCTACGGAGTGTCTGACTAAAACCGAATAACCTGGATCACCGATACACGTCAGTGGGAATAGCCCTCCCATACATACAAATCAGTCCCAATGTATAGCAGAACGAAGGAGACAGTGATCTATATGGACACAATCGCCACCACCAAGACATAAAGCCAGGGAAAACTCCATTAAGTCAACAAACCCACTGCCAGGGTCCAAATCAGTAGCCGGCAGCCAACAGAGAACCACACATCAACTTGGAACACGATTGAAAGCATCTCTGCTGGATCGCATGTGAAATGGAGGATCTGGAAAAGCCTTAACAGGATTAGATGCTAAAGGCATATATCTGGGGATAACCTATTAATATGGGGTGATGCCGAGGACGACGTATGTATCTGCATGTAAAACCAGACGATGGTGTATCTCCTAACTTTCCCATCCCTGCAAACCAAACACAGATCTTGCAGGTCCATGAAGACTTATGAGAAGCGAACGGTACGGCAGTTCAGTTTGCAGGACACTGGAAGGATATATGAACCAATAATGTAAAGCTTTCTATTACCATTATTCTCTGATATATTTGAGATGCTAACTCAACTTACCAAATTCAAAGCTGCAAAAAGTAGTCAGCAAACCGCGCGACCCAAGCTACCAGATTTCCGTATATGGTCATGTAGATTAACCCCGTAACCCCAGACTAAGCAACTTAATATTGTAAAGGAGGTAGCCATAGATGATAGAAACATCATCAGGCCAAGCAATTTATTGAAATGTTTAACCATGCTACCACACTTTGCGTACATAATTTTTGTCTGGCTGATAACACTCACGATTGACTTTTCATCTTATATCCTATTCTTTACCCTACTTTACAAAAGCCCACTTAAAGCTTTATAATGACTGCTTATAATCTTCAGCGCTAGGTATACCAAAACCGTCACAAGCAATGGAAATGGCATGAAGAACGGCAAGCTAATTGTCACGAATCTGTTTTCTTCATGGTACAAATCTCCCATAGGTCCAGTAGCAGTATTCCAATATAGTATGGTATAAACTTTATAGCATAAGTGCTCGTATGGTCAGTATTAGAGCTCTTATGTTGAGGATTATTTAGCAACACCTTGAACTGCTTAATCTCCTTAAAAAGTGCTTGCCAGTGTTCAGTACGTCTGACGCTTAAAATTATACTGCTAACTACCAAAGTGTATCTTGTCAGATTTTGGCAACAGTTGACTACTCTGAATATATTTGTATAATGTTGGTGTATACCGTTCTATCTGGTTTATAATCCCAATGTTATTATGCATGTAGCTACTACTACTACTCTGAAGGTCAAAATAATCCACTTGGCAACTTTTGACTTGAATTCTTGAGGCACTACGCCAGTACATGATCTAATTTTGCAATACACTTGGAGAAGTCTTACGTTCGGACGTACACCACCTGTATCAGTTCAGGTGCAGTAATCTGCATTTTGATCCGTGTCTTCGCAGGTATTAACTGTATTATTCGTTTTTTAATGGACAGCCTTCCGCTAAGGCTGAAAGCCTATGGCGCTGTAGAAGCGATGCAAGAGGATAAGTGTCGGTTCACGTTATATTTGAAATGCTGCAGGTTGTAGTCGTTGGGAAACAAATTCCCCTGCAGCTGATTCCACAGCGTCGAAGTTCCCCAAAAGAAGGAACGCTGGAGGAGACTGGTTCGGGAAGTAAGGACCTCGACCTGATAAGGATGAGCTCGCAGAGCTTCTCTAGTGTTCCTGGTTCGGACGGCCTTTGGTGTTATTATCTAGGAGAGCTCACTCGAACATCTTCCGTGATAGAATATGTAAAGCAGGGATAGGTCAGCCACCCTCCTTTGATATTCCAGGCTGTGGAGGTCCTTTGTGAGGTTAGGCGTATCGATTAATCTAATTGCTCTTTTCTAGATAGTGTCCAGAAGCTTCAGAGAGTGCTTCGGAGCGCATCCCCACTCATGGGAGCAATACTCCAGCGATGGTTTTTCTGATCATTATAACGTGTTGTGTATGTTCCTCGTATTACGATAAATGTAGCTTTCAAGGTAAAGATGCTTCTCGTTTTCTTTAGGGGTATGATTTTCAGTGCCAAGTATGGTATCCTGGTGTATAGTATATTAGTGATAGTTCTTTCCATTTACTGTGTTAATAGATTAATGATGAATTTTTTATGCTGTTGCCTATAATTTCATAATTGCGGTAAATAGTTGTCTACTGTCACTGTCAATATCAATATTGGATTAAATTAAATGCAACTAATTTGAATAATTCTGATAACGATAATTTATGTAATTTGGTATCTAGAAGTACAAGATGCCATCTGGAACGTCTTACCAATGAGTATACCATTATAGAGCTTTCAAATGTTTGAAACGGCTCTACTAATAGGCTACTAGGTGCCTGCCTAAGTCTGAACAACCTGAATCACGCGTCAGCTGGAATAGCCCCTTCCCCCATACAAATCAATCCAATGTATAGCAAAACGAAGCAGGCAGTCATCTACATGAGCACAATCCCCCACCACTTTTTTTCACGGTCAGCAAAGACTGAAATCCTATGGCGTTGTAAAAGCGCTCCGAGAGGACGTTAGATGCACGTTAGATTTGAAGCGCTGCAGGTTGTATCCGTTGGGACACAAATTCCCCGGCAACTCACTCCACAGCGTCAAATTTCTCCGAAAGAAGGAATGCTAAAGGAGACTGGTTCTGGTAGTAGGGACCTCCAGCTGGTAAGGATGAGCTCTCAGAGCCTCTCTTTGACAGAATGACATTAATCACCTTGAAATTTGATAATTTCTGGTTACGTTCATCATAAATCAAAAACACAGCTCACACATATATATCTGGATATCATCTTCACTTGCCACATACATATAGCTGCAATAAGCAGTAAGCAAATCCGTTGACTGAGGTTACCAGATTGCAGGCTGTTCTCGTATACCTCAATATCGTAGACGATGTTTTAGTTGATGACAAAAACACCGTGAGGCCAAATATCTCATTAAAATTGTCGACCATGATGTCACAGTTCGTCACACTGCGATTCATATTTCATCTTGTTCACTATCCTGTGTCTTAGTTCTTAGAATGTCATATACTTGTAACGGTTTTTTATAATCTTCAACATTAAGTTGACCAAAATCATTATAAACAATGGAAATAACATAAAAGACCTCAAAGCTATTGCAACTAGAATATCTTCGTCATGACTGTAAATCTCCCATATGCTTAGTAACACTATTCCTATATATCATTGCGTAAAATTCATAGTATGAGCACCAGGGTGCTCGCTATTGGAGCTTTTATAATCGCCAAAAATCAACAAGACCCTGAAATGTTTAATCTCTTCAAAAATTGTATGTTAGTGTTGAGTGCGTCTCACAGTAATTGGTAATCTACTTACCACAAAGATGTATCTCGTCATAATTTGACTACAACTGGCTACTCTGAACACCTTTGAGTAACGCAGGTTTTATTTATTTATTTAGCGCATGGCTTATATCACGGTACATATCTACGGAAATCTTCTAAATTGCCTGTATATGCTCTTATTGGACAGTCTTGCACTATGTGGCTGATGGTCTGCTTATCGACTCCACAATCGCACGCGGCTGAAGGAGGTTTCCCCACCTGTGTAAGGAGTCAGCGCATCTTCCACAGTTGGTTCTGATTCGGTTAAGAGTCCTGCGAGGGAGATCGAATCCTGTAGGTTCTCTGGTAATGCACGGCATGACGTGATACATTAGAGCTACTCCCCATTCCTATTTCTCTCTGCATCGCTCATTTATGTCAAAGTTGGTTTGGTGGAGCACATGAGCAGTTTTCAATGGAGAGTGTCTCGACCGCAGTCTATTTCGCTGGATGTCAGGAACATCATCTTGAACTTGTGTGCAGTTGTGGGTTGCTCATAATTTTATTGAACTCTGTAACCAGGGCATGTTCTCGGCGCAGGTTGGAAGGAGCTATGTTGCTAAGAACAGGCAGTCATGCTGTATGGGTTGGCTGTATCGTTCCTGATATGGTGCACATAGTTGGATTTAATTGAGTGTCGACCATATTTGTGTGTTTGCTATTGAGCTACACTAGTAGTAATGCAGGTATCTTCCGTCGGCTCTTATGTACAGTCTTACTGTAATGATGCAGGTCGCTACGGTCATACGGAATGTCAAGGGAATCCATTTGATGGAGCTTGATTTCGATCTTTGCGGTACTACACCATTCCAAGGGCCTACTTTGTAATATGCTTGGAGCAGTATAACATCTTGCTCACAGGATTTCACCTCAATTTTGACCTATCTAAGCAATCGTTGGTGAAACGTTTTTCTAATTAAGGTATGGTATGGTATGTTTTAACTGAGTGAGTCATTGTCCCCCTAAATTCCCTTGTGATTCATTTATGAAACGATGAATCTGCACGCGGTGTACGATACATTTCACCAAATAAGTCCCAGAAGATATTTTTAACTATCAATATATTTAAAATCCTTCAGCTGGTTCTATGTGCAATGTATTATGTATGAAATGATTATAATGCAACGAAAGGTAATACATGAATTGAAGGCAACAGCTGGTGTAGCATAAAATTGTGATCACCGGATGGAGGCTTGTACTTTCTGTAATATGACCTCAAAATTGATAATGTTTGGTAACGTATATCATGAGACAAAATATACATTTGAGTACCATCTTAACTTACCACATATATAGCTGCAATAAGCAGTAGGCAAATCTCTTGACTGAGGTTACCAGATTGCAGGTTGTTCTTATGGACACTAACCTCGTACGCCCAAACCAAGCAGCTCAATATCGTAAACGACGTAGTAATTGATGACAAGAACACCGTCAGGCCAAATATTTCATTAAAATTCTCAACCATGATGTCACATTTCGTGTACATAATTTTGATATGCCTTATGATTCCTGCGATTGATGTTTCATCTTGTACACTATCCTCCTGTGTCTTAGTTCTTAGAAGGTCGCTCAGACACTTGTAACGGTTTTTTATAATCTTCAACGTCAAGTTAACCAAAATCATTATAAACAGTGGAAACAATATAAAAGACCTCAAAGCTATTGCAACTAGAATATTTTCTTCGTGACTGTAAATCTCCCATACGTTTAGTAGCACTATTCCTATATAGCATGGTGTAAACTTCATAGCATGAACACCATGATGTTCGCTATTGGAGCTTTTATAATCGACAATATTCAACAAGACCTTGAAATGTCTTATCTCTTCAAAAATTGCATTCCAGTGTTGAGTGCGTCTCGCAGTAATTATCAAACTGCTTATCACCAATATATATCTCATCAAGGTTTGGCTACAATTGACTACTTTGAATACCTTTGTGTATTTTAGGTATCTTCCGTTTGCTCTTGTGTATAGTCCTACTGTAATTATGCACGTGGCTAAAATTATACGGAATACCAACAGAATCCATTTGACAGAGCTTGATTTTGATCTTTGCGGCACTACACCAATCCAAGAGGCTACTTTGTAATATGATTGGAGCAGTTTTACGTCTTGCTCACAGGATTTGACTTCCATTTTGACTTGCTCTAGGTTTCCATGGATGGTTGGTATATGAACACAATAAGTATTTTGTTAGTATGAATAGATAGCTGACCAATCATTGATCAGACTTTTTTTAATTAAGGGGGATGGTATTTTTCAATCAAGTAATGGAAGTATACGCAACCGGTATATGGTTAATTTTGTTTGTCTGGGTTGAATAAAAGTGCATCATAAATAAAGACTTACGTCTATTTATGCGCTCATTAAATTTGATCGAAATCGTAGTTTGTTCGACAAAATTTGGACAATGAATTATTTGATATATAGTGTGAGTCAAGCTCAACGCCTCGGACTCTTGTGACCAAACGATACCATTTTGAAAAATCAGCTCTGCCATTGTACACATTGATTGACATTCAAATTGACCCGGGAATCTAAATATGCAATAATATATAGGGTGTTCAATTCAAAAAAATATAACTTTGATATGGCACGCTTTTATTAGATACCCTGTATAAAAGTCATTATTCTTAAATAATGTAGTCCAACTCGACCTACGTGGAATGAAAGGTGCTTGCTTACCTTGCTTAGGGTACCGGCTGGATTCGAACCAGCATCTCCGGCATTCAAGGGCGACGGGTTGCCAACTATACCACGGATCCCCGCGATATATAGCGCCGACGACATGGCTTCGAAAATACGTCGACACCCACCACTCCCCCGTATCTCTCTGCGAACCATGTATTTCAGTCATCCAGATCCAGTCGGCTGCCGTGCAGATAGCGGTGGGAGATTCACACTCACCCAACAGCCGGTAGGTAAGGTCAAAAGGTCCAAAGATCACCATAAAAATGAATTTCGCATTTCCAAGCTCCTGACGTTACCTTTAAACCTACAGTAATAATTCTAAAGGTAATTTGAAGAAGAAACTGTGGTGGCTTTTTTTGATATGGTGTTTGTTTGTTAAATTACATACATTTGAAGAATGTATGATTTTGCATTGCGAGTTTTTTTTGCACACTAAAAAACTTCTTTTAAAAAATTTGCTCTTAGATGTCATTCAATAAGATCTTCACTATTACCTTCTGAAATACTGTGTGTAGTTTGAAAAACAAGTGAGTTCTGTTGGAAATGGGAATCCCTGTTTTACATGGCAAATAAATATATATAGGGTGGCCAATCGGGTAACGATAATAATTTTTTTTAGATAGCCCGTACCGAGACCTATCCAAAACACCCCCATGTATGTGTACCGATTATTGATAGTTTTGGAGTTGTGATTTTATTTTTGAAAACTTAGAGATTTTCCAGTTTTTCCAAGAAATCGTCAAAAACAAAAACGAGAATGCTTTTTGGCATTTATTTTTTTCAGGAATTATACTCAGTATCAAGCCTATCTTAATATCCAATAAAGAGAACCTGTACATCCGAACAATATGTAAGTACATTTTGGGCCCAAAGTTTGAAATCTGTTTTTAGTCAGGAGACCAAAACCTTCAAAATAAAATTAAAAATACTTATGCCTGGTTCTGGAGCTCCAATCTAATCTTAAAAACTCTACAAGATATTGCACTTTCGAAATAATAATGAAAAATAGCACTTATGGGGACATTTTCCACCATACGTGACTGTCAAAGGTAAAAAGGTGATAATTCACGAATTTCCAAAATGACTTAAAAAACTATTATTTTACTTTATTATGACAGATTAAAGAAAAAAAACTCATAACAACTAATAAACATGATAATCATTGATGTTTTAATCACTTTTAATAAAAAAATTAATACCTGTGCTTTTTGCTGTGTACTATTGAACTTCTGCTTAATTAAGTTGTATGGAAAGTTAACCAAGGAAAAGAATAATAAAGTAACAATCTGACTTTTAATTCCATGGGGGAATTACCTGGGAAGCGTTATCGTAGCATGCGCCATCCCTTCTACTTCCCACACCGATAGGTGAGGGGAGGATTGTGATCGTGAAAATTTTCGATTTTGAGATAATAGGTTTTTTGGGCGTTTTACAATGTCGACATAACGAAAATCCGCGTCACTCATTTCCGTCGTCCTGTCTGTCGGTCTGTCTATCGGTCTGCCTGTCGATCTGTCTGTCGGTCTGCCTGTCGGTCTGTCTGTCTGTACGCGTTTTTCAAGCCTCGTAATCTGAGTAACTGCTGCATGGACTGTGATAAAATTTGGACAGCAATATGCTGTAGGGTCTGAGTAAGTAATGCTGCTATAATTTTGGAAATCGGTACATGGGCGGCGGAGTAATTAAAACAAAAATTTAAAATATTCCTCAAACTTCATTTTTAGGCGTTTTAGAGCTTCTTGATCATTTTCTGCGTTTTTTTTTTTTTGGGTAGGGATGGAATTTGGGTGTTTGGGGGCTGGGGGGTTGAAAAACTGCAAAAATTGTTGTATTCATGATAGGCTGTCTACTGACCTGTCAAGGAAGACCCAGCGATATAAATCACCTTTTTAGGTCCATCCGAACATTGCGTTGCCTATTACCGAAAATTAATTAACACAACTGCGCTACGCCGACATGAGCTCGCAAAAAGCTACTCTCAAAGAAAGGGACGGCGTATGCTACGATATCGCTTCCCAGGTAATTCTGCCATAAAATTTGAAGTCAGATTATTGTTTATTATTCCTTTCCTTTGTTAACTTTTCATACAACTTAATTTAGGAGAAGTTCAATAGTACATAGCAAAAAGACTTCAAAAATCACAATTTGGGTATTAGGTTTTTTATTAAAAAAAAGTCACCAAAACATCAATGATTATCGGGTTTATTAGTTGTTACGAGTTTTTTTTCTTTAATTTGTCATAATAAAGCAAAATAATAGTTTTTTGAACCATTTTGGAAATTCGTGAATTATCACGTTTTTACCTTTAACACTCACGTACGGTGCAAACTGTCCCCATAAGTGCTACTTTTTCATTATTACTTCGAAAGTGCAATGTCTTGCAAAGTTTTTAAGATTAGTGTGAAGCTCCGGAACCGGACATAAGTATTTTTAATCTTATTTTGAAGGTTTTGGTCTCTTGGCTAAAAACAGAGATTTCAAACTTTGGCCTGTACTTGTACTTAATTATTGTTCGGATGTACAGGTTCCTTTATTGGATAATAAAATAGGTTTAATACTGAGTATAATTGCAGAAAAAAATAAAAGCCAAATAGCATTCTTGTTTTTGTTTTTGACGATTTCTTGGAAAAACTGGAAAATCTCAAAGTTTTCGAAAAAAAAAAAATCATAACTCGAAAACTATCAATAATCCGTACACATACATGGGGTGTTTTGGATAGGTCTCGGTACGGGCTGTCTACAAAAAATTATTATCGTCACCCGATTGGCCACCCTGTATAACTGTGTGTACCCAGGCCCTTTAATGTCATGGCGGTGCCCAACAATCCACACCTTCATAATGGCACCTGACAACAAAATGCTAGAAATTCACGAATTGAATGGTATAACCCGGCTCCACCCCCTACGTCTCTTGTTTCGTTTATTTTGTATCTGTGTATTTCGAATACAAACATCAAAGGTTAACAATTTCCTTCCACCTTTCATCCATATAAAGGGTATGCCATTTTCCCAGGTATTATAAGCCTGATACCAATGCTTAGACCTCCAAACAAAAAGTATACATATGAGCCCCTTAGCACATTCTAGCTTTTCTTTCGAGCATCATAAAGCGTGCATCGAGTGACCTTTTGTAAAATATGCCGACGTATTATAAATATGGAAATGGAACCTTTATACTGGTGTCGCTTTGCTTGTCGCTGATTTGTGACGGTGACCTATTGCAGTGGGACATTTTTTCTGAAATACTTAATAAAGTGTCCTTTTACACCGGCGATAATGGTTAGAATGTCGGGGGTTGGAACACTGTTGCCAGATCGAGAAAGTATTTTACGCTGGAAAGATACCACTTCCTTCATTTTATTAAAAAGCTTGCTTCCGCTGTTTGTTCACTTTTACCCCTAAATCTACAATAAACCATTTACCCCCTAAACATCCATTTACCTAAAAACGGTCAAATTTGATCATAATTTTTGGAATGTAAAATCCAGCGTTAGTGACAAGCACAAGAATTACCTCAAGTACATACAGGGTGAGTTTTTAGTACTGGATGGGTCGATAACTCCACTACTGCAGAAGATAGTAAAAAAAGTTGTATATAAAAGGTGTAGCCAAGGATATGTTCCTTGCTCAGAAAATATTTTGATTTATACAGGGTGATCTATAACTACGTGGTGATGCAAACATACTTTTTTTCAAATGAGACACTTCCAAAATGAATACCTCGCAAATATAGAATACTCATAGCTTAAAAACTAAACTAAAAAAAAGGAAATCAAATTAAATACATTTTTCAAGTTTTATAATATAAATATGAATCAATACATAAATCAATTTCTAATTCGAGATATTGAAACAAAATCTATAAAATATGTAAGTCAGCTAGATAATTGGCTAGATGGTCTTAACCTCTCGCTTTTTCACATGAACATCAGAAGCATCAACCAAAATTTAGATTCCTTAAAAATAACTATGAGTACTCTTAAAAATAAATTTGATGTGATAATACTTACAGAAACATGGCAGATAGGAGATATATCATTGTATAGTTTTGAGGGATATGACATGCATTATAACTATGGTTCTCTAAATCAAAATAATGGTTTAGTAGTATACATAAGACATAACATACATGCAATACTATCACGTTGAAAAATGGTATGAAAATAATAGACCTCATTGTTATTTTATAAATAGGCAAGATAAAAATATCAGCAATCTACAGGCCACCATCGACAATTGCGGATGAATTTATTGAGTGTTTGGAAATGTACTTAGATAGTGAAAATATACCAACAGCTCAACATATAATTATTGGTGACCTAAATATAAATATTCTTGATGACAATAGAGTTACAAATAACTATCTTAATGTTTTATATAGCAAGGGATTCTTTTCATACATTAATAAACTTACTCGTGTATCCAAAAAGTCTGCTTCTTGTATCGACTACTGCTTTATAAAAAATCCTACACAGTCCTTTGACTATATTCCTATAGTACTAGAAAGTGGAATAGCAGATCATTTTTCTACGATTTTAGTAATCAATAAGATTTTAAAAAAAGGATATCAAGATAATCATTGCCAACAACTAAATTACAAAAAGTTTGTTGATAACAATAAATTAGTAGACTATGCTAATTCAGAAAATTGGTTTGATGTATGCTCCACTTATAAGGTAGATCAAGCTACTGACCTATTAATTAAAAAAATACAAGAAACTATAGAGAGAAGTACAAATCTAGTTAAAATTAGACGTAATGAGAAACCTAGGAAATGTTGGATCACGAAAGGATTAGTAAAATCAGCTAACGAAAAAGAAAGATTATATAGACTAATGAAAACGTCACCCAGTCAGCATAACATTGATAATTATAAAAACTTCAAGAGTATGTTTTCCAAATTAATAGAGTCAGCTAAACAAATGTATTACTTAAGAGACATAGACACCAACAAACCAAATTCCAGCAAACTATGGTCTACAGTTAATGCAGTGGTTAACAAATCCTGCGGTTCAAGTAATCACATAAATGAAATAAAACTTGACAACCAGCAAACAACAAAAGACAAAAAAGAAATAGCTAATACATTTATTGACTTTTTTACTGAAATTGGGGAAAATTTGGCAAACAAGGTACTCAAGAATCCAACATCTAAACAGTTTCCAACAACAAATATACTCAAATCCTTTATTTTAGATGAAGTGACAATAAATGAGGTTAATGAGACTATCATGTCGCTAAAAAATAATAAAAGTCCAGGACATGATGGACTGAAAGCAGAACATTTAAAAATTATTGCACGATACATTGCTAAGCCTTTAACGCATATTATAAACATAAGTTTTTCATCAGGCGAATATCCTATAGCATTCAAAAAAGCACTTATAACACCAGTTTTTAAAACAGGTGATAAATTAAATGTGACTAACTATCGACCTATTTCAGTCATATCTAATTTAGCAAAAGTCTTTGAAAAATTGTTACAAAAAAGAATGAACAATTATTTAGAAAAGTACAATCTATTATCAAAAAATCAATATGGTTTCTCAAAAGGCAAATCAACAACAGATGCTATTTTATCAATAATAAATGATATAAATAAAAATATTGATTCAAAAATTCCGACCATTTGCGTATTTGTTGATCTTGCCAAGGCATTTGACACTGTTAGTCATGTGAGGTTGTTAAGTGTATTAGAAAGGGCTGGATTCAGAGGAACATCATATAAATTAATAAAAAATTATCTATCAAACCGTGAACAACTTGTTAAACTATCAGAAATACATAGTCATGAACGAATTGTTAAATACGGCGTTCCTCAAGGCACAGTTCTTGGACCGTTATTTTTTAAGATATATTTGAATGACTTATTTAAATTAAAAAGTGAGGGTAAAATAGTTAGCTTTGCTGATGACACTGTGATATTATACCAATCAAGTAATTGGATAAATTTAAAACATAACATAGAAAAAGACTTGATACAAATATCACAATGGTTTAGCAGCAGATTACTGACTATAAACTATAATAAAACTCACTTTGTCGCATTCAATTCATATGCAAAATATTTACCAAATTATACTTCGCTTTCATTTAATATCGGTAGAGAACATATAGAAATTCAAAGATCACCCAATACCAAATATTTAGGAATATATGTTGATGAACACATGAAATGGGATATACATATTAAATACGTAGTAAAAAAACTGAGATTCATTTTACACAAATTAAAATATATATCGAATATCCTTCCTGAAAATTATTTACGTATATTATATTCTGCTTTAGTAGAAAGTCATATGACATATGGGATTTTAGCTTGGGGGGCTGCTAGTAAAAACCATATACATGAATTAGATATTATACAAAGATATATCATTAAGATGATATTTCATAAACCACGACTTTATCCTACAACAGCTCTCTATGAGGAAACCAAGATATATGACATCCGACAGCTGTATTTCTTACATTGCAATTTACATTATTATAAGAATAAGTATGATCAATCAAAAATTATACACACCCATGAAACAAGATATAAATTATCCTCCAATCTTGTTTTCAAACCGCATAAAAGTATAATGCTTAGGTCATATGTTTACCTATCCTCAAAGCTATACAATGTATTACCGTCAATTATTAAAGAAATTCGAAGGTTAAGCCATTTCAAGAAACAAATAAAAAATTGGATTCATGAACTACCCCGTTTTCAAATGCACAAATATATTGAGCTTATATAGAAGCAATATAATTTATTAAACTTAATAAAAAATAATCATCCGTCAAAATTACAGTTTAGCTTATTTTTATACTAAAAATGCATTCGGATTAAGTATCCCTCAAAATGTAAATGTAAACTTACATAATATTATGAATTTACATGTTTGCTGCGTTCAAGGTGTTCCACCTTCTGCGGCTTTTGATGTTTATTTAATTTATTACATATGTGGAAAACGTATTGTAAATTTTTATAAATAAACATTGTTATATATTATTCCATATCTAGATTACACTAATAATCCCCTTTCTTACAATATAAGGTATTGTAAGATTATACAGGATATTTCAAAAGTTATGTCCATTTTAATATCCAAATCGCTGTCAAATGAATATACTGTATATTGAAAATTAGTGAATCAAAGATTATTTCTTTTAGACGGAAATATAAAAAGATGGCCTCTGGTTCTGACACAGGCTATATAACTAACAAGTATATTATGAGTCAAGTATGCTGATGATACAATTTTACAGACGCGGTCCATAATTATCAAGCAGATTTATCAGGCAGGCTTTAATATATTGGCTGTTTTCATAACCTGCTCAATAATTTCGTACTGTATGACAATCGAGGTTCAAAAATGAAAGAACAAATCGATGGTACTTAGGCAAACCTTTGAGAAACTGCCTACTTGACTCTAGAATATATGAACTATCAGCAGCGACACCCAGAACGGAGGCACTCTAAAACTGATGCATTTCGAAGTTTGAAGAATACCTTTATTCGGACTGGGTCAGTTATTATTTCATAGCCTACCTGATAGATCTGCTTGATAATTATGCATCACGTCTACCATATTGTTTCCTCAGCATACTTGTCTTATATTGTCTCGATAATTCAGGGTTTTGACTCCATCAAGTACTATTATGGCCTTATATTTTAGTTGTTTGTTAAATACAAATAAAATTCGATGGCACTCAAAACAAATGAATTTCAGTAGGTACACAAATGGAAGGTTTATTTAAAATTTACAGAAAAGTCAAATTTCTCAAAAACTGATGAATGTAAGTATATGGAAGGTTATACATGTATGAAAGACCATATTGAAGGCAATATTTTGGTATAATAAACTATGTGGGGTTACATTAAAAAAAAGGCAAATGGAACCATATTTAATAATGAACACCAATGCATAGCATATGCAGATGACTTAACACCAGTAGCAAAAACAAAGAAAGAACTAGAGAACATTACGGCAAGGATAGCTGCGGAAGCAAGGAGATTTGGGATGGCCAACAACATGAAATATACTTTTGAAAGGACTATGGAGTTTATGTACCTAGGGGTAATCATAGAGCAAAAGGGACAGCAGAAACAAGAAATACAGGCAAGGGTCATCAAAGCAAACCAGAAGTATGGAGCCCTGAAAAATCTTATGAAATCCAAATATGTATCCAGAAAGACCAAAGAGAGAACTTAGACAACTGTTATAAGATCAACAGCAACATATGCTTGTGAGACGTGGACAATGAGCAAAGAGGAGGAAGAAAAAATTATAAGATGGGAAAAAATGTTGAGAGCTCTTTATGGAGGCGTAGGGACAAACGAGGGATGGAGGAGAAGAACAAACCAGGAACTGGAAGACATGCATGAGAGCCCCAATATTATAGCAGTCATCAAAGCGCAGAGAGTAAGGTGGCTGAGACATGTGGAGAGGCTGAATGGGACGAGAATGGCAAAACTAGTTCTCAACCGGAGGAAAAAAAAGGAAGGTTAGACCAAGGGAGAGATGGCTGAAGAGGGCGGAAGATGATTTAAAGAAAATTAATATTAAACACTGGAAAGAGAAGACGGCAGACAGAAATAGGTCGCGTGGAATAGTCCAGAATATACTCAGAAATAGAAGGTGCAATTACCCAAAGACAATCCTAAGTTATATAAATTTTAGCGGTATAAGATCAGACTGTACTCATTTCTGCCCTAGGCCTTCATGGCCTGTACTGCAAACTAATAATAAGGATAGGATCTATAAATAGGTAACTGTGCCTCTGACTGAAAAACAATATCTGGTTTACTGACTGGGATAGTTTTGTCTGCGTATTTCGATGTCCCAGTATAGTTTTTATTCATTGTTGTCGTGTACCGATGTCGGTATATAAATATAATATGGATGTGTTTGGACTCTTAGAGGTACCCGAATAGCGGATATCTTAGACGCCCTCGACTCCACGACTCCGAATTTTTGCAGCAAAACCGTCGTCGTCCACCTAAGCAATTTAGGTGACACCAGGAATGACGTACTTCATTAGAGCAGCGGCCGGAATGGCGAAACTTCTTGGTGGAGCGCGTGAAATGAACTCCCTCTGCTAATCCGGGCCGGCTGCAATTACCGCGCTAAATATTAGATGGGGCGAACTTCCTTGCAGCGACTCGCGCTGGGCCCATTTCCGGTCCACGGGGACGTTGTTTATGCAGCCCCCGGCACACGCTCCGGCCACCACCACCACCTGCATTTTTGAATCCGGGCTCCGGGAGTCCCCGCCGTAATTTCATTATGGAGGTGGCAGCGGGCTGGCGGTGGTAATGTCGGCTAATTATTGTACCTACCTGAAGCGGGACGAGAGGTGCGTATATGGCCTCTGGCCAATTTGAGTTATGGTTGGGAGACTATAGTGACGCCACAAGCAAAGTATATACAGAGTGATCAACTTATACTCCAAAGTTTCATAACGTCGTTATTTCAACACACGTAAACAGACTCAAGCTCCACGTTCTCAAGTTAGTTCGTGATATACAGCATTTTTTATAAAGTCACAGCATACCAGAGTTATGTTTTTCCATTTAACCGCTAAGGTGCGGTCTATGATACCCCTTTGACTATACTGGAATCGAAAGCAAATTCTATTGACAGAAAACTTAGAAAAAACAATATAGTTATATTTGGCTTAGAAATAAAAGACAAAAGTCAACTTATTGAGTTAACAACCAAGAAAATCAAGGATTTACTGGAAGTCACAATACAGATAGGAGATATCAATAATATTTATAAAATATCTAAAGATGATGTGAAATCCCCGATCATCTTGGAATTTGTCTCGTTTCTCAAAAAACAAGAAGTATTACATAATGTTCGAAAATTAAAGGGAACTGGCTTAGCTATAGCTAATGATGCGTCGTACGAGGATCGGCAACTTCAAAAAGTACTAGTTCATCATTTGAAGTTGGCTAAGGACCAAAACTTAACTGCCAGGATTAGAGGGACCCGCTTAGAGATAGACAATAAAATCTTCAGTGTAGAGGAACTTAAGAGATTGGAGCAGACGCAGGAAAGTGAATCAGAGGAGGAAGAAGAGGAACAGGCAAAGGCAGAACGCAGTAAGAAAGTACCACACAAAAGGAAACGGTCGAAGATAGCCTACAGCCCAAAAACTAGAAGTGAAAGAATGAACATGGCAAAAGGTACGGAAAAGTGATGTGTTTTCTTTTGAGATCAGTCCAGTTTGCCAATGTCCTGTTCTTTGACTATTAAAAATATTGTATTGCTTTGTTTTACTTGCGGGCTGAGATATTTTTCTATTTGTTTTCTTTTTCTCTTTGTTTTTTTGCGATTAAACATACGCTGTTTGTTTTAAGGGAATAATAATTATTATATTCTATTTTCTTTCACGTTAGATATATGATTTTTAAATAGGTTATACATATAAGATCACTTATACCTTCCTTTCATGAGTTACAGAGACTTTGCTATTCTGTATATTCTTTAGTTATATATTTTTTGTAGTTAGCGTACGCATATAAACATGTATTTAACATTTGTCATATTAACACCAGATCGATTCAGTCGAATTTTAATCGCTTTAGGGACATATTTGAGGGAAAATATGATTTCATAACTGTTTCGGAGACATGGCTTAAGCCTAACATCCCGAATTCTGTTATAAACTTAAATAATTACAAGTTGTATAGAAAGGACCGACCTATTAAGAGGGGTGGAGGGCTAGCCGTTTATCTAAAAACTAAATTCAACGGAACTATCATAACGTTACCACAAACTCAAAGTGAACATTTCTGGCTCTGTGTTACTATCAAGAATAAGAAAATTGCCCTTGGTACCTTTTATCGTCCGCCAGACAAAGCTGAGCATGTATTCTTAGATGAATTTGAAAATGTAATGGGATTCATTGCACCAAAATTTAACTTTGTGGTCTGTGGATGTGATGGCAATATAGATTTTCTTGACCTGAGTAAAAAGGGTAAAGAACGGTTTAATGATACAATAGAATCATTTGGATTATTGCAAATAATTGATCAACCAACTAGGTACACTTCAACTTCTAATAAACTTATAGATGTCATTATTCTTAGTGAAAACTTCTGCTACAGAAATGGAAAAGTTGATGACTGTTCTGCTATATCTGATCACTGTATGGTTTCATGCGAAATTAAATCTAAAGTAGAAATTCTAAAGCCATTTGAATATACCTACAGGGACTTTAAATTATTTGACTACACAGCCTTCTATGATGATTTGCTGCGTTCTGATTTAAATACAATTTACTCATTGCCCGATATAGATGATAAAGTAATACACCTAAATCATATCATCTTAAACATTTTCAATCTACATGCACCAGTTCGAACAGTTAGAATTACTAAAAAAAAGGCTTACAGATACGATTAAAATAATGCAAAAAGATAGAGACAGAGCATTAGCTAAATATAAATCTACTAAACAAATACAAGACTTCAACGCCTATAAACAGCTTCGCAATGAGGTTAATTATGCCATTGATAGAGAAAAAAAGCATACTTAGAGTATAAACTGAACAATAATGGAAATATGTGGAAGGAGTTAAAAGATCTGGGAGTTAGCGATAATAAGACTACAATGTTACCAGAAGTGTTAGCTGATATTGATACTATTAACAATTATTTTGTTAACTGTTCTACAGCTTCTAGCAATAATATTAATATTGAAACGTTCGACAAATACTCAGACAATGTTTTGGATAACGTTAATGTCTTCAATTTCTCACTAATTGACGAGTTAGATGTATACAAAAATATTCTCTCTATCAAGAGCAACGCTGTAGGTACAGATGGGATAAGTATTAAGGTGGTTTTATACTGCTGTCCTTATATATTACCATACATTACTCATATATACAACTTTTGTATTTCACATAATGTTTATCCAAAAATGTGGAAAAAAGCCATTATCATTCCACGTCCTAAGAAAAGTAAACCAGAAAAGCATGATGATCTTAGACCTATTAGTGTCTTATGCGTCCTGTCAAAGGTATTTGAGAAAATGGTTGAAAAACAGATTCGGGAACATGTAAATGATAACAACATATTACCTGTCCATCAGTCGGGTTTTAGATCTAAGTACAGTTGCACAACTGCTTTAATAAGGTAACGGATGATATTTATAAGATGATTGATGAAAATAAACTGTGCGTACTCGTACTCTTGGATTATACAAAAGCCTTTGACAGGATTAATCATCAACTACTTAGCGCATTGCTTCATTAGATTGGGTTTTCGGATTCTTCAGCAAGCTTCATGTCAAACTATTTAAGAGAACGTATGCAGTGTGTTACTTTGAATGGCCATACGTCAAATGAATTAGCATTAACTTCGGGTGCTCCGCAAGGTTCTGTGCTAGGACCTCTGTTATTCTCAATATACACCTCTCAATTACATAAGTCTCTTAAATATTCGATAAGTCATTTTTATGCAGATGACACTCAGTTATATATTGCTTTTGAGGAACGTGATTTAAATGTCGCTAATGCTCTGTTAAATAGTGATTTGTCTAACTTGCAGAAGACATCTGAAGATTTTGGTCTTATTATCAACCCTGCTAAATCGAAGGCACTGCTATTTGGACGGAAGGTAATCAAAGAGAGGAACAAGCATCATCTTAATATTTTAGTTAAAAATCAAAAGCTTTCGATAACGGACTGTGAGAGGAATTTAGGTTTACATTTAGACGATAAACTGAGGTTCAGTCAGCATGTATCCCATACCATCAAAAAAGCCTTCGGTAACTTAAAATTAGTTTATTCACACAGAAAGGTGCTAAATAAGAAATGTAAAATCGCGCTTTGTGATGCACTGGTATTATCACACTTCAATTATGCTGACTGCATTTACGGACCAGGCCTGTTACAAAGCGACTGCAGGCGCATTCAGTTAATGCAGAATAATTGTATAAGGCTAATATGTGGAACAAGAAAATATCAACATATTGCGCATGCATTTCAACAACTAGGCTGGCTTGATATGAAAACTAGACGACTGTTACATTTCTGTGTGTTTTCACATAAATTAATAAATTCAAAAGTACCTCCGTACCTGTATGACAAATTAAAGTTCCGTCAGGACATGCATGACGTAAATATTAGAGGAAAACATTTGTTAACCATACCGGCACACAAAACTTTTCTTTTTAGGTCGTCCTTTTCATATAATATTGCTAGTATTTATAACAGAATTCCAATAGGCATGAAAAAGCTGGGACAGGTAATGTTTAAGAAAACGTTGAAAAACGCATTTCTGGACGGAACACTTGTATTTAGCTAAGATGCTTATGTGATTCTGTGTGTGTTTTTTCTTGTGATATGTGCAATTAAGTTTTTCATGTAAATTAAATTTTTCTTATTTCTTAAAATTAAGGTAGATAGTAGATATGAATAATGTCTAAGTTCAGGTTGAGTGGAAGAACACACTTCAGTTGTCAGCGAAAGCTGACATACTGAAACGTGAACTCTGCCTTTTGCAAAGGTATGTTAGGGGATGTTTGCAATAAAATCGATTATTATTATTATTATTATATTATGTACTGAAATTTGATAACCGCATTTGGGTAATGGGGTACTAGCTACATTTCGGCGGAGTCCTGACGCTGCTTTCGAGTTAGAGCAGTAGGTATGCTATAATTTCCAAACTGTATTGTAGCGATCTCTATGACCTCACATTAGCAATCGTGTACCGCAGATTAATATGGATGGTTTCTATTTTGTTTTACATTAGCAGTTAGTTTGAGCAGGTTTCTGGAGCTTATGCATCCTAGTGACCCAAGGTTTGAAGAATGGGTCGAAACTCTTATGAAACAACGAAAATACCTTTACTGAAAGTGATGATGTGTTGTAAGGTTCACCTATAATAGTAAATACAAGAAGAACACTCAGATGCAGACTATAATCGGGATGGAGGTGAAACGGGGGATCTACACGTAAATGCAAATGAGACAGAATATTATTAACCACTCTAAGGAGAGAAGTTTAAAATTAGAAAAAGAAAGTTTAAGTGATTTGAAAGTTTCGGGTATGTACTTACTACAAGATGTGTTTATGCAATTTTGGAGCGTGAGTTTTATCGCAGCTTATTTTTTCAGATGTAAGGACCAGCCATCAGTAAATGTTACAACCAGAAAGATCAACATTTTTGTCACCTTACCTGGGCAGAATGTGTGTTGGATTGGAAGTAACTGCTAAGTCCTCAAAAGCTAATGTTTGTGTTATGTTACTGCTCATTTTATATATCGGTTAGTGTAACAGAGGTATTTATTTTAATCATTTTTGAATAAATATTTATGATATAATAGTTGCTTTACCCATAAATATGTATAACAGCGGTTTCTGAGATCGCACGTTAGTGGTTATGTACAACTATTGTCGCATGTTAACGGTTAAAGGTAGGAACATCCTACATAATAGTTATTTTGAATTATATTCGACTCGTTTTTTTCTGTTTCGTCAATATACCGCTTGATTAAGCTCTACAAATGAGTTTTTAGGATACGGCGACTTCTATGTGAACATCTCAATAATACTCTATTTCTAACAGGTTACACCCAATAATAATGAATTTTACAAACCTCGACCTCGGTGGCCACTGTGTAATAAATTAATACACTAGTCAGGAGTAGGATACTACAATGAACGAATAAACAACAGTAACTTTTAATCATAATAAAACGAACAAAAGCAGCCTATTAATGACATTGTTTTAGAAATAGCAATGCTTTTTTTACAGCTGATCGTTGAGGGAAAGATCGAATGACGACGAGGGCTCGAATGTTAAAAATTTCCTGGCTTTAGAAGCTGTACCAGTGGTTCAATATAAGAGGAGCTTCCGCAGTCATTCGTTTAGCATAAGACAGAGGAACATTACCAAATGATGGTCGCTGAGGAGATGGTACTAGAGGAAGAATATTACTTGAATAAATATATAATATGACATTATTATTATGTGAGAGATCACTTCACAACAATCTGCCTATGCTCATCAGATTTGACAGAATTTAACTTATAGGAAAAAATACATATTAATATTGAATTATAAGATAAGGCAGCTGTGCGATACCAAAAACAGTACGCAAATCTCTGTCTCGATCGAGTTGCAAAATAAATGAACTACTTGACGGGAACAGTGGTTTGCACCAAGTTATTTGCCTGCAAATTGAGTCAAAACACGTCCTCCTGTCGTAAGTATATAATAATAAGGTTGCTACTGCATCATTTTTATTATCACGCTTACATCCGCATGTGGATTTCTCAATTTAAATTCAAACCAGAAAATGTCGGAAAAAGTACAAGTCTGGAGGTCTTGGGTTTGAGTACCGACTTTTTCAGACATTTTCTGGAACGAATTTAAGTTGTTAACCCTTATTTGTGGTTTCTATTTTATAATAATTACCTTGTACCCAAGCACAAGTTTTTAACTTTTTTGGGGCACTTGTTTATTGTACTTTATTTATTTTATATTTACAATAAACGCTATACTAATACTACATGCAGATGTAAGCATGCTAGTAAAAATAACTCAACACCCCCCGTACACAGAGGCTCTGTGCCAGCCCAGGCAAGTGACATCTAGATCGACGCTTTCGGAGATCAACACCGTTCCGACAGATCACTTGATGTCACAGATGCGGGCCGCTAGTGGTACCAGGAGATGGCGCGAGAGAGTCGTCGGCGGGCGCCGCTGGCCCGTTCCCGCGTAGTACCAGTCGGCGTTTTCGAAGTTGAGCTGACAGAGCGACCGTAGCTCAACTGGTGAGAGCGCCGGAATACAAATCTGGAGGTCGTGGGTTCGAGTCCGGCCGCCGACATTTTCTGGTATGAATTTAAGATTGTTACTATTCTTGCATTCAGAATTTATTTGAATGTTTGTGGTGCCAAAAATTTAGATCCTTACCTTACAAGCCTTTGTTTCCCTTACGAATAATCCCTTCCTGTGTTGACATTACAAAGCAGAAAAACAAAAACAAAAGACTTTTAGCCCTTTTATAAAAAAAAATGTTTCACTCACTGCGGTGACACCGTCGATGAGATTTTTTTAAAATATTCAAACAAAAAACAGCACCGACACCCCTATCTCACGTTACATAAATTCATAAAAAAATTGTTTACTTTAAATGCCGTACACGTCAGAGGCGGTGCCTACATCTATACGCCTACATATATTCATGTCCAGTGGAATTAGATGTTTTTGCAAAAGGTAGCCGTAAGTGCTGACCCGAACAAATAAAGAAAAAGAGAAACAGAATTAAAAAGCCTCTTCAAATCCCAAACGTACTTTCGGGGATGAAAGCGGGATGCGAGACGGGTGAAAGTTCGGTCATCATCGCGCTTGGTGGAATTTTTATTAAAACTGATTTTTTACAATTATAGCACAGGCATATTTTATATTTGTGTTTTTGGGAGTCGCTCAAAAAAGTATATTTTTTTGCTTTTTTTGTGTGTGTGTATATCTGCTACGAGGGAAGCTTTAAAAAATAAGGCAGACCTCACAATAATCTTAATTTCTACAGCCTACGCTGTTCACAGTTAACTTCGCATAAACGCGTTCTAAGCAATTCCCTAGAAGCAAATAAAGATGTAGGAATATCACGTAAATCTAATATTTATACTTTAATCACACGTCTTCTTAGCAAGTGTTATGCACTTACAGGTATAGGCTTCTTGAGTTGTACCTATCAGAGAAGAAAAACAACTATTTGGACGTTTTGTCTGAGGGTTCATACTTCATCAGCTGCTTGTATGTCTTCAAAAAAATATATTTTAAAATCCACTCCCTCCTTTATAATGTCCAATTTTTATAACATACTGCTTAGATTATCTTGGACAAATTTAATACCATAGATTTTCCAATACTCGCCAGAAGTAATATTATAAGCGAGAGGTGAAAATATGTCATTCTCAAATATCTATAGAACACATCTCGATCCTTTGCCCCGGCTACAAATCTCTTCGCTACACTTATCTGATACCAAATGTCTTGTCGGGGTGTCTGAAGGATGAAACAATTATTATCAATCACGTCCTAGACTCTCTTAAACATGTAAATGTGTTTTATAAAATATAATAAATGACTGAGTAGATATCATCATTTTTTTCAATTATACACAGGTATAATTATTTAAGATATTATGATAATGCACACGCGGCAAATGACCTCGTAGTTGACGCCGTAAAGAAAGCTGGGTATTGTCAGCATACAAGTGAGTTTCTGCAATCATTTATTTATTTATCTATTTATTTTATTTTATATGTTGCTTTTGATATGCCACCCAACAGCCAAAACCAATCAGTGTGAGAGAATTATACAGGAAAATAAAACATAATATTTCCAACAAAATACATATACACATGAGACTGGCAAAAGATCTAAAAATGCCACATACACTATATATTCGCATTAATTAATTAGTATAAAACAACAATCAGGAGAGGGAGATGAAGGCCATATAATGGGGCACCGAAAGATATCAAAGGTATCTGCTGCTCTGTTAGAACATGCGTAAAAGTTATAGTGACTGGAGAATATTTGAATAATTCGATTCTAGGAATTCTCATGTAGAAGGTCTGGTTAGCTCGGCGTACTCTCTTGGAACAAGGAAATTAAGTCTGTGTAAGATATCACCTGTTTATGGACTCAAGTTTGTCTAACCAATAATTATGATGTGGTTGCCAAGCTAATGCAGCATATTCAAGCTTTGGTCTTACAAACGTAAAGCATAACATCCTAACCGTATATGTGACATCGAAATCGTGGCTAAATCTGGACCCTAGAGTTTTGTAAGCGTTACAAGCTACTGATTGGATATGATCTGTAAAGGTTAATTCCGAACCAAAAATTATCCCCAAATCTTTGATACTTTCAGGCGATTAAGATCTGATCCCCCAATATTATAATCAAACACCAAGTTATCCTTATTTGACGAAGTCACGATATTACACGATGTTTAGAAGTAACCTATGGGTTACACACCAGTTGCTCAGTTTTGTGATATTGGACTGCAGACGATAACAGTCCTCAAGCCCTTTTGTAGAACATAACCCCTTAAGGTCATTTGCATATATAAGAAAATCAAAATCTAAATCATAGCACACATCATTCAAAAACATGACAAAAAATAGGGATCCAATATAGACCCCTGGGGCACACCAGAGGTTACTCAAAAGTTCTTAGATTCAAATCCAAGATGGCAAACATGTTGAACACGCCGTAAGATATGATTTGATAAATAATCGTCAGCTATTCCAAACCAGATAGTTTTTGTAATAATATTTCATGATTCAAACGATCAAAGGCGTTGGAAAAGTCGTAATACACAACGTCTAACTGGGCCAGTGCGTCAATGGTCTCAGAAATTAGTTGAGCTGTGTGAACTAGTTGGGGATCGCCCCCTCATAAAACCATGCTGCTGAACTGATATAGTATAGTATATATACAGGGTGGTCCAATAAATGCGCGGTACTCTCTAGCGGCCACACCGTTAAAATTAGACGAAAATGTGTCAAATAAAAAACGTTTCTTTTCAAATGCTCTACATTGAGAAAATAATTTCAAAGATGGCGCACTTCCGGGTATACCGGAAGTAGGTATCAACTTCCTTATTTTAAATGGAACACCGTGTATATTATTACGTTTTTGAATTCAGCATCGATTTTTAAGTTCAGTTTGTTAACCATTGTTTATATCTGCGAAGCCTATTTCACAAAATTTGACGTTTGTAGTATTTACAAGAAACGTTAGTATCTCGGAAACTAAACGCGATAGAAAGATGCGGTTTCCGGTTTTGAAACAAGCATGGAACATGTTTGCTGTTTTAGTAAGATCGTTGTTTAAAAGAACATTAAATCAATAGAGTAGCAATTTTCAAATTTGAAAGGTTAAAAACGTTAAAAGCTTTTTTTTCAAATGGGATGGTATGATAAGTTTCACATCGGTGGATGCGAAATTAAATTCTCTTTCACTTTTATCTGGGCACATCTGGTTCTATCTTTGATGGTTTTTAAGATATTTACGGTTCTGTGTAATTATTGCGTAGGAATTGGAAAAATCGTAGGAGGCGTGGCTCGCAGACGAAACAATTGGCAGGAAACCTTTCATCTAAAGTGTTTCGACCTCTAATACTAAAATGTGCTTTTGCTCCATCTAACTGTAATCACACTATTCTTAAAAATTCCAGTGGTGACTTTTCAACAGGTTTTCGAAATTTCCATTTAGAAAATTTTAGAAAACATTAGTTTAATATGCGGTTTCCAATAAAACCACCCCAAATGCTTACGACTCAAAATTTGGATTTACATCGATATGAACATGTAAATTATGATAGAACCACATATTACTAGATAAAAGTGAAAGAGAATTTAATTTCCCATCCATCGATGTGAAACTTATGATACCATCCCTTTTGAAAGAAAAAAAGTTTTTAACGTTTTAAACTTTTCAATTTTGAAAATTGCTAGTCTATCGGTTTAATGTTCTTTTGAAACAACGATCTTACTGGAACACAAATACGTTTCTTCTTTGTTTCAAAACCGAAAACTGCATCTTTCTATCGCGTTTAGTTTCCGAGACCTTAAAGTTTCTTGTAAAGTAGTACAAACGTCAGATTTTGTAAAAATTGCTGAATAATTCCGAAAATCGACTTCGTAGACATAATTAAAGGTTAACAAAGTGCACCTAAAAATCGATGCTGAATTCAAAAACGTAATAATATACAGGGTGTTCCATTTAAAATAAGGAAGTTGATGCCTACTTCCGGTATATCCGGCAGTCCGCCATTTTTGAAATTATTTTCTAGATGTAGAGCATTTGAAAAGGAACGTTTTTTGGCCCAAACATTTTCGTCTAGTTTAAACGGTATGGCCGCTAGGGAGCACCGCGCGCTTATTGGACCACCCTGTATATAATAGTCACCTGCCAATATTTAGACAGCATCTTAAGTAAGCGGTGCAGATACTAAAGAGAATAAATAAATAAACAAATAAATAAAATGACTAAAATGCATCTGCGGGCTCTTTGTAATCCCTACTCTTTCGTACTATTTCCATACGGCTTGTGCAAGGTCAACAGACAGCCCGATGGGGCAAACAGGAAGAAAAAGGGAGCGAGAAGGGCAAACATAAAAATAGACGAGTGTCTGTCAGGCGAAGCGACGAGTGGACATGAAGTGCACGGCATGAGAGGGACACAATTAGTACCGTCCTGCTGACATTTTTCAGCTGTGAACAACACGCCCGCGCCCGCTCGCGTCCGGACTTTTCCCCCGAATAAAGCATCCGTTGCAATGCGCCGCAAATAATTGCTTTGTCATGGACGTTTTTTAGTAGTCGCGACTGGACGACCGAGAGTTTTCGGTGCCAGGACAAGAATTTTTCAATTAAAACTTCAATTGCTGCCAGCGCGTCAAGAGTCTGCCGGCATCATGCCGGCTGAGGGAGGAATGTCCTCGTGATAAATATGGATGTTTACTTTCGAAGGGCTGAATGGGGGAGAATTTTTGTTTTGAGGCAAGTTAGGGTCGTATTCATAGTCGATACTTAAGGGCCCTTCAATACTTGAGGGCCCCTTAAGTAAGTTTCTGTGTTTCAAAGCCTTACGTAAGGCTCCCTTGAGTAAGGCTACAGTTAGTATGCATGCGAGTTCTGACGAAAATATGCTCTGACAAGCTCTGACGAATTCACTTGAACCATCAAACGCCTGATTTCCAGCCTTGTCAGAATACGCACGTCGTCGTTAGTACGATTTGAACGTTCAAAAATGTTTGAAATTTTTGAGCGAATTCGTTCGAATCTGTAGCTAATTTGCCACGTGTTGGGTGGCTTTTTCACGTGGTTTAGAACTGAGGACTATGGAGGGTTCACCATGGGCGTGGATGAACTGATAGCTTGTGTGCTAGAGAACAGGTGTTTGTGGGACATAATGGACAAAAGGTACCACAACATACTACCATACATCGAGTCCTTTTTTGGCAAAATACAGTCGCGAAAATTTTCGATATTTTCTTCTATTCCCCTTCAGTATGTATTCGAGTGTTTTTGGTGTCATCCTGAAGGAAGCTTTGTATAATGTATCTAGTGCTCACAATTTAAACTTAAACTCACAAAAATCACAGGTCATTTTATTTGGTCCTAAATCAAAAAGAATACAGATTACTACAGGTCTGTCTATTAAAATTAATAACCAGATACTCCCAGTATCAGATTGTGTAAAAAACTTAGGCGTGTGGATTGAATCTAACCTAAGATTCACCAAACACGTCAATCAGCTGTGCCAAGCCTCATATAATACTCTGAGACAATTGTATCCAAGCAGGCACATAATGAGTACAAGGTTAAAATTGCATATCTGCGAATCCCTTATACTGTCAAAGATTGCCTATTGTGACAGTGTATATTTTCCAGCACTTTTACAAGCCGATATTCTAAGACTTCAAAAAATACAAAATTCTTGCATCAGATTTGCGTATGGCATACGGAAGTTTGATCATGTAAGCGATTCATACCGCGATGCTGGTTGGCTTCGGCTAGACAAGATTAGGAAGTACCATCAGCTAGTTTTGATCCATAAAATCATACTTAACAAAGCGCCAACGTATTTATTTGACAAATTTGTAACATTCAGCACTAATAGCAATAGAGATACAAGAAATAGGCTGCTATTCGTCATACCAAAACACTCGACTGCCTTGTTTAAACGCAGCTTTACTTACAATGCAGTGAAATTGTACAACAGCCTACCTAACGATTTTAGACATTTTTCATTATTCAATTTTAAGAAAAGGTTAAAAATTTTTATAAAATCAGATGAATATTTATAGGACGGACTTCGCTATGTGTTAGGGAAATGATTTAAGTTTACATACATTGGCCAACTCGTTATTCTACTTGATCATCTAGGTGACTAGCACCTGTACGTACTATTATAGATAGCACATCAGCTGTTTGTAAAAACGTGAAAGTAGTTCAGCGGAATTGCACTACCAGCAATACACGTGTGTATACAAATCGCCATATAATTATAATGCAATTATAATATACCAATGTATACTGTATACAGGGTGTAACTGTGTGAGTGTGTATAGTTTTAGTTTGTTCTTTGTTTTATTTTATTTAGTATTTTATTTAGTTTTTGGGTTGAGTTGAAAAACAACCTTGTTGGTTGACACTCCGCCTTTCGTCATTTTTTTGATTTTTTTGATTATAAATTTAGTATGTGTTTTTGTTGTACATACTTTACTCTTTTTTTCATGACGAATAAAGACCTATTATTAAGTAGGTACTCAAAAAACTTTTCTGGTTGGTCACATAATTCTTCAAACATTATACGAAACTCGGCTTTGTCATCCCTACTACTAAATGACAGGCTCACGTATTCCGATTTTCCATTATTAAAAAGAAACAGCTTCATTATAGGATTTTCAAGAAAATATAGCTCATGATGTTCGTCCATCTTCCGCTGGGTGGCAGAAACGCACTGACGATCAGAATACCCTGGAAACGCGTGCAATAGAACCACCCTTGTTCGTACGATCTCGTCAGAACTCGGATTCATTGTAACCGTAGCCTAATACTCAAGTAACGAAATGTCAACATGACATGTCATCATGACATTTCGTTGCAGTCAAGGCGATTTTGTAGGTTAATTTTGAAGTACGTAGTTGTCAGTTTCTGGCACATCCGGAAAAATGTCCGGAACAAAACACGAAATATTGGCACAAAACGAAAAGGGATAACAGAAAACATCAAAATGCGTAGGCATAGACATAATAAATTGACTTATATTTGAAATATGACAACGTCGTCAAATTAATCCCGCAATATCGTCGACGTTGTTTAGGAAACAGGTACACAGGGAAAGCCACTTTTGAGGGTCCCTCAAGTATTCCTTGAGTGTTACGTACGGGCACCTTAAGTATTACCCAAGCGACGACTATGAATCCGGCCCTTAGACCGAAAATATGTTTAACTCGTTTTAATTTTCTTAATGTTTCAAACTAAACTTAAAACATTACCTTTTGTTACCTCAAAGTTGTTCTTGCAATTCATTATTCGTTAGTTATTTAGTAATAAATATTAAATACCGTTTTTTTAAATAACTATATCAATTTTGTTTTTTAATCGTTGTTTTGTTCTGGCTAAACTAGCCCTTCACCCTCCCGGAGGAATCTCTGGAGTAAGGGCTACATCCACCATTATTTTAAATTGAGAAAATTTTATTCGTTATAATTTTGAGATAATGGTGGATGTGTATACTCGTATCGTATACTGTATGCCACGTTCACCATTTCTCGCATCGATCTAAACTCGCCATTTTGTAGTCCTAATAATTTTATTATGATGTATTAAAAAAGTTGTAATTTCGCTTATCTATCCTAAACCAGTCGCAGTTTTAGATTTACTAGAGTTTATAATTGTACAGTGCGTTTGGTTACCAATCAGCGATATTTGAAACGCATGTAGAATAAATAGTTCATTTCACCCCCAATTTACTCCCATAAGAGATCGGGTACAAATATAGATAATTGTAATCAATGGGGAACAGTATCGCTTATACGAGGGTTGCTCTACATCTCCGTCAATCCACCAGTACGCAAACGCCATAGGTCGATTGCCGGAGATAGAGAGCATCAGTATTTTCATGTCTGCCAGACATGTGAAGCATGTGAGAGCAGGCGACAGAAAGATCTGCCTTGTACGCCATCTGGTACCCGAACTTAACGACAAACCAAGGAAAATCGCTGCTAAACAGCAGCAGACTTCTTGGTGGGATGCCACGGCGCGTAGGCTGGACCAACCAGAAGCGCAGGTTCTATATGCTGCTGCATATGAGAGCCGATATACGAGGGTTGCTCTACATCTCCGTCAATCCACCAGATGGCGCACAAGGCAGATCTTTCTGTCGCCTGCTCTCACATGCTTCACATGTCTGGTGGCATGAAAATACGGATGCTCTCTATCCTTGTCAATCGACCTATGGCGCACTGATGATCGCTAATAATCGTGAAACAGCTGTCTGCGTGCTGGTGGATTGACGGAAATGTAGAGCAACCCTCGTATATCGGCTCTCATATGCAGCAGCATATAGGACCTGTGCTTCTGGTCGGACAAGCGGACGCGCCGTGGCGTCCCACCAAGAAGTCTGCTGCTGTTTAGCAGCGATTTTTTTTTGGTTTGCCGTTACCTTCGGGTACCAGGTGGCGCACAAGGCAGATCTATCTGTTGCCTGCTCTCAGTATCGGCTATCTTCTAATAATAAAACAAAGCATACAATTTTAGATCAGAAGTTTAAATTAAATGTTAAATATGAATTTTTTTAAGGAATCTGTCTAATTTTTTTAGATTTTCCAATACTTTGCAAAAACTAGCTGCTTAAGGTATGAATATTATTTGTGTTCAAAAGCCCCCTCAATTACTTAGAAAGAAGTCCCACAATGGTGACTCTAGGTCAAAAACGGTAAAAGTTATTAGAGTTTGATTTTGACACTATGGTAAGCAACGATTATGATTACTGAAACAATAAATAAAACAAACCAATAAACATAATAATTTTTTGATTACCTACAACAATGTTCAGAGTGATATTAATAAAATGAACACATTCAGCACAATAATTGTTCAAAGTGTCCACCTGAATTTAACAGGCAAGTCGTCGCTCGCACAGATTCCTGGCCTGAAGCTGGAGGATTCAGCGCTCATTTCATCTCCCATGGACATAATTGTTTGGACGAGTTCGTCCCTAGAGCTCGGTACATTAAAATAACATGTTACTCCATCCATCCCCATGAAAAAAATCCAGTGGCGTTACGCTTGGTGAGCGTGGTGACCAAGCCACGGTTCCTCCACGGCCTTTCCAGGGCGAATGGTTGGCATTTAAATGCTCTCTGACAGAACGAGCAAAATCGTTGGTGTACCGCGTGCAACTGCAACCACACTCCTCTTCAATGGTTAAGTGGCAAATCACCGAGTAGTTCAGAGAAATTGTTTTGTAAAAATTCCAAAAATCCTGACCAGTTAAATTGGTCCAATTGGTTAGTTGCCCAAACGTTCACCGAAAACTCGTGTTAGAATGCGCTTGGCCGTATTGCTGTTAGGTTTTCCTCCATCCATAAATGACCGTTGGTTGGTGTGGTTGACGATGCCCACTCTTGTGAATTTTGCCTCGTCAGTTCATATCGTGTAGGACCTCTCTTACGGGGTAAAGTGGGGGTGAAATGAATTATTTGCCTTTGCCTTTCAAATATCGCTAGTTGGAACCAAACACACTGTATAGTTATAATTTTGAAATGATGGTGGCTGTATACAGGGTGTAACTTTTAAGGATGTCCACACCTATACCACCATGTAGATCTCGCTGAGCTGATCATTTTTCGATAAGCAACATAGGTCCAAAAACGAACCGTTACGGAGATAACGCTACCGAAAGTTATCCTTGCTGACGCTTGAAGTTAGGCAATTCATTCAATGCCTCGTAATTGGCGAGAGGGGGTTACGGATCAGCTGCTAAGACAGATTCGGCTTGTGAACATTTAATCGTCATGGCCAAAATGTCAAAAGTAAACCAAACAAACAAAACAAAAAAAACATTGCAAAAAAACAACAACAACAAAAAACACCGAGATCAGTCAAAAATCAGTGAAGGATAGGCTCCACGTGGCCATCGCGTTCTTGCTCGCACAATCTGGTTCGATGGATGACCGATGCAGTGGCAGCGTTGATTACCTGTGGCTGCTCCCTGACGTCTCCAGCTGCTGCAATGATGCGTGCAATCAGCTCTTCTGCTGTGTGCGGTGCACCTCCTTGGTAGACACGTGCTTCCAGGTGATCCCACAGGAAAAAATCCAGGGGATTGAGATTCGGAGACCGCGCCGGCCACGCTACTGGCCGCAAGGCGTCGAATTAATTGCCTAACTTCAGGCGTCAGAAAGGACTACTTCCGGTAGCGCTATCTCCGAAACGGTTCGTTTCCGGACCCATGTTGCTTATTGAAAAATGATCAGCTCAGCAAGATCTACACGGTAATATAGGTGTGGACGTCCTTAAAAGTTACACCCTGTATACTCTTATACTGTATACCACATTCACCATTTCTCGCTTGAATCCTAAACTCTCGCCAATTTATTGTAGACAATATGCTGTAATGAGAGTTATAGTTTCGTTTATTCATCCTAAACCAGTCTCATACGGAGAGTTTTGCATTTAGTAAAATTTGCAATTGTATATGAAATATACTGATGAAGTAGTATTTGAGTCGATACCTGTTTCACTTTAACAGCTAACAGGGTATCATGGAAAAGCAAAACAATGTCCATCAAAAGAGCTGCAATTTAATTTATTGGTTCTAAACTAGTTGCAGATGGTTTGTATCGATTTCATTAAAGCTTCCTGCATCGGCCAGTTTACAATGACTAGAAAATAGCGACTCTTTTATTAGTTATATTATTATTGTCTAACAATTGGCTAGTTTAGATCGATGCGAAAAATTATGAATGTTCCATACATCCACCACAATTTTAAAATCGTATTGCTATAAGCACATAGTTAAAAAATATCGTTGTCATTATATTGAGTTCGATTTTTTGCGAACATTTTTTTAGCTGAAATAACACACTTTTAGGCAATAGTGTGATTGCCAATATAAACGATTCTACCATGCAAGATTACCAATATAAAATAGTGTATAAGAAATATAAGAGGGCTTCTTCCCTGGAATAGTACAAAAGTTCGCGTACTTTTCTCAATACTTCTATACTTTCATTGTGATAGAGCTCGTACTAACTTATTCAGTAAGTCTCCAATATATTTTATGTGTACCAGTTACAATGAAATATGTAATCGTTGTGATATATATAGTGACAATTTGAGTGTAATTTTAGAGGTGGCAACTCAGTATTTTGGTAATAATGTAGTAATGTAATTCTTAGATTATTTTTCAGTTTAGTAACCAATTTTTTTTTTGTTATTACCTCCAAGTAACTCTAGCCAACTTATTCAAATTATTTTAGAAATAATAACATTTATATTCGTTTTTCCTCTTTATATTTTTTATAGCGGAGAATAACTTGATGTCAGTATTTTTATTTTTGCTTTGTATTTTTGCTTCAAATATTGTCTTTATAATAATGTATATATTTTTCTTCTTTTTATTAGATTGTCCTGTAAATGGTGTTTGTGCTGTTGGACAATAAATGCTATTATTATTATTATTATTATTATACAAGCTGAAAAGAAGACTTATATATAGTCAGAAGCCATATTATATTCAATGGAATTTTGGGAAACTTTGGACTACCTTAACGTTCGAAATGATTCCTTACATTCCAGTGCCTGAAAATTCGCTGCCGATGAATTTGAAAATCTTCGTTTCGTTCTGTATTTCAGGATACGTGGCTTGTGGATTTTACGACTATTCTACGTGTAAACCTTATCCTTGGGGTGAACACGTTCTTTTCTTTATTACCAACAGAAGACGATGTTGATTATACAGTCTTCGGTACCTGCCGAGGTACGCATCGTCTCTAAGGAGGAGAAAAAGCTGACCAACTATCAGGAGTTTTTCGAACCACTTCGCGGCTTCTGGAATGCGGTACACGCTGCTTTTTGCACTGCGTGCAATGCCGGTATGCCGTGTGACGGCGCGTTTTGATTAATAGAATTTTGTATTAGAAGTATAATATTATTCAGAAGTGCGTCTTTTAGATTTAAGGGTTGAGTGAAAGAGCATCATTTGGTGAACTACTTTTGAGGTTTCTTAATGGATAATAGTATTTTTTAATGATGCGGTAATACCGCTGATAACTCACGCAGCTGTAAATCAACATGTGAGTGCCTGCCATCACCGCGAGTTCGATACTATACTTTACGCTAACTACGAAATAGCTCATAACACGATTTAAATACATAATAATCAAGAATTATTAATAACTTAACCTCACTTCTATAAAGTAAATACCGTATACCATCAAATTAGCATTTGTCGTCTCATGGCATGGTCATATTTGCAATTATTTGCAGCTTACAGTTTAACTGCATTCAATTATTTGCGTTTTCAAAAGATCGGTACTTATATACAGTAGCCGTTGTTAATAACCCACGGCTAGAGCGTGACTTATAAAAATTTACTCACGCTGTTTGTTTATAGCTGATATTACTAGTTTAAAAGTAGTTTGGTAATCGCTATATAACTTAATGGGAGTAAATAATTTTTTTTGTTATTTAAGGGATACATACTGTGTGACTTTGAAATTGCAACACCTAGTATAAGCCCAGATATATTTATCATGTTTTGTCAGCTTATTGTTAGCAGTAGATATAAAAGTCAACGGAAGGTATGTCAACAATATACGGTATGCGGATGATACTGTTGTAATAGCTAATAGTCAGGAAGGCCTCCAAAAACTCAATAATGCAATTGTAAGGGAAGGAGATGTATTTGGCCTTAAGATAAACACCGAAAAAACAAAAACAATGATTATTTCCAAGAGAGCAAATGTGAACACCAACATAACTATATACAACAAACGAATTGAATAGGTCGACAAGTACAAATATTTAGCATGTTGGTTAACAGGAGATTTAAAACATGAAACAGAGATACGGTGCCGTATAGAAAACGCAAGATGCGCATTCCTCAGAATGAAAAAACTATTAACGAACCCCTCATTATCGCTTAATATCAGATATAGATTTGTGACAACTTACATATACTCAATACTACTATATGGAACCGAATCCTGGACAATGGGAGTCCGTTCGATGCGTAGACTGGAAGCTTTTGAGATGTGGCTTATGCGCAGAATGCTCAAAATATCATGAACGGATCATATCTCGAATGGCAACTGTTTTAAGAAGAATGAATTAGGATAGAGAGCTCCTGGGAATACTTAAAAGACGAAAGACAAGCTACCTAGGACGTATGTGTAGAGGCCGGAAATATGAATTTTTGAGATTGATAGTGGAAGGTAAAATTGAGGGTAGGAGAGGCCCGGGCAAAAGACAGTGTTCATGGCTAAAAAATGTTAGGGACTGGACCGGTCTGAACTCACAATCACTGTTAAGAGCTGCACAGAATAAAGAACGATTTGCCGAAATTGTAGCCAACCTTCATTGAAGACGGCACTCTAAGAAGAAGAAGATTGTTAACAGGCTACTTTTGCATTTCACAAAAAATGGAGCAGTTTGCATTAATTTTTTTGTTATTGAATTCGCGAAGACAAATTTAGTTTTATAGCTTCTGCAGTATGTAAAACATTGTTTAACAATGCCTGCCATAAGGACACGTGCCGTGTATAGTCAGTTAAGTGAATTTGAACGAGGTAGGGTAGTGGGTCTACGCGAGGCTCGGATGTCCTTCCGGGAAATTGGAAACAGAAGTGGCCGGAAAGCTACAACAGTGATGCGGTGTTCGCAGGATTGGTCTATAAATCGTCAACCATACACGTCGCAGGGGCACTGGGCTTTAAAGAGAACCACTGGCCGTGAAGAACGGTTCTTAAAATGTAGTTCCCTAAGAGGGCGTTTCAGAGTTCAACCAGCGCAGTCGGACGTGCGTGGAGAGTAGCTACGGGTCGACAGTTAAGCGTGAGGACAATTTATCGAAGAATTATGGCTTATGGGCTACTGTCATACCGTAATTGGCTGGCATTACCATTGACCATTGACCAATAGACATAGACAGCTATGACTCACATGGTGTCAAGGAAGGGATCATTGGAATCAGTAGTGGGGATAGAGGGATCATGTCGTTTCCAGTGATGAGTCACGGTTCTATTTGTGGGCTCTTGATGGTCGCAGAAGAGTCAAGAGAAAGGCGCCAACTTTAATTTTGTGTGGAACGCGAGATTGCGCTTACTAGAGGCGTTATGGTATGGGGCGCCATAACAATTGGAAGCAGATCACCTCTAGTAGTTTTAGATAGAAACATGACCTCTCAGTCCTACGTTAATAACGTATTACAACCTGTTGTGTTGCTGTACCGCTGCAGTTACCAGAGACTTTCTCCGACAAGCCAATGTGACCACACTTCCATAGCCCGCAAGGTCACCTGACTTATCGCCCATTGAACATGAATGGGATATGATAGCTAGAAGGCTGGGTCGATCGCAAGTTGTTATATTGGATGTAGGCCGACTACGTGACGAGGTTAGATTAGCCTGGGACAGCATACCTCAGGCAGATATCAATTAGCTCAATTATCTCATTCGCAGCATGCCAGGATGAGTTGCAAAGTGTCAAAGCTTAGCTAGAGGCGCAACTCACTACTGATTTTTTGAGAATACTTTTTAAGAAATTTGTTTCATAATTCCATCGATTATTATTCCTATTCATCCCAATACATTCTACAAATATTGATAAAACATATTAACATTTACTGGGTGTTGCGGTTTCTATGTCACACAGTATATTATTTAGCCCTTAATATAAATTATATTCATTCACTGTGTACCGTTTGGAAATAAATTGATTTATTATTATATACTCAATAATACAACACGCCTTCGGAGCCCTTTTTTATATTCTCTACTTTCTGGATTATTAATTTTATTATGTGATATCTGTAATAATTTTTTTTATTTTGTTTTCAGTTTGTTCGGTAGAGTTCACCAGTAAAATGGAAAACGCTGAGAAGTGTTTTTCCTACGTAGCATTTCAAGAAACAGAATTTGTGAAAGGCACCGAGAGACGAGAGGGATAATCCGGGAATGGCTGAGTCAGCTCAAAAATTTAACGGATGATAAAATTTACAAGAGCGCTAAGGAGATGCAGAAAGGGTTGCTTCGCTCGCTGAAGTAGGGGCTGAAGCCGACGTCGGGACTGCTAGAGAAAACTCGTCAGTTTCCAGACGGTTCGATCATCTTTATTTCGGTAAATATGGTCTGAAATAGAAATGATTCACTGTCGAATAATTTATGGTTACTAGTAATTAATAGAATATTGTAGGCTTCTGGGTAGATTTTTTACATTTTTGGTTTTCGGTTGGCCAGTCTATCAGTTTGTTGGTCTGTCTGCCTGTTGGGATTTTTCTAGCTTCGTGATCTCAGTAACGGCTACATGGATTGTAATAAAATTTGGGTAGTGATATGCTGTTTGGTTCGTGTTTAGGCGTCTTATAGGTTCCTAATCGTTTTCTAATTCCTTGGGTGGGGGTGGAATTGGTATTGCTGTGAACGTGGAAAATTTATTGTATTCATAACATACTGTCCTCTGAAAGAAAGAGATAGCGACACAATACACTGTTTCAGGTTCATCCGAACATTGTCTTGTTTATTACAGAAACCAAAGGACTTGTAACTTTATGATGTGTATACATATCGCCGCCTTCCCAACAAAAGAACCGATCTCAAAAAACGGCTGAAATGCGTTAGACCCTTTGGTGGCATCAAAACGGTAACCTCTCAACGGCGTATCTCAAATATAGATAGTCTCGAAGATATAACGTTTTCAGTATTACGTCTATTTTAGATTTGACACGTAAGGAACCTTATAAAGTGGCTTAAAAGTATGAAACATAATTTAATCTAGTCTAATCTAATTACTCTTTAATAGCTCCACTGTACTAAAATTCCACAATTCTGTGTTTTGTCTGTAGTAGCATGTTGAATATTTGCAAAAACTTCTTTTCACTCTCCTCAAAAATCATGAAAATTGAGGTAAGCCCATTTGCAAGGAAAGCGACGATATGAGTATTGCTTTAGAATTGTAGATAGTTTAACCTGGAAATTGGTTTCAACGAAATTTCGACACAGCACTATTACCGTGGTAAGGATGGAAAACACGTAGGGTTTTTAGAAATTGTGTCAGTAACGGAGAAGCAGTAATTAAAAGACTACAAAAATAAAAACAGCTCAAGCTTCGTTTTTTGGTAATTTAAACTTTTCTCATCGTTTTCTAGATTTTGCATAACACACCGATAAGGGATATGGGAGTATCATGATCGGAAAAATTTCCGATTTTGAGATATTACGCCTTTTGGGCGTTCTATAAGATCTACATAATGAAAATCCCCTCGATCTGCCGGTCTGTCGGTCTGCTTGGCTATTGGCGCTCTTCTAGGTGCTTAATCTCAGTAACTGCTGCTTGGATTGTGAGGAAATTTGGGTAGCGATATGCTGTGGGGTTGTAATAGGTAATGCTGCTAAATTTTGAAAATCGGTGCACTGGTGGTGGAAAAATTTCTAAAAAACAAAAAATTACTTTATTTTTAGTGTTTCAAGAGGAGCTGAAATTGGGATCGTGTGGGATTTGAAAATCCAAAAATTGTTGTATTCATTGTGCTGAAAACGTTAACTTAGATGACATCGTGTGCTTTTTATACCTATACGAATGTTGCCTATGAATTTTATATAATAAGAAATTCATACATACATATTACAATCCTATATAGGAAATGGTAGCTGTCTCTATAAACTGCTATTTGTTGAATCTCTTGTCAGTGGTGGAGAAGAAACCAACAAAAAAACGAAAAATTTCAAAATCGCTCCAATCCCGTTTTTAGATGCTCCAGAGGTCCCTGATCATTGTGTAATTTTTCATGAGGTAGGTGTGTAGGAAGTACTCAGTCAATGCACTTGACGCCATTTTTACTTCCAACACATTTTGGAATAACACTCTTTTTGGGCGTTTTATCTACATAACGAAAATCCACGTCATTCATTTCCATCGATCTATTTGTCTGTCGGTCTGTCTGTCTGTTGGCATCCTTCTAGCCTCGTGATCTCAGTAATCGCTGCATGGATTGTGGTAAAATTTGGCAGCTGGTATACTCTGGAGTTGTAGTAGGTAATGCAAAATTGTAAAAATTGGTACATGGGTGGCGGAGTAAAAATATTCTTCAAACTTCGTTTTCAGGTATTTTAGGGGCTCCTGATCATTTTCTACTTTGTTTTCAAACCGAAAAATTTTTGTATTCATAACAGTCCATTAACCTGTGAGGAAGGAGGCACAATACATCTTTTCAGGTCCATCCGAACACTGTCTTGCCTATTAGAGAAACCTATATTGTGTAACCTGAAAATAGTTGAATCCATTTCAATGAAATTTTGACACAGTATTATTAGCATGGCGAGGGTAGAAAATGTATATGGCTTTTAAAAATCGTGTTAAAATTAAAAATCTAGAAACAGCTCAAACCTCGTTTTTGGGCGATTTGGGGATTCTTGATCGTAATCTAAATTTTTTTTAGAGGGGGGAAAAATCGGAGTGGGGGCTGTAAAACTGAGAGATGTGTTGTATTTGCAGTGGGTTCTTCATTGTGAATAAACGGCATCACATACTTTGCAGTTTAATCGGAGTGCTGCCCAGCATAGACAATAAATAATTTTTGAAATTATATTGATGTAGATAATTCTGTAATACATGAACTGATAGCAATGAAATTTATAAACCGCAACCTGAACTGGCTTAGAGATCTACTAAGTCTATGGTTTTTTGAAATTGCGTTAGCGGCGGTGAAACTAAATTATGATTATCATTTTCTGCTTTTTTTTTGGAATGGTCAAAATGAGCTGAGGTAGGCTGTGGCTTCTGAGATTGGTTGGGAAACTCCGGAACACTACCGATTGCCTTTCAAATATTGATACTGGTAATACAATCTGTTATCAAATATTGCAAAATCGGCGTGCCATGTGGTTAGGATATCAGTTTAAGATCGCAGAATAAAAACTGTCATCCTAGTTCCTACGGAGAGATATGTAAGAAACTATGTGCGAGAGTTTTTGTGCCGGATGTTTTTTGTTTTGCGGGTGGACCGGGTGGAAGTACAAGTCTTCCAACAGGTAGCTCTGCTGATAGGGGCCGACATGAGAGGTCTGTGGGGAGAACGACGGGTAGCGCAAAATACCTGTCTTTCTTTGCTCAAGCCTCAGTGTCAAAAGGAATACTTCAGCACCGGAAAATTACCGGGTGGGAGTACAAGTCTCGCCAACAGGCTACTCATGGAGACACAACATGGATCACCATTACCGTGTGAAAAGTACTAAGGCAATCAACGTGACTCCGTTTCTTTACTAGTTAAATAGTTGAAATTTCCTTCATTCATCCGAAACCAATCACAGACGACGTCGTTTCGCATTTATTAAAGCTCGTCAGTGTGATTTAGGTCTCAGACAAATAATTGAAATTGGCTTTTAGTGCCTAGCTGGCAAAA
Source organism: Callosobruchus maculatus (assembly GCA_951848785.1). NCBI lineage: Eukaryota > Metazoa > Arthropoda > Insecta > Coleoptera > Chrysomelidae > Callosobruchus > Callosobruchus maculatus. Next base: position 7,876,555 of record CATOUR010000006.1, read on the forward strand.
CTCGTACTAGTAGTAGCAACATATAGATATTGGGAAGCAGTACAGATTAAACGCTCAGGTACCGGCTTTAGTAGATAGTTGGCGAACCAACACTTTTTTAAAGTACTGCCTCCCAATATCTATATGTTGCTATTTCTCTACTAGACCACACCACGTGTATTATTCGGATCTTGAATTCACGACTCTTCTTCACGACTTCCATTGTTAATGTCCCTGACAAACTTCGCAAGTTTACATACAAAACAGCGCTCAGAAAGAAAGAAAAAGCCACTTATGTTTCGTCTGGCTTAAAGAGCGAAACGGCGAAGCACGTTGAAGGAGCGGAGAAAACGAACAGGACACCAGAGAGTTACGTTCGGCTAAAATACCTCTGAACTACAATAAATCGAAACTTTCAGCGCACGCTTTATTTGGAAGCTATTAGCTACGTAAATATGGAGGCGAAGAGAGCCTTACAGCGCGCGTCTGGCAGCCACGGAAAAGAGAATGGGCTCCGAGAAAGAAGAGCACCTGGGAGGCCGTGCGCTGAATACTTTAGTGCAGTTTATCGCTCTAATAGCACGGAGAATCTGTACAACTATCTTTCAGTCAGAACTCTACGCCGTTACAACGTATGTCCGATTGATTATGCAACCGCAGTGCCGTAACGAGGATATGAGGCACCCATGGCAAGCATTTAACTTGCGCCTCCCGATTATCGCAATAACTGATAAATAGTAAACAAAAATTTCAAAGCACCTTGTAAAATTTCACAGAATGCTATTATATACAACTCGACAAATATAGGAAGAGACTTGAGAATTTCGCCGGTTGCGCACACGAAAGAGTGAAAACGCATTCGGCGGAAAAGACATAGAAACACAGTGTACGCGCGTACACTCAAGTAAACAGCTAAACTTAGGGTTTGCTTTGTTAAGGAAGGTCCTCAATGTTGATGACGGATAATAAAGCATTATTAGGTAACCTTAAAATATCTACAGTTCTGAAAGTTCACTTTCACTCTGAATCACTTTCCGAATCTGAAATTAGATTTTCTATAAACTCTGCATCATCACTGTCACTATCTTCCTGCAAATTTTATATTAGATCCTCCACAATCACATCCAGAATCCTTTTCAGCAAAATAGCGCTCGTAGGAAATCAAATGTTCACATTTTTTTAAACGCCTGTTGCGAAAATGCGGGAAAAAAACTCATCACAGTATTTTTTAAGTGTTTAAAATTGAAACCAACGTTTTTTCTGCCACATTTTCCTTTAGGCATGCCCATACCAATTCAACTGGATTCTAGTCGAGGTGATACGGTGGAAGTCGTAAAACAGAATGACCTGCTTCAGTCATAATTTTGTCTATTTCGTAGGTTTTGTATCTGGGTTTATGCATTTTTATTAATTCAGCTTTTAACATGTCTTCTGAAAATGGAATATAGCATTGTCTTAACCACTCTTTCATATTATCTTTCCTGGTCGCCACAGTAGGACATTTTTTCACTTCAACATTATGATAAGGCGCGTTATCTATAACCAACACAGTGTTTGCTGGTATATTTGGAATAAGTTTTCCTTGGAGCCATTTTTTTATAATTGTTATAACTCATTTCGCTGTGATAATCCCCCGACTTAGTGCCGGACTTTTTAAACATGCATTTTCTATGAAACCGATATCACCTACTGACCATATGCGATTTTGCCCAGAGTGTACTGTTCCGCTACGAAATAACTGACGCAAATGGCAAATTTGTTTGCTGTCCACTGTGCATCGAGGGGGCGTTCCTTATTTCATACTTCTCACGTCTCTAGCCGTTCTCGTCGAGTTGTACTATTAACCCTAACTAAAGAAGTGAGCTGTGTATACCATGATATAGCTGTTGTTACCGGCACTGTTATAAAAATCCTTAATGCGATGTCCAGATTTGTCCCCTAAATTTTTAAAGAATAGAAGGCTGTTCAGTTGTTGTCAAGCATTACATTTCTTAAACGTATCAACGATATGTTGGTGAACGATAACTGCTTCCCTATTTGAGATGTCTCAAATACAAATATAGAGTGTAATAAAATCTATGTTAGAAGCCCCTGTATATTATTGCATATTTGGATTTCTTGGTCGATTGCGGTGTAACTTTATGTGTCATATTGTCACGACGGCCTCTTTTTCTTCACCAAAGCATCAAACGGGACGTAACTTTCACCGTTTTACTTCACACTCAATACAATATCTCTTAACTTTATCTCAACTAGAACTCAACTGAACCGAACTTCTGCCACGCTACTCGTGGCGCCTTATATACTTCATCGAACCATCTAGAAAATTCGCGACATTCAGATGACATTCTAGAGTGTTCCAGAATGCCCATCCGTCAGTCTCGAAAATTCCAGACGATTTGATGACATTTACACATCAAAAACCTAACCTAACATTTTGAACGAAACATCAACAACAATACAAATAAGGAATGCTATATACAGGATGTTACAATATGATACCTAAAACGAATCGTTTAGGCGCAGTAGATGTAGATGTTATAAAAAAATTTGATATCACAGCGTCCATAAGAGTGTGACTTTGCGGTGTGACTAAGCATGAAATTGTCAGCTTAGGTACTACTGTCAAATTTGAGCTACTTTTGTACTTGGTAAAATCGGTACATTAATTGAGGAAACTTCAGTCACAGGTAACTTGATTTTTTTTATGGGAATGCCTAATTTTTTGTACGGTTTTGTAAGGCCATCAAATTTTACATTTAACCGTATTCCCATTAAAAAAAGTCAAATTACCTGCGATTGAAATTTCCTTAATTATTTGCCCGATACCGCCAAGTAGAAAAATAATTCAAATTAATGCTCAGTCACGCTGCAAAGTCACAGCCTTCTAGGTTTAATAGATGTCGCTCATGCAGTTTTTTTGTAACATCAACTTACATCAAGAATTGTGATTTGCACGTAAACGGTTCGTTTTAGGTATCACGTGTGATACATAAAGTCATACCAAAATCGACCAATGAATCCAAATACGCAATAATATATAGGGGTTTCTGTTTGAAAAAATGTAACTTTGATGAGTTACACATTTAATGGATCTCCTGTATAATGGTAAATATTTTTGGAACGTACATTTTTAATATGAGACATGTTTTCTATCTCAAATAAGGAAGCAGTTAGCGTCCACCCACACATGTTTTTCCAATATTTTTAGAATAAGGAATATACTCGACATCTACAATGGCCGAGACTCGTATGTTTTCATACTTAGGTCAAAATGCCAGCCTGCTGAGAATACTGATCAGAAGTTTATCAATTAAGTTGAACGTAATAGGCATGTTGAGTGTTTTAATACACAAACAACTCAAACGAAGCTACTGATTACTAATGAATAGAATATCTGGAGCACCCGTTCTGCCAAAAAGAAAACAATTCGTAACACAGTCTCTAAATCCCTCTCGATTTGCATCGTTAGCCTACATCCTACTGAATTTATCATGAAGACCGATGAATTTTTCAATAGTAAAAAGACCGGCAGCTACACAAACCATTCCGTACAGTTTCCATCGAGAGCCCTTCTCCGCATCTGCAGTATTTATAAGTACCAGTAGGAATATCTGGAAGGCCGCGCTCATAACGACACTTGTATTTCTTTGATTAAATCAGAATTTCAGATTTAATAGTGGCGCGTGCTTGTAAATTCAGCCTCTCCTGATGAAACACTCAAATTTAGCAGTTACTGAAATGTTATTCTTGGTTAGGTAATCGCTATTATTTCGAAGATTAACGGTGGGGAGCATTACACACACAAAAAGAAATTCTCAATTAAAAAATTCTTATAATCTTGTAAAGATATACTTGCGACAAGTACTTATGTCCTTGCTCTAAGAAAATTTACTCAAGGAAATTATGGTTGATTTGAACCGGAAAATATATTTTTAATTTCAATGCTCATTCTAAAGGAATATGATCTGACCAAGAATATAATTTTCTTCAACACTAGAATTTCAATACTCTTTAACCAAGCATTTCATAAAGTTTTGGTAAGCATATCATATACTCCAACTGAGCTCCTACTACTTCGATCAAAAATACAAACAGCTTGAGCACGGTGGAGAAGCTTCATAGAGGGTATGGTAATGTTGGTTCATGCACATCGAAAGGTTACCACGAGCTCATAATTATTTGTTAATAATTCATAATTTTACCTCTGTCTGTGTGTTATACTCTCATGAAAGGATTGTTGCGCAGTTGGGGCTGTGATGGGGACCTCATAGTTCGTGTGTAAGAACCAAGTATGTGATATGCAATATATTTATGTAAGTAGTTGTGAATGAAATACAAACAATGGCAAATCAGTGGGAATAACATATTCTTCTAGTCCAGAAGTACAGATGCATGTGTTTTACTTGCTTCAGTGAATAGTTTTCTTATAGGTTGGTGATATATTGATTAATTTGTTTTCAAAACTACCATATGCTTGATTTAAGATTGCAGTATTCTTGCTTTTAAGACTTTCTCAGTTTATAATTGAAAATACTTACTTAATATAACCCTATATGATCAAAAATAGCATTATTTATTATTATTGCAACTTTAAGCATATGGCAGGATCTGGTATACTCGTCCAAGAGCTTATTTTTATGTGTGAAGCATATTTCCAGAAGCTGCTTTACATTGTCACCACAATTGAAAACACCAATTCCATGTGGATATCTAAGTACTTTGGGCACTAGATGGAGGATTAGAGACTTTCATTCACAGCTTAAGCATACCCTGATCTTAGTACAATTTGCGAACTTGTAGTAAAAAGGGGGCCTGATATAGTATTGCTTTTGCTGAGTCTGTACTCCTTTGGTGCCACCAATTGTCATCACAAGGTATAAGAAAAAGATTGAATTCCTACTCAGAGCCAGACAGTACTCACCATCCCACATTCTTACGCTGAGTAGAAGCTAGATAAAAACTGGCATTTTGTAAGCTTACTGATCTGTGGAGCTGCTACAGCTTCTACCACGTCTATACTTGACGAAGTTCACTTTCTTACTGGTAGTGCGGTAGATGACCTTGCACTTTCCGATCAGTGTCGAAACATCCAAAGCCGATTATCCTTCATGCATCAGGAACCTAGCAGTGTGATCGCACCTTTGTTTCCAGGGTATCCAGGGTCTGGAATGGACTGCCAGGAAAGTTTTTATCCGCGTCATAACGTACTCAAAATCCATGTTTTTATAACATCCGATGTAAGCTAATCTCTCATCAATAAACCACTATAAACTAATGAGTAATCCATCCTTTGTCTTCGAGTAAACTCTATTACCGATTTACCGGACGAAGGATATATACTTTCGTTCAAGTATGTAATAAATTCTTATATGCGTGAAGCTGCAATTATCTTAAATCAAGAATGTGACACTTTTTATCAGAAGGGTTATATTAAATAAATATTTTAAATCTAAAACAGGGAAGGTCTTGAAAGTAGGAGTACAGAAATCTAAAATCGAGTACATCTATGATAATCTTGAAACGAAAACAATTTTATTGTATCACCCATAAAAATACTTGTTGGGGTACATATTGACTGAAGCATTTCATAATCTTTGCGCTAACAGCTCAAGATTTAGTTTAAAAAAAAAGGATATCTGTATAAAATTCCCACAACCCCAACTTCGCACAATCCTCTCATGAGAGCATAACACACAGACACCGGTAAAACTATAAGCTATTGACTATGAGGCCTGTCAATGTACAAGAACCAGGATTATCATATTCTCAATGGAGGTACTCCATAATTCTCGCTAATGATTTAAAATGATTTGAAAATGGTTTAAAATAGTTTATACTGAATGACAATTTTTTTGAATCTTTGTATCAAATCTCTTTGTCGAAAAATATTTAAATCACAAACCATAAATCACTAAAGCTGGCAAAAGATTTTAAATCAAACGATTTAAATAAACAAAGATTTAAACCAAAAGAAGATATAAATCATCGTTGAAGTTTCAGCTCTGTCTCTTAATGTACCAAATTTGCTCATAACGCTTAACATAACTGTTATCTCAACAATCCGCTATGTTTGACCAATACAAAAAGCGTATCTGAACAAGTAATCCAGAGCAGCGATCTAGAGGTTGCGGGTTCGAATCCCACATTCGGAAGAGAGCATGGAAATAAAACAGGTCTCTATATATATTTGGGACCTACTATATTTGAAGATTTCAATGTAAAAATGAATTTTTGGAAACAAAAATGATTTGTGATTATTGCTGTTCAATCTTGATCTAAATGTTTTAGTGTTGGGAGCTATGTTGGAAAATATGATATCCTTACCACTTTATGTAATACTTGGTCGAAGAGTATCTAATTAGGTCTTAGTTGTGAAAAAACTTTTATTCTTAGTCATAGCATATTTCCTTAGAATGAGTATTAGAATCAAACATACATTTTTCTTGGTTAAAATTAACCATAATTTTCTTATGAAGGACACTTTTTCACAGCTAGAAGAGATTTTCTTGTTGCTAGTATATCTTTACAAGATAATCAGAATTTTTTAAATTGAGAATACATTTTTAGATATGTGAAAGTGGGACTGAGTAGTTAGAACTTTATTAATGGGAAACAAGTATTGTGTTCCCTTTGGTAGAGTTATTCTTGTAAAAATGAAACTACTTTATGTGTGGGGTAGTCGCGATGAATGCAAATACGAGAAAAAAAAATGAAGTCAAGTTGATTGACTCAGTACTTCCCACACATTACGCTGATACCAGTTTATTATTTTCCCATAGCATGAAGCTTTAGTCTAAGATCCCTTGCAACCAAATAATTGCCACCCCCCCCCCCCTAAAATTGTCTTATGCCGCTAGGTCTTTCCTTCATAGGTCAATGGACAGCCTATTATCGATACTACAAACTTCTCAGTTTTACAACCCCCACCCCCCCAACCACCTCACTTTCACCCCCACCTAAAAAACTGGTAGGAAATGATCAGGAACCCCTAAAACATCTAAAAACCGAATTTGAGCTGCTTTCACTTGTCGCGTTCTCTGATTATTGCTACGCTGCCACTGACAAGATTTTTAACAAACATACGCGTTTTCCATTTTCACCACGGTAACAATATACTGTGTCAAAATTTCATTAGAATCAATTTAATAGTGTCCACGTTACAAAATACAAAACGATTTAGACCAATAAATTCTCGTATACTATACAGAAAATTCTAAGTCCCTTAGTTTCTGTAATAGGCTAGGCAATGTTCGGATGCACCTAAAAAGGTGATTTGTGTCGCTAGATCTTCTTTCACAGGTTAATGGACAGCCTATTATGAGTACAATAATTTTTTTTATTTTTCAACCCCCAACCGCCCAACCACCCCAATTTCACTCCCACCCAAAAAAAAACGCAGAAAATGATCAGGAACCTCTAAAACGCTTAAAAACGAAGTTTGAGCTGTTTTTATATTTTTAGTTTTTTATTATTTCTGCGCCGCCACTGGCACGATTTATCAAAACCATACGCGTTTTCCATCTTCGCCATGGTAGTAATGCCGTTTCAAAATTTCATTAAAATCACTTCAACAGTTTCCTCGTTACAACGATCTGACGCAATACTCTCGTATGTTTACATCAAAAAAAATTTTGCTTTCTGTAATAGGCAAAGGCAATGTTCGGATGGACCTAAAAAAGTTATTTATATCGCCAGGTCTTCCTTCACAGGTCAGTGGACAGTCTATTATGAAGGCAACAATTTTTTCAATTTTACAACCCCCCACCCCCCAACCACCCCAATTTCACCCCCACCAAAAAAAAAGTAGAAAATGATCAGGGACCCCTAAAACGCCTAAAAACGAAGTTTCAGCAATATTTAATCTTTTTTGTTTTTTGCTAATTACTCCGCCGCCTATGCACCGATTTTCAAAATTATAGGAACATTACCTACTACGACCCCACAGCATACCGCTGCCCAAATTTCATCAAAATCCAGGCAGCGGTTACTGAGATTACGAGGGTAGAAAAACGCGACAGACAGACAGACAGACCGACAGACAGACAGACGACAGACAGACAGACAGACCGACAGACAGACAGACAGACCGACGGAAATGAGTGACGTGGATTTTCGTTATGTACACATCATAAAACCCCCAAAAAACGTATTATCTCAAAAATTTTCGCGATCACAATACTCCCCTCACCTATCGGTGTGGGAAGTAAAAAGCTAAAGAGAAACATAGCGACAGTAAACTGGTAGCACAATATGACGTCAACGTTGCTGCATTTCCGCAGATCCCACGTCACAAATATCTCAGCCCACACGGAAAAAATATTCGCGCTCAGAAAACCGAAATAATTTTCAATCTCGGATTTGCCAGGCTGATAATCTCGCCCCGCGTGTTAATCATTCATACGGCTGCTGTTAAAGTCATCAGCGGTAGGCGGAAGTTCATCAGAAATTGTCAATTTACTGGGAAGATCGCTTTCCACTTAAATGAGGATTGCGCAGCTTTCCACATGTATTCAATGCCGTATTAGAGAACAGACACAAATGCTTTCCAATCCTTTACCATGAAGTATTCTATGTCACCCAATTTTGCTCACTACAAATAAAATATGTCGTGCTTGCAAAAAACTGAAAGCATAAGATAGACAACACAGCTTTCGCACATTATACTCTGTGGTAAAAAAAGGGCTAGACTTCGTTTTAGCGGAAACCGATTTGAGGCTTGAGAGTAGTGTTAATCGACTCGACGAGACCACTCCCAGACCGCTCCGGTGAAAACCTACGACACTTTAAAGTTTCAGTACCTAACTTAACCCGACCGGTCAAGTTGTTGAGGTCAAAATAGGTTACATGGGGTTTAAAGGACTGTTAATTGACTCGGTTTGACGCCTTGAGTGGGATTAGACCTAGCCTAAGACAACGGCCCGATAAAAATCTATGCCTCTTTGAAATTTCAAACGTAACCTAAAAACGACTTCGAAATTTCTATATTTTTTCCGCGAAATGTATGATCATTTCGAAAGTACTTGTCGAGTAGGGTACAACGACACTAGAAGCAACACTAAGAAATGGAAAACAAAAAAGTTATGATACTTTGAATTCTTAATGTTCCTAGAAATTAGGTAGGTTTAACTTGAATTAGGTTTGTTCACTTGTGAGGGGAGCCTGGGGGGCTGAATACTCCATATAACATACTCCCAGCAAGGTAGGGTAGGTCACTTGTTCAGTTTTTTCAGTCTGCCGGAATAGGCCCCAGGCACAGACCCTCGAAGACCTTTTATGGCTTAATGTCCTAAACTGAGAACCAAAATAAACGTTTTTTCAGTCTACTAATTGATACAATTCGAGTCAGAACATCAAACCGAGTCGATTGAAACCCCTTTTCAGCCCCACCGTATTAGTTAGATTATATCAGGTAAGATTTTGAAATTGCCCAGTTTTAAAGTGGCGTAGATTTTCACTGGAATGTTTCTTCACTCTGGAAGTGGTCAAGTTTGAGTCACGATGTCCAGTCACGTCGATTACCACTCATTTTGAGCTCAACAAGTAAACTTTTTTGGATAAGTTAGGTTAGGTAACAAAACTTCAAAATACTGTAGTTCTTCACCAGAACGTTTCCTCGGTCTGGGTGTGGTCCCATTCGATTCAGGACGTCGAACCGTGTCGTTTGACACAACTCTCGACCTCCATTTCGGTTTTCGCTAAGACGAAGTTTTACCAAAAAAAGCTTTACTCAGCTACGTGGATGTGTCTTTCATACGCGGATGTATCTAAAAATAATAAGTCTGATTCTATTAGTTGTGTTCTAGCATCAAAAATAATCGAGAGATCCCGTAAAAGTGCCCAAAATGGGATACCCTGTAGTATTTGGATATTTCTCCATCGCTTTAAATATATTTGCAGTTGTTTCAAATCCATGTGATTGAAAGAATTCAAAACAATTTTATATTCGTTCTAACGATATGTATAATCCTTCTAATACCAGTATTGACATATAATGCAATCAAAACATCCTTTTGGTTTTGAAATTTACCCTATTTTAATTTAAGCAAAACATACAATGTACAAAAATTATTACTGCAACAGCAGTTCGTGATAATTCATCTAATAAAAATTAATTTTGTTTCAATGGCCCTTGTCGTTCGCTGAACTATAATCAGCATTCGGCGGGACTGATGTCCCGATTTAAGGAACGTAAAAATAAAGAACAAGGGTGTTAGTATCGCCGCGAACCCGCCACCATGGACGAGGTTGTTCCGTTGTGTTGTTTCAGTGTTAGCCGTATTGTGTCATCTCGTGGTTTTGCGTATTGCATCGGCAATTCTGTGATTTGGATGTGCCCAGTTATATACTAAATGGAGGATCTACTGAAAAATTGGCACTTAGAAGAGCTAACACCCACATTTGAATGTAGGTATTTAGGTAAGCCAGACAGTTATATTTCAGGTAATAATGCAACAACTGGTGCAGGCTTATGTCTAATTCTTATATCATCCTCCTTATAACTTCATACAAAATCACACAATTAAACATCCAAACGAATCAATTAGCTGTTCTCCCAATAAAATCTGTTGGTCCAAGGAAAAGAAAGCAGTTTAGAATCAATTACCAAACACAGTTTCGATTCAACGACAGGCTGTGATTGAATTATTCGTTGGAATCCGATGACATCTTGTAGTTGAATCGACAACACGATGTAATTCATTACCAACTATACACTTGCTATTGGATAAAACATCGCTGTATTTGAGGAATGCTGAGTGTAACGTCCCATTGAATCCAAGCGTAAGTCTTTGACAGACTGACAGATTTTTCTGTGTGTGATCTTGGCATATCTCCCTCCTTCCAATGCAGAATACAACAAACCAATCACTCTCCCTAAAACCACCTTTGCATGTGAGGTGAGCACTGAACCGACATTCCAATCATGTCGGTTCAGCCCAAAGAACTGATAGACGTAAACTACGTAAAATGATACACACCCAATGAATTCCAAAAGCATTCCCGTATCTTTTTACCAGATTATCCGTATCCCCATATCACTCCGTTCCATCTCGAAAACCGCGCCTTATATAGTATGCAAAAATGCGTCATCAATCGCGCCTCATATCGCGCGAACTATTCGGGAAATAAATCGGGTATCCAGAAGACGACCTACTGGGAAGTGGGAAGCTCTCCGCATTCCAGTAGCCCCTTAAACATGATTTTCTGGATGAGGAAAATTGGGTCGAAGCACACTGCCGTGAACGATATTTCACGAGATTCTTACGCGAACATGTCACACCTGCCCAAAAATAGTGATAGTACAGGAGATATAATACTAGGTTGTGTGTTGGAGTGATTTCTGGCGCTTTTAATATCGAATGATAATGTCAATTTCAAGTGTAATGACATAGACGTCATATAATTAAAGAGTAGCAGTTTCATTCACTCATCCGAAAACCAATCACAGACGACGTCGTTTCGCTTTTATTAAAGCTCGTCAGTGTGATTTAGGTCTCAGACGAATAAATGAAATTGCCTGTTAGTACCTAGCTGGCAAAACTCGTGCTAGTAGTAGCAACATATAGATATTGGGAAGCAGTACTTTAAAAAAGTATTAATTTAATAAAAGCGAAACGATGTTGTCTGTGAGTTTTCGGATGAATGAATGAAATTGCTACTCTTTAATTGAGTTAAGTTGCTTTTTAACATAAACCGAATGTCGGGAGTGTTAAATGAGTGATCCACAAAAAAGGGTCTGTTTGTTGTCGTATCCCGCAGGTTCCTATACCTGATGCTTTTAAACGGGTCACATAAACAGTACTCGGTTCCTCAGATTAAACGCTCAGGTACCGGCTTTGGTAGATAGATGGCGAACCAATACTTTTTTAAAGTACTGCTTCCCAATATCTATATGTTGCTGATATAGACGTCATAACCTGACAAAAAATGGACAAGCTTTAATGTATTGTGCAAGGCGCTCACGGCCATCTTTTTTTTATGGTCACTCTTCCGCTAAGGCTGAAAGGCTATGGCGTTGTAGAAGCGCTGCGAGAGGATACGTGTCTGTGTACGTTAGATTTGAAACGCTGCAGGTTGAAGCCTAGAGAAACAAATTCCCCAGCGGCTCATTTCACAGCGTCGGCATTCTCCAGAAGACGGAGTGCTGGAGAATACTGGTTCGGCGAGTAGAGACCTCGGCCTGGTAGAGATGGGCTCACAGAGCCTCTCTAGTGTTCCTCGTTAGAACGGCCTTCGGTGTTATTATCTGCGAGAGCTCACTCGGACATCTTCCTTGATAGAATCTGTAAAAAAGTCACCGTTTGTTGGTGTTCTAGGCTGTGGAGGTCTTTTATGAGGTTAGTCGTATCTATTAGTCTAATTTGTCCCTTCTAGATAATGTCCAGATGTTTTAGAGTGCTTTGGAGCGCATCGCCGCACATGGGAGCAATTCTTCAACGATGGTCGGATCTGAGCCTTATAGAACAGCAGTAGTTGATCGGGTATATACAACGTCCTACAGGGGAACAGAACTCCAAACTGCTGGGATGCCTTTTAAGCAATACTGACAACGCAGTCGTGTCAAAATATGTTATTGTTGATGTTGATTCCCAAAAACTTGACGGAAGGTGACTTGACTATTGGGAGACCTTCCATTTGATAAGCCAACGTAGGACTTCTTTGACAGTGTTGTTGCCTAGGTTTTCTATAAATTAAATGTACTTTATTTACTAATCTCCACTCGACAGTTGTTTTGATATCTACGCTAATATGTGAGGGAGAGGCGGTTGGCCACGCAAAGATATCCAAGCCGGCGAAGGAAGCATTACCTATCTCTGCCTACAGGATTGTCGAGACAAACCGTCTACCAAGGTTGGATAAATATTTCACTCTTACCATTCCCAATATAGAGGAGTAGAAAAGAGGGGAGATTCAGTTTCCCGAAGAGGCATTGTTCTGTTACACGGTAACGGACAGACCTTAGGAGCAGGGTTGTATGTAGAAAGTCGAGGAGTACGGGAGAGTTACTCTTTAGGTACGTACACTATGATTTTTGAAGCAGAAGTATATGCAATGCTCCCTTCTGAAAGCAACGACGAGGTGAGAAAGGGAACAGAGCAGAAGGTTTACATCTGCTCTGACAGTCAGACGGCTCTCAAACCCATCTGCGGGCCCAGAACTAGGGCACCCCTGGTTCAGGAGTGCGCGCAGAGACTGCAAGAGCTGGCAAGACTGAAGGAAGTTACCTTGATATGGGTACCGGGTCATGCGGGCGTTCTTGGTAATGAGAAAGCCGATAGACTGGTCAGACTCAGCACCGGGAGACCGTTTGTTGGCCCAGAGCCCGCTATAGGATTAAGTAGGCAGCAGGTAACGTCAGCCCTCCAAAAGTGGGTAAACGATACCATAGATGAACAGTGAAGGTAGAGTAAGGGATGCAAGCAAGCCAAGGATTTTATAGCTGAGCTGAACACGTCTAGTTCAGCATGGCCACGGAACCAAGGCCCATGGGCCATCAGAAACTTCGTGGATGTTCTGACGGTACACTGTATAGGCTCAGGCGGCATCTATTACTATTAGGGATGGACGTCGACTCCCTATGTATGTACTGCATAGAGGCCGATGAAACGGCCTACCATTTCCTTGCGGAATGTGAATTGTTAGGCGAGCTGAGATATGAGATCTTTGGATCTGATAGACTCCAGCCAGAAGAATTACCCTCCCTAAGCTGGGCCGATGTACTGGCCTTTGTTAAAAGGTCGGGAAGGTGTGGCAGGGTGGTGGTGGCTGAGGGTTATATTTGGGGATGGCAAAAAGGGCCTACTGGGGCCTCCTTGCCAGGCGCGGCCGCCCCATAGCTACTACTACTAATCTGTGCTGACTCCTGGGATGACAGTGGCTTACCTGGTACCATGCATGATATTAATGTACTCTCGTCTGCGGAACTATAGATTGGATAGGATGTTATTTCCAGGAGCTAGTTGTTTAATGTATAGCAGAAACAGTGTAGGTGATAGGACAGATTCCTAAGAAACACCGGCGTTTATTGAAAATACGTCTGATGAACAGCCTTCGACTGCAACAGAGATCGGTCGTTCTAAAAGTTATTCAGCCAGTGGTGGTGGCCAGGTGGTAGTCAAAAAGCAGCAAGCTTGATCAGAAGTCCCTCATTCCACACGAGAGTCTTACGTGATCTGTTCGGTCGGCATCTATACACCTTATTGCTTGACTGTCGCGAGCGAAGGACCATCAGAATCTTATAAATCGCCTAGAAGGTGACATATGTCATTCCTCTCTACTAAAAGAGTTTACCGTAAACATGCCCAAAAGAAGCATTCGATCCAATAGTGTAATTCATTGCCGGCAGGAGTACTTGCCTCGGAGTAGTTATTTCTGGTTCATATCAGGCTTCACCCAGGTCCTCCTGATAAGATCCGAAAGATCGAAACAGTGCTGCCGTGGACTAGGGACATCCTGCTTGGTGCGATTCAGGACATGTCATAAACAAGGATTGTGAGAGCCTTGAGTTTACTTTGAGTAGGGTGAAATCATTTTTTGCATGTTTCTCCAAAGGCAGCATTCGAGCCAATAGTTGAAACGGTGAGTCCAAGAACAGTACAAACATAGTTTTGAGATAAATGAAGAAAACATATTAACTCCAAAACAAGTAAAGTTACCGTGTTCGCCATCATATAAAAGTTATTCTAATTCCTTAGACCAGTGACAATCCAACATCATAGATCCAAAAGTCTCACCCTCCTCCAAGCTATTAAAAAAAAGTTGATACCCTTGTACTGTTCTTGTACTCAGTCTTCTTTTTACAGGCTTTTTTTATTTTTTTAGTTTTAGCGTATGATGAAGGTTATGATAACGTCAATAGAGGGTGTTAGGTATGGACAAATTATTTTGTTATTACTACTAACGATATCGCGAACCGTGACGCTGACAGCCAACAATGAGTTGACCAATGACGTTAAAATCAGTACATTCCTGGGACTTGTAATGTTTTTTATCCGCAACGCCGTAGACTTGTAATGTTTTTCATCGCAACGCCGTAAACAGATGATGCGCATAATGGGGTTATTCCACCGAGGTTATTCTTATACTTTGTAATCTTTTTAAGCGCAACCGATGGATCTTCGTATTTTAAACGTTTTTGCCATCTTAAGTCAGAACGTCATTGTTTGGACTTGTACTGTTCTTGGGCTCACCAATTCAGTTAATTCAATGTCGGTAGGGGTATTTGCCCTCGAGGTAGTTGTTTTTATCGGTTCACTGCTTTTTTGTTTCACTTCACATTTTACAACGCTGATGCCGGTCCTGATATTTGCTCCTCCTAACCCTATCTTCGTTCTCAAAGAAGTCGGCCTTTTCCTTCAAGAAGAAACCAATTTCACGCCTATTAAGGTGTTTTTCGTACAACTACAGCATCAGGCCATTGACGGAGGCAACTAAATTTAGAGACAGCAAGAACCGTGTACAGGATCCGGCAGAAAGGCGGGACGTTTTTGAAATGGCTAGTACTCTTTCCCTATCTGGGCGACATTGACGTTATGGAGCCGTGTTTTCACGTACGACACTTTTGTCTGAAATAATGAGTCTAGGCTGTAAAAGGATGAGTTATTTCTCCACAGGTAGGTGAAACAGTAGTAAAAAGTTTATTCGAGCCAAACAAAAAGTAGAAAATGATCAGGAACCCCTAAAACGACTAAAAACGAAGTTTGCGGAATATTTGAAATTTGCTTTTGCTAATTACTTTGCCGCTCATGCAAGATTTTCAAAATTATAACAGTAGTACCTACTACGGTCCCACAGCATATCGCTACCAAGAGTTCATCACAATCCATGCAGCGGCCACTGAGATTACGAGGATAGAAAACGCCAACAAACAGACCGACCGACAGACAGACCAACAGACAGACCTACAAACAGACCGACAGACAGACCAACAGACAGGCCGACAGACTGGCCGACGGAAATGAGTACCGTAGATTTTCGTTATGTAGGTAGCCATCATAGAATGCCTAAAAAGCGTGTGGGAAGTAAAAGATACGAGACGATTGGGGAAAGATGGCGGCCGCATGAAACAGGTATTGAGTTATAACCTCGATTTAAAAATAATTTATTTTCACAAGATAGCGATAAGCCTTGTAACTGGGTCTGGCGGCAAGATATTTTGCATACATAAGAGCACCGCACCACAGTTCAAAGTAAAGCAGCTAGGAAACACACACAAGAATTACACACTAAATATCGCCCAACAGGGACCAAAGCCATAAACGAATTTTTGTGAATGGGCGTCAAGCGGCATCCTAATAATAAAGGGCGTATTCTTCAAATCAACGTTGTCAGATTTAATCTAAATCATTACCAAATATTAATCGTGTCATGTTTTAGTTTGTATAGACGCTATCTAAGCATCATTCATCATGTATTGTTTCTTTAACATAAATCCAGAGGTCACCTTAGAAAGATCTAATGATATTCAAAGCAACTAATATAATATGCTCTGTGTCAGACTCTGTGTGAACGGTTGTCTAACGGAGCAGAGCCGGTAAAAGTGTATGGCGTCTATTTCTTTTTAAGACAACAGTGTCTCTATTATATATGGTTACTGAAGCAGGGTTCCCAACTAGGAAGTTTTCCTCAAAATTTGCAGAATGAAATAGTGGGATAGGTTTTTTTTGTAGGGATTTTGCTATTTCGTGTATTTATTTATTTTTTCTTTCAGCCTGGTTATTGCAATATTCGATTCGATTCATATTACAACGAAATGGTGGTTCTTAGAGAACGTTCAATCCTTGCGCAAAGATATTCTGTTTATTATTTAATGTTTGCGTGTAAATATTAGAGGTAGTAAATAAATTTCAATAAAATTTTTTTAAGATATAAGGAATTGATATTAATTGAGTGTTATTAATTTTTTCATTAATAGTATTTTTTTAAAGGATATTTCTAGTAATTTTGGGAGTTTTAGGGTTTTTTTATATAGCAAGAGTGCTGACCTTTAGAATTTTATAAATGGTGAAAGTTCTTCTATTTGTATCCCCAATACACGTTAGAACTATCCCCATTTATGAAACATGGGTGGTGGCTTAGGTAGGTAACAGGTAGCAAAAGTGTACAAAATCCCATCTCATATTTGTTATAGTATAAAGCTCAACGTTTTTAAATATGTTATTCCTAACACTACAAATCTCGTGCTACTCGTCGCCAGATACAATGGTTCCAACCCCCCACCTACTGCTATAAACGACAATTATTTGTAATTGTACTTTCGTTATATTATAATAGCTAGATTTTTTATAGAAATAGAGCGTACATCTGGCTACTGGGGAAACATGGGTTGATGGTTTCGGAAAAAAAATTATATAAAATTCAGTTTTTATACGACGAAAGTATAATTATAAATAATTATCTTTTACTGGTGTCTGAGGAGGGTTGGAACCACTCTGAGTACCTGGCAACGAATAACTCGAGTTTTTATATTGTAACTAGTAAAATATGAAAAAAATGTGTTATAAACTTTAACAAATTTGGGATAGGATTTTGCCACCTGTTACCTGCCAAAACCACCACTACCAGGTTTCAGAAGTGAGAAAGTGGGGGTCGTTCTTACCTATGTTGTGGATATTTTGGAAGCAGATGCCGAATTCCGCCTATGTCTGAAATAATTAAACACATCGCGATTCGTCAATACTGAAGTTGCCAGATGCCTAAACAGTGAGCGATTGGGCACCTGACCAACCCAATTTAGCCACGTCGCGAAATGCGCGTTTGTGCATTACGTCGTTGCCGATCGAAACATAATAAACCTAATTCCTGATGTGGACAGAGGACGCTTAGCTCCTCGTAATATTTTGGCAGTTGTTTTATCAGAAGACAATGGTTAGTACCAACTTGGTATCAATATCAATAATACCGTTTTCTTAAATAGCAATAATACCGTTTTCTTAAATATTTTTTTTAATGCGGCCTCCCCAAATGAATACGTTAACATTCTCAGATGCACCAGTTAATACAAAATTCAGTTTGGGGAGAATTGCCGCAGAGGAATCTGATTCTTCTCGAGGTTTCATTCAATGCAACTGTCCGAGTAAACAATGTGGTAAAAAAATGCAAATGTGTAATGATTAAGATAAAATGTAATAATGTCATTCGAGTACTTCTTGTCGGAATAAACAAATATAATAAATTAAGGTTAGGTTGTTTATTTATGACTTGATTGGCAACGGCGTAACGTAGAATTTCGCATTTTGCGACATGGCCAAAATGCGTTGGTCATATGTATCATTGTTTCGGCATCTGGAAACCCACTTGATGTTTATAGACCTCAAAAAGGCTTACGAAAATGTACCAATTAATAAAATGATTGAAATATTGAACGAATCGCCCCTGAATAACATTTATGTAAGAGCAATTAGAAATATCTATAAAATTCCGTCAGTTCTGTAAGGATGCAAGAAAGTATTTCAAAGCCTTTAAAAATTACAAAAGGATTAAGACAAGGATGTTTTCTATCTCCAACCCTCTTCAAAATATACGCTCAGAAAGCTCTCAATACGTGGATAAACAAATGCTCAAAAATGGGAGTTGAAATTGGAGAAAAGTGCCTGTATACTTTACTATTCGCAGACGACCGGGTACTAATTGCGAACGACGAACAAGATATCGCATACATGACAAGAAAATTAATTGAAGAATACTCAAAATGGGGTTTAAAAATAGATGTTAATAAGACAGAGTATCTGGTAGTTGGAGGAGAACCAGGAAACGTACAAACTGACATAGGCACCATAAATACTTGTAAAGAATACAAATACCTGGGAAGTTATATTACTCATGATGGAAGCAGTGAAAGAGATATACAGGCACGAATCTCCCAAGGGGAAGTGGCCATTCAGAAACTGAATTCTATCTTGTGGTCAAAAACCATCAGGATGAAAATAAAAACCAACATCTATCACGCTTTAGTAGAACCAATAACAACGTATGTATCAGAAGTCTGGCAGCCAACAAACAGGAATAAAGGAAAATTAAGAGTTGTAGAGATGGACTATTTTAGAAAAGCATGTAGAGTATCCTGAGTAGAGCACATTAGAAATGAAACCATACGACAGAGAGCGAATATAAAGATTAATATAACGGATAGAATCCAAACCCGACAGCTGATCTGGTACGGTCATGTAAGACGTATGAACAACGAACGGTGGCCTAGAAGGATAATAGATTATATACCAGTAAATAGGAGAAGAAGAGGTAGACCCCGAAGATCCTGGACCAAGGGCATAGAAGATGCCATGAGGTTAAATGAAATGGAAGACGATGATTGGTGGGATAGAGAAGAGTGGAGACTAAAGTGCGGGAAGCGGTTAAGACCGTAGGAAACCCGCTATATAAAAAAATCTGGGAAATCTAGTTTGGACAGATCGTGAAATGTCTAATTATTTCGTCCTCGAGCCAAATTCGGCGTCGGTGTCCAATAGATAGACATAGAAGAATTTCATAAAATTCTGGAAGTCTGGCCGTCACGGGCTCTTGGACTATCCTGAACTATGATTTTCGAGGGTGACGCCAGTTAATCTTAGTACGCCTACCTTACCAAATAACCTTCTTTTGCCCCGTCCTTCTTCTTCGCGACGTCTATGGCGAAGGTGAATGGCGATGTTCCGTATTTATTCGCAATTCCTTGGAAAACAAGGGCCGACGGTCGACTGAACCGGAATTCAAATTCGTTTGTTTAACCGAATCGGATGCTATTATGTAGATCTTGGTAGGTCCGAGTGCCTTGCTTCCCTGCTTTTATTGATTGGGTGCAAAATGAAAACAAATAATACGGTGAGAATTCCTCTGTTTCCTTGAGTTTATATGAAATATTGGTCTTTGAATATATCATACGTGTCATTCAGATGAAATGTTTCAGAGGATCAAGGAACTTAGCTTCCAAAGTGGATTGCCAGGCGTTTTGTTCAACTGCACTGAGATAATTGATCACTTCTGCCATGTCGTCTTCATGTTTGCTACGAACACTGTCTGTACTATATGTGGTTGAAAATTACATTGGGTGGCAACAGCAGATTAGTGGAGCTTTGACAAATTCGCTTGCCACTTGCCACACTCAAGTCGTAGAACGTTGCGTGAAGGTGGTCACCAAGTTGTCCCTAAAGACGGGTTCTCACGATTCAGTTTCGCTGAATTAGTTTGACTGATTCAGTGATACTGAACAGATAATGAACGTGAGAACATATTTTCATTAAAACTGATCAGTGGGTTTGTACTTTCAGTCAAAGTGAAAGCCAGACCTGCTTTTCATTCATTTTAAGAGAATCCGTATTGAAATATGAATACAAACTGACGGGCGATAACCTTTTCTGTCATCATGAGTGTCATCAGTTTTGGCACTTCAAGGTTGAAGACATGAAAAGTGTTGAAAAAACGTCGTTTTCATTAATGCTGAATCAGTTATAATGATTCATTAAAACTGACCACTGAGAACAAACGTCGCGTCGCTTTCATTAATACTGAATCAGTCAAACTGATTCAGCGAAACTGAACAGTCAGAACCCGCCTTAAGGGGCCTGGATATACAGATTTATACATACGTATTTGCCATGTAAAACACGGACTCACAATTTCTCGCATAACTCGCTCTAGTTTCAAACTACGTATATAATATTTCAGAAGGCGATAGTTAAGGCCTTAATGAATGACAACTATTTTCGATTTTCTCAAAAAAGTGTTTTAAGGCCCGGTCAAACAGAGAACGCGGCGGTCCGGCGTTCTCTAACAATACAATGGAACGCTGTAACGCGGCGGTCTAGAACGCGGCGTTCGGCGTTCCATTGTATTGCTAGAGAACGCCGGACCGCCGCGTTCTCTGTTTGACCAGGCCTTAAATGTGCAAAAAAACTCGCAATGCAAAATCATACATTCTATAAATGCCTGTAATTTAACAACCAAGCACGATATCAAAAAAGGCTAAATAGTTGCACAAGCGCAAGCTTTCTTCTTCAATTTGCTCTTTGAGTCATTACTGTAAGTTTAAAGATACGTCAGGAGCTTGGAAATGAGAAATTCATTTTTATGGTGACCTTTGGACCTTTTGACCTTACCTTTGGATTTTTGGACTTATCTTCCCTCATCTTAGACACACACACTGGCGAAAGGGAACAGGCGACCACGCCTCCTCGCTAACACGGGAATACGTCTTTTCTTGGACTCTCAATTTTGCGCGCTATACCCTAGACCCTTAAGAGTCACTCCAAGACCAGAGATTATTATTAGAACTATTAGAACACTTCAAGAGCTTCAATGCCAGGCTTTTCTAGCAAGAGTTATTTCAATCTGCCACAAAACTCACACGCATTCATTTCAGCTAAATCAAATTAAAGTCTGTCTTTTTTTTAGAAATAAATATTAAGTAATTGTATCTATTGTTTATCTATTTATATTTCAAAGTAGTAATACGCTTATATGCGATGCACAGTAGGTGGAATTGTGTCCATAAAACACACCAAATTGAAAAACTTCATTTCCTTTGTGTTGCCGCTAATGATCATGTTTTTTAACGTTTCATTATCTCTGAGTATTCTATTATTCATGAAACAAATAATTGCACTCGAGTAGAATTAGCTTCCGAAATACGTCAATTTTGTATGTATTTTTATCTAAAAAAACAGATAAAACAGATAAAAACAGATAAATAATGGGAGACACTATTTTCCGCTCAATTTACATTCCAAATCTCATGTCGATTTGACTAGTAGTTCTGGAGATATTAAAAAAATTCCGTACATAATGAACTTCTTTTTCTTCTTACGTTGCTGACGTTGTTGTTCCTTTAATTTTTAAAAATTCGTTTTGCTTCCAGTAGAGATTTGCGTTTAATTGAACTTTTTCTCTCTATATTCAAGTGATTTTGAAGTCTTCTATAAGTTTTTGGAGTTCAGAGGCCTTTTTGTAATCTAAAAAACAAGCAACTACCTTAACATTCATATCTCTGCAATCAACACGGTGTATAATTATTTATTATACTATTTGAACACTCGCTACAGCTGGATCATAAAAAGCTCTCTTTTTCATTGTAACATGACAATGGGCATTGACTAATAAAGTGCTTCATCGATACCTTCACAATAGAGCTTATATTTTCATCTTGAAAGCTTCGCAGTCCTGTCCCGGATGCCTAGCAAGCTCTTCCTTTTCCCCTGTCTGCACTTCTACCAAAAAATCTCCAGAGAGTTCTCCACTCGAGTGAGGAAGTAGAGATACACGTAATAGTATAAGAGATACTATTGTAGAACCCCATTGGAAATATTTGGGTCGTTCGCTTTTACGGATAATTTGTATTGAAAGAACTCGAACACACTTTATCGCGTTGGTAGTGTTGGTACACTGCAAAAACTGACCAAATCAAAAAACTAGTTCCTTCAAATACACACAGAAAAATCTGTCGTTTTGTCAAAGACTTACGCTTGGATTCAATGGGACGTTACACTCAGCATTCCTCAAATACAGCGATGTTTTCTCCAATGGGAAGTGTATAATTGGTAGCGAATTATATCGTATTGTCGATTCAACTACAAGATGTCATTGGATTCCAATGAATGATTCAATCGCAGCCTGTCGTTGAATCGAATCTGTGTTTGGTAATTGATTCTAAACTACTTTCTTTTCCTTGGACCAACAGATTTTGTTGCGAGGTCAGCTGATTGATTCGTTTGGATGTTTAATGGTGTGATTTTGTGTGAAGTTATAAGGAGCATGATATAAGAATTTAGACATAAGCCTGCACCAGTTGTTGCATTATCACCTGAAATATAACTGTCTGACTAATCTAAACACCTACATTCAAATGTGGGTGTTAGCTCTTCTAAGTCCCAATTTTTCAGTAGGTCCTCCATTTGATATATAACTGGACACATTTAAATCGCACAATTGCTGATGCAATACGCAAAACCACGAGATGACACAACACAGCTAACACCAAACAACACAACGGAAGAACTTCGTCCATGTTGACGAGTTCGCGGCGATAGTAGCACTGAGATCGCTCCCCTGTTCTTTATCCTTACCTTCATTGAATCGTGAAATCAGTCCCGCTGAATACTGATTATAGTTCAGCTAACGACAAGGGCCATTGAAACAAAATTGATTTTTATCAGATCACGAAATGCTGTTGTAGTAATAATTTTTGTACATTGAATAGATTGTATGCTTTGCTTAAGTGAAACGTAGGGTAGATTTCGAAAACAAAAGGATGTTTTGATTGCATTATATGTCAATACTGGTATTAGAAGGATTATACGTATCGTTATAACGAATACAAAATGATTTTGAATTTATTGGCGTACCTGTGATTATTTCGAATATAAGGATCGAATTCTTTTAATGACATGGATTTGAAACAACTGCAAATATATTTAAAGTGATAGAAAAACATCCAAATACTAACAATTAATTGGACGCAACAGTATTTTTTTCTGTGTGGCTGTTGAAAGTAAATATTTCAGTAACCAATCACTCAACCCGTTTTTTTCTTTGAAAACAAATAGCTCATAAATTTTCACTGTGAATTACAATATTATAGACATAAAATTCGGTGATCATATCTTGAATAACTTTGAATAAACTAGACTGTATCTCTGACTTGGTTACGCTTCATATTAATAATATATTAATACTGAGTGGGTCAAAATAAATTGTATCTTCGTTGATTAAATGAACATAATTTAGTTACACTTAAAACTAGAAGTCTGATTTCGATTCAGAACAGTTTGGTTCCGGTGCATTGCTTTTCTTGTTACTGTCTCGGGGGGGAGGGCTTACACCGGTCGTGATAGTCATGATGGTCACTTTGAGGTGATATGTCTCACAACGTATAATGAGCGATTTGTGTATTGACTTTTCCTGAAAGAGACGATATTATTTGTAGAGACTTGGTACCAAACTCAACAAATCGTCGATTTCTGACTTGGTCACTTTTTACGGTATAGCGCCAATTAGATTAGCTATGTTTTGTCCTAAGCATAGCACATGAAGCTTTTGAGTAAAGCAGAGAGTCGCTCAATCCTTTGGTGGGGGTTCCCACAGGCTATTGTCAATTGAGCAGATATTTATTACCCATTGAGACGATTTTCTGTAATTTGCAGCTTTGTTCACTGGAATAAGACGCTTAGTCAGCACTGACTAGAAGATAATTATCGTTTCCAGGAGACACATGTTCATCTGAAGCTTATTACTTGAACTTGAAACAGAAATATGCCTTAGAAACTACGGCCTATCAGTAAGAAGAAAAAAGTTAACTTGTTTTGTTGTAAATTTTTATCGATAGCTATGAAGTGGTTTTCCTTTTTTTTGACATAAGTGTGATATGAAGATATGGAGAGGCATCGGGAAACAAAAAATGTTTTATCTATTCAGTCTCATAGAAAACATTTTTTCCAAGTACTTTATTTGCTAATATTAATGGTGAGACTGTCCCCAGAACACCCCTGGAAATGATGTTTATCTTCTAGTTAGTATTGACTTGGCGTCTTGCTGCAGTGAGGAGCACTGCTAAATTACAAAAAAAATGATTCAATCATTTTTATAAAATTAATAGTAATCATTTTTTTCCAAACCTTGATACCCTGTATCTTGTGAATCAGACAAGATTTTCATGAAAATTTCCTCTAACCTGTGTAGACTGGAGTTTTTATCGCTACAAATTTGTGTTGACCACCGTATTGACGCAACAGTGCGATCGTGTTGGCCTTCGGTATTATATACAGGGTGGCCTACTAAGAATGGACGCCGGCAATATCTCGGTAACCGTTAACCATATAACTTCAAACAAAGAATACTTTAGGAAAATGGGCTAAGAGGAATCGCTGGAAATTATATTCAAGCTCCGCTATAGAGCATAACTGTTACGATCAACCAGAAAAATGACTATTTCTCAAAAAATATGGAAATATTATCAATTCTACCATCATGTAGACTGAATAATTTTTGATTTTTTTTTGTTAATCGTTTGTTTACTTTATCTTGTAAGATGTAGTGGCGGGGGTACGCCAAAAACGTTTTTATTTAAATGGCAATAACTATAGTTTAATTTATCGGAATTAACAAGCTAAGTCTCATTTGGAAGAGCTATTCTTACCGAATAATCTGTTACATTAAAGTTATCCAAGGTGATCTTGAGTTAGTCGCTACAGGGCGATATTTGACATCATAACAATTATGGACTATCGAGGGATGTATTTATTGGGCCTATGGGTGTTGCCCTAACCAAGTCTCGCGTTAGCAAATATCCCCTACATAACCTTTTGCTGCAGGCTGCGGCACTCTGGTATTTAGGCTCTGCCAAAGTGGTCTGCTAAGTATAAAAAAAGAAATATCTCATAGAAAGCTTAGCTGGTGCCAGTGTTTTCTAGTTGATTTTGCCTAACCTAAGGGGCGCACGCAGTTTAACTAGAAACATCCAACCGTATACCTAAAAAAACAGAAAATAATGAAATAGATTATTAGAAAGAATATCTACCTTTATTGCTCGATTTAATACATATTACGTTTCCACGGGCTTTCAAAACCGTTTTCAAAGCGTTTTATGATCTTGGATCGTCGGTGTTTGCACGATAAGTTGCGAAACGATTTTCGAAAACATTTTCAACTTACACTCTTGAAAAAAAATACCATTTCCTAGTTTTATGATCGATTTTGTTGTTTGTCATAAGTCTTCAGTATCGAATTTCAAATAAACTTTAGCAAACTGACTATTGTGACATTAGACAGCAACACAAAAAGCTTAACAGTTCCAGCTGCTGTTTTCACGACATTTAGATCTCAATACGATCCCAAAGATTAGCGAATTGACCTTAAACGGGAAGCGTTTTGAAAAAGCCATCCAACTGACGTTTCTATGGTATATTTCTGAACTCAAAACGTTTCTGAACATAGAAATGAGTTTTGTATCCTTATGAATAGCGCACGGTATATAAATTGCTACCTGAAACCTCCTGGTTGTTACTCAAGTTTGTGTCATAATAAAAATGTGTTTTAGGCCAGTTTTATGATATCGCTATCACCTAGACTATAAAAAAGTTCCAGGGAACACTCGACTGCAGTAGAGAGAGATAGAGAATTAGAGAGTTGGGACACACGTAAAGAGAGCTTTTAACCTACTTCCGTATTGTGTGTTTAATTGAAGTTTACAGCATAATCGAACGTGTTTCTCTTTTATTTTAGGGCGTTGAGCACAATTGCTTTGCAGGACTTTTTAGCATTAATTGCCTGTACTCGCTGTTTTCCTATAGACATGCAACGTTTTCTCTATAGAGAAAATCGAGTTGCCCAATGGACAGAGGTTTTATCTGGATAACTTTTGAACGGCCTTCCTCTGTAATCGTTCGTTGCTGTAACTACTGAACTATTGACATGTAAGATCTTAGGTAATATGTTGTTCATCAGTAGTGACGCAAACTATACTTTATCTACGACCGTAGCAACTGTTGAGAACTTGATCATACTTCTCTCACTAAAGTAAATACTGTACACCGTTCGAGTTAGCATGGAACAGCGTATTTTTCATAACTCACGCTTCAGCTGTAAGTTATGAATCAAGTCCAATGGATAAAAATCCTGATCTCTTGGAAATGCATAATACTAAGTTTCAGGTAAACAACTAAACGTAGAGGAAGTGAACAAACAACTTCAGCATTGTCATGCTGCAAAGCCGACCTTGAACGGTTTGACAGTTGAGGTTTTAAATATTATGAGTTGAGACTGGAAACGATGCTGACTGACCTAAAAATTCCTGCATATTCAAGTACCTTACAAAGAGTGCATTTTGTGAGTCGTATAGCAAGTCCATGATGGGCTCTCCATTGGCCTATGAAAGGCCAAGCGGCTTGATACACTTTTTTAGGTCAATCCAAACATGTCCTTGCTAATTACAGAAACCAAGGGACTTAGAATTTTCTGATGTAAACATAACAGTATTGCTTTAGATCATGTGTAACGTGAAAACTTTAAACCGATTTTAATGGATGGCAAAGCGTATGGTTTCTAGAAATGGTGTCAGTGGCGTCGCATCAATAATTGAAAAACTAAAAATATGAAACAGCTTCGTTTTTAGGCGTTTTATTAAGTAATGTATAAAAAGATCAGGAACCCGTAAAACGCCTCAAAACGAAGTTTGAGCTGTTTTTATATTTTTAGCTCTTTTTTTGCTGCATCGCCACTGACATAATTTCTAAAGACCAAACGCGTCTTCCATCCTCGTCACGGTAATAATACTGTGTCAAAATTTCATTAAAATCAATTTAATGATGTCCGTCTTACCCAATACAGAACTGTCGAAAGCAAAAAATTCTTAGCTTATTGGTTTCTGTAATAGGCAATATTCAGATGGATCTAAAAAAAGATATTATGCCCCTACGTCTTTCATTCGCAGGCCAATGGACAACCTATTCTGAATACAACAAATTTTTCCTTTTTCCATCCCCCCACCTACCAACCACCCTAAATTCACCATCCAAAGGAAAGTAGAAAATGATCAGACATCCATAAAGTTTGAGGAAAAAAAGTTAACAATAACAATCCATGCAACGATTACCGAGATTATGAGGCTAGAAAAACTCCAACAGGCAAACAAACAGACAGACAGACCGACGGAAATGAGTGACGTGAATTTTCATCATGTAGATATCATAAAACGTCCAAAAAGTGTATTATCTCAAAATCGAAATTTTTCGCCATCACAATACTCCCCTCACCTATCGGTGTGAGAAGTAAAAGTAGTGAAATCTACTGGCGCTCTAATGGAATCTCGCACCAATGACTATTGTTGTCATCCGAACAAAACGCTTGACAAAGAGTACATCTATCAAATCAACTGATAATGTTATCGAGTTACCTAAGCCAGTTTGACTTCAAAGATAGCGCACATATACACACAGATAATGAATTTGCATTTAAAATTCCCAACGCAGCTACGAGCATTTGTGAATTTCCAATTCGCAAAGCAAAAATTGACACCGGATTAGCATTTTCAAGTATCATAGGCGTGCAAACAACTGTCATTATCTGAAAACAACGTGTCAGGTCATTTGCTTTTTAGTTTTGTGTCTTCGATGTTCAAGAGACGCAATACAAACATGCCTGTGATTGGATAAGACGAAGAGAAGAAAAAGAGAAGAAGAGAAGAAGAAGAGAACAAGAAGAGAAGAAGAAGAGAAGAAGAAGAAGAAGAGAAGAAGAAGAAGAAAGTAAGGGATATCTACTAATATCTCACTGCTCTTAATCAGCTTATTTTCGAAATTTTCACAGACATTTTCACTTCACTTCCAGATGTAATCTTGGTCTGACGTTGGCGTTGAACGTCGCTTTCTTCCACGATT
Source organism: Callosobruchus maculatus (assembly GCA_951848785.1). Classification (NCBI taxonomy): domain Eukaryota; kingdom Metazoa; phylum Arthropoda; class Insecta; order Coleoptera; family Chrysomelidae; genus Callosobruchus; species Callosobruchus maculatus. The sequence goes on from CATOUR010000006.1 coordinate 7,904,895, forward strand.
GCAAGGGACATCGTTAGGGCACTATGACGACTGATACTATCATTAGCAGTAACATAAGGCTAATTGGCGGACCGGTATGGTAAACCGTCATTACTTAGGTATCGATTTAGACGATGTGAATTATTACTGATGAACCCGGTATTATGCAGGTAGACGCCGTAATCCCGATTTAGATTATTTGATTTTTTCCAGAGTTTATACTTGGATGAGAATTGTTGATCTTGTCAGATACAAATATACATATAGCTTTTGTTCATCGAAACATGAATAACTTTGCATCCAGCTACTTGAGATTATTATTATTATTGTTCATCGTGATAACTATAGTAGGCATTCGAGGAATCAACATACCCTCTCCATTCCTTTTCATCGAACTGATTTTCATATTTATCTGTGAAATTTTACAACAGCGTTGATAGTACCTGGAAATTCTTGACATTGCCTAGTTTCAACTGAAAAGTTAAACCTTATTTTGGGTACTTCTTTAATTAGTTTCTCTAGTAGTTTTTGTTAAATACTTCATGTGCTTTCTTCAAATAATTAACATTGTCAAAAATTAATTTTTTGCAATTCATCTGCAATTTTTGTGGCAGTTCCCGAGGCTTGTGATCGGCCGGAGTGAAGTTCATCTTTAACTGATAAGCTATGATCCGGATATCCACTTTTAATCATTTCAAATGTTTCAGTTGGAGTTTTACCCAACCGCGCACAAAATTTCGTTGCATAGCTGTGCTGCACTTTCATTTTTCCAATGAGTACGTATGGTATTTAATAATTAATTTATGACAAACGTCAAAAGGTTATTTAAATCCGATGAGCCGAAGTACATCAACGATAAGGATTTCCTAGAATTGCAATTCTAATTATGGCTCAATTTATGCTTTGAAACACTTTGGTGTATGGTACTAACCAAATTATACCGTTTAGCAATTTAAACCAAATCTTGTTCCAATAAAATGGTAGTCTAAAGCAGCATTTAGATATGTAACCACCTCAAAATACCATTCAGTATTTTCTATACTTCTATATTAGACTGTCGGTGTCATTGTATAGCAGACGTGAAGCAATCTAAAATGAGGCTAAATTAGATTGTATCAAGCTGATATTTATTTATTAACTTTGTCTGCTATATTTTTGAAGCATATTTTTATTGTTTTGTACAACATTTACTTGTTGATTTTTATACTTCGCATTTTGTATTCTTTTTCGTATTTTTCGTTTATACTATTATACACTGTACTATGTATGTGGTGGTTAAGTTTAGGAATTGCTTTGGCTAAACTTTGACTCCATTATACCCCCTTGATCAAAGACTCTTTCCATTGTACCATTGAAATAAATATGATTTTCGAATTTTTATTATTGTTATAGAAATTCCATAATACATCACATAATTCTGTGGAAACAAGACGCGCGGTGAGAGTTTGCAGTACGAGTTTACCCTAAGTGACATTATTTAAGGACGTCAATGACAACGTGTACACGCGGCGTTTGGTGGGCTCACATAAATTAGCAGATATCCGTTCACCATTCGAATATATCAGGGGGTAATTATGCTGTATGGACACCAGCACGGTTCATATACTTGCTGTATATTAGAGATACAGAAATTTATCATACGCTTTTTGTGACTCCGATAACGATGAATACAGCTTCTACGTGCTTTGAATTCGTGTTTACAAAACATATACACGTGCATGGAAAAGCACTGTTTTCCATAAATAGCGCAATCGAAGCCACCAGCTAGAAACAAAGGAACATTTGATATAATATATCTTCAGATTTAGATAGTTAAAAATGTAGAACGATTCACGATTTTTTGTGTTATCCTTGCGCAGGGGCCATGCTAATCTTCTCTGTAACGTTTCATGTTTCAATCTACATGTACGGTCGAAGCGATGTTAAATATCGAGCAAATGTTGGCAAGACAGCATCTATTATCATCTGTCAAGCAGTATCTCACTTCTAAAATTGTATTGTTCTGGTTGCATGCGTTACTGAAATATGTTGAAAATACAGTTTTATCAATTTTTTTTTCAAAAAACGTGCTTCTTTCGCAAATTTTATCTTCCAAAGTCACATAACAGACCATCCTCTTTGCATTTATAACAAATTTTTCTCAAATCGCGTGGGGCGCCGTTGCGCAATAGACCCTACACCCATAACCCTACTACGATTTGCATTTATACATTCCGTACATGTGCCATACGCGTGTCTAAAATGTAAATCAGTGCCATATGCACTTACGGAATGTAGTATAGTTATGCGCATGTCAAACGTATGGCTATGGCTAGACTCTTGTTTTAATTTTTGTGATTGCGGCGCGACAGGGTGGTTATACCTATGTATGAAATCGCGATGCATGCTGAGGCAAAGTTACCTCCTAATTACAAATATTTTGAACCGAGTCCTGGAAAATATAGATTAAGCCTATTGACTGAGAATGATGCTAGAGTGCTAGACGATGGGTGGAAGAATTTGAGTCGTTGAGAAATTCTAATCGGAGAGTATCGGGTGTCAAAACGAACTCGTCAAGGCTTTTATGTAGGTAGGTATTTTAGACATAGGTTACTAAAACTGTACTGTGGGAAGTTCTTGTGCTCAGCGCTATAGGCAAAGGTCCACCATTAAAGTTCAGCCTACAACTTTAAATAGAAGAAAACTTGGAGTAACAAGAGAAAGCAGAAAAAGGCCGTCCAGCAACTGGAGAGCCTACTAGGAAAAGTCCAAAGAAAAAACATAATCTTTCACAAAATATAAAAACAAATAAACCCAATGCAATTAAACATAGCTCATCCCACCGAGTTTACATAACGTTTTTTTTTGTTTTGTTATATTCTTTAATGTCTTTCATCTTGTAAGTAATGTATGTTTTCTTTGTCCACTGAAACAATACTTAATTAGCTTAATACACCAGATATTTGCAATTATTACATTTAACATCTCGTAAAAAAGGACATGAATTATACACCACACTAATTTGTAATAAAGTTTACTGTAGTTTAATATATAGTTAAAAATGGTTTTCGCTCAAATGGCTTTCCTTTTTGTAAATTTTCAGCTGCATCAAGTACCTACTAATTCTGTAAGTGCATATAGCACCCATTTACATTCCATACTCGCGTATGGCACTGAAAATTTGATTGGTTCAAAATTCAAATCTGACCAATGGGATTGTGCTAGGTGCTGTATACATGTACGGAATGTATGAATGCCTACGGTTTACCAAGGTGTTAAAGACGCCGTCTTGGCAAGCAGTAATTATAAAGCCCTCAGTCTCCAACATCAACACACACTACAGTCAAATTTCTCTATACTATGCATTGAGAGACTCCTGGAGATACTTTACCAACAGGCAATGCCAGGGATTCAACGGCGCGAGGATGTGTGGGAGACACCTGACTATTCACATCGGCCTAAGCGACTGCTCGTGGACTGCTCTATATTTTTCCTTCTCCGTGCTAAGGTCCTAGCGCCGTCAAAATGACGTGGTAGCAGCAGTATTTGTCAGCAGCGATCGTCAGTGGTGTCAGTCCAGAGCACCAGGGTGGCGGATTTTGAATTGGTACAGTGGTACGATGTCGAGAAGGTGTGATCAGACGGTCCGTGAACGCTTGGGGGGCGCAGGAACCACGGCCCCGGTGTACGCCGCAGCATTCGCCGTCTGCGTGGGGGCGGTCTGCACGGGAATTGCACTTGCCTTCACTTCCAACGCCTATGAGAAGCTCACCGCAGGACAGCTCAACGGCCTGCAGATGGATAAAATGGATATGTACTGGAACCTCGCCATGATGACTATGGGTAGGATATCTCCGACCTTTTGTACCAAGTTGTTTCATGAAATCCATAAAACATTGAACCCTTAACCACAGATAACCTCCCACTTCCCTTAACTCGTAAATACAGACATGCAAATTCGTTGCTCCATTATGACAATCTGAAAAAGGTAAGAAACATCCTGTCCCAAAATAACTACTCTCAGCACTCCGCATTTGGAATTAGGCGTCTAGTATACAATAGTGCCCCACATCATCTGGGAAAATTTCATTTTCAAAGTAAAAAAAGGATGATTTATTATGTGATCGAGGTCGAGGCACGCTTTTTTGAGAAAAAAAAACATTGTTAGATCTTGGTGTTTTCACCACATCTTTATAATACACCCGGACGGAATAAGGAGATTTTAGAATCGATAACCCACTTGACAGGTGCTATAAGTTTGACAGAGATGCGGTGTTGCTAACATTTGCTCGTTATCTAACATCCATCGGAATGCACTTTTAGCAAAAATAATACAGAAAAAAAGTTATGGGTGGAATAAAGCCGGCGCCACATATGCGGGTATTTGCCGAATATCAATATTCGCCGTTTTTTCAAGCTTGCTCGCCGAATAGCGAGCACGTATCGCCCTACATGTGCGTAGTTGGCTATGTTTGGTTTCGATAAGAAAGGGAATGGGAAAGCCCGACCATTCGCACAAACTGCTCCAAGGCCTTTACGGAAACACTGATCTGGATCCGGATAGATCAAGTTATATGTAAAACAGCTGTCAAGTGGCATTTATGATTCCATGAATTTAACGGACATCGGACAACGAAAAAGTTTGTTTAACAATAAAAAACAGATGGTAAAGTTAAGCAGCTACGGATCTGAATCATCCGATCGCAATCACTTAGGTACTGTACAAGAGTGAACTACCCTATTTCTGACCGATCCCAGATCACTTTCCGAACGTCAGGCTCAGTGATCCAACTGATCGGGTTAACCCGATCATAGTTTCCGTAAAGGCCTCTAGCCACACTAGTTAGGCGTTTGCCGAATTGCGAATATTCGCTGTTCGTTGTTCCCTAAACGCCGCATGTGAGGCGCCGGCTATGGCGCCGGCTGAATGCTCGGTGCTCGGCATATGGCGAATATTCGGGTAAAATCCTGCAGCCACATAGCCGAATAGCATGAACCAAACCGTTTGTGTTGGTGAGGTCAAAACTGGTGTTAATCCGTTAATCGCTTGGCGCTCGACTGGACCGAAAAACAGTACTGCCATTTTAGTACATTTGTAATATTTCTAGTTATTTTCGACGGCATAGTATAAAAGTACATTAAGACTTAATTCTAGTACATTTTCAGTTTTCAAAAAATGGGCAAAAAAAACAATATATTTATCTGTAGCGGTCACAAAATCTTCATTTCATACGTTAGTGCTTCTGAAAATGGACCAAAAAACAATAAGTTTGACTGTAGCGGTCGTAAAATCTTAATTTCATACATTGAAGCTTCTCGAATAGATGTATAATTCAAGAAGTTGTATGGTTGCATGGACAGGTTTTTTTTGCTCCTCAGAAAATCATAGCTCGTTCATGTGGGTCTGTGCCTCAATTACCAGCTCATAATGTAATTGACGGATTTTAGTACAATGGACTAGTATCATGATTTTTTTTTGCTTGCATATGATAGAGTACGTCATAAAAAGCATCTCTTTTTTTCTCCGATTTTTTTGGGCACAGGAAAGCCGTGAAAATGAGGAAAATATTTGAACTCTCTTAAGACAGTGACGTCACTGCCCTAAAGGCGAACAGCCAATCAAAAGACAGATATGTGTGCTGTGTTGCCGCATTCTGATGACGCGTGAAATGCCGGAGCTGTACACGGGCTGGCTCATCTATCTTGTCTGCTGTTCCCGTCTGCGAGTCGGAGCTGTTCTTGGCAACAATGCATTGCTGATTGGCTGAATTTGAATTCCTTTCTTTAAACTTTAGAATGGAGACATCCTTAAAAAAACTTCTAGTAGAGCTATGTGTTTATAAGCTAGATGAGTTTCTCGTAGGCTGATTTTCATCGCCTAGTACGATATTATGTTATTATTTTTTCTCTTTTTCTCTTTTTTTTTGTGACTATTCCAATACAATGTATTTTGTCAACTGGAAAATAAATTATTGTATTGTATTGTATTGTATTGGAATTACTAAAGGACAAAATGATGTAGAAAGTAACGAAATGCAGTAGTACGTTTATTTTTGTATGCACTAAGCGGTTATAACAATTAAATCATTGTTCTTAACCTCGTGATACTAATCCATTTAGTACAATCTAGTACATCTTATTGCTTTCATCCAGTACATTTCGAAACGTACTGCGACAGCACTGCCGAGGAACCATTTCGATAAAAATCTACGCCACCTTAGAAATTTGAAAATTTCAATTGCCTTGGGTAATACCTTGCCCAACATACCTAACCAAATCAGTTAAGATAAAAAGATATTTCAGCCGACTCGTCTTGATGTACTAAGTCGGCTTGTATAAACTGTAGACGTTATTTTGATTCTCAATACGAAGTTACGGCGAAAAAGATCTTCTGGGACGTACCCTATGAAAAACCCGACCAGATGGCAACTTTACCTGAGGGGATGCGTTGCTTAGAGTTTTTAAATATTTGAAATTAGTAACGTCTAGGGGGCCGGGTGTCCCCAGGCTCCGCTCCTGTAGCCACCTGGAACAAACCTAATTCAACTTAAAATAACCTGAATTTACATAGCTTAGCTTCAGCATTGCAAATTTAAAGTATCAAAGCTTCCTTTTAGTTTTCATTTCCTATTATTTGGCCACCACTGACAACACCGAATCTCTGTTACACTTGTAGCGTTTATCAAGCGGGCTCTCGATCCTAAAATTGCCTTATTCCTTGCGAGTGTAGTACAAAAATTGTGGTGATTTCCAAGGGTATCGAATGACCTATCACACCATGCCTTCTACTTCAACCCCTAAAACGTACCCCCTGCTTCTTTAGAAATAGTCCCCACAGCTGTTTTTACAATAATGGGTTCATTATTTTAATTAATATCTTGTAGCGCCTTTGTCTTCATGCACAAAACCAATTTTTTTCATAAAGTCATTAACATAAGATAAATAATATGAGCATTTCTTTGAGGCGTAATATTTGCGTAATAGAAAAGCATGAAAAAGACATTTGTTTTCGAAAGCATGTATTATACCCTTAATTCCAACTAGTTTTATTTTTATCCGTTTCTTTTTGCATCAAGCAAATTCCTATTTTTTTACTTATTCTATGCTTATGATTTTACGAAAAAAAATAAGTTTGCGTAGAAAATCAAAGATACTGCAAGATTTTACATAATACAAGGACATAATTTATGTAGAAAAAACTACTTGATGCTATTTGAAAAACAAAAGTTGAAGGGAAAAGTACAAAAAAATGTTTCAAAAGCATGATATGATAAACCATTTAATACTTTCAAAAATTCCACTCAGTTTTCGTTTGAACTTTTTTTTGTTAGAAGAATATCACGTATCAAGGAAATTCAGGGACACTTTGTATAAAGATAAGTATGGGATAAAATAAGAACCTGAATTCTGCTGCAAACTTGCTACAGAAGATAAGCATACCGTCGATTTTGACAATGTTACAATTTTATGCAGAGTAAGTTTGCTACAAAACAAACATTAGGAGCGATACATACTAAACGAGGTGTTCAAATTGCATGAATTTCAGAACTGATGCAAGCAACCTTTTGTGTATACGTATATGCAAATCTAATAAAGGGAACGTAGCCTTTACAAGTAGATGTCAATTTTATGTATTTCCTATTTGTATGTTTAGTAACGTATATATGCTATCAGCTTAGTACTATGCTTATACCGCTAGTTTCTCACTTAGAATCAAACTGCGAACACCACCTGGCAAGAATACATGTGACTGTTGTGATGCAAAGTACATTTGCTGTGTGATTTATTTATTTGTTTTCATTTAAATTTATAAAATTATAAATATTATCTATTTCTTGTTATTTTTAATGGAATGACTTATTTATGACGTGTAACGTAAAAGTGGTAAATTTGGCAGCACTACTGTTAGCTTTTTTGAATTCTGCATGTTCGTAAACCCCTGGGTATCGAATTTTATCGTTCCAGCTGTGGCAGTTTTTGAGATATTTAAGTGTTCCGGTATTTTTTACTAATCCGAAATATTTTATTGCAGATACACAGGCACATCAATAACTACACCACACATGTCAATAATCATATGCATGATATAAGAAGAGCCAGAGCTGTACTGGTACCTCCATCTTGCATAAGCATAACTGCAGTTAATATAAGTTTATAAACTTTTACATTTGTTAAATAAGTGTTATCACTCTACTACTGATGAATGTTGTGCGAGTCTAACAAAGCTAGACGATGATGCTTCCTTCATTGTATCTCATCTAAATGTAGGCGTGGTCAATAAAGTTATTTATCTATCTACGCTTCTTCCAGGTTGCTGTGTAGCCACTTTTCCAATCGCCATCCTGTTGGACGCGTATGGCAGAAAGGTAACTATGATGGTGGCTACTTTACCGCTCTACCTTGGATATGTCCTCATCCTTTTTGCTCAACATGTCTACATGATGCACGTAGGAAGGTATATCCCAGTTTGTCATTTAAAATTTGTAGGCTTTTTGTATGTCTCAACGGGATTTCTAATGAAGGTCGAATCAGGCGCTGAAATATTTGTTCATTTCTATCCCATGAATATTTCACTCACACAAATTTAGTCAAAAATTGCGAATGAAATTATTATTAGAACAGCCTAGTTATTCGTTATCAGTCAATGGATATCGCTAATTTCTAATCAATATTTGTCAAATCGTTTGTTTTCTGCAGAAGTAGTCTAAACTTCAGCAGTATCCAGTAAATATGTGTATATTGCTAGTATAGTACTTAAAAGCAGAAATAGACACCAGATCGGGGAATTGGTGAAACTGCAGGGACTTGATGCCTGCACGCCGGCATGGAAAAGTTTTCTTTTAAGCCCAATGCCAGAAAACAGCAAAACTGGTCTTGTCACAGGACATTGTAGCCTGAAGAAATGCCTGAAGGAAATGTTGCGCTATGATAAAGACCTCAACTGCAGACTACGTAGTAGCTCTGTGAGTGCAAAAGGGCTATATCACAAGAGGTAATAGCTCTTTGAGAAGTCTAGGCTAAACCCAGTAGATTTTAAGTTGGCAGAGAAACTGTACAAAAGGATCTAGACTAATCGAAAGTGTTAGTAAATAGGAGTAATAATACAATAAGCCGTAAGGCTGAAGCAGAGATGGTGACAATTTCTGTCGGACGGCTGCTAGGAAACAAGCTGACCGGTGGTCCACAATTGACATTTTTGGGATTATACATGAGGGAACTGGCCGCACTATTTAGTAATTGCCTTGTATCTCACGCGATTCACGTGTTGTGAGACCTCTACACTTCTTGGATCTTTCAGCAGAGTCAGTATTTACTGCTTTAAGTACTACCAATAAAAAATAAATGAATTGATTTATTTTTTCAGTCTTCGGTCTCTATCACCGAGTCTCGATCAATATGTTTATTTGGATTGAATTTGCCTAGGTTACATACTACAAACTACATAAAATACACAAGCTCTGTAAGTTGATACGGAAATCCATATATACCTGAACATAATTAATTTCCTGCTATTGCTACAAGTCTTCCAAAGCATTTTCTGAATTCATCGGCTTAAAGGTGTGCCAGTATTACAGAGAAGAGCTACATTCGGCCATATTTACTGGAAATTTTGACACTTTTGTCAACGTACGTCGAACTGAAAATTAAAAATTTAAAATACCGAGTGCTTGATTTAAAAGTTTACAATTAGCAAGAATAAAAAGAAAATAACTAGTGACTCTATAACCGAAGAAGCAACCGTGACAAGTATTTCAATGAATAAATTGCAAGAAGAAAGTGAATATACAAAATTAAGCAATGAACAGCTAATACGAGAGCTTTTCCAAAGAAACGAACAACACTGTTATTAGAAAAAAACCAGTTAACCAGTTAACTAATGAAAATCGTAGAGATCAACACGACCTCATTACGTCAAATATTGTGAAAAAAGGCTCCGTTATGACAACCCTCTAAAAATTAAATGCAAGAATCGAATCAATCCAAAAAAGAAATAATATGTCATCGTATTCACAAGTACTCAAGAATAGTTCTCCTGTAAAAATCAGACAACAATCACTGAAGGCCATAATAATCACACCTTCTCAGCAGCAATCCAACTACCGTACCAGAAAAGAGCTCAGCAAAAGCGTAAATTTATCGAAGCTCAACATAAAAATTGAAAATGTTAAAACTTCAAGAAATGGTGGAATCGAATTGAGTATAGAAGATAAGTATCATGACAAATTAAAAGAAGAAATATAGGGGTTTCAGGTAAACTATTCAATAAAATTTTTGATGAACTAATGCAAAAATGTTAACTGCTTTTCAAAATTTACCACTCTATCCTCCTCTATCCTAACAACGAAATTACTTAATGCAAACATTGCTTAAAGTTCAACCATTCTGAAAAAAAATGCTACAACCAAAAAGTATGATCAAAATGCGGAGAAAATCATGACCGCACTTCATGCAGTATGGTTAAACGTACATGTTGTAATTGTTCATATTCTAATAATAAATGTCTTAAAAACTATGACACTAACCACGCTCCAACAGAAAGAACTTGTCCAGTTTTTAAATTTTTTCAAGAAGGATACACTTCACGAATACTATTTTAGAGCGTTAACTTAATTTAACATTATTTCACTTAGGTACATTTATTTTGAATCTACATATATATCAGGAATAAGTAGAACCGGCACTTATCCTCTCGTAGCGCTTCTGCAGCGCCATAGGCTTTCAGCTTTTGCGGGAGGCTGATCATAAAAGGAAAGGTACCCACCGGACATGGGTACGCATCCTAAAAGACCTGAAGACACTACCATATCGCGAAGGGGCGGGGCTACCAACGCTACCTGGTTGGGCCACGTCACCGTTAGCAGGTATAAATACAGATGCAGATCCACCATCAGCCGTCAGTATTTTGGAAGTCGCCGAAGTGAAATAGCTTCTGAAGATGACGCTAAACGACGCCGGCCTAAGAACCCAAAAACCACACATTCATTTTTTTATATATTTTGGGACTAAATACATATTACTATTATCACTATTCTGATTTGCTAAGCTCATCTCGCATGATAGCGGTAGCAACGGGTGGTGACTGGCTGTGCCAAGTCAACACCTGAACTATTACTGGTCTGATTTTAGGAAGGATCTCACAATACTACAGGTCTTTAGGATGACAGATTTTTGGAATACTTTGTGTAACCTTTCGTCCAGGCCTGGCTGGTGCAGGTGTGGTGTGAATGTGTTAGGTGTACGGCCTGAGACCGACATAATTAGGGGGACAAGAACAACTTTGTTTTGTTTCCAGAGTCGTTTTACTTCTATGGCAAGGTCTGTGTATTTAGGTATCTTCCCAGCGTAGGTGGCATGAACTTTCGTATCATTAGGGATAGCAATATCTATCAAATAGGTAATTTTGTCTGCCTTTGACTGAAAAACTATATCTGATCTATCGGCTGGGATATTTTTGTCTGTACCTATGTATTTCGACGTCCCAGTATAGTTTGTATTGATTGTTGTCATAATATGTATCTGCGTTTTCGATTAGTTTGTTAGTTGTGACAAGGGCTTGGTATATGGTTTTGGGTGCAGAATTACGTCTGGCATTGTATTATTATTCCTAAAAGTGTTGATCAAACACACAGTTCATTGGTTACGTGCCTTTTATGTCTAAATAAACGCAAAGCTGCTGTTTGTCCGTCAAAAATATGTCGCTTCCCACCACTGTTGCACATGTTAAGAAAAAATGTTGTCAAGTTGATCGACTCAGTATTTTCCACACATTCTCGTTTTGCACAGCGTACCATGAATTCGTTTGCAACTATCCTGAAAGACCCAGTAAAAAATACAGAACCTTCGCCTGTCATTGATTTATATTATGCATGTACGTAGGTAGTGAGTATGGTATCAACATTTAGACAGATACCCTATTAAACTGATTAGGCACTGTAGTCTTCGATACGTTAGATATATGCATACAGGGTGGGCCAATAGTGCGTGGACGGAGGATTGTGGGCTTACTGAAAAATATTCCAAAAATCTGCCACTTGACCATGGTAGGGACCCTTGAGGGCTATTACGTAAAAATATTTCCACTTAAATTCTGACGTTTATACAGGGTGATTCATATCAAACTTACATTTTTTTGAATGGAACCCCCTATATATTATTGCATATTTGGATTCCTTGGTCAATTCTAGTGTGACTTTATGTATGACATATGGAACTTTAAACGAACGGTTTAGGCGCAAATCACCATTTTTGGTATAAGTAGGTATCAGAAAAAAATTGAACATCGCAGCGATCATAAAACTTAGAAGGCCGTGACTTTGCAGTACGACTAAGCATGAAATGCGTCACCTTAAGTCAGGCGGCTAAATTTGAATTCTTTTTGTACTTGAAGAAATCAGAGGATAAATTAAGGAAACTTCAATCACAGATAACTTGATTTTTTCAAATGGGAATGCCTATTTTGGTTTAAAGAATCAAACGTAAAATTTGATTACCTTTCTAACGATATCACATTCTTGATATCAATCTTTTTTGGTTTTCATTTTATTTCAAATTTTCAGTCAATTCGGCGTTTTTCAATTTTCCTGCATGCAAGCAACCTGGCAGGCCATGAAAAATAAACAAAAGCTCGTTAATATGGAAGAAAGCAACTAACTTAGTAGAAAGATGCAAACTAGCCTGAGCAACGAGGCAAGATTATCAAAATTCCTTACAACATATTAGCTCTAACCAGAAACAATAGTGGTAACAAGAACGCTCATTTTTCACAGCCTACTAGCTCTTAGCCAATTTCCAAAGTCAGTAAAAAAATATTTAATCAAAGGCAATCTACTAGTGATTGTTGCTGGCAGTAGAATATCTATGTCTTCTGAATAAATTTTCACATTTAATGCTATGAAAAGGTAGCCATTTCCATAAGTCAAAAGTAATGATACCTCTGATTGGAACCCTTCAAATTCTTCTTCTACTTATTAGAAAAATCGTGGAGAATGAAACTTGATTTGCAGTCTGTTTGAATTGTAAAACATAATTTGGTTTGTAGAAAACTACATGAAATAATCTCAATTACAACATAGCGTAATTAAAAAATTCTAGCAATTATTTCAATAGATGTTCAGAATGCTCCAGTTGGAGATATCTTCACTTTTGACTTAACTAAACGGAAATGACTAATTTTTTTTATCCCAATAAATGTGAAATTTCATTCTAAACATGTTAGACTGTGAGCAAAAATCGCTGGTAATTTTCCTTTTGTTTAAAAATTTTTAATCGTTTTGGAAAGTTGTCAAGCTCTAGTAGATCTCAATAGCTAGTAGGCTGTGAAAAACAAAACACTTCTGTCATACCCCAGCTACTCATTGACATTAGATATCTTGCCGCTGCTGTATCCGGTTAGAGCTAATATGTTGTAAGAAATTTTCATAATCTTGCCTCTTTGCTCTAGTTAGTTTGCATCTTTCTACTAAGTTAGTTGGTTTCTTCCATATCAACGAGCTTTTGTTTATTTTTCATGGCCTGCTAGGTTGCTTGCACGCAGGAAAATTGAAAAACACCGATTTGACTAAAAATTTGAAACAAAATGAAAACCAAGAAAGATTGATATCAAGAATGCTATATCGTTAGAAAGGTAATCAAATTTTACATTTGATTCTTTAAACCAAAATAGGCATTCCCATTTGAAAAAATCAAGTTATCTGTGATTGAAGTTTCCTTAATTAATCTATCGATTTCTCCAAGTACAAAAAGAATTCAAATTTAGCCGTCTGACCTTAGGTGACGCATTTCATGCTTAGTCGTAGCGCAAACTCACGGCCTTCTAAGTTTTATGATCGCTGTGATATTCAATTTTTTTCTGATACCTACTTATACCAAAAATGGTGATTTGCGCCTAAACGGTTCGTTTAAAGTTCCATGTGTCATACATAAAGTCACACTAGAATTGACCAAGGAATCCAAATATGTAATAATATATAGGGGGTTCCATTCAAAAAAATGTAAGTTTGATATGAATCACCCTGTATAAACGTCAAAATTTAAGTGAAAATATTTTTACGTTATAGCCCTCAAGGGTGCCTGCCATGGCCAAGTGACAGCTTTTTGAAATATTTTTCAGTAAGCCCACAATCCTCCGTCCACGCACTATTGGCCCACCCTGTATAGTAATAGAAGTAGCTGTGAGGCAACCACGTTTGGCCAGTAGGCCTCAGTAAGCCCTTTTTCCATTCCCGAATATCACCCCTCAGCCAACACTGCCTGCCTCCGTCTCCCTACCAAACCTTCCCGACCTTTTAACATAGGCCAGTATTATCGGGTCAGCTCAGGGAAGGTAATTCGTCTGGCTAAAGTCTATTGTATCCAGAGATCTCATATCAGCCCGCCTAGCAACTCACATTTCGCAAGAAAGTGGTAGGCAATTTCATTGGCCTCTCCAAAACCCATATTATATAGGTAGTCTTCTTGGATTCCTAATAGTGATACATGTCGTCTGAGCCTGCAGTGCCCTGTCATCAAAACTACGAGGTTTTCGATGGCCCATCGGCCTTGGTTCCATAACCATACTGATTTAGATGTGTTCAGCCTGGTTATAAAATCCTTGGCTTATTTGCATCCCTTAATTTGCCTCACATGTTCCTTGATGGTATTATCTACCCACTTCTTTGACGGCTGACGTTACCTGCTACCTATTTAATCCTGTAACGTGTTTTGGGCCAACAAACTGTCTGGTGCCAAGTCTGGCCAGCCTAACGGCTTCTTTATTATCAGGAGCCCCGTATGACCCGGGACCGACATCAGGGTAGCTTCCTTCAGCCTAGCCAGCTCTTCCAGTCTCCCCGCGCACTCCTAAATCAGACATGCCCTGATTCTCATACATGTATGTAATATTTGAAAATATTATTTGGATTGACGGTAGGCAGCTATGGCATCTTGGACGACTGTTTTATCAAAAACAACAAAATTTCTGTTCATCCATGGCTCTGTTTAGCCTCAAATATATCTAAGGAATAGGTCTGGAGCATTTAGTCCTTTTCCGTGTTTTACAAGTTATTTAGCGACCAAAATAGGGATCTTCAAAAATATAGCAGCGTTATCTACTATTTCATCAAAGTCAGTGGAGCTGTGACTGAGGTTACGCGCTGTCAAAAACGGCAATAGACCAACTGACAGGCATTTTAATGAAAACATCAACGGAAATACCAATAGCAATATATTTATGTTAGGTGTACAAATAAATATTAGTACTAATTCGCAAAAAGCTATGCTTTGTGCGCGAACACTGACTAGTATAATACAGAATAAAATATTCCATAACCTTCTTTAGCTCCAAGGCTCGATCATTCCCTTCTGAACTGTATTATTATTGTTACTTTTTCTATCTTCAATACCTCCACTGGGTGGGGTTTTCAGCAGCATTTTAGAGTTTTCCGAACGACATGGGCTCGTTCACCTTTCTTTTTTTATTTGTGCATCTGAAAGAATATATATTTTTTAGTCACCGTGCCAAAAACTAGACCTCTGTGAAGTTTCTAAGTCGCTCAAAAAAAGTATATACATGAATGCCGGGCGCATTTTCGATACGCTGTCGTGACGTCATCAGATACATTGACCGCGGCTCTGCGTACATTTTAGAACACAAAAACTACCACCAGTCACAATCACTGACAATAGATGTAACAATAACACAAATACATACATCGAACGTAACTACGCGACGAGTCGTGATGATCACAAAACATATTATATCTACTGAGTGATGATCTGAAATCACATGCGAACATATCTGCTTACGTCACAGTTAGGTGTTCGCGCGCTTGGATTTCGCGAATTCAAATGATTATATTAGGCGAACGGAGCATCCTACAAGTATGAAATTTTCAGAATCATGTTTTTTCTATTTAAGCTTTATTTTAGGCAGGTCATAAAAATTTTGTGAACAAGCCCAACAATCATCTTTGAATTTTGACAACCGTTGACATTGAAGCTGACATATTGTATTATAGACATAGGAAACCGTCCAAATATTGAAGTTGTGAAGCCCATACCCGATTCACATATCACTTATTTCGTGTCAAAATAAAGTTGGGCGCTGGGCAATAGATCGGTGGCCTGATCGTCGCGTTCCTTATGGTCTATGAGTCATTAGTTGACCGTGTTCATATAGCTGTCGAGTAATTCATAACACTGGGAACATCAGTTTTGTTGACTTGGATGTGTGACTTGTTTTTTACTAATTTTTGGTCACTAAATTCACATATATTTTCTCTATCACGTCAAGTTTCAAGCTACAGCATAGTTCTCGTTTTACCTTAGAAGTGTACATACAAAGAGAAGTAAGGTGAGATCTAACCAAATAGATAAGAATATTTTATTCATACAGAGGTCAAAGTGTTAAAAGTTGCCATCATACTGACCTCCCATCTACCTTAATACCGCACCTCCATAACTTTCAGATCTGGTGGAATCTCTCGCCCTGTCCGTCACTAACAGCACCAAAATTTTCTGGGAAGTTAGCAAGATGGCTATATAAGAAATGCAGTTTGATGCTCATATCGCAACGAAGCTTTTTAAAACTCTTCAAGGGTTGTTGCACAATTTTGATGTAATTTGAAACCCAGGTATTTCCAAGAAAGGCTTTAACAATATTTTTAAAAGCCAACCAAGCATTCCTTTCAAGCTCGGTCATTGTTCCAGTAAAGTGTTCATCTTTGATGAGTTGCCGAATCTGTGGACCATCAAAGACACCAGCCTTTATCTTTTCATATGACAAGCTAGGGAGTGCCGAAATGATATACTTAAAACAATCTCCTTCAATTGACAAAGCCTTAACAAATTGCTTCATCAGACCTAGTTTTATACGTAAAGGTGGAAATATAATGTTTTTTTTGGATCAGCAGGTCTTAGGTCAGATCTTGGCGGTCAGTTCGAATGCACTCAATGCTTCTCACGAGCCCTGCTGTCCCACTTGCACAAAAAAGAGGGATATTTGGTGTACCCGCGTTGCTGGCCAAGTAGAAAACAGACCATTTTCAGGTCAACATAGATGATCCACTGGTGTATGTTATGTGGCAGCATGGCTTTCTTTATGTCGCCATATGCTTCATGCAAAGAAACTGTATGACCTATTGGGACAGAACCGTATAAATTTTCATTGTGGAGAAGAACACACTTTAAGCTACGCTTTGAGCTGTCTATAAACAGTCGCCATTCAGTTGCATTATAGTTAGAAATGCCCAGTTCATTCATTAAACCATCTACGTTCTGGCAATACACAAATCCTTCATCATTTCGAAAATACTGTAGAAATGCACTTTCTTTGGCTCGAAAATAAGTGATGTTAGCTCCTTTTTCATGTAAGTTTTTTCTTGATGCTCGGTAGGAGAGCAGTAGTAGCACGAGTGGCAGTGCCTTCTGATGCGATTCGCGTTCAGTCCTGCGAAGACTAGTCGCATGCGCAACAACTGTAGGCAAAAAACTTGACGTGATAGGAAAAAATTGAATGATATTTTGAAATCAGCATGTCAATTATACTATAAAACAGCTTAAATATCTAGCTCAACAGAAATTATTTTGGAAATTGTTCTCCAGTCATTATGAGTGAGGCAGCTAGGCCAACGGCGGTTGCCCTGTTCCGGCCTCTGTTTTGACGCGGCGTAAGTGAAACCTGAGTCGAGTATAGGAACTTTATATACAACGGAAGCCTTTAATAACTTTTTTGATGTTACAATTCCAGGTTCATCACAGGATTAGGGGCAGGCGCGTTCAGTTGCTGCTGTCCGTTGTATGCTAGCGAGATAGCCCCTAAAGTGATACGAGGCAGAGTTGTCAGCTTCTACTTCATGTTCGTCAGCTTTGGATTCGTCTACGCAAACATCTTAGGTTGGTTGCTACCCCTCAAACTATTCATCTTTGCCTGCATCATTGTGCCAGTTATTTTCACTGCGATGTTCTTCTTCCAGCCAATATCGCCGGTACAGTATAATTACAGCATATTATTTGTAAGATTTTCTGTATTCCAAAAAAAAAACAATTTTGAGTTTTTTTTTGGATATTTCATTATTTTAAAATTCATTTCAGTTCCTTCACCTACAGTGTGGGAATCAAAATGAAATGTCGGCAAGATTTAACATTCGTATGGGCCCCTTCCAAAAAACTCCTCAGCATGCAACGCCTTTAAATTTTCAAAATCGCAGTTAGTTAATTAGTTAGTTAGTTAGTTAGTTAGTTAGGAAGTTGGTTAACAAAAACTGTGTCCTGGAACAGCCGCTGATCAGTATCATTCAAAATTAATCTTTGGTCAGTTTTTTTCCTTAATAACCTAATGAAGGCCACAGAGGTGACCTAAATATTGAATGAATGAAATAAAGAGAGAGGCTTTGTGGTGACCAGAACCACCAGTCCATAGGCCTACAAGCGGGCCCTTATGCACTTCTCCTTACCCTAGCTCTCAAGTCTAGCCCTCATTGCAAAGGTAAGGATTACCTCGGGTCCCGCCCATCTTATATCCTTAAGTTCAAGAGCCCTTGAACGCAGTATGGTCTGCTTGTGATACCCAAAGGCTTCAACAGTGACACAGAATATGTGCAGTGGACTGTTTCTCCTCGCCATAGATTGTACACCTTGGTTCGCTTGCCACCCCCATCACATACCAGGGACGTTTAGAGGTGTTATGGCCAAATAGCAGGCCAACAAGTAACCTTAGCCGGCTTCTGTCCAGTGTGAGACAGATCAGCCCCGCCTTGGCGAGAGGTTCTAAAATAAGTCATCTAGCTTGACGGGATGTCCAGAAAGGCACAAGCTAAAATCGCATAATACCGTGGTGTATCTCCCAAGAGAGAGGGAGAGCTTTGTTTTTGGCTCATAGACCCCATCGCTGGAGCCTTCGTCGGTAAGTGAGCCGTCCGTGTACGAGACTGGCCCTCTCCCCTCAAAAGGTCGCCTGCCGCTTGGCCCCCATTCTTCGGTTGTGGGATACTTCACCGTAAATTAGCAGTCAGAGCGATGTATAGGAGAAATTATATCACTCCTCATATGTATGTAGGATCCTCACACATGGTCACCATACCAGTGATCCATACAATAAGGACGGCCTTACGATTGTAGTATTATGTTAATTACTATTACTTACTAGTACCCCTTTTGTTTATCCCATCTATATAGATACACAAACATAAAAATTACATCAACCTCAATAGCCATGGACATAATACACGAACCAAGCATAGGACCTTAAGACCTCCTATATTTAAGGCAATAGGCCAAAAAAGTTTAATATATTTATGTTGCTACATATAAGATTTACTTCCTGCTTCACTGAAATCCATAAAATCTCATATCGTATACAAAAAAAAAGTCAAAAAATGGATAATGAACACACCCAGAGATATTTTTTCAAATTTTTTTAAGACGATTTTGAACTGACACACAAGTTTTTAATATAGTTAGTATTAGTTTTAATATACGTATTGTAAAATATATGTATGTATTATAACCCACGCACAAGGTCAGCACCTTCTGTGGGTCAAACAATTTATTTGCCCTGTATTGTTGGTGAATAAATTATTATTATACAGGGTATCCAGTTAGCCTGTAATTCTTCAATATCTCGCAAGATATACCTGATAGAAGAAAATGTCAAATACAGAAGTTATTTGGTTACTTAAGGCGCATGTTCTAAAAATATTTGAAATATACAGGGTGTTGCGGGAAAGTAGAATAGTGATCAAATTATTTTTTTTTTATATGGAACTATACCTTTTTTAAATTCTTCTAGTTTCCATCATTGATCTCTATCTAACGCTAAAATATTTTTGAATCGTTGCCAAGTTATAATTTATTTTCTATTAATTTCCGGATTTGCAAGGTCGCGAGTAATACGTCCAAATTGATATATTCCTTTAACTTTTCTTAACAATATTATACAGCGGGTTACTTGAACATTAGGTGGATATTATTTTGGATGTTACCAGCAATTTGTATCGACAGGTTGTTTTTGGCAGAATTTTAAATTACGGCAATTTGAAGATTATTTTACTTTGTTTTTTAAACGTAACACCCTCTATTTTTATCTTAAATCGAAATATCTACTAATACCCTATCTCGCCTTGTAATATTTTTTTTCGCGTTTGCGACGTTGCCAAGTTATAGATTATTTTTCCAAATTTTTAAACAGGTATCCCCGATTTTAATTTATTTTAAATAGAATCCTCTACTTCTTTTTATTGTAATGAATTGCGCATGTCGAATTTAGTAAGACCTCACAATTTCAAAATTTTGTTTTTATTAATATCTGAGATACGGCAACACCGCTTTTTCAGTAAACAGTACCGCAACGCTTAAATATTTCCAAAACTGCCGCAGCTGGAGAGATGAAATTCAATACTTGGGGGTTTTTGAACATACAAAATTCAAAAACGTTAACATCAGATTTACCAATTTTAAGTCATAATTTTGAATGGAATGCCCTATTTATGAAGTCTAACGTAAAAGTGGTAAATCTGACAACACTGATGTTAGCGTTTTTGAATTCTGTATGTTTTTGAATTCTGTATGTTCAAAAACCCCCAAGTATTGAATTTCACCTCTCCAGCTGTGGCAGGGAAATATTTAAGCATTGCGGTACCGTTTACTGAAAAAGCAGTATTGCCGTATCTCAATAATTAACAGAAACACAATCTTGAAATTGTGAGATTTTGCTAAGTTTGACATGTGCAATTCATTGCAATAAAAATAAGTAGAGGGTTCTTCTTAAAATAAATTAAAATCTGGGATATTCGTTTAAAAATTTGGAAAAATAATTTATAACTTGGCAACGCCGCAAACGCGAAAAAAAATATTACAAGGCGAGATAGGGTATTAGTAGATGTTTCGATTTAAAGTAAAACATACAGGGTGTTACATTTAAAAAAGCAAAGTAAAATGACCTTAAAGTTGCCGTAATTGAAAATTCTGCCAAAAACACCCTGTAGATACAAATGCCTGGTAACTTCCAAAATAATATTCACTCAGTATTCAATTAACTCACTGTATAATATTATTTATAAAAGTTAAAGGAATATATCAATTTGGGCGTATTACTTGCGATCTTTCAAATCCGGAGATTAATAAAAAATAAATTATAACTTGGCAACGTCACAACCGATCCCAAAAATATCTTAGGGTTGAATAGAGATCGATTATGGAAACTAGAAAAGTTTAATAAAAGGTTATATTTTCATATAAAAAAAATCAAGTTGATCACTATCCTACTTTCCCGCAACAGCCTGTATATTTCAAAATATTTTTAGAATATGTATCTTAATAACCAAATAACTTTTGTATTTGACATTTTCTTCTATCAGGTACACCTTGCGAGATATCGAAGAATACACACTAACTGGACACCCTGTATATTTCCTTATAATATTTTTTAAGTACCATTTGTTGTTTGTTTGAGAAAATCTGTACACTGAAACAGTATTGAAAAATAAAGTGATCAATTACCTTTTGTTATCATGGATCTCCATCATTTTAACGGTCAACTCAGTTCAGTACATCATCCCTTATTGTTATTTCCAGGTTCATGCGGTACAGACAGGTAAAGCTAATGAAGCCGCAGATGCTTTAAGAGCTCTTAGAGGGTCCAAGTACGACATAACCACAGAAATCAATACTATCAAGCTAGAGCTATCCAGAGCTAGTCGAAGGACCAAGTTCTTTGGGGTGAACTTTTTTATTTCATGTTTCTCCTATCCTTTCTCCAAGATAGTAGTACTTATATTACTAGTTTATGAATATCTTGTTGCGAATGAACAAGTAGAGAACAGTAGATACTATACTTTTAAAAGTTCGGTCCGAAATTTTGTAAAGCACCCAAAACTGCACTAATCTCAAATATACAAAATTAGTATAGTGTAGAACATGTATCATTTTAAAAAGTACATCACTAGTTTCCAAAAAATATAGCGAGCTTATATTTCCATGACAAAAGCCTGTTGTGAATGGTGCTTTTCCTGCTCTTTTTTATACTTCTTCCCGATTCAGATCCCTGCGAGCAGAATTTGTTTCAGTCTTGTGTACTACAAAAGTGTGAACTAAATGTCATATATTTTCTAAAATCTATCCCAAGAGAGGTCTTCGGAATGAAATAACCCAAAACTTAGCTAAAAAACAGACCGAAATGACCAAGATCAATAAAGTGTTGCAGAACTTGCCACCACAAGAAACACACTTAGAAAAAGTGGCCTTGATATCGACAGTATGCTTCAAGTCTATTGGCATACAGCCTAACGTATGTTGCAAAGGTTTTGAGAAGTTTTTCAAAAAATTAAAAAAATATCTCACAATAATATATTTGAACTGTAACAAGAACTACAAAAAATAACAATATTTCTTAATATAAAAACGATATCAAAGTACTGCTAATGGGCCATGATCTCCCACGGCTCGCAATTTCCTCTTGATGTTCCTCATTAGGTTTTGGACAGGTTCTAAATCAATTTCTCTTATCTTTAGCATTATTCTTCTTCTTAACTGCTGTTCGTTTTGAACTTCCTAGACATTGTTATAAACTTTGGCACTCAGTTGAGCCCAAAAAGTTTCGATAGGTCTTGCTTGAGGAAGATTGGGAGGGTTGTCGTTTCGTGGTACAAAAGGTATTCCGTGTTGCTCTAGCCAGTTTCTCGTACGCAAAGCATAATAACTTGAAGCCAGATCTGGCCAAAACATTATATTGTCATTAGCATGGTGGGTATTAATGACATTGAATAGTTTAGGCACACATCTTTGAGTATAGACTTCTGCGGTAACTGCGTACGGCTGTGAAATACCGTTGGTCTGATATAGCGCACCACACTAACACTTTGTTTTCAAACTTTTCTTTTCGTTTAAATTTTACATTATCTGGACAGACTCAAGGTTTTTTGTATGCAAACCATCATTACCTTTGATTTCTGAGTTCGAAAATGTGCAACACTTTTCATCGTCAAGAATAATTTTTATGTTGCCAGCAAAATGAGTACGACATAAATTGCGACAGCATTGAGGAATTCTTTCTAAATGATTTGGGGTATACATTGGACATTTTCTTCTTTTTCGGAATTTTAAGTTATTTCTCTTCATTACTCTACAGATTGTGCTAGCATTGATGTGAAAAATGCGTCCAAGTTTTCGTCTTGAAGTTCCAACTCGATGTTCACTTCTGCTGACCATTCTTTGAACTGTAGCAGCATTCAACGCTCTTAGACGTCTATTTTTGGTAAATCTATACGTGGATCTATATGTTCTTCGCATTCACGGATCGCTCGATAAATTGTAGCAACAGAAATATTTTGATCTTGATATAGGCGGACTATCTATTTTTTTTTTCAAGTCGTCCAACTAGACTATAAATATTCTTCCGAATATCTATAATAACTTGTACGACATTTTGACAACTTATATCATAACCAAAATGGTTTTATTGTTACGTTTAGATGTTGACTGGTTACCATGGTAACGATTTCTGAATTGTCTCCAACGGTGAAACTACCTTCAGAGTTTTGAAAAAAATTCTCAAAACTTTTGCAACATACGTTAGTACAGGATGTGGGTTGTCCAGAGGCCACTGCGATCATGCTTCTCCTGCAGGAGCTGAGAATGACTTATTCCTCCCAAATTTGTATTTCAATGGCTCTATAGCTCTAAACGATTCTCACAACCACTGGAGCTCAACCACGGAAGGTGTCATTACATCTTCTCAGTCGAATTCAAGAAAACTAATGGAGTAGGATGCGGAGTATACTCCTGAAGTCTCCATATAAACATTAAATGCCTAACATGCCAGCATAACTCAGCTTGAGCTGGCCGGCATAACCATATATGTATAGCAACCAAAGGAATTATCCAAAGAAACTACGGTCAAAGATATCAAAGTCTTAACATACAGACAAGCACTGCTAGCTCTCAAGTGCTTTAAGTTAACAACGAGCTCAGCACTGATGCCATCAGGCACTTAAAAAATGCGTCAATAGGCAACAGTATGATAGTTAGGTAGTTAAAAGGGCATTCACGGTCCAAAGGGTCTCTTCCTGCTTGTTTTTAGTACCGCCTCGGTCGATAACTCCACTACTGTAGAAGATAGCGAAAAAAGTTGTATATAAAAGTTGTATTTGCAGATATGCTCATTCCTCAGAAAATATTTTTAATTATACAGGGTGATCCATAACTACGTGGTGATCCAAACATTCATTTTATTAAATGAGATACCCTATATATTATTCCATATTCAAATTCTACTAATGATTTCCGTTCTTCCAAAATAGGATCATGTTATACTATATAGGGTATTTCAAAAGTTATGACCATTTCTACATCCAAATCGCGGTCAAATGAACGTACTGTATATAAGAAAGTCATGAATCAAAAATTATTTTTTTTACAAGGAAAGATTAAAAATATCCTCTAGTTTTATAATCGGCTATAAAAAAGCCCGTGACCCATATTCGTATACAGGGTGATGTAGAATGCAAAATCCAGATTTTCTCTTTTTTTTTAAGTAACCCCCACTATTTTATTATACCAAAGAATTGCCTTTAATATGCTCTTTCATCTTTGTATAGCACTTGTTGTACCTACGTCCATCAGTTTCCGATGTATCTTGTTTTTGCGGTAAATTTAAAATATAGCATCTATTTGTGTACTGAAATTCATTTATTTTGAGAAAGTACTACGTAGTTTGTTTTTTATTTAACGAACAACTATATTATAAGGTCATGATACTATTTGATGAAGTCAAAACCCTAAATCATCGAGATAATTGAGTCAAGTATGCTGAGGAAACAATTTTGTAGGCGTGTTGCATAATTATCAAGCAGATTTATCAGGTAGGCTTTGAAAAATTGACAGTTTTCATAACCTGCTCAATAATTTCGTACTGTGTGAAAAGCCAGCTTTAAACATTATTTTTTCGATTGAGGGTATTTAGGAGAATCTTTGAGAAATTGTCTACTTGTCTCTAGAATATATCAATTATGAACAGCAATATTCAGAACGGAGGCACTCTAAAACTAATGCGTTTTAAAGATTGAAGAATCATTTCATTTGGACTGTGTCGTTTAATATTTCGTAGCCTACCTGATAGATCTGCTTGGTAATAATTATCATAATCGTAATTATTATGCATGACGTCTATAAAATTGTTTTCTCAGCACACTTGACCTATATTATCTCGTTAATTCAGTATTTTGACTTGATCAAGTACTATTATGACCTTATATTTTAGTTGTTTGTTAAGCAGAAATAAAATTTCATAGTATTTTTATTGTACGAAGCAGGTATTCAGCGATAGAGGGGTCATCAGAGGAACAGTTATCAGTGTTGCTCTACTGACGTTGAAGCATCTGGTTGGAGCTACCTTGGTACTTACTTTCACCAGTGAAATTGTAAGAGGTTGTGGATTCAGTAATACAATCGTTAAATGGTCCGTCATCATTGGAGGATTGATACAGGTATACACTTTGCATCGAAATTGCTACCTCTTGATATGTCCCCCTCTCATGTTAACAACAAAGCTGAAGGGAAGAAAATAAATATTCCTCAAACTTCGTTTTATTTCAGGGAATCCTGATCAGTTCCTCCTTTTTTGTGTTGGGTTGAAATTGGGGTGGTTGGGGGGTATATTAATAATAATACAAAGTTATTATTGTCCCCCTCATTATGTCGGTCTCAGGCTTGAATTCCTGAATTCCGAATAAAAATAGGTCAGGTGTTGACTTGGCACAGCCCGTCAATACTAGTTACTACCGCAACTATGCGAGAAAAAATAGGAAAATAGGATATAATAATAATAATATGAGGTTATAAAACTGGAAAATGTGTTGTATTCATAGTAGACTGAAAGAAATACCCAGCTGCATAATACATGTTTTTAAGGCCATCCGAACATTTCCTTGCCTATTACGGAAACCAAGGGGGGATAGAATTTTTTGCTTGTATACACATGAATATTGCTTTAGATCGTTCTGTCATGAGTAACGTGGAAACTATTGATGTAATGAAATTTTGACACAGTATTATTGTCGTAGCGACGGTAGAAAGCGCATATGGTTTTTAGAAATCGTGTCAGTGGCAACGCAATAACAGTCAAAAAACTAAGGATATAAAAACAGCTCAAATTTCGTTTTTAGGCGTTTTAGGGGTTACTGATCTCTGTCTACTTTTGTTGGAGGGGGGGCGAAATTGGGCCAGCTTGGGGGAGGGGGTGGGTAAAACTGGAAAATTTGTAGTATTCGTATTAGGCGGTCTATTGTCCGGTAAAAGAAATGCCGCATAACATACTTGGGCAGGCGATGATATGGTCGCAAGGAGGGGGGCGATATCCCAGACTATAGCTTTATGCTAGGAGAAAATGATTAACTAGTATCACCGTAATGTGTGGGAAGTACTGAGTCAATCAACTTAACCTTATTTTCTGAAAAAATGTTTCTCTTATAATGAGCTTGTTTTTCGAAATATTGGTACATATTTTAAGCAGCTACAACTATGTACAATTATTGATGATATATTTCACATTTGCAGGCCTTAGCTTCATTGATCCCATTGAAATACGTAGACAGAGTAGGACGCAGGTTTCTCTTAGCTGTTGGTTTCTCGATAACGTTGACATCTTCTTCAGTACTAGGTGAGAATTTGTATATCACGATTTAATTAAATTCGTCCCAGAAAATGGCGGCTGCCGGCGAGACTCGAACGTGAGACCTCCAGATCGGTACTCCGACGTTCTCGCTAATTGAGCTACAGTCGCCACACCAACAACCTCAAAAGTGGCGGCTAGATACGCGAAATCATCCCATCAGCCGACAAGGCTTCACCACCCCACCTTCTGGTATTACCAACAGCCTGCGACTGTGATATAAAATGATCTGATTTATCGCTATCAATCTTCGGTCGCATTTGATCTAGATGTCACTCGTCCGGGATGACACGGTGACCTGTTAGGAAGGTTGAATTATTTTTTATATTCTCTATTTTTATATCTAATCGGCGCTTTCAAGGTTAAGTTGGTGTAGCGAATGTACATAGCTTAGCTAGCGAGAGTACCGGAGTACCGATCTGGAAGTCGCGGGTTCAAGTCGCAGTCAGCCGCCGACGTTTTCCGACATTTTCTGATACAGATTTGAATTGAGAGATCCACATGCGGATCCACAAGCATGAAAATAAAAGCAATTTGATGATTTGTTACAATAATTATCTTAACCCTAGTGCTTCATCCTTTGCCTTAGCTTAACATATGGATAGGTATACAGGGTGATCAATCTATACTCCGAAGGTTGATAACTTCGTCATTATGGAAAATACAAAAAAACTCGAATAAAAGTTATAGGTAAAGCGAAGGTCTACATTTTTAAATTATTGTATAATATACAGGGATATTCATAAAGTCACAGCATACCAAAGTTGTGTTTTTTCACATGAATTACCCTATATGTTATCCCGAATTTGAATTGCGTTCCTTTTACAGGGTATTTTTAGAGATATGGCCACTTTTGTGTGTAAACCTTAATGAATCCATCACCCTGCATCTTAAAAAATCAATTACTATAAGGCCGATTCTCAATGCTAGAATAATTTCATCAGAGCACCTCTAAAAATCTCTAGACGTATAAAAACCAAGCATGGCCTTTTGCCGATTGGCGAAAGACTAGTTGACTGTGTCAAAGTTTACGGAATATGTATTCCGTAAGTGTCAAAGTTTACGGAATATGTATTCCGTAAACTTTGACTGTGTGAAGCGGCCCCCTAGAAGACGACAGGTCCAGTTTACGCAGTTAAGCCCCTTTGAACGAGGCCGGATTGTAGGCCAACGAGAACACGGTGCTTCTTTCAGAGCAATTGCTGTAACCATGGGGCGTAGCGTGGCTACAGTTGTTGTGGAGCATGTAGAAGAACTACAGACCGGCAAGATCGTCAACTACGACTACTGGCCCTTCAAGAACGAATGCGATCCACTCGAGCCGTTGCTGACGCTTGATATGCCGCTATAGGAAGGCCCATTCGAATCCGCACGGGGTACCACAGATTGAGTGAAATGGGCTTAGGGTCATATCCGATCAAAGCAATACGCAATTTGGATTTCGCGAAGGATTAGGAACAAGGGAAGCACTAGCCAGTTTATCAATCCTCTTCCAGAAATGTCGAGACATGAGGAAAGATGTATATGCCTATTTCATAGACTACCAGAAAGCTTCCGATCGAGTTGATCACACCGTCCTTATGACATTACTGCAGAAAAAAGGATTAGACAAACAAGACATCGAGTTCATTGGAAAGCTTCATTGGAACCAAGAATTAACGGTGAGATGTGGACAAGCAACATCAGAACCGGTGTGTATAGAAAAGGGGGTACGACAGGGCTGTGTTTTGTCGCCAATACTATTTAATATGTACTCTGAGCACATATTCAATCAAGCAATAGGCGATGATGAAGACGGCATAAAAATTAACGGCAGGATATTGAACAACATACGTTATGCAGACGACACGATTATCATTGCGGACAGTCCAGAGGCACTTCATCGCCTAATCAGCAAAGTTGTAGAGGTAGGAAATCAACTAGGCATGAGAATTAATGTCACAAAAAATTAAGTGATGGCGATAACAAGATCTCCAAACCCACAACTGGACATAAACATATATGACACCGCAATAGAGAAAGTTGAGAAATTCAAATATCTTGGCAGCTGCATAACGACAAATGTAGACCCTGACGTTGAAGTAAGATCACGCATAGAACAAGCCAGAGCCACGTTCCTAAAGATGAAAAACCTGTTTTGTAACCCAACCTTGAACTTAAACCTAAGATATCGTTTTGTAAAGGCATACCTGCACTCAGTTCTCTTATATAGAGCAGAAACATGGTCATTAAAAGTGGATACCATGAACAGACTTGACTCTTTTGAAATGCGGACCTTCCGTAGGTTATTAAAAATATGTATCATGTATCAAAACGAAGAAAGACTGCTTATCTGAATCACATATATCGGACAAGTAAGATATACTAAAACTAATAATAGAAGGAAAAATTGAAGGTAAACGTGGTCCTGGTCGCAGACAACATTCATGGTTAAAAAACATACGCGACTGGACTGGTATGAACACATCATCTTTAATTCGTACCACTCAAGACCGAAATAAGTACGCCGAAATTGTCGCTAACCTTCATTAAATGGAGATGGCACCTGAAGAAGAAGAAGAAGGAGTCATATCCTTCACATCTAGTGCTTCCTCTGACTGCAACTGATCGTCGCCAACAGTTAAATTGGTGCCAAGAATACTGACAATGGTATGCTGAGTGGCTTCTCCGGCGAGTCCAGGTTTTGTCTGAGGGCACATGATGGACGCCAACACGTAAGACGACGACGCCGACGGGGTGAACGACGTGATCTCCAGTTTGCTGTTGAGCGCCATGTGCACCGTTCTATTGGTTTCATGGTTTGGGGTGCCGATGCATTCAACAGCAAGTCACCTTTACTTGTGATCCGTGGCACGATGACTGCGCGACGTTATGTGAATGAGGTTTTAGAATCAATTGCCAATTGCAAAGGTATAGGATTAGATGGTTCGATACATATGCGATTTATCCAATCCTCCGATCACGCTGGACAAACTGGAACATGCTGTGAGGGCAACTTGGGAGGCTGTACCTCTAGAGTTCATCAACAGCCAGATTATGAGCGTGCCGCGTAGGCTAGAGGAGTGCATTCGTCAAGATTGATCTGTTGTATTTTTTTATAAACTAAATATGGCAAATGATTTCATTTATTATTGTATTTATTCCTATCGTATTTCACCAACCGCAGCCCTTTTCTTCTCAGTGTACGGATTTCACTTTCGAGTAGCATGTTATAGCTGAAAGATCTTTCAAAGGACCTTGTTCTGTCAGTTGGAGCACTAATATTTCTTTTTGAGCGTATGTTCAACGAATCGACGTGTTTCCTAAAAGATATTTTGCCACATATCGATTATAGAATCAATCATCATATTGCAGGAGCCTACTATGTCGTATTTGATCGAGAACTAGCACCCAAGAATATACTCATCACATTAAACTGGGTGCCCCTGACGGCACTGGCTTTTTACTGGCTTGGATATGGGGCAGGCCTGGGCAACATTGCTGCCTTGACAGCAGTGGAGGTCTTTCCAGCGGACGTCAGAGCCAAGTGCAAATGCGTCACAGAGTTTTTTAACTGGTTTGTATAGTATACAAGTTAGAATTATACATGATGAGTTCACCTCTGACTAGACGACTTTTTTGACAATTTCATATCATAAAGCCGGCGCCACATATGCGGGTATTTGCCGAATATCAATATTCGCCATTTTTTCAACCTTGCTCGCCGAATAGCGAGCACGTATCGCCCTTTAGCCGACTAGCGTATAATCGGGGTTCGTTGCTCGCCGAATATTGCATATGTTGCGCCAGCTTAATATATATAATAAGTAGCAGTAATTATTTCCAGATAACCCAGTATACGTAAAATATATCGTATTACTTCCCACAAAGATAGGTGAGGGGAGTGTATTGATCACAAAATTTTTCAATTTTGAGATTAGGCTTTTTGGACGTTTTATGATGTCTACATAACGAAAGTCGACGTCAGTCATTTCCGCCGGTCTGTCTCTCTGTCTGCCTATCTGTCTGTCTGTCTGGCTGTCTGTTGGTCTGTTGACGTTCTTCTACCCTCGTAATCTCAGTAACCGATGCATGGATTGTGATGAAATTTGGGTAACGATATGCTGTGAGGTCATAGTAGGAACGCTGCTATAATTTTGAAAATCTGTGTATGGGGGGCGGAGTATTAAGCAAGAACAAAAAATTCCAAATATTCCTCAAACTTAGAGGTTCTTGATTATTTTCTACTTTTCAGGGTGGGGGTGAAATTGGGCTGGTTGGTATGGGGTACTAAGACTGAAAAATTTGTTATATTCACATAAGGCTGCCGATTGATCTACGAAATAAAGAACTGGTGGCATTATACACGGTGGTGCATCTGAAAATTGGCTTGCCTATTACAGAAACCAAAGAAAAAATACCCTGGG
The DNA here is from genome assembly GCA_951848785.1 of Callosobruchus maculatus. Classification (NCBI taxonomy): domain Eukaryota; kingdom Metazoa; phylum Arthropoda; class Insecta; order Coleoptera; family Chrysomelidae; genus Callosobruchus; species Callosobruchus maculatus. The sequence goes on from CATOUR010000006.1 coordinate 7,935,900, forward strand.
TTATACATAAAAGTTAGCTTTAAATCGCTCAGTATTGTGTAACATGGAAACTGTTGAATTGATTTTACTGAAATTTCGACACAATATTATTACCGTGGCAAACTGGAAAACGCGTATGGTTTTGAGAAATCATGTGGCGGCACAGCAATAATAAAAAAACTAAAAATTAAAAAACAGGTCAAATCTAGTTTTTATGTGTTTTAGGAATTCCTAATCATTTTTTTTTTGGGTGTTCACTGTTGACACAGCTGAGGGTACAGGGAATCCATATATAAACAGAAATTCCCCATATACCCCGAAAACTACAAATATCGTCGTGATTGTGCATTATCAGGGTGTTACTTAACACTTGCGTCTAGCCGGACCGTGCAACTTCGTCCAACTTTCCGCAGTTCCGCATGCGCATTTGTCATTAACAGTGACAGTTCTGTGTGCCGTTTGCAGCATTTAAAAAGGTATGTTGTTTGTTTTCGTGGTGTTTTCATTTTCTGTGTCCACCATCCAAATTCAGCAATGGTGTTTTGCAAAAATGTTTTCTACTTTTATGCTATTGTGTAGCAAACTGTAGAATGTCGTTTCCCCAAAATTTCCTTCTTATTGGCATTACTTGACCAGTACTGAACCAAGAAAAGTTAGCTAGTGAGGGTTGAAATCACCGACTGGTTGAAATTTATTTTGGGTATCGTAATTTCTGTCGCATATGTTTAACTCAAATTGAGGATTTTTTTGGATCATTCCAGCTTTTTACAATAGTATATCTAATATCAGGAAAGTTGATGCAAAAGGTAATGATGAGAGTTTTAGTCCTCCAGAATTGGGTCCGCCTTTTTCATATATTACGTTTGTATGATCAGAGACAGTTTGAAACGTCTTCACTAATTTAAACAATATGTACCTACTATATTTGCTTTTTATACAGTAATCCAAAGGGACCAGAATTTTTGTTTACTTTTGAGGTTAAGGACGAATTATTTTTTTTCTATAATTCTTTAAAGATGATAAATTTTACTATTTATTGGACGACTCGGACTTTTCTTTTGAAATTTGTTCACGAAATATATTATTTTTTAGCCACAAATAATCTTCCACATTAATCCCCAATCCAATGTTGCCGGAAGATAGAAAACGTCTGCATTATTTATTAAAATGCCCTACTTTAACTTTTTACACTTTGAATTGTCAATAAAGGCAACTTTTATCGTTTTCTCCCTCGGTGAAGCGTCTTCTTAGAATAGCGAATATCTATTGTCCAATAATTGACATCAGCCCCTTCATGTAATAAAGTCTTGAATCACTGATGTACAAGACGCTGGATTTAAATTTGGCGCCGTTGCAGCATCATCGGATAGTACTCGGACACCTTCGGCAGTCTTCGGGACTGCGGGTTGAAAGTTGCGCGGTCCGGCTAGACGCAAGCTTACATAACCCTTAAATGCGCAATTTCATATTTTTTCTTGAATAAAATACATAAGACAGAAATTTAATTTCAGATGTCGGAAAAAATAATAAACAAAATCAATATTACGCATGAGTCTGTATTTTCGTATTTTTTTAGATGTTGCATATATGCTACAATGCACTGTTTGACTTAACATGTACATACATAATTATCAATTACGCATTAGTTATGAAAATTGCGAAAACAATTCTTGTTTTTATTAAAACAAAGTGCTGTTTGACATTTGTCACACATTATGTAGGTAAATCCTCCAAATTTAGGATATTTGCAACGAAGACGGTTCTCCATCCATTCAGGCCAGTGTGAGCTCTGGTCAACTCGAACTTCCCTAGGGGGGATTGTACAATGGTGTGACCGCTGTTTCTCTTGAATTTGCTTCTCCAGTTCTGACTTACGACCTCTGGAGTTCTGATCACCGACTATTTGTTTTAATAGTCGGTGGTTCTGATGAACCCCCATCTTGCAGAGGGTTTCCGCTAACTTAATTCGAAAATTTGCTAAATTGAGTGTTTTAGCGTTTCCTTGCTGGGCATTCACCCTCCTGTATAAGAGCCATGCATTCACGATGGTCATATCTAGTAAATGGTAAAAAGGCGAAAGTACCATTTCCTTGATTTTAGCTTGATACGATATCGACCGATCAAACTATCCATCAAGTCGACTCCTCCCATATGTTTGTTGTATTCTTTTACAATTTTAGGGCATTCGATCTCAATTCTTTTATTTTGGGATTTATCGTATCTGTCGGCTTTGCTCTTTGGGAGTGTTCCACAGAGCGTTGACGCAAGACTTACAGTTTTATTATCTTTCCATATGACTGATGAAATTGGTACACCGTCTAATTCAGTGACGTATTCCTTGCTTGAGCCTCTACTTTCATTTTTCATTTCCTTATCTCCTGGAAGAGGACACTTTGGTATGCGATTTCTTCTGACTGTGCCTAGAGCTTGCACACCGCGTTGTGACAATTGTGCCAGAAGTGGCAGAATAGTGTAGTAGTTATCAAAATAAACGTGATAATTCAGGTGACTTGGTAAATTCCGTAAAAGTCTAGTTACAGTATTAGCACATGCTCCTAGATCATTTTCATTTTGCCTCGTTTTGTTTTCTTGACCACTATAGATTTCAAAATTATAAGAATATCCAGAAACTCCGGCCAGCACGTAAACCTTGAATCCCCATTTATGAGGTTTTGCGGGCATGTATTGTTTGAGGTAACTTTTCGTTTTTGTTGGGCACATCTGCTCATCAATTGATAAGCATGCTTCGTAAGGTACTGATTGATAGCGATTCAGAAGATGGTCAATTATCGGTCGAATCTTATATAGGCGATCATGCGTTGTATGCTCTTTAGGTACTATTTTGGAATTATCGTTGAAATGTAGATTTCTCTTTATTATTTCGAATTGCTTCTGAGACATGGTATTCTTTATAATGTCGGTACCAATTGTGTTAGACCAATAACTTCTCATATTAGGCATATGGATCACAGACACAAGGACACAAATGCCTATGTACCTTTTTACATCTGTTTCGTGTAGACATAGAGGATGATTTGGAGCTGATTGCACAGAGAATAAGTTTGACTGTTCTACAATAATCTTGAGAAGGTCTTCGTCAGAAAAGTAATTGAAAAACTGGTATGGAGTTTCCAGATCGCAAAATTTTGCTGGAAGTTTGTCATTACCTTTGAATATAACAGATTCTTCTTGCATTATCAGGTTGCCTTCCTTCCATTCCAGTTTCGACAAAACTTCTCTAATTCTTTTCTGCTCCTCAGCAGATTTCTTTTTTTGTGCTTTTTCGTCATCATTTATTTCCTCAGTATTGCGTTTTCGAGTTGTAGCTGATTGATTGAGCCTGATTTTATCGGCATTATGTTGCGGTGTTCCATCGGACAAAATATTTAGCTGTGTGCTTTCACGCAACACATTTTGATATTTATTTGGTTGCGAAACTAAACATGCGGCGTCATTGTCTGCTGATAATTGTTCAGAAACTTGAAGTACAGTGCTATTATCAAATTGTCTGCTATCAAGTCGGAGTGCATCTGATGAAAAATCAGGCAAAATTATCATAGGCATTTTGTCTAAATCAAGAATATCGTTCTCGTCAGCATCGTCATCATGGATTGGTGATATGTCCTCAAAGTCGTCATCATCGTCAGAAAATTCTGCTCCATCTTCGCTGACTTCTGACAAATGGTCTGCCAAATACTGAAGTTCTTCTTCGCTCAGTGGTCTTTCTTTTGACGAGTTTTCCTGTAGAAAAATGAGAAAATTCAAATTCTCTGATGACACTCCAAAGCGCGCTGTTGCAGATATGCTACAGTGTTTTAAAACACCCGCCTGAATATTTTATCCCGAAACGGGAATTGTAGCATATATGCAACGTTCATTTGGAAAGGAGTAAAGATCCTTTACTGAATGTATTTGGTAACGCTAATATAATTTGGATACTACTTACCATATTCTAGGCCACAACAATTTTTTCACGTCGCTGCCCAATAAAATATTATCACAAAAAGGAGTAAAAGTAGCCGTAGCATATATGCTACATTACGCATTTAAAACTTATCTATTTTTCGTCCTGCGGTAGCCTAATTAATCCAGCTGGAGTATACATTCTCTTATGGGGATTTCACATAGATGTCAGGTTTGTTTGCATCCAAGTGTATGATCTAACTCAATTGATGACGGGTACTAAATCAGCATATTGTAGTTGTATAGTAAATACTTATATGTCATGTACTAAACCTAATATCCCTTTCCTGCAGGTTTACTAGCTTTGCAGTGACGATGGCTTACCTGCAGTTGGGAGAAGCGTGTGGTCATGACATCCTCTACTTCTTCTATTGCTTCTTCTCGGTCATTGGGATATTAGTGGCGATTTTCATATATCCAGAAGGCACAAACAGGAGCAGTTTAGACATCTTTACGGAACTGAAGAACCAACCGCATATTTACAGGCTTGACAGAAACGAACTAATATTTAGATCACAGAGACGGTAATCTTTTGAAACCAAACCGGAACATATTGAGATCTGTTGGAAGTCCAAGCACTCGTACACTTGCCACGAAAACATTACATACTAGTATTGACTTAGGGCCGGTTGTACAATGCAAGCTTAAGCTTCGGCTTAAGGTAAGCCGACGTTAAATCACGTCAGTTGCAAAATGTCCGTTTTACAATGCTGGCTTAACCCCCCACTCCAAGCTTAACACGAGCTTACGTAAGCCGATGCTCAACGCGAGCTTAGCTGAGGTTTAAACCTAACCTGATATAAAGATGACATGATTTGTCAAGGATGAACCTTCAAATTGCTTGTCACTTTATTAGGTCAAATTTTTTGGAAGATTTGTGTCTAACTTAACAAAGAGAGTGAGTGAATGAAAGAGCAGAGACAAAAACGGTTGTTGCCAAAATTTGACACAAAATGTCATAAATGCCTAACCAAAAAAAGTAATTTTTCAGATCATTATGTCAGTACGTATTAGGTCTGTTTTTACAGCAATCACAAACTAGTCAGCGTCAATTTGATTGGCAAGTACTAGTCAGAAATAGTTTGACAACTGCAATGGGGAATACTGATTGGCTCTGACTGGTTTGTGATTCACTGTAAAAACAGACCTATTGCTTCATTGATGCCAACTGTAGTGAATTTCATTATCAACCAGGTTTAGCTAAGCCGACGATTGTACAACGGGTGTCGACTTTCAGCCTGAGCTTAGCTAAGCTTAGGCTTAATAAAGCTCGTGCTAAACCCGCATTTGTACAACCGGCCCTTAGTAGTGCAAACACTTCAATGTCCGATACAACTTTTTAGTACGAAAAAACGGATTTTCAGTGCGAACCAGGTGACAGATATCTGGTTTATGATTAAGACTGAATATCCTGCCCAGTTAGGAAAATCAGAGGACATGTTACATGACGTCCTTATTTATCTTTGTTCTTATTTTTAATTCTACGCAGTATCAAGTCACAAGTGCAGTTCGGTTTATTTTTAGCGGTAAGGTTGTCAATATGATGAAGTAACTAGCCATGCTTTTTTGTAGCTAAAAATAAAAATTAACATTGTTTTGTCTTTCCTTTTTCGACATCATTTATGTTCAGTTAAGAAACTTACTGTCTTAAAAACTGGCTCAAATCCTGATGCTCGTTTGGTACGTTCTCGAGTTGTAGCTGTTACAAAAAAATAATTGAAATGCTGAAACCACATTTCAAACCAGACTGGAATAGGATTACTTGCATTTTAATGCCTTTCGACTCTGAAGGGATATCCACCAGTCTCTAAGAGGATTCTTAGTCCTCGCTGGCCTCAGCATCTGCAATTTCTATGCAACCGAAACAAGCAAGACAATGGAAATGAGTTAGGTAATGAAGAACACTTCAAGTCCGCGGCAGACGAAACGGCAGTGGCATCTGACGTCATCATTCTTTTCTCAGAAGTTCTACTTTGGGCCGTATTCATAGTCGTCCCTCAAGTGTGTACTTGAGGGTACTTCACGAAAGCAAGTGCTTCCTCATGGCTACATAGTCCTGTGTCAAAAATAAACCAAATAACATTTTCTTAATGTATTGTGTAAGACTTTCGCGGCCATGATTCGATGAACTGTTGGTTCTTGGGCTGTTCGGCCGGGGATTTCACGCTTCGCTGCTTAAAGATTCACAAACAGGAGTGGTCGGCATCCTGAGAAGCTGATGTCGCCTGTTCAGCGTGTTCCGAGAAACTGAGACCGCGTCACAGGTTTGGCACTTATACAGGGTGGGCCAATAGTGCGTGGTCGGAGGATTGTGGGATTACTAAAAACTATTTCAAAAATCTGTCACTTGATCATGGTAGGGACCCTTACGGGCTATAACGTTAAAATATTTTCACTTAAATTTTTATCAAACATTTTTTTAAATGGAACCCCCTATATATTATTGCATATTTGGATTCCTTGGTCAATTCTAGTGTGACTTTATCTATCACACATCGAACTTTAAACGAACCATTTATTCGCAAATCACCATTTTTTGTATAAGTAGGTATCAGACAAAAATTGAATATCGCAGCGATTATAAAACCTGGAAGGCCGTGACTTTGCGGTACGACAGCATGAAATGCGTCACCTTGAGTCAGACGGCTAAATTTGAATTCTTTTTGTACTTGGAGAAATCGGTAGATTAATTAAGGAAACTTCAATCACAGATAACTTGATTTTTTCAAATGGGAATGACTATGTTGGTTTAAAGAATCAAATGTAAAATTTGATTACCTTTCTAACGATATAGCAGTCTGGATATCAATCTTTTTTGGTTTTCATTTTATTTCAAATTATCAGTCAAATCGGTGTTTTTCAATTTTCCTGCGTGCAAGCGACCTAGCAGGCCATGAAAAATAAACAAAAGCTCGTTAATATGGAAGAAACTAACTGACTTAGTAGAAAGATGCAAACTAACTAGAGCAACGAGGCAAGATTATGAAAGTTCCTTACAACATATTAGCTCTAACCGGATACAGCAGCGGCAAGATATCTAATGTCAATGAGTAGCTGGGGTATGACAGAAGTGTTTGTTTTTCACAGCCTACTAGCTATTGAGGTCTACTAGAGCTTGGCAACTTTCCAAAACGATTAAAAATTTTGATCCAAAAGGAAAACTACCAGCAATTTTTGCTTACAGTCTAACATTTTTAGAATGAAATTTCACATTTAATGGGATAAAAAAATTAGTCATTTCCGTTTATTTAAGTCAAAAGTGAAGATATCTCCAACTGGAGCATTCTGAACATCTATTGAAATAATTGCTAGAATATTTTAATTACGCTATGTTGTAATTGTGATTATTTCATGTAGTTTTCTGCAAACTAAATTATGTTTTACAATTCAAAAAGACTGCAAATCAAGTTTCATTTTCCTCGATTTTGCCAATAAGTAGAAGTACCTACTGAAGAATTTGATGGGTTCCAGAGGTATCTTTACTTTTACTTACGGAGAAGGCTACCTTTTTATAGCATTAAATGTGAAAATTTATTCAGAAGACATAGATATTCTACTGCCAGCAACAATCACTAGTAGTTTCCCTTTAATTAAATATTTTTTTACTGACTTTAGAAATTGGCTAATAGCTAGTATGCTGTGAAAAATGAGTGTTCTTGGTACCACTATTGTTTCTGGTTAGAGCTAATATGTTGTAAGGAATTTTCATAATCTTGCCTCGTTGCTCTAGTTAGTTTGCATCTTTCTACTGAGTTAGTTGCTTTCTTCCATATTAACGAGCTTTTGTTTATTTTTCATGACCTGCTAGGTTGCTTGCATGCAGGAAAATTGAAAAACACCGATTTGACTGGAAATTTGAAATAAAATTAAAACCAAAAAAGATTGATATCAAGAATGCTATATCGTTAGAAAGGTAATTAAATTCTACATTTGATTCTTTAAACCAAAATGAGTATTCCTATTTGAAAAAATCAAGTTATCTGTGATTGAAGTTTCCTTAATTTATCCACTGATTTTTCCAAGTACAAAAAGAATTCAAATTTAGCCGTCTGACTTAAGGTGACGCATTTCATGCTTAGTCGTACCGCAAAGTCAAGGCCTTCTAAGTTTTATAATCGCTGCGATATTCAATTTTTTTCTGATACCTACTTATACCAAAAATGGCGATTTGCGCCTAAACGGTTCGTTTAAAGTTCCATGTGTGATACATAAAGTGGTTACCGCTTTCTTGGGGTGCATGCTTAGCTACTACAGATTTTTCTGTCTGACCTAATCGACAGTTTGATTTGTGTTCCGAAATTCTAGTTTGTAGGTACCGATCTCTGTGTTATTCCGATGATTACACTTCCACAAGTACAGGGTGTCCCATTTCTGGCGCTTTTACGGGGTATCTCGGTTATTTTTGAAGATAGAAAGTTGCGGTTTTCGCAACAGTGTGCTACTTTTTCGTGGAAATAAAGTTTCCGTCAAAAAAATTATCATGGCCCTCTTGGTTTTCGAGATACAGGGTGAAATCGGAAACTATCGATTTTGGGACCACCCTCGTATCTCCGTTGTCTTTTACCTTATTGAAAAGTTTAAGTGAGGGTCTTATAGAATTTTTTCTGTAGAATCCAGTGGTGTAGCTTGATTTTTTCTTGCTCTTACCATTTTTCAGTTATGAAGCAAATATATATTTTCTTAAACAAAACACCATGTATATTATTTTTGAAGTCAATCGAAAATAATTCAATATCTTCAAAAATATAAATTATTATTAAGCTGTCTTGAAAATTGCGCTCAAAATATGATTTTTTCATTTTTTACTTTATTTGTAGCAGTAGGCCATGGTTAGTCAACTATAAATAATAAGCATCTAAGCAGTTATTACGCTACAAGGGACATGCTACTGAAATTCAAAAAAGCATAATCAAAATACCTTTTTTTTAAATAATAGTGTCTCATTAATGTAATGATTGTGTTATTATAATATTGAGTAGATAGTGGGCTATGACTCATCTATTAAAAACAAAAAAGCAAATCTTTAAAAAATTTGCGAGACTGTCAGTTTTTATTTATATTTTTATTAAATATAGCTCTGTTCTTTTTGTGTTTTTATTTCAATTATTGTGTATTTTCTATAATAAGGGCAGCTTAAATACCCATAGAGGCAGCAACCGTTTCCAAATATATTTGCTCATCTAAAAATAAATATAGTTAGGTACGGATCCTTTATTCAGCCACGCCCTAAAACTTGTTTCAAGGAGAATAGGGAGCAAAGGGAAACAAACGTATTAGGTTACATAGAAGCAACGCCTTCATCATCTTGTAAGCACATAGAAGAAGCTGTAGGTGTACCAAAATCAACTCCAGCAAAAATTCTAAAAAAAATACAATTAGCATCCATACAAGTCTAAGATACTTCAACATTTGCAAAGAATCCAAGTTTGGGAATATTTAATCGCCATAACACGAAGGAGAACAATAATTATTTTAAATGCCATTAAAAGAATAAGAAATTGTGCCATAGATTTGCATTCGAGAAAAGAGTCTCCAACTTGAACCAACATCTCTCAAAGCTCCTCGATGTTTTTAGTTTTCATTTTGATTCAAATTCAAATTTAATATTGTGTTCATATTCTTCAGATATATTGTTGTTTGGTTTTAAGTAATGTAATAATGGTCTTCAATAAGTAATATTTATTGAACATTATCACAAATAGTAGTTAATATACAGGGTAAGTTTTTAGTACCGGCTCGGTCGATAACTCCACTACTATAGAAGATAGCGAAAAAAGTTGTATATAAGAGTTGTAGTCACGGATATGCTGCTTGCTCAGAAAATATTTGGATTTGTACAGGGTGATCCATAACTACGTGGTGATGCAAACATGCATTTTTTTAAATGAGACACCCTATATATTATTCCACACTCAAATTCTACTAATGATTTCCATTCTTCCAACATAGGGTTTTGTTACATTATACAGGGTATTTCAAAAGTTATGACCATTTTTATATTCAAATCGCGGTCAAATGAACGTACTGTATATCAAAAAGTAATAAATCAAAAATTATTTTTTTTTACACGAAAATATTAAAAATGTCCTCTAGTTTTAAAATCGGCTACAAAAGAAGCCCATGACGCATATTCGTATACAGGGTGATGTAGAATGCAGAATCCAAATTTTCTCTTTTTTTTAAATGTAACCCCCAATATTTTATTATCTCAAAGAATTTATCTCAATATGCTCTTTCATCTTTGTATAGCACTTGTTGTACCTACGTCCATCAACTTCCGAGATATTTCGATTTTTCGGTAAATTTAAAATGTAGCTTCTATTTGTGTACTGAAATTTATTTATTTTGAGAAAACTCTATCTAATTTGTTTTTTGTTTAACGAACAGCTAAATTATAAGGTCATGATACTATTTGATGAAGTCAAAACCCTAAATTATCGAAATAATAGAGTCATGCTGAGGAAACAATTTTGTAGGCGTCATGCATAATTATCAAGCTGATTTATCAGGTGTGCTTTGAAAAATTGACAGTTTTCATAACCTGCTCGATAATTCCGTACTGTGTGAAAAACCAGCTTTAAAAATTAATTTTTCCTTTGAGGGTATTTTGGAGAATCTTTGAGAAATTGTCTACTTTCCTCTAGAATATATCAACTATGAACAGCAATATCCAGAACGGAGGCAGTCTAAACCTAATGCGTTCGAAAGATTGAAGAATCGTTTTATTTGGACTATGTCGTTTGATATTTCATAGCCTCCCTGATACATCTGCTTGATAATTTTGCATGACGTCTATAAAATTGTTTCCTCAGCACACTTGACTTATATTATATCGTTAATTCAGTGTTTTGACTGGATTAAGTATTATTATGGCCTTATATTTTAGTGGCTTGTTAAGTAAAAACCAAATGTGATAGGATTTTCTCAAAATAAATAAATTTTAGTAAACAAATAGAAAGTATATTTAAAGTTTGTAGAAAAATCGAAATATCTCAGAAACGGATGAATGCAACCATAACAAGTGCTATACAAAGATGAAAGAGCGTATTAAAAGCGACTCTTGGTATAATAAAATATTGGGGGTTATATTTAAAAAAAGAGAGAAAATCTAGATTTTGCATTCTACATCACCCGGTATACAAATATGCGTCACGGGTTTCTTTAACAGCAGATTTTAAAACTGCATGATATTTCTAATCTTCCCTTGTAAAAAAATAATGTTTGATTCATCACTTTTTGATATACAGTACGTTCATTTGACCGTGATTTGGATATAAATATGGCCATAATTTTTAAAATACCCTGTATAATGTAAGAACACCCTATATTGAAATAACAGAAATTATTAGCAGAATTTGAATATGCGATAATATATAGGGTGTCTCATTTAAAAAAATGCATGTTTGCATCACCACGTAGTTATGGATCACCCCGTATAAATCTAAATATTTTCTGAGCAAGTAGCATATTCGTGGCTACAACTTTTATATACAACTTTTTTCGCTATCTTCTACAGTAGTGGCGTTATCGACCGAGCCGGTACTAAAAACTCACCCTGTATATTATAATAATGGACTTCAATAAGTAATGTTTATTGAACATTATCACAAATAGTAGTTAATAGCGTATTAAATACAATTAAATAATTGAGTTTAAGAGTATTGAGTATCTTGTATCTTAATAATTGTTTACGTATTGTTTTTAATAGATTAGTCATGGCCTACTGCTACAAATAAAGTAAAAAACTAAAAAATCAAATTTTGAGCGTAATTTTCAAAATAACTTAATACTAATATATTATATTTTTGAAAAGCTTGAATTATTTCCGACTGACTTCAAAAATAATATACAAGGTGTTCCATTTAAAAAAATATATGTTTGCTTCATAACAAAAATGGTGAGAGCAAGAAAAAATCAAGCTACACGACTGGATTCTAAAGAAAAAATCCTATAAGGCTCATTTTAAACTTTTTCAATAGCATAAAAGGCAACCGAGTTACGAGGGTGGTCCCAAAATCGATAGTTTCCGATTTCACCCTGTATCTCAAAAACCAAGAGGGCCATGATAATTTTGTTGACGGCATCTTTAGCTTCACAAAAAAGTAGGGTACTGTCGCGAAAACCGTAACTCTCTATCTTTAATAATAACCGAGATACCCCGTAAAAGTGCCCAAAATGGGACACCCTGTACATGGTATCCGATAAATCCTTGATGCAATCCACGGATCCCTTTTGTCCTTTGCCGATCTTAAATGCTGTTGAGAAGTCTAATGCGTAAGTTTTATGAGTTACGTGACATGATATCAAGAAAAAATTTAATAATTCTGTATATAGTCCTTGTTGGATCTACTATCAGATACTGTATTCCTGTTTGGGGTGCAGCCTTCAAATCAACAATTTCATTCCTCAAAATATTATGCTAAAGATAATCTTGGGAAAAATGAACTCTGTCCAAATAAAGAACTATTCAGAGAATCTAATTACTAAATGTACATTTGTTATATGTTTACAGCTGTTTAAGTAGAACCTTTCATGATCAAAATGAGTTTACCGTCAGCTATAATATGGGAGATACCCGGTTGAAAATTAACCTTGATTTTGAAACAGAACTTACTCATAAAAGTGTTATACAACACTCTTCACATATTATGGGCCCAAATTTTTCAATAAGCTTTCAAAAAAAATTAAATTGATTTAAAAAAGAAATTAAAACATTCATCCAAAACAATGAAGAAAAATCCAACATTTAACTTTACACGAATTCCTGTATATTTTCTGAAACACTACTCCTTGGCCGTTTCGTTTACTACTTCCTCAAAGGTTAGTAAATATAGTTAGTATAAATTAGTAATTTTGTTTTTGTATCTTAATTTTTAAGTTATATGTACTTAATTAATATACAATACATGGTATGCGGGCTTGAGCAATACCACTGACTATTAAGTTTTAATAGTCGGTGAGCAATACACTATTATGAAACAGACGCCCAAGCCTAATGCGATAGTTGTATTAGTTCAATCCCCACTTGACCTATGTGATATTGACTTGCACGATATTGCATGTCATTATTATATTATTTTATATGGAATATTATTCTTAATTGTAAATGTAATGCGATAAAAAGTGAACAGTAAACAAAACAAAACAATTTTCCCAGTTGTTTTGTATATTGTTCTAATACTTGCCTTCCATAGTAACATCACAATTCTGTCTGTGACCCTGAGAATATAAGGTAAGGAGAGCTTTGGCTACTGGTGGCAGTTGTGGTTGCTTTTCTACTCTATCAGCTCGCATAGATCTTGTTATTTGCTTTTCTGAGTGGCCTTCAACACATCGTTCAGATTTTCTAGCTCGGCGCCTAGTTTAGCTGGTTCATACACTCTTCTTGTTCATTCTGTCAGTGTTTTGATGATTCCAAACGTCTAGCATGGATGGTGGTTCGAGCTGCTGTAGAAATACCGATCGGTGTGCCTTCGTTTCCTGTATACTGTGCGTCCCAAGATTGATCCTTTTCCAGTTAATAGCACATCGAGGAAAGCCAGATTTTTGTTTTCCTCCACTTCCATCGTAAACTGGATGTTTGGATGTAGACTGTTTAGGTGTTGTAGGAATTCCACTAACCTGTCATTTGTTTAATGTAGTAGAAGCAATCAAAACTAACAAAACAACAACTTACTTACTTCAAAATTAACTTACAAAATCGCCTTGATTGTTGTTTCAACATGATATTTCGCTGTATGGGTGTCCCTCAGGTAAGCTGTCAGGCTCCCGCACATTCGTATAATTGAGTGATCCTCAAGTCACTTTCAAACGACTGAGAAACACAAAACAGCACCTCAGTGTTAAGAAACCCTTAAGTGGTAGCTATGACCCCTTGTCTTTCTAGCTTAAGTATCTGTCAACAACGGTTGCTTTATCTGGCCTTCATTGTTCAACAGAAATCTATAACAAATACATAGTGCAGTGCCTAGAACCCAACTTTTCGCGGTTACCAATATTGTGTTACCTGTGTGGCAATAACATTGACAACTCACAGAGACAGACAATAATAGTGGAGTGACACTGTAAGTAGTTAAAAGTATGAGAGTGATACTTAACAGTGATTTCCACCACTCGTAGTTAACTTTTGGCTTAACTAACTAACAATTGGTGTTTAGCTAAAGCTAAAAGTTTTGTGTCTTTGCACCGTAGTATTAATATTGAGTTAGTAAATAACGAGGACCAATAACTTTTTTTTTGAGGAGGTTGGTCTTTGCTGAAAATTCCATGTCACTGTTGTTGGCGGCTGTTAAATATAACCGTATATTTTAGCTGTGACCGTTAGACTTGTGGTCTTGATATGGTCTTGATCAGAAAGGTTCGGATCGTTTTTAACGTTTTGGTTTCATATCATTTATATAAATCATTTGTATACTAAATTCAATAATCCTAACGACTTGCATGTCATCCTCATCGATTCCATCTATGTTCATTGATATCTGTTTCTAATGATCTATTCCGATTCATACTTGCTGATAGAAATGAGATGTAACATTTTTGGAACCCCCATCCACAACAATAACCATAACCAAACAAAACAAACTTTTCTTCGTTCCAGAAAAGGGAGTGACTTTTATCTGTGACTTTACAATAGAACATGTTTTAATGTCCGATTCAACTATGGCTTATAGGTAACCTTTTTTATTTTTCGACATTTGACGTCACGTTTGAATACTCTAAATTGTCCGTGAAAGGGAAATGTAGAATTTACTATGTTACAAGTGACCAAATGCGTGGGAGACTCTAGAAACCAAATGTATTGATGCCATTATGACCAAGTAGGTGAGGGTAACACCGACGTTGAAGACAGGGATTGAACAGATGTAAAGCTGGAGAGGCCAGTGTATGAGAGCCAAGTGTCAAAATTTTATGATATATCGTCAGCCAATACCTTTATATAAAATAGAATCTTCAAGGGTGGTCTTTATTTGTACTTATGTATGAATAAATAATAATTATTAGTAGTTAAGCTGTAGTTAACTGCAGCAGTGCGAAGGAATTTATTGGATAATTTACAATAACTTTTGAAATACCCTGTCTAATGTTTCAATACCTTAAATTGTAAGAACAGGAATTATTAGTAGAATCGAAATATTGGATAATATATCTCATTTAAAAAATGTATGTTTTGCATCATCACGTAGTTATGAATTACCCTGTATAAATCAAAATATTTTCTAAGCAAAGAGCATATCCTTTGCTACATCTGTAATATACAATTTTTTTCGCTATCTTCTGCTGTAGTGGAGTTATGGACCATTCCGGTCTAAAAACTCACCCTGTATGAATCAGATGAAAACGCAAAATACGTATGAGTATATCAGCGAAGCATGTGGCTGCAAAAGCTCGCTGCTGTATATGTTGCTTAACAAATATTTTATGTAATTACTCGTCCTTTTGTAGTCAGATTGTTATCAAATAGACAATATTAATATGCAACTTATCCAACTGCGGCTGTCATAAACAATCGGAATATATTATATCACATATATTTTCACAGCTTTGTTTACAACAAAATGTACATATATATATGCCATACGGCATACATTTTGATTAGTTTGTAAATACTAAATGAGATCTCGCATCTCTGGATTGATTACGAATCTGCGATACATATATTCAATTACGATATTGCCAATTCAATCAGGTATGAAGGTATTGACACATCATGCCATTTTCGCCGCTGTTGGATTTCACGCTATTTTTAAAATTGTAACCTCTCTTCCATGAACGACTACCCTCAGAGTAATAACACAGCGTATCACACAATCAGCAAAATTTATTTATTTAGCGTATGGCATACAACACATCATTAAAATAAGAAAGAAAGAAAAATTAAATTTGACTTTCAACAAACGAAAGGACATAGAATATTACAAACAATCATTTAATGTTTTAATGTAGTTAATGGAGTTTTCCGTTACATTCAGGGACTCATTGAATCTTCCATTGAAGCATCTTAGAGGGCATTCTTCAATGATGTGGCGGATGGTCTGCCGTGGATCTCCACAATCACATTGTGGATTGGGAACTTTACCCCATTTATGAAGAGTATCAGCACATACCCCATGGCTCGTTCTGATTCTATTCAACGTTGTCCATATTTTCCTCGGTAATTCCATTCCTTGTGGCTTTGTGACTATGCATGGCATTTGTTGGATTTCGTACGGCGCATTATTTTCCCAGTGTGTTTCCAGGCGCCAGCGATATCAAAGTTTTCTTGAAATAGGGAGTTGGCTTTTATTATTGGAGGGTGTCTGGAGTGAAATCTGTTTATTTTTATGTTATTTATGTCAAGATGGATCGGTAGAAGATGATTATTCTGGATTTATTTGAAATCTCTGAGAAGAGCCGCTTCTCTTCGTAAATATGAGGGTGGGATATGGCTGAGGACTGGAAGCCAGTATGTTGGTGTTGACTTCAATGTACCCGAAATAATTCGCATTGTCTGGTTAAGCTGGACATCAACAAGTTTACAGTGTTTGCTGTTGAGCCAGACCGTGGCTGCGTATTCCGCTGCTGAGTAGACAAGTCCAAGAGCAGATGATGTTAAGACTGATGCAGAGGACCCCCATGTAGATCTACATAACTTTTGGATGATGTTATTTCTTGTTTTCACCTTTTCTGCTGTCTTTAAGAGATGGTGAGCAAAATATCTGAGGTTGTATGCGCGCATTCTGCCATTTTGGATTAGAATCTGTAAAAAGAGGCATATACGTCGGTGGACCCCTTTGATGGAAGATCGACGCTCGTATTTGCTGAGGTAAAATGCATAGGCGTACGCTGTGAGATTTTGAGGATGGTTAAACAATGTGCTGGAGGCGTGTGCTGCTAAACATTGCAGAAGTAAATATACTACTCGTCTAGAAAAAAAGGCATATTTGCATTGAAAATTTGTATACAGCTTGGCAGTAGTATCTTTAGTATACATGTAACACTTTTTGTTCATTTAGACGCTATTTAACTACATGGCGCCTCTAAAAAACTCTAGACGTGTAAAAACAGAGCATGGCTTTTTGTCGATTCAAAAACGATTATATCTGTGGCGGGAGACCAGTTGGTTGTATAAAAGATATGAAATGGTGGTGTAACGATGCTTCCTAACAACAGCCCCAGTTTACGCAGTTAAGCCCCTTTAAACGGAGGTCGGATTGTAGGTCAACCAGAACGTGGTGCTTCTTTCAGGGCAATTCCTGTAGCCATGGGGCGTAGCGCGGCTACAGTTGTAGCAGCATGGTGCGCATGGATCGCAGAAGAGCGAATACAGCGAGCTAGAGGGTCTGGACTACGTAGAAGAACTAAAGAACGGCAACATCGTCATAACTGGCCCTTCGAGAAAATATGCGATCCATTCGAGCTGTTGCTGACGCTTGGAGGTCCATTCGAATCCGCACGGTGTACCACAGATTGAGTGAATGGGTTTAAGATCATATGGTCCACATCTAGTGCTTCTACTCACTGCAAATCATCGAATGCAGTGAGCTAGAGGGTCTGGAGTACGTAGAAGAACTAAATAACGGCAACATCGTCATAACTGGCCCTTCGAGAAAATATGCAATCCATTCGTGCTGTTTCTGAGGCTTGGAGGTCCATTCGAATCCGCGCGGTGTACCACAGATTGAGTGAATGGATTTAGGGTCATATGGTCCGCATCTAGTGCTTTTACTCACTGCAAATCATTGTCGCCAACAGTTGTATTGGTGCCAAGAACACCGAGAATGGCATGCATCAGACGGCCTCCTTCGACGAGTCCAGGTTTTGTCTGGGGGCACATGACGCACGCCAATGCGTAAGACGACGACGGGGTGAACGACGTGATCTCCAGTTTGCTGTTCAGCGCCATGTACACCGTTCTATTGGTTTGATGGTTTGGTGTGTCACTACATTCAACAGCAAGTCACCTTTACTTGTGATTGGTGACACAATGACTGTGAATGAGGTGTTAGAACCATTTGCCGTTCCATATGTCCGAGGCCTCGAAGGAGGTTTCTTCCAGCAAGATAGTGCACGTCCTCATATTGCGAGGGTATCGATGAGGTTCCTACAGGAAGCTGAAGTCAGCTTCCACGATCCGATTTATCGCCAAATGAAGAAGTATGGGATTGGATGGGTCGCTGCATATGCGATTTACCCAATCCTCCTACCACGCTGGATGAACTGGAGCATGCTGTGAGGGCAGCTTGAGAGGATGTACCTCTATAAAAATAGAGTTTATCAACAACCAGATTACGAGCACGCCACTCAGGCTAGAGGAGTGCATTTCGTAAACATGGAGAGCCCACCCTTTATTGATCTGTTGTATTCTTTGTAAGCTAATTATAACAAATGATTTCGTTTATTATTGTCTTTAGTCCTACCGCATTTCATCAACCGCAACCCTTCCTTTCTCAGTGTTCGGATTTCACTTGCGAGTAGTATAGTACCTATAATTGCAGAAAAAGTCTTTTTAGATATCCGAATATTTGTTTAGTAATTACTAAACAAAGAGTGGGAGTTCACTAAAAAGTCAGTAGTATTTTTGGTCAAATTAACTTAGAAGTGTTACAGACTAAACATCACCATTTGACTCTACCATCTATCAAATCAGCTCAATCAAGTGAATACATACCTTGCCTCTAATTTCCTTTATACTATTACTGCCATCTATTATGTATTGGGTAAAGGTTTTGTTCCATTTTTTTGTTGATTAGGCATTTATAGAGAAGAGAATCTTGAGCCCTTAAGGTCATTCTTTCTGTGTTTTATTTATTTGGGTAGTTCAAGCTGTGATTCGATTCCTAATGAAACTAGACTTCTTTCTGGGTTCCGGAACTCCCAATGATATTTGATTAATTATTTATTGGTTCAGTTTTAAAAAGGACAGTTTCACTACAGATACCTAATAAAATATCTTAAAAATGTAAAAACTAGTGAAAATACCACCAACTTGCAAAAAGCATTTTAAGGATCCGTTTCTCAATGTCCAATTAAAAAGTGTCAGATAGGTAGCTGTCAGTTGGCGTGTCTATGGATATTAACTGTCAGATAAGATTTACGTGAATTCGTAAGTTCAACCTTCAATTGTTTAAACAATTTATCTAACAGTTAACCGTTAACTTTCAGATAAATATTTAACTTGACATTGAGAAAGCGGCCCTAAGCAGTTAAACTTTTTAAATATGCAAATTTTCGATTATCCATCTATACTTTGTCTTCAAGTATCGCACTGATGTTGGTATCGATACTTTTTGTTATTTTTGCATCCCTGCCTAGACTTCTAATTCATAATGGCGTCGTCAAAGTCAACTTCGATAGGAACCGTTTTTATACAGGGTGTCTCATAAGTTGGGACTTTTTTTCATACAGCGGAGAGTACTCGCCAAAATGAGTGTTTTTTCCCAGTAACATATAAACGAAATATTTAGAGAAATCGAGATACTGACCATTAAAGAAATTCTCAATTCTATGTCCATCCCTGGGCAATGGCTCACCATGTCATAATATCACAACAAACAAGGCAGCGCTAGGGGTGCCGAACTGCCGATGCCGGTGAGAAAAACAGGCAGTTATCGTTGCTGTTGCTACATCTGCCGATCGGACTTTGAAAACAACAACAATGGTGCATGCTTATAATAATAATGAACTGGTGGACATGATTTTAATGTACGGCGAGTGTGGTCAAAATACCGCTGGGGCTTCGCGAGTGTATGCCGATCGTTTCACTAACCGTACTCACCCTGCACCTCGTCGATTTGTCTGGCTTGTGCAAAGAGCTAGAGACACAGGATGTCTGAATCCACATCGTGGTGGACACGCTGGAAGCCCTCGACAACATCGTATGGTCCAAATTGAAGAAGACATCGTAAATAGTACTTTTACCTATAAGACGCCTGTGACAGGACCGTAGTTACAACTTCCGTAGCAACCAAATAGTAAGTACTTGCTTGAATTTTTTTTCCTGTTTTGCTGCTGATTCACTGTGCATTAGCTTTGCCGTTTCAAGGGCCGTTGCTTCTAAAGAGGAAAGTCCCAACTTTTAGAACACCCTGTATAGGAAATCCTCAGAGATATTCTGCTGATTGTTTAGTATGCTGTGTTGACGAGTTGACACTGGACTGCTATATCAGCAAGCGAAAAGCACACTCGCTCACCTGAAAAGCCGTATTAGGTATGGAAAACATCTTCGGATCCTAGCCAGGTATGGATGGTTAGATATCCAAGGCTGGGTGCGCGAAGCGGCGCGGCACGGCCCTCTCATGCCTCGTTATCACGCATGAACGCATCCCTAAACTGTGCATCTGGGAACGAAAATTCGGTATCCAAATTATCTCGGCCGACGTGCATCTGCGGGGAAAAATATACCAGGTTCCTGGATGCCAGCGCCTATCCATTTTCGGGAGTGGTATGCTAATGCTCCAAGCCAGTCGAACGATCTTCGTTATACAGGGTGTCTGTACATTCATAAAAAGAGTAACAGAAATCACAATAACTCACGTACCACAGAATGCCATATCCTAAGGGTACGTCCAAGATGCACGCTGGTTTTCTGAGTCAGACAGTCAACGCCGATCGCCGCCGAGTCTGCGTGCCTATCGTCCCATGTCGCAAAGCGGGACTGGCCATAATGCACCTGCGCGCCGACCTTCTGCGTACTGCCAGTCTGACTCAGATCTATACCAGAATGATTTGTTCATTCTGGTTTCAGACAACCTGCCGGTTATGCTGTATTTTTAATTCTTTTAGCGTTTCAACGATGAATAACGAGGAGTTGATCTCAAAAGTTCATCTTAATCCTCCAATATTTTTTCCAAAATAAAATAAAATGTATCTGGACTCATTCTGAAACATTCAAAAAATCTGACTCCGTCGGCAAGTAATTGCGGAAATAGGTGTTTGTACTCCCCGTAAATACTTCTTAATTTATTTATATGGTGAACTCCACTTCTTATTGGTTTTAACTTCATTGTAGCATTCTCACTAAGCAGCAATAAAGCTGCAACCTGTTTTCTTGTAAGGTCCATGGTACACTGCTGTTTTGTTGGCAAGTTCTGTCTGCTTTTACCAGCGTGCATCTTGGACGTACCCTTCTGGTATAAATCTGAGTCACACTGCCAGTACGCAGGAGGTTGGCGCGCAGGTGCATTATGGCCAGTCCCGCTTTGCGACAAGGGACGATAGGCACGCAGAGTCGGCGGTGATCGGCGCTAACTGTCTGACTCAGAAAACCAGCGTGCATCTTGGACGTACCCTACGCAACAGATTTACAGGTAGTTAGACGTCACTTCACACATAAGATAAATAAATACACATTTTTTCCAAAGCAAACGAACATAGGACACTAGAAACGGACAAACAAAATCTGTACACCATTCTCCCTCTCTTGTTCATACCACGCAGCAGATAGATGCACACAATCACAACAAAAAAAAGATAAACACCTGGTCGCAGAAACCATATAGTTACATGTTACATAAGACCACATTGATAAACAGTCATACACCTGACTGCAAGATGGCCAACTCTTACCAGAAAAGCGAGGTTTCATGCTTGCTATCCAGGCTCGAACTGAACTGATAGTAAAGCACGAGCGATGTCGAACTACAGTTCTCAAAACTATTGATAATATTTGTGTCGGCAATACTCTAGTTCCGACCTAATGTATTTTACGAGTTCACAACATGTCTGTTAAGAAATTGTGACTATGATGATGATCCAGGCTCGCAACAATCCAGGCTCGCTAACTATAAATGCATCGGACGCAGATAGCTGATAAGATAGCTTAGCCTTTAACAGGTTGAAGAGAGGACACAGTATGCCCTACCTCCTAGTTCCATTCTTTTGACCACGCATTCGACAGGATTGCCAGGTAGCAATTTTTCGTCAAAGTGCCGATCTCAAAATCGAGTAAGCGACCAAAAATCATAGCTGGGCCATTGGCGACCATTGGTGGCGCAAAACGCACAGTGATTTGGCGACTTTTAGCTATTTCTAATTTCCATTTCGTTTATTTCACCCTCAAAAGTACGGGCTACCCGCATGAAAGTAGCAATATTGACATTTATTGTTAACATTGACACTGGAGAGAGAGCATGCAAGTAAAATTGTACGACCTTTGCTACAGAATTTCGTGGCTAGTGCCCAAATTGCCATAGCCACGAAGTTCGTTATTTCTAGTTATCCAAAAAAGTCCCAATGCCTCAAAATAAACATCATTTGAAAAGCTGGAGTTGATTGGCAATTTGCAGATGACCCTTTGAAGTTTTAAAATAAATCGCACTGGGAAGTTGTTAATCTCAATCAGATAGACAAAGAGGTGATACTGAAACATTTTTGATTGGAGTGAAAAAAGCAAATACATAGTAACGTTTATGTATTTTCAACTGTACAGTCATTACCACCAACACCTTTGTGTCCTGGTACCCATCTGTGATGTACAGTGTTGCGTGAAGCTAGGATGCTGAGAGTGCTGAAACAGACGCATACCAGTTTTGAGGTAATCTCGTCCAGGGGTTCAAGGCTTTTATGCGGCCTGGGAGTCCGAAAGGATAACAGTAGTCCATGGGCGTCGTTTGGGGTGGCAAGGAGGGGCACTCCCCCCCCCTGGAAGTTGCATAATATATTTTCTGTATTCATACAATCGATTTCGTTTTCTCTTTAACTACGTTCTACCAAATTTCTAAGCTTTTTCCGAAACTTTGGACATTTTTTACCGACAGGGTGTCAATAATCATCACCAGTAGAAAGAAAAAGGGGCAAACAGACATCCATAGTGAAATTCAGCCTTCATCGTTTCCTGGATCCAGTGGAACATCTCAACAGACACTTTTCTTTGACTCACTTGATTTGGGCTTACATGTAAATATAGTGAATCATTAAATGATAGTGTTAAATTTGATCTTTTGAAGCATCCATATGTTCCTGATAGTACAATTTTAAAAGGGATGTTGCACCAAATTCTAGTCGATGTTTCAAATTATGATGGGTTAATCATTATGACTGGATGGTGTACAGTTCAAAATTTAAACGTGCCCTGTGCAAATTTTGTGTAATTTTTAAACCTATTGTTACAAAGGGAGTGCTGGTATCTTTTATAATTAACGAAGGTGGTCTCAGAAAAAAATGGATATCTGTGAATTATTTTCAAATCACTCTGAGTTTTACCCTAGCATTCAAAAATGCTTAAAGATATTTTTGACACTTGCATCATCCACATGTTCGATGGAATGAACGTTTTGTATATTAAGGTGGGTAAAAATATGCTACGGTCTACAACTGAAACTAGGCTGACCGGCCTATGCATGATGAGCGTACAACAAAGAATGATGCAAAACAGCTAAAAAGATATTACTTCTTCGATTATACACGTTTCTGATTCGGAGAGACGAACCTAAAATTTGCATTTTTGTAGATGTTCACTGTTAGCACTTGAATCTCCATTTGTTTATATGTACATATATAAAAAAGCTGAACAGCTAACATCTGTGATAACTTTCAAGCTTTACAGGTAACATTTTCCTTTTGTATAAGTTATTATGTCTTGCTTTAAGATGTTTTAATTTTTGTATGCATCATTTGATCTCGTTTTGTATCAACAAAATATATGTTTCATAAATTTCTCTTTATTTTTTCGTTGAACTGCTCAGCAGAAAAAATATTTTTTTAATTTTTATATTAATGTGGTCTCATTTTGTAGCTATATTTTTAGCTTGTATTTATATTTGTACTTACTGTGTGCTCTTGTTTATTGTACCTATATCGTCAACAGAATGTATCTCATATATTTCAGTTTATTTTCTTGTGGAACTGCCCAGCAGAAGAAAAATATTTTTTATTTTTTTATTTTTTTAGCTTGTTTTAATATTTGCATGCACAGGATGTTCTTGTTTTTCGTACCTATATTAGCAATGAAATGCATGTTTCATAAATTTCAGTTTATATTCTCATTACCCAGCAGAAGAGAATCTTGATTTTATCTCTGCATGTATCATGTGACCTTATTTGGACCGGCTGAATCTTAATAAAATATTTATATCACGTCACCTATGTCCTGCCCCCCCCCCTCCCCCAGAAAATTAAGAATAACGACGCCCATGCAATGGCCCTTAGTTTGTACAATAAATATGATCTTGACCACAGGTTCAACATAGGATAATTTAAATTTGACAAATTTTGTTGCAGTCTTAGAGGTCACCCTCACCCACAGAATATGTCATACTGGGCGTTTTGGTTTTGACCATTTTGACATTTATTACCGTAAAGTTGTAATTTCTGCCGACTTATATTCAAACATGCAAAAATTGGCAATTTATGGCCATTTTAATGCCAAAAGCTGGCTACAAGCATACTAATCACCTGAAAACGTGCGATATTTGCTTTGAACAAAATGTCAGCGCACTCCATTGAGCTGCTTTCTTCTGCACCTGGCTGTGATGTAGTGGGAATGTGGGATGTATGAGAGGTTAGGTGTCTCCTCCTTAGCTAATGACTTTGCCTGTGAGGACGTTCTCTGTTAGTACCTATTACTTTTTAAGTAGCATAAGTGCGTGCACTCTAACTTGAAGGCAAAAGCAGTTCCCTCATAACTTTCTGGTTTCACCTGCTCTCCAAGCATGTTTTTTAGTGTTTTGATGGACCACTGCTACTTTGATTTGAAGGTGTGCATACATATGTCATTAGAGGCAGTTATGTTGTCAAACAAGCAAAAGAATCAATCTTTACTGTTTTTTAGATATTCAGGTATACAATCTTAAAGAATGAGTCAAAACGAATATACACAAGTTAATCTTTACACATACATGGTTGCTGTTTTTCTATTGCTTTGCTAATAGCTAATTAAACTACTCCTCTTTACCTTACGGTACGAATGTACAAAAAAAGATCGCAACTTGGCAGCACAGCCAGTTTTCACGCTTCTATTCTGAGATGTAATTGACATACAAATGGCTCCTAAATTGCATGCACAGTTAATCTAGGAGTCCACAATGAATCGTAATCTGTGTCTTCATTATCAATTTCTCTGTCTGGATAGAAGAATATTTCCTAATTTGCGTCGAAGCCAAAGAGAAAACAACCGCGTTCCTAGTGTCTCCTTCCCACTGTGCTTCAGGCAGCGAGCGCTTCTCTGAGGAGAATCCAATTATTTAATCGTAAATTGTGATTTTTAGATTAATCAAGTAAGTCGCTACTAGTATTTCGCCATAGGCGTCACCAAAACCTAGAACATCGTTTAGTGATACCTTATTATGGCTTGGGGCCACCCTGTATAATAGTTGTGAATGTTTAGTATACATGCATTTGTGTAATAAATAAACGTAATTACATCGATAGATCGGGACAAGGAATTATTATTAACCTATCTTATCTATTTTATCTGTTCGCTTTTGTAGGGTCCTGAATTAAGCTCTTTATGTTACTTTCAGTAATTCTTTTAGACTGCTTGCATCTGCCTCTATAGTAGTAGCTCTTTTAATCTTCACCTTCCAGTTCCATGAACAATCAAGGTGTGTTTATTTCTTTTCTGAGTATTATTCATTTTCGCTTGTTCAGTGTTTAAATGAATTAAAATTATTTTATATAACTAGAAAACACAACTTATGATGTTCAAAAATGCTGAAAGTTTCGATTAGCTACCCATAAACCAGCAATCATTCCTGCAATTCTTCCCTTCGACGTTCTTTCTCGTTTAAAGTCTAAAATAGGAGATCGTTCTTTGTTTCAACTAATACAATGGTGATTTTTATATCTTTTCTGGCAGTTTTTACTGAAGGACAACACTCTTATTTTTGAGAAGGGTTATTCAGAGCCCACTAAAACAAAATGCCTTTTCTTGAAGTTTCGATAGGATTAACTGGTTATGTCACAAATTTGGCAGGATCATGGAAAATTTTATACTGGATTATCATTTCACTTTAGAACGTGAGGATTTGACGTAATTCTGAGACAAAGTTGTGATTTAGAATTACAGGTACGTGGTGTGCTGATATTTGAACCGTCAAAATGGTACCTAAAGGAAGTATTGTAACTGCCTGTATTTGTATCGCAACTGAGGTTTTGTTTAACAAAAAGCGGGGCTTCGCGCATGTTCAAAGCAGTGGCTACAGAAGCAGAAAATGTACAGCACTCTGAATCTGTCAAAACACTCAATTCAGCAGTAACTACTAAGTCTGAACAACAGGAAATAACGCTCCCTCAAATGCGCAAAATGATAGTCTGCGAAACATATTTAGATTTTACAAGTTTTGGCCTCTCAGTGAAGAACGCCGAATATAGCCGAAACGAATGAATCATTCGAAGGCGAATCATTCCTTACTTCACTAACGCACAAATTTCTGGGAGGAAAGAACGTCAAAGGAAAGAAAGGAATGATTTCTATCTTACTTTTCCACAAATTGTAAATGTGCCGACTATCGGCCTTACTTTTACAAAAATGGTGGGTGTGATGACTAGATGCTCTTTTTCCAGTAAAGGTGAATGTGTCTACTATCTATCTTACTTTTCCACAAAATAGTGAATTAATAAAGTTATGCCTACCATCGGCCTTACTTTACAGAAATGGTGATGACTAGATGCTCTTTTCCTGAAAAGGTGAATCTGTCTACTATCTATCTTACTTTTCCACAAAATAGTGAATTGAAGACACAAGTGGATAAAGGTGTCATGTAAAATTTTTTCAAAAATGTGTATTTTTCATCCAATAAGCTTAAAATATGCTTCCATTTCATTCTTACGTCCCTTTGTTATGTTATGTTCTTAAATAACATCGATATTTAGGTGATAAAGGTGTTATGTACAATACTTTTTACTTTTCACAATGGATAAATGAGTCAAGGTAACATGACACTTTTATCCACTGTTAAGAGTTAAGAGTGTTAAGCGCCGGTGCACACTTGTGGCTGTTTACCGTCCGGCGTCGTTGCGGCACCGCGTGTTTCTCTGCACACTACCTGCAGTCTTGTAACGGCACCGTACGAATCAGTGGGTTCCAAAGATATCGACGGCTCAAAACCGCCGCACCGCGATCGGACGGCACCGCAGCGGCGCCGGACACCAATGTGCATCTTTCAATCTATCGTTTAGTACTTCAGACCGCAATTCCGGTGCCATTGCGGCGTCGGACGGGAAACAGCCGCAAGTGTGCACCGGCGGTTAGAGTAAAGTGTCTCTCTAGAGTTCGCAGCATGACACATGAGTTTGATGTTATGTCATTCTGTTATGCTTTAGTGTAAGGGTGTTGTTGTTGAAACAGTTTTTTTACTAAAATGTAGTCAGTGATGTCTAGAGGAAAATACGTTTGAAGACAAGTGGATGAAGGTATCATGTAACATTTTTTCAAAAATGTCTATTTTTCATTCAATAAGCTTAAAATACGCTTCCATTTCATTCTTAAGTCCCTTTGTTATGTTATTTTCATGAATAACATTGACACGTAGCTCTTTTTCCCATATGCTTTTAATACAGGCTATGCTAATTTTTCATGTATAAAGGTGTCATGTACATTCAAAGTCCATTTTCCCGTGAAATATAAAAGTGTCTGCAAATTAAAAAACAGGCGAAGAAAATACATAACTGAGCTTTAAAAATACTTGAACTATATGCCTCAAATGTGGTGCATAAAAAGGTTCCAATCGAAAATCTTTAAATCGATTTTTATCAGAATAATTATTTTGTGACATGACACCTTTATCCACTTGTGTCTTCAATTAATAAAATTATGCCGACCATCGGCCTTACTTTTACAAAAATGGTGGATGTGATGACTAGATGCTCTTTTCCACAAAATAGTGAATTAATAAAAATATGCCGACCATCGGCCTTACTTTTACAAAAATGGTGGATGTGATGACTAGATGCTCTTTTCCAGAAAAGGTGAATGTGTCGACTATCGGCCTTACTTTTACAAAAATGGTGGATGTGTCTACTATCTATCCTACTTTTCCACAAAATAGTGAATTAATAAAAATATGCCGACCATCGGCCTTACTTTTACAAAAATGGTGGATGTGATGACTAGACGCTCTTTTCCAGAAAAGATGAATGTGTCGACTATCGGCCTTACTTTTACAGAAATGGTGGATGTGTCTACTATCTATCTTACTTTTCCACATAATAGTGACTTAATAAAATTATGCCGACCATCGGCCTGACTTTTACAAAAATGGTGGATGTGATCACTAGACGCTCTTTTCCAGAAAAGATGAATGTGTCGACTATCGGCCTTACTTTTACAGAAATGGTGGATGTGTCTACTATCTATCCTACTTTTCCACAAAATAGTGAATTAATAAAAATATGCCGACCATCGGCCTTACTTTTACAAAAATGGTGGATGTGATGACTAGACGCTCTTTTCCAGAAAAGATGAATGTGTCGACTATCGGCCTTACTTTTACAGAAATGGTGGATGTGTCTACTATCTATCCTACTTTTCCACAAAATAGTGAATTAATAAAAATATGCCGACCATCGGCCTTACTTTTACAAAAATGGTGGATGTGATGACTAGACGCTCTTTTCCAGAAAAGATGAATGTGTCGACTATCGGCCTTACTTTTACAGAAATGATGGATGTGATGACTAGATACCTTTTTCCAGAAATGGTGAATGTGTCGACTATCAGCCCTGCTTTTCCAGAAATGGTGATATTCCCGGTTTATCAATGCTCAGCCAAATGTGATAGTTAAAGAACGGCAGTTAGAGATAATAATTATATCAGCTAAATTTGTTGTTAAAGCGAATTGTGCTTATCAACTACATATCTAACTTTTAGTTTCGAAACTGTCAGTTTAGATAATGTTGGTAAAAGTGTTTCGTAAATCGACATCAGTAATTTGCTGACAATCTGGTTAGGTGGTTTTTTTGTCTTTTGTTTGTAAATATTCACACTCTCATGAATTCTATTTTTTTGTACGAAGGTTGGTTACAAATTTGAGAAATTAGTATTTTCATAGTTGGTACCTATATATCGGTTACCAAGGTGCAGTCAAGTCAAATTAATTTAAATTTGTAGTTAGCGATTTGATGTTGTTTGAGATCAAATCTAATTCGCTAAATACCTTGATTTCTTTCCAGTATTTATTACTTAAGAATATCTGTTAGGTGCACTTGATTATTTATCCGATGAAGAATATCTTTGATGATTGATGATGATTTTATGATTCAACTTATATTTAAGTACCTCAAAGTTAAAGCAAGTCTTTCCCCAGAAGAAATAGGTTCGCCAGCAGAATAAGTTCTACTCACAAGTGTCTCCTACAACAGCTCATATTACGCTCCTTGCTTCTTCCTGTATTTAAACATGTATCGGACCCATAATCTTTGCTTTCTTCCTTTTTTCTTCATTTTCATCCATAACAGGTATAAAAGTATAATATTTATTGAATTCACGTAACGTGCTTGTCTAGTTATCATTTTCAAAGACAAATTCATGGAAATTGTCAGCTGAAAAATTACGATATATCGGACAAAAAGCTAAAATATTTTTAGCTTGTCCGGTCGTCGTATAAGAGTTAAAATTATCGAACATAGGTTTGGCGCCATTTTGGTTTGAGGAATTCAACAGCTTCGTGCCATCGTATCATCGGAAACCATGTGCGTGTGAATTAAGCTCAAGAAAGTTAACTGTTATTTTCAACTGTCAATTACTTTAACCTCTACTCTAGTTGCATATCACAAGACATTGATAAACGCTTTATCTTACAGTTACCAGATAACTTGTTTTAACTGCGCATTGATAAACCGGCGCTTACTCTTCTAGAAATGGAGAATTGGCTAAGATCCTTGATTCTGGTAGAGCCGGTAAGATATTGAGCATTTTGGACTGTGTGAGAGTTATAGAAGGGATTTAAAATGGTGATTGCCTCGGTGTGCTAAATGTTAAACTGTTCGCGAAGAAATTTTGCTACGCCCCTGCTGAAGGCGGAAGCAGTTCCCTTTCTTTGTCGAGCCTCGCTTCGCGGCTCGTCTCGCGGAACTTAAACAAATGTCGGACGATTTCTCAAGGCAGACGGCTGACTATGAAAATTTAATTAGCTACAAGGAATATCAGTCAAAAGTTGATTAAATCCTGCGGACGACGCCACCGCCGACGCCGACGCGCTCACGCTTCCCGCCAAAGTATCCTCATCGCCTCCCTTGTTTGTCGGTTTTCTCGAGCAGCTCGGCATTGTTCTACTAAACTGAGCTTAATCACTCTCAAACAGTTTCAAAGTAGTTTTGTGAATCGCAGATCCGTAGGTTTCAACATTCTATTACGCTCTATTGCAGCGCAGAGGTTTTCGGGTTTAGCTTTTATTGCTTTTGTCTCATGAAGATGGTTCGTCCACCGTACACGTCAATCTTCTAAAGCGTCAAATACATGGTGGCATACCAAATTGATTAAACCTGGTTTTCAAATTTTGGAAATCATTGATACTGGCGAGACAATTAGGGCCGTATTCATAGTTGGCACTTAAGAGTTCCTTAATACTTGAGTATCTCTTAATAGGCCAATCAAATAGAGCCGAAAAAGACCGGATTCTGGAATTAATTCCCAGCAGGCTGGAAATCATCTGAGTACCTTTATTGGGTCCTAGATACGTGTAATCCGAGTTTGCACCGTTGCAGGTGGTGAGCTTAACTTTTGACAGCCGAAAAACTGTCAAATTTTTGCACCTTTTTTTGTTTTTTGCTTGTCGCTGGAAAATGGTGCATCGGACGGAAAATTTCGTATTATTCAATAATAAAGAAGACTAAATTCTGCGTCAAATGGTATATAAAGCATCAAATTTGGTTCAGTGATATAGCTGAAATATAATGCTAAAAATGATAAAAAAATCGTATTTTAGTGCAAACTTACATTTTGCGACTTTTCAAGACCACATATCTTGAAAAGGTATACTCCCATCAAAAGATAGATAAGACTAAAGTTGTAGATAATGAAATTTCACGTTAAATAGATACCCTAGTTAGTAAATTTAGTCATTTATAATTCCAAATTTGGAATTAACTTAAAATCGTTTTTTCGTTGTTTCAAACCATTTGAAGTCATGTAAGGTAAAATCGTATCAAAATGTTGTACCACAACAGCACATCCTGACTAAGATTATTAAGTTTATCAATGTATTCTATTACCATTAAATATTTAATAAGTACTATTAATAAGAATTCAGTAATAAGTAAATTAATCATAGTTCTTAATAGTTTAGGTGCAATGAATTAACAATATCACTTACAAGTTTATTAATGAAATATAAATGTAAACACAGTATAAATAAATAAATATATAAATAAATAAGTGAATAAATAACTAAACAGGACTAGCGGCATAAGCTGATATTAATACCAGCAAGGGCCAGAAATCCGAGGCACACAAAAAAAATGTTGTTGTGCTTTCAATTAATTGTTAGTATTTGGATCCCTTTCTGTCACTTCAACTATATTTACAGTTGTTCCAAAACCGTGACATTTAAACAATTTGCCTTTCGGGATTGACGCAATTGCAGGTGAGCTAGTAATTTCAAAATAGGTTACATCCGTTCTAATGATATCTACTATCATTCCAATAGTGCTATTAGCGTATTTAAAGCATTCTTTTGTTTTCAGTATACACCTTAGGTTTTGCTTAATCAAAGCATATAATTTGTTGCTACAAAAAATTATTGTTACAATAGCTTTTCTTGATAATTAGTGCAATAAAAGGGATCATCTTGTCTAAAAGGCAACTCTAATGGACAAAACAACTCATGCCTTTACCACATTGTCTATGCTATTTGAGACATTAATTAGTAAGAAGTATTTGAACTCAAGGCATTTTATACAGAACTCAATGATCCTTGTCGTTCGATCGATAACAGGCTATAGTTAGTTATCAAATACTGGATAAAACATTGTTGTATTTTAAGGAATACTTAATGTGAGATCTCATTGAAACAAAGTGTGAGTATTTGATGACATAACAGATGTTTCTGTGGCAGCATTCATATTCGTGTTTTCTTAGACGTTGATGGTCCTTCATCTGAAAACTCGCAAAGCGCGGTTCTATATTGAGGTACTCTTCAGCTGGATCATCTTCAAGGGAACTATCTTCAACTTTTTCTGGTTCTACGGCAATGTCATCCGCAAAGAGCATGATTGGCCGTTGCAATTGAGGCATATTACTGAGCATTTTATGCCTACTTTTCGGCAGCTGCACTTCCCTATGCTCTCCTTTGTACATTTGCAAGACACAGTATTAAAAATTTCAGCCGGAGCTGGCTCCTTCGTATTTGTCATGGAGATAAGGTCAAGATCCGTCCTCCTCCAACCCAAGAGGATCCTTCGGTCTATCATACCAGTCCTGGATCTGAAGGTACACCCGCAGAATATGTTGAGCGGCAGCTGCATTTGTTGGAGATAGGAAAGCTAGGCCGAAAGTTGGGTTTATCTGGCATTGAGAAAATATCTCGTAACGGATTTGGTCCAAGGAGGTCACATCTGCCTTAGGCGAATATAGGGCTGCCAAGAATGGATGACCTGCTGAAATGAGAACCTCAGGATCTGCATCTTTATCATGGGAGACCCTGACAGTGTCTTGCAATGTCGCGTTCTTTTGAATAAGCTTGACAAACTTCAACTTACCTTGATAGAATGCAGAGGTTGCATCACATCCACTAATCGCAGGTAAGAACAGGTTATTCTGTTTGACAACAGACGAGAAGCTGAAGTACTTGGGAGAGTAGAACGTATTCTGAGAGGTTCCCCTTCCAGGTTTCATAAGGAAAATGTTGGACAAATTTGGTGCTTTGGCAGTTAATAGGATCGATAAGTCGGCGTCCTCCCCAATTATAATGACCGTCGCGAATTTACCAGTCAATTCAATGGCAGTGTTAACAAAAAGATTGTCAGCATCCTCAACACTTTGCCCTACTTTAAGCCCAATCTGTAGAACTTCTCACACAGCATGGAAATAAGCCGTCCTTTGTTCTTTTCGTGGAAGAGAAATTGTTCTTTCGGCATGGTTGCATACATCACTTCAGTCAATACCACATTTGCAGAAGAGTACTTGCTTCTACGGCGAAGCCGTTCAGCTGATTTAGTACTCTCTGCTGATGCCGCATCAGGGTAACCATCAAAAACGATAGTTAAGGCGGCCTAGGGGCCAACTTAGTTCCTCAAAAACCCGGGAGGAGTAATTAGGTATCATTATTTTCAAAGAGCAAAATCTGCGGCCTGCCGGGACACGCTATGAGAAAGACCGTACAGGCGACAATCTTAGCTGAGGGTTTCTTTTGCTTTAGAGTATTAAAATATCATAGTGAGTTTTTTCTGCGGACGTTTGGACCCCCAGGAGGTATTTAGTAATAACTGCGCCTGCATAAGCCAAGTTCAAGCTAAAAAAATGGAAATATAATTTTTTTTATCTTTCACTTTCAGGAGTTGCAATGGGTGTCGTTGCTTATCTTTTCCATAGATATGTACGATGGGTGCTGTAAAGTAAATACTTAGAACTTCAAAGTAGCATAACTTTTTCATTTTTCATTTTCAGATGTTATGTCTGGTACATAATTGTTCTATACTCGTAAAATGCTTTCAAAAGATATATAACTTGACCATATACCAGGGGTGAAATGAAGTCCAGCCAAAAGGGTAAAGTAAAAGCAAACAGATCTGAAATTGTAGCAAAATTATATATGTCAATATGATTGAATTTTAAAACTGGGGTATCTATGCAACGTAAAATTCTATTTACTACATCTCCTATTCCATTCGTTACTTCAATAGGAGTATCCGCTTTAAATATATGTAGTCTTAGATGGCCGCAAAATGTTAGTTTGCACTGAAATGAAAAAAATTCACCGTTCTAACTATTGATTCAGGCTCTAAAGCTAAACGGACTTAAAAGTTTTGGATGTTTCAATATTGCACAGAATGACATTTTCCGTCCGACGTATCATTTTCCAGCTACAACCAAAAAACTAAAAAAGGTGCAAAAATTTGGCAGTTTTTAGGCTGTGAAACTATTGATTTAGGCGCTACCGCTAATCCCACTTAAAAGTTTTAGATGTCATTGGACGTTAAAATTTAGTCCTTTTCAATATTGCATAGCACGACATTTTCCGTCCGACGCCTCGTTTTGCAGCTATAACCAAAAAACTAAAAAAAAGTGCAAAAATTTGACAGTTTTTGGGCTGTCAAAAGTTAAGCTCACCACCTGCGACGGTGCAAACTCAGATTACACGTATCTAGGACCCAATAAATCTATTACGACGATTTCCAGCCTGCTGGGAATTAATTCCAGAAAAAATCCTAATTTGATTGGCGTATAAGTATGGTTTTGTGTTTTGTCATTCGACAGCTACTAGAGCGTCCCTTACGTAAAGCTTACTTGGTAAGTACTGTCCAGATGACATTTCATTGCAGTCAAGGCGATTTTGTAGGTTAATTTTGAGGTAGGTTGTAGGTTGAGGTGGTGGGAAGTTTCTGCCACATCCGCAGTCTTATTATGTAAAAATTCGCGACAGCGGTCACTGAGCAGATGCCGAGCAACAGCAACACGACAGCAACAGGATTGTCAAAAAAATCCGTATTACCTAATGCTGTCGCTTGCTGTCACAAAAATGCACTTTTCGCACTGACGATAGGGTAGCAGATGACAGACCTAACACTTTGTTGACAGTTCTAGCACATTGTAGGTCATAAATATGTTGTTGTCCGTCACTGTGACGTCGTTGCGTAATATGAAATTTACGTTTGACAGCAGATATTGCGCGATTTTCGCCTGTCGCTTGTCATCTGCAAGATACGTGATAAGGTGGCCGGAAACATATCTAGCAAAAAACATGAAACTCTGAATCACTGGCACAAAACAAAAGCAAAAAACGTCCAAATGCGTAGGCATTAGGTGCTTTCCTTTTCCATCTGCACTAACTCAGATCACTTAAAAATCAGATGGCTCAGCTCAGTTGGAAACCTCAGATGCTCAGATGAGTTGAAGGAACGTGTTTGTGCAGTTAAATGTCATTCCTCGAAATTTTGTAATATGCTATGGTTCATGGGATGGTTCTATAGTCTGTCGATCCTTCCATAACCTATTTTTTTACGTTTTTCGTAGCTCACCATACATTATCGACTATCCATACACCACAAAACCCGCTAAAATTTATGCTTACAAAAAATTCTAACCTCATTTATTGATTTATTTGACATTTAAATGATCTGAGACAACTGATCTACCTTTCGAGCTTGTGCAGATGGGCTTAAGTGGGGGTAAAATATCTCACTTTAGTCTCAGATTCAGAAGACAAAAGGAACGTACATTGAAATGAGTCATGACGTCACAAGTGAGATTTATCAGATAAATCAGGTAAAAGGAAAGCGCCTATAAGCATACAAAGCTGACTTATATTCGACATACACACAGAGGAGGGAAACACTATCCTCTGTAACATACATAGGAGAACGTCATCAAATTTTTGTGCTGTCTAGAGGCTCTGTACATCGTACATATACAGGGTGTTCCAAAAAAATGTGACCCCGTCTCTAGGATAGGTAGAAAACTGATATATAATTGGAGTTTGCTTATAAAAAAAATTCGTAACGCCATCCGTATTCAAGTTACAGGGCATTGAAGAAAACAAAATTATACACATTCGTTTTAGAGGTTCTTGCCAAAGAAAACACATGCGCCAAATTGTGACTATTACCGCATGGTAAGCCTGATGTCTTATGTCCTCAAGATATTCCTCAGAATAATACATACCAGAACATATAAGAAGTGAGAATACCAACTCGATGAAACCATTGATTAACTTATTTACTAACTAAATAAGTTAATCAATGATGAAACTCAATTTGGATTTCGCAGTGGCCTAGTCACACGTGAGGCGCTAATTGCACTACACGTTCTCGCACAGCCATTTACAGACATGAATGTTAATGTAGTCGCTTGTTTTATAGACTATAAAAAGGCCTCTGATTGCGTCAAACAAGAAAAACTCAAAACAACTGGAATAGTAAGAGAAGAAATTCAACTGACCGCAAATCTCTATTAGACGAAAACGCAGCAGTAAAAGTTGCGCGTGTTATCGCCGCTCTTATTCAATATATGTATTTCTTCTGAGGAGATTTTCGAAGAAGCTCTGGAAGGAATGGGGTATGGAATTAAGATCAACGGGAAAATAATCAATAACATCAGATATGCGGACGACACCGTTGTGTTAACTGAGAATGCGCAGGACTTGCAAAAGCTGATAGATCGTATTGTCCGATATAGTGAAAACTTGGTTTTAAGGGGGGATCTCAGGCTACAACTTCATGCCATGGGAAAATAATAAACTGGTATCATGTAATATGTGGGAAGTATTCTGAGTCAATCAACTTGACTTCATTTTTTAAGAACTTATTGAATGACCTCCGTAGCACGAAGCGCCACACTGCAATTCTGATTAAATGAGTAATTTTTGCAAACTCAGACCTCGTAGAACCCCCAATTTATTCGTAAAGTACCATCAACTAATTCAGCTAATGATATTCCGTGTTGTCGGGCTTTGTCTGCCTGTCACCCCGCTTTCCGTTTCCGCTATTGGTAAACAATACCCTGCTGTTGAGCCGACAACTTGCTGCAGACGATACCACAGCAGGAGTTCCTCGACTGGCGAGAACCGATAACACTCCCTAGAAGGGCGAATCGGGCATAAGATTACTCCTTAGTCTTATGCGTGTAATGTTTTACGCTGATAGCAAAACGCGGAAGGGGTGAGAGCCATAGGCGCCGCCAGGGGGGCAAAAGGAAGCGCTTGTCTCCCCTCTGGAAAATCAAACCTAACTAACTGCTACTTGCGCCTCCAACCAATCGTTTTTTGAAATTTAACTGACAGCCAGTACGACAGTGATTCTTTCGTTTTATGGGACAACTATTATTGCTTTTTCGTTCGTATAGCGGAACAGTTTAATATAGACAGCTTTGCAGAAGAATATAGCACGTGGAAAGATTTATGGATAAGTAAAACAGTTTCCGAAGATATAGACTTTTTCACTGTACTCACTGAAGAATGGTAGTTCTCCCCTGCTATTGCTAGGGCAATTAAAATGTTTCTCCTTTTGCTACCTACGACTCGTTCCGGTGAACGTTCATATTCGGTACGCTAAGGAGGGTGGAAACTTGGTTCAGGTCAACAATGAGGGAAAGTCGATTGACTGGTAAAAACAAAAGTATGCTGAGCGTTCACAGAAAAAAAACTGACTGTGATAAAACTCAATTCATAAAAACAATAATCAACAAATTTGACCGAAGGAAGGTAAAGTTCGATTTTGATTAACTTGTGTTTTTTTTTTCTATAAAATGCAGATATGTTTCGTAGTTAGTGATTTCTTAGCTGTATTTTTCTTTATTCTTTTATTGTTTTTGTTATTTCTTGTATGTGGTTTTGTTGTTGTTCTGTGTTTTAGTTATTTTATTGTTTTTGGTTTAGGTACTGTTCTGAGTATGGTTTCAATCCTGTAATTCATGTATTTCTGTTTTTTAAGGTGTTTACCTCTTTTATTTTGGATAGGTCCTCTGTTATTTCTGGTTAAATACAGAGAAAAGTTCATGACAACAAATTTTCTTTTTGCGCCCCTCTCTGTATTGGGTTTGCTCGCCTGCGTTTTTTCTGGCGACGCCCATGGTAAGCAGGAAACCAAACGTTATGCCTGTTATGTTAACACGAGTATCTATCAGAGGCTAACGAGACCGGTGAAATACTTATTTGAAAATCATCAGCAACTACCCTTCAAAGGACACTTCCGTTCAATATGACTTATGCACTTGTCATGAACTTCTGAGAAACCCTCGGAGAAACCATTTTGAACGCGCTTCCCCTGTATATTTGTTTGTGAGCTTGTAACTCTTCTTTGGCTTAAGAGGTCGAACCTAACATTGAACGGTCCAACTTCGTCGCGAAAACGATTTTGACGACTTTAAATCCGTTGGACCAACGGTCGTATTCACTGGGTCGTATTCATAGTCGATACCTAAGGGTCCCTTAATACTTGAGGGTGCCTTAAGTAAGGTTTTGTGTTTCGACAGCTACTTGAGGGTCCCTTAATACCAAACAATCAGCAGAACGTATCAGGTGCTGATAATTACTACGTTTCCATGGGCTTTCAAAACTTTTTCAAAACGTTTTGAGTTTTAAAATGAAACGTCAATTGGATGTATTTTCAAAATGTTTCCTGTCCAAGATCGATCCGCTAAAATTTTTGGGATCGTATCGAGATC
The DNA here is from genome assembly GCA_951848785.1 of Callosobruchus maculatus. Taxonomy (NCBI): domain Eukaryota; kingdom Metazoa; phylum Arthropoda; class Insecta; order Coleoptera; family Chrysomelidae; genus Callosobruchus; species Callosobruchus maculatus. The sequence goes on from CATOUR010000006.1 coordinate 7,974,073, forward strand.
CAAATGTCGTGGAAACACCAGCTGTCACTTCAAAACGTTTTGCCAAAGAACTATGCGCAGTGCGTTGCTGTCCAATATCACTATTGTCACTTTGTTGAAGTTTACTTGAAATTCAAAACTAAGAATTTATGATATACAACAAAATAGGTTTTAAAGCAAGGAAATGACATTTCTCAATAGTGTCAGTCGAAAACGTTTTGAATGCGTTTCGAAAGTTGTTTCAAAACTTATCGTGTAGTATTTCAAATTGAGATCAGAAAAGTACCTAATTACATGCCATACATAGTTATTTACCAGCTACCACTCATATTGATAGACCTCAAAATAAAACTTCACAATAGTGATCTGAGATCAAAGATCATGCCAAAAGAAATGAAAAATATTAGTAGGTATCTTACTGTCCTAGCGGTAGTAGCGGTACAAGGCTCTATGGGGCACGAAAATAGTAAATTGACGGCTAAAACGGCAGATCTGGCATCCACGCTGCGAGATCACGTGATATATTTGACACCAGACATCTAGGTGTTGATCTGCTAACTGACCTAGTGGTGAACAAATCCATATAAGAAAACTATAACGGGTTTGAGCTGCATGTATCTTATTTAGTAGTTCTGATGTAAGATGACGCACTGGCATTACCTGTGGCGCAGCCTTGTACTTAAATTGACAAGTAAATTTGAACAGCTCAAATTCATAAGAGTTTTCTTCTAAAGGTTTGTTCATAAATTAAGACAGTTTACCGTATTACTAATAGATGTCTAATGTAATACAGGTCACGTGATTTTATTGCATAGTTGTCAGATCTGCTTCTTCAGCCATAGATCTACTATAAACTATGTTCCTTGGCTTGGGTTTTGGGTTCTTGGTACCTTATTGGTCCTTGGTTCCTCCCAAGTTCCTCCGTTCCTCGAATTAGTCGGGTTTCGGGTTCGTCCTCCATTTATAACTTTTATAGTCATCATAGTCACAATATCTTAACAGACATGTTGTGAACTCGTAAAATGCATTACTCATTTTACGAGTTTTTCTTGGGATATCTTAGAGATCTTTAATGCATTAGTTTCCCATGTGCTTTCTGCATTCTCATGCCGTTGACCAGATGTATCTACTGGTTCATCCGCCTTTAGGGGCAATTTCTCACCCCAAGGACAAGAAAGGTGTCCCGACTCTTGTCAACTCGTCCACCCAAAGCTGTTGGTTGGGAAGAGGTTACTGCTTATACCGACAGTAGTTCGGAACTTTTATAGTACGGCCGCCAAAATAAGAAACTTAGGATTATTAACAGTCTTAGGATGTGAAAGTTAAATCTTAAAACACTTATCTTATTGTCTTCGCAAGTAAAGTATTTTATAGAAGAATAAAACGCTCTCAAGAGCATCTCTTGCAAACAACCTACATAGGTACGATTCTTTCGTATAGTTAAACACGGCTGAACCGTGGCCAAACATACTCTACTATGTACTAAAGTGTTTCTTGTAGACAAATTTACCAAAGGTCTTGTGAAAGTGTAGTTTTAGTCAATAAACATCGCTTTAAAAGATAAAATTTATATTCAAAACAAAAACTTATAAGAACAATTTCTTAGATTTAGAGCAAGATTCAAAATGGTTATAGTCGTTGACTATAAAAAGAAATGCGTTTATCGGCAACAAACCTTTTTGTAATTTGTAACAACAAATTCTACCCGTCACCTTCTATATAGTAGGTATATAGGCCACAATTAAAAACTACAATAGGTAAAATAACATTTTTTTTTTTCATTTAATATCCGTGTTATATTTTCGCACATAACTGTAGAAAACTGTGAGGATGCTGAATTCTGTGATAACAGAGTTGTTATTCTATGGCAGAAGCATGGGGCAGAAACACTGTTATGACTTATGACCTGCGTTTCTGACGGATTGTTGGCTAAATATCAAGAGTATATTCCGGCAAGTGGTGGTCAAGTAGAGTTAATAAGCTGTCATAATATTTCACCATACACTGCATGCAGTAAAGGAACATCTATACCTATGCACGGGGTAAATAAAATTGGCATTACCTATTTGTAATGAAATACGATTAATTTACTGAAATGTATTTTATTATACTTACAAAGAAAATCAATAACTAATGTAAAATATCTCACAAACAAAAAATGCTGAAAAACAAAACCGTGAGAAAAATGCTTCTAATATCCAGACTTTGTAAATTTTCTGAAAATATTGTGGTCTTCCCTTTCACAATGTACACCTCTATCTTCCATACGTTTCTCTACAGAAATACAGTATAAAAAGTGATTCAGTTTAAGATGTGTAACTCAAATTTGATTCCTTATAGAATAAATCAATAACGCAAATTAACACTCTAATAACTTGCATGCTATTGTGTTAAATTTTACAATTGCATAAATATGTGGGAATTTTTTTCTAGCTGAGACTTCTAATTCTGATAATGCAATAGAAATTATATAAAATGCAAAGCAAATCTTAGGACTTTCGGCGAATCATATGCAAAAAAGCTAACCAATTTTTTTGAATCAGGTACCGATCCAGGGAAGCAGTGGGTGCATTGCCCTATAGCAACAGTTACAAACAACTTATCTGCTCTTCAAATGTATAAAAACTATCTGATGACCTGGTTTGTAGTTAAAAAATATAACCAGTTTAGTATTAATTGAAATGCACCCCACCTCCACCACAATATCCTGGCTCTAACCCTGACTCAAATAAAACGACTGCTTTCTCAAAAGCGAGCTTCCTACCTATTTCCCATGCAACATTTAATGTTGACAACAAAAGTCAGTACTAATAAGAACCGACTACATCTACATGAATAATTGTTCTGTCCAACGACATCGTCGTTGGTTCTGTCGCCAGTCACAAAAAATCAAAGTGAATCACTCCACATAGTCCAGACAAACAAGGCTTTCAATGGACGCTTCTACTGGAACCGCTCAAGGAGAATGTAAATAACACAAGATATTGCTGGCTCAAAAGGGAGTTCAGAGTTATTAAAAAATTAACGTGATTTTTGTGATTTCTTATGAGTCACGTCTTGAAAACTAAGATAAATCCGCAAAAAACAAACAAACATGCTGGAAAGGCGAATAAAATTAATATGTTATCATTTTTAAGTATCACACTTGAACGTTTGTCTAATTTTTTCGATGTTTTTTTCAAAATAGCATAAAGTTCCCTGTTTTAGAGTAACATCTTTTTTAGATTTGTCGCCGAGTCCTTTTTATACTAGGAAAATGTAACCTTGGAACACATTGCGTACATTATCCCAGAAAAAACGTCAATTAATAAAAATCAGCATTGATCGAGATTGCATGAAATAATAGTAAATATGGTAAAAAGCATCACTAATTTGAAGAATGATCGTGGCTAAAAAACGGTACAATCGTAATGCAATGTAAATTAAAATGCATTTGCGTAAAAACCTTATTTTGAAAACCAAATAAAGCTGATTTCATAAAAACCAGTTATAGATATTCAGACAATGTTCGTCCTCCTATAATATTTAAATATCCAACCCACATAACTTTCAGTCAGGGGTCAGAGATTAGATATGACAACTTTACCTTCTCTGATGCTGGAAAGAATCCTAATAGAGATTCAAATCAAGCTACCTTGATTGCCGCCATCTTCCGACTGAACTCGGTTTGCTTAAGTGATTTAAAGTACTATGCAAAAATTGACTCAAGGGTGGTGGTACTACCAATCAGGATGTAGGACCCACCCTCTGGAACATGCTATGCGATGGAGTATTGAAGTTACAGCTACCCGATAGCATTAGAACGATGGGCCTCGCAGGTGCCTTAGCCTTAATCGCGACAGCCAAGGACAAGGTATCCCTCTCATACAAGGTAAACTGGGCATTGCAGAAGATTGACGAATGGATTATCACCTAGATTCAGCTCCATGAAAGACTGAACCAGTGATATAGGGGAAGGGGAAGAGGTGGCCTTCCAGCTTAGAGGCAAGAAGATAATCCACAGCATATCGGGATTCTATTCACCGTGTCACAGGACGAATCCCGAAAAAAGAAATCGCACTTAGATTTCAGAATGTGAAGCAGGTATCAAAAGGAATTACACTGAAATTCGCATTTGTTACAGAGAAATTCACGTTTGAAGTTTGGTTGTAAAGGTAACTGAAACGTGTGTGGCCCACCTTATTTCACTTACACTTTCGGGAATTTCTTGCAAAAATTGGAGAAGATCATTTAGAAGGATTACGCTAACGGGTATATTTTTAATGTTTTTAACGATTGTTTAGATCAACTATAATATGGTCATATTGCTCTTACCGTACAAATATGATAAATGGGGCCATACATTAACAATTTCGCGATCTAATTAAGGCCATTTCAACTTTTCGGCTATTAAGAATAAACATATAATTTAAACATATCATAACATAAGTCGGGGGGTAGAAGTCATCCCTTAAAGTTTTCGGGATTAGTCCTGCGACATGGTATAGACAACGTGAGGTACTTCTCAGACCACATTAAGAAGTCAACCCTGATCACAGAAAGCAGATCAGAAATGCTGTCTAGATTGATGCCGAATGTTGGGGGGCCCAGCCATAGAAAAAGAGCTCTCCTGAGCGGCACCTTTCAGTCGATTGTCCTTTAAGGAGCACCAGAAAAAACACCAGCAGCAGCTGGACAGGCTATAAAGGAAGTCACTGCTGAGGGTAGCGGGCACAGGCGTAGTTAAGTCCCTGAATCTAGGGGAGCTTAAGTCCCTGGATGTGGGGAGCTTAATTCGCAGCCCTAGATTTAATAAACTTTATAGAATTAATTATTTTAGTTTTTTTGGGGGGCTAATTTCATTCTTGGGGGGCTAAGCCCCCCGAGCCCTCACCTAACTACGCCTATGGTAGCGAGTGCCTACCGCATAGTATATGGTGAAGCCTTGTAGTTGGTGACTGGGACGCCACCGTTGCATTTGCAGACTGAAGAGAGAAGAGACATCTACATGTCACAATGGGACAGAGAGACAAAGCTAAAAGATTGCAGACAACGGACCATAGCGAAGTGGCAGCAGATATGATCTCAAACAACGGAGGTTGCGCAGTGGACAAAAAAAACTGATACCAGCAGTAAAAGGGTGAACTGCAAGCACACTACATGGTATTTCCTGACACAGACTCTTAACGGCTCATGGCCCATTCCATGTCTGTCGGAAAAGGGTAGGAAGAGCTACCGAACATATGCTCTTCAAGTGTGAGAGATGGCTCACATACAGAAAAATAGCCTGTCCAGGCCTACCGGAAGATCTGAATGCAGATAACATGGTGAGACATGATCTCTCATAGAATGTATTGGAAGACCATCCACTGCATGGTGAGGAAAATCCTAAACGCCAAAGAATGCGAAAAACGCAGAACGGAGATTAAAACCACAAGATTGATGAGTCTACACTCATGTTGCTATGTCGTTCGACGAAGGTTCCGTGAGTGGTGGGTCGGAAAAGCGGGAACAGGTTTTAGCTGGTCGGGCCGTGGTGGCATGTCGGATGGTAGCGTCCATTGGACATGACATCAAAAAACTCAAGCTGGTTCAACGTCGGTCGGGCAGACTCTCTGACACTTGCGGGTGTGCTAGTGCTTCTGTTCCTGCGATCAAACTGCCAATCAGTGTTATGAAAGCAAAAAGCTCATGTAGTTTGTACCTACCGAAGACATGCTCAGTTTCAACACAAAGGTGCGGTTGTCTATACATAGGCTGTTGCGTTAGTCAGACTTGGAATATGTAGTATGATCAAAAGTTGAAAAATAGCAGTTTTCCTAGAATACGATTTCTATTTGGGATTTACAAACTCTACCATTTTTTTAACAAAGTACTTGACGCCGATTCCAATAGAAATCTCCATTGATTCAGAAATCACTGATGCTAGGGATTTTTTAGACTTTATTTGTCTGGAGTAATATGTACTTCAACTATCCAGTATTACTGCTTCACGTCATAGCATGACTATACATCCTTTTCTATACAGTTAATCTATTACAGACTTTTTTTTCACGAGTTATATTTCTATAAATATAAAAGCATTTAAACCAATGTAAGATTGTAGATCTTAATAAATACTTGTAATTTAAGTAGGTATATAAACTATATTCTTAAAAAAGTTATGACTGATGGCATCAGTTCACTTCTGCTTCATTTTCCTCCATATTCTCGACCTTCTTGCGTTTCTGAGCATTTATTTCCCTCTCCAAACGTGTTTGTAAATAGTAATATAGTTTACTTGCATCATCATTGCTTGCCATTATAAGAAAAACCTTAACGTCTCCACTTGCGTCTAACGCTGTAAGTCGTATGCTCTTTTCACTTGCCTTATCTATAGTCATTTCTGCCCATATCTTTGTGTTCAGAATAACTCGCAAACTGCCGGCAGTTCTGAAAACTAAGCGACTTCCTGTTTCCGAATCGACGTCAAAGTCGTTCAGCCTAAGGGTACCCCTTCCTCTTTCCTGCCAGTTGCTTGTCGCATTATCAAATGAAAATAGTTTACAAGATATGTTCAGTATGTTACGTTCATTCTCTTCACCAGTGATTACCTCCACCTCCTCATATTTCCTCTTGTTAGATCTTGATTCTTCATACTCCCTAGCAGACTCGCTGAGCGTTTTTCCTTCTTTCTCTTTGGATGTACTATCAGGCTTCACATCCTTTTTGACAACGCTGCTGAATAGCATTTCTGATGTACCATTGGTGTTTGTGCTAGTAGAAGGCGCATCTCCTTTTCCTTCCCCAGCTACAACCCTTGCCTGTAAGTTTTCACCAAAAACAAACGAACTACTTGCCACAGTTGCTGCTGCTGTTGGTGTTTTTGTGCCTGAGGCTGATGGCTGGGAAGGAACCGATTTACTTTTTGCCTCCACTACCAATGGTACAAATTTTGGGGCATCACCATTCACCTAGGAAAAAAATTAAATAATGTAGCGTTAGCACATCTAAGTAAGGAGCTCAAGCTTAGCAGCATCAACATATAGCAAAACAAACATTGCTATTTCAAGTGTGAAACTAGTAGCGAGGTGTTTGAAAGGATCCTTAATCATTAGAATTATCCTCCACACTAACAACTGAATATAAACAATTTCAATGTAAATTCATAATAGATAGGTAACAAAGATCAACAAATTAAAGGAATTTGCTGAAGGGTTTCAAGAAATGATGGGAGGCAATTTGAAGAATACAGGACGAGCTCTTTGAGAAAGTAATGTTAGGACCTTTGATGAAGAAAATATTCAGAATAACTACTTTTATTTAGGGTGCATATCACTGTAGTGTAATGAACAGTTTTCCTGAATAATGTGGATTAATTTATGGATTCAGCTAAAAATAGTTGACTTTCTTTCAATTCTTGTAGCATTTATACTGAGAGATTAGTGGCAAATACTGAAATAAAGATATTTGCTGAACTAAAAGCAAGACAACGGTTTCAAATAATCATATACAGTAGACTCTCAATTATCTGACTCCCTATTTTCCAAACGTTGGATTATCGATGCATTAGGCTGAGGCCATTGAGAACCAATCAGATCTAAATATATCAGGAAAATAATACAAAAAAAATCAGATTATCTGAGCTACATATTATGGGCTAGCTGCAAGCCAGGATAACTCAGATATTCAAGAGTCACCAATTATTCTATACTGTATAAAAAAAACTGTTTAATTACAGTGGAACCTTGTCCAGCTGTCACTGATCTGGAATCCAATTTCTTACCCCTCATATTACATCTCATATTACATACTTTCATATACCGGGTGTCCCAGAATTTCCTTGACATGTGATATTTTCATAACGAAAAACAGTTCAAGCAAGAACTGAGTGGTGATTTTGAAGGTACTATAGGGTCTATCATAGCATGCATTCAAAACATTTTTTTTGTATGTCAACCCCTAAAACTCACCCCCAACTTTTTTTTTCAAATAGCACCCCATATGTTTTCCTACATAAATGGTATCGCCATTTCATTTAAAATCTTGTGGTACCTTTAATTTTATATGCAAACTTATTTTTTCCGTAAAATTATAAGCATAAGACAAATGAAATTATAATTTTTTGACGCCTGATATTTTTGTAACAAAAACGGATAAAAAAGAAAAGTAAGTGGGTGTTTCAAGGGTAGTGAATGACCTATCATTTCTTGCTTCTGAATCATTTTTTTCTTACTTAAACCCCTGGAATCCACCCCCAGCTTCTTCCTTCAAATTTCAATCCACAATTTTGCCTGGAAAAATAAATTCTCTACTTGAATTTAATTATCGTAGTGCCTTACTTTTTATGCCTACTGCAATTTATCGTTAATTTTTGTGCTTAATCCATGAAATCGTAAATACCTATAAATTAATTAAAACACGTGTGGAAAATATTTTTTTTATTTTCATGAATCAACTAATAAAAAAAATGTGACAACAAAACTAAGTGCAAAAACGTGAAAAAATTTTATGGCTACATCAGGCCGTGCCAACCCCGTGTGCAGGGTGTGCGCCGCACACGGGCGCCAAAATTAACGATAAATTGAAGTAGGGGCCTAAAAAGTAAGGCACTACGATAATTAAATTCAAGTAAAGAATTTATTTTTCCAGGCGAAATTGTGGATTGAAATTTGAAAGAACAAGCTAGGTGTGGATTCCAGGGGTTTAAGTAAGAAAAAAATTATTCATAAGCAAGGAATGATAGGTCATTCACTACCCTTGAAACACCCACTTATTTTTCTTTTTTATCCGTTTTTGTTACAAAAATATCAGGCGTCACACAAATTATCATTTCATTTGTCTTATGCTTAAAATGGGGATATCATTTATGTACAAAAACCTATGGGGCGCTATTTGAAAAAAAAAAGTTGGGGGTGAGTTTTAGGGGCTGACATACAAAAAAAAATGTTTTGAATGCATGGTATGATAGACCCTATAGTTCCTTCAAAAGTACCACTCAGTTCTTGCTTGAACTGTCTTTTGTTACGAAAGTATCACATGTCAAGGAAATTCTGGGACACCCGGTATACTGAATACAAATAGGTTTAAAATAATGGTCCTATGTAAACCAAAAAGCTTTGCCCCACAAAAAAATTCTTGCAAGGCCTTTTTCATAAGCTATAACTTGTAAAAACAAGTTTTACATGCTGTAGTTTGGTCAGAACAAACTCATATTCATCAAAAATCAGAATTCAATGGTGTGGAACAGAGTTTGGTTGTCTGTGAATTCACATACCATTGCCTTCCAGGGCATAAAAAATAAAATAAGCTAAATAAGTTACATTCATCAAAATTCAATATGTTGAAGTAATTTTAATTTACAAAAGTATTTTTGATTACTCATCAGTTGAAATAGCATGAATCCTAGAGGTTTAAACTTGAAAGGTAATACTTTTAAAAGCCATATTCTTGAATTCTAAAACTAAGGACCATAGGCGTAGTTAGGCCCCTGAATCTGAGGCTTAACAGAACAAATTATTTTTGGCTTTTTTGGGGGCTAAGCACCCCAAGCCCCCATCTGACTATGCCTATGCTAAAGACTAGTGACAGAGAAAGTAATACAAAATGTGAGTTCTTTAATACTATTATTATGACAAAGAAGTTCAATGGATGCATAATTTGTTTTCTTATTTGGATTTAAGATATCTCTTTCACTAATCAGGTGCCATCATAAGATAAAAAATGAACAAATATATTTTTTGTTCAGATGAGATTAGGTACCTATTAAATATTTTTATTTATGGCAACTAAGATTATCATATGATAAGAATCTAGGAATACTTTCAGAACTCAGATTCTTATAGACAATTAATTAAACAAGACAACTTCAGATGAACTATGAATTATTGATGATACCTAAACAAAATGAGCTCTTTAATATTAAATCAAACTATGATCATGGCAACTGTTAGATAAGAGCTGTATATAGTTCAGTATTTGGATGAGGACAGCCTACGATGCAAGGTGCAAGGTGGTAATTGGTATATTTTAGGTAGCTGAATATAATGATGACTTCAGTTTACTTGAGATATTCACTCTTGAAATACAAAATTAAGTATAAAAAAGATAAGTAAAGAATGATATCCATAGAGGGCTATGCCTACGGCTTGAGTATTAGTGAAGATTGAAAATTAATAATTCTATACACTTTCAATGAATTTATGAATTTCAATAAATTTATGAATTTTACTCCTTGTTAAAGAAGGTATCCATTATCACAGTTTTTTTAATTGGTTTGCAAAATGCAGGTTTTTAGTATTGGTAGGTAGAAGTCTACCTACATCATTTTTGAGCTAGATAGAGATTGTTACAACTGATATGTTTAGTTTGGGAATAACTGGAGCACCTAGCTTGTATCTAGTGTGGATGTATCTGATTTTTTCAACCTCCTAATTTGAATATTTAGTATGTAGAAGATACAGTTGTCTAAAATCATCTATTTTAATCTCTTTATATAAATCAGTAGTATATTTTCTGGCCACTTTCCTATCACAAGTATCATAGATTTATTTTTTTTAAATAAAAGGTATCTTATAAAAAATGAAGAACTATAGCTACTTCAATTATCATTGATTATTCAATTACCTGGTTTTTCTGCTTGTCACCATTTCCGATTTTATCAATATTACTCTTATCACTATTCAGCTTTGAAGTTAAGGAGTTGAGCTGACTGGGTTTCAAAGCAAATGGCTTGCTAGATGTGCTACTTGTATTCACGTTCAATTGAGACATCTTTAATATGCTTTTGCTGCTACTTTTAGTTTGAGGAGATGCAAAAGGGTTGCTTGTACTCCTAGTGGTAAGACTAAAGGTAGGTGAACACATCCTGAATTCTTCTTTTTTGTTTACTAAACAGTTATTCCTATCATTATCCTCCATTTCATCTTTGTCATGCTCCTCAGCAGGCTCATCTATTTTCATGATAATGGGTGGCTGTAAATTGGATGGTTTAATGATGTTATCTGTTTTGCTATTCTCGGATTCCGACATTTTTTGGTATTAAGTCTGTACGTTTGTGGTTTGGCCTTTGGCGTTACAGTAGGCACGTTGAAAATCTGTTTTTTATACAAACGTAACCTTAAATCATTATAAGCTGAATTTCACATTTCAACCGACCTCTACCGTCTTTCCTTCTTTAATCCTGAAAAAGAGTCAGATTTAGCTATTTGAACAAAAAATAAATACAATTTTCATACCCTTTTTCAGCGATTTTTGATCTATTTATTTTTCACATCAACGACAGAAAACAGAAACAAATCTGACAATTGACATTTACGTGACATCTGTGTTAGGATGGATTGTTTTGTGGGATGGATCATGAGATGGATCATGGCCGGATCTACACTAGGCCGGAGCCTTAGATGTGGCAACGTGGCTTAGCTGTCAAATAGATGGCCTATGGTTTCCGAATAATTATTACATTTTATAATATGTATTAGAGTTCATCTGGGTTAACAAATTAAGAAAAATACTTTTTAGAACTACTACTACTAATACCACTTACATCTGATGTCTGGTTCATCACAGTCAGACACTACAAAATAAAAATAAACGCAACCTGTTTCCTGCTGCCACTTCCACTTCCACTTAAATGAACACTCAATTTACTTTGTAAATTGTCACTTGAGCTAGAAAAATTCACTATTAGGTCACTGTGGAGCCATTCTTGCTGGTTTTGATTCCCTTTCACTATCAAATCCTTTCGTAGGTATGCCCAGATGCATGCCCTCGTTGGCATGCCCAGATGAGTTCTATTAACAGTATTTTTCTGTGATATTTGAGAGGTCCAGAAAACATTGTAGGTACCACATTGTACTCTAAAATAGGTCTTATCCTTTGAAATGTTTGTAAAGTATTGTCTTTATTCTTATAAATATAACCAGCCCTTATGAGGAATACCTTTCACCCACTTCTGTTTATGTCCTTCATTGGAAGCACTAATTGCTAGTGCAACCTGGTACTACACACTTTGCAGGCATCTTTTTATCTTTATAGTTTCGTTTGTGCAGGTAAATAATTAGAAACACATTAAAAATCACCTTCCACTCTTCGTTGTTACTCTGGAAGGTTATGTTGGTATGTCCTTGTTCGGAAGCACAATGGGCCTATACCGTGACCTCAAATTGATCAATTTATTTACTGCGGTATTATTTTTGATGATACATAGGACCATTTGCTGTAAAAAGTCAGCAGAAAACTTGATCCAAATGAGAATAACACTAAAAAGAAAATTGTACTGTAATTTGAAATAGCCGATGATGACGTCACCTGTAGGGAACCAATGAGAAGCGTCCTTTTGTGGTCCGATGACCACGAACGGATGCTATTGTTTTGTACCAGTGAGCTCTTATTGGTTTCCTACAGGTGACGTCACGACCTGGGCGGGAAGTGTATGGATTCAAAAAATTGAATATTTAGAGCAATTTTTTTCGGTTATAAATACGATAGAAAAATTTTGTAAAATTATTTATCGCATCTACGTGGTGCCAGGGTTCGTTTAAGCCAATAAACAAAAAATGTGGTATAGGCCCATTGCTATTACAACCTGGTACTGCACACTTTGCAGGCATCCTTTTATCTTTATAGTTTCGTTTGTGCAGGTAAATAATTAGAAACACATTAAAAATCACCTTCCACTCTTCGTTGTTACTCTGGAAGGTTATGTTGGTATGTCCTTGTTTGGAAGCACAATTGCTATTGCAACCCGGTGAAGCACACTTTGCAGGCATCTTTTTATCTTTATAGTTTCGTTTATGCAGGTAAATAATTAGAAACACATTAAAAATCACCTTCCAATCTTATTGTTTACTCTGGAAGAACTAATGACACAAGCTCGGCTCCCGATGCAGTGTTGCCATATTTCAGTGCTCCGGCCTAGTGAGTAAAGTCGGCCATGGATGGATCGTCCACTGAAAGCGACGATTCACTTTAACGTCACGTGCTTGTGTCTGCTGGCTGCTAAGCACAACTGCTAGGTATTGTTCTATGGACAGGGAGGAGATGGGAGGAGGAATCAGCGGAGGAAGGGATAGTCGGTAGGTATATGTTTTGTGGAAGGTAGTGTCCGACCGAAACTTTTTAAGGCCGAAACCAAAACCGAATTTCGGCTTTCGTCTCAGTTTCGGCCGAAACCGAAACATCAATATAACGTCAGTCATTTTTTCGTGAGAATAAAAATAACTAATATGTCATCAGTATTATCACACCTTATTTCAAATAAATTATTTGTACTTTTTGAAATAAGGAGATAATCTGAACCAAATATTAACTAAAGAACTAAATAACTTTCTAAACTTTGGTAATTATTTAGGACACTCCTATCAATTAGCTGCCTGAAATTTAAATTTCAGAAGTACCTACGTACTAAGTAAACAAATATTTTTGAAAGTAAGCAGTTTTCTCTCAATTTAAGTTACTGTTATGAGCTTCATTGATCTACAACTATTGTTGATTATCAGTATTCATAATTGAACAATCTAATATTGTAAGCGGGAAACAATAATAATTTATCAACCTTCTCGCTCAGTAAATTGCTTCTTCGGTCTGAATAAATTTGATGAGCAGCACTAAATAGTTTTGTTCAGTGGAAACAGTCGTCGGTAATGGCCGACAGAAATGGACTAGAATTCCTGTAAGAATGAATATCTGCGTTTATTCGCAACCTTGACTCCGGGTTCTTAACTTGTGATAAGGAATTACTATCATCTACACAGCAAAATGACACTTCGTCGCTTGCAGATCAGTGCACCGAGAGCGTCCGATCGCAGCGCAAAATCAATCGAATTCAGTTTCGGTTTCGGCCGTAGTTTCGGCTGCTGGCAGGCGAAACCGAAACTCAACCGAAACCCGTTTTTTTTGCCGAAACTAAGCCTAAACCGAAACAGAAGCCGAATGTTCGGTTGGACACTAATAGTCGGTGGCGGCAGGTGTGGTGTTGAATTCTGTGGTTTGATTTTGAATGTTGATGGAATAAGAGGAAATATTTGAGCATGATCTTGATGCATACCAAAGTCAAATACTTCTGGACGCCGGCGCCGTCGTCACAGAAACCGTTGCGAGTAAGGCCGTATTGCGATTGGCTGGTATTCAGGAAGGAAATTATAATTAACATTAAATATTTCCCACTATATACATGGCTGTTCTGTATTTTGATCGTCGTTGGCTGTTCCACTTATTAGTCGGCGAGTAATACCACTTCTTTTGCCATTACATTGGATCGCTATATAGCGATTCCATCAGTGTTTTGTACATTTTGGGGGTTGACCTACGATTTCGAACGTATAATAGAGTTTAGTTTGTTTCTTTCAACGATTGATGACGTTTTTTGGATTTATTTACTAACAAAACCACACGTTATTGTTTCCTTCATCAAGCATGGCTAAGCAGGCTAAGCATTTTGTAAGCGATACAATCTGTATTGTATGTTTATTTTGCTCAGCTCTAGCTCATACAGATGTAATTTTACATTCGCTGCCTCCATCCTGCTCCTCCATGAACATGAACAGGTGTAATCACCAATCCAAAATCCCAGCGGTAAATAACCGAACTCAAGTTTCTGTCGCATGCAATGACAGTCGTTGTAGAATCGTCGTACCTCAGTTCAGTTAGACTTTTTTTTGCCGACATAACCTTCACAATGACAGCGACAGCTCGATAAGGTTATGTATACATCAACAAAATAAACACAAAGTGTGACGTCAATGTTTGAATAAAATCAAAATAAATAAAATGATACTAAACAAACAATAATCCAAAGATAGAAATCTTGGAAGTAATTAAAAGATTGTATCCCGACCGACCACAAGATTAGCGTTTTGAATAAATACTGTAAGTCTCAAGGCTATATAAAAACGTTTGAAAACTATGTATAGCTGGCATAACTGCACAGCTCTTTTAAGTGTCAGTCCCTAGAGTGAATCATCAGTTAGTTTTAACTAGTTATCAATTTCCACTTCAGATAAGCACATCATGTACTCCAAAGCATTAATATTTCTATCTCTAGTTGTGGTTGCCATGGCTGCGCTTAGTGCAGAGGAACAGTGGAAGAATTTCAAGGTAAATACATATTTTGATCTAGATATTTGTTTTGTCTTCACCTAAATAAAACTATAGAATGGCGACCAGTCAATGCATGATAGTAGCTACCTTCATTCAGAGCCACACTTCCAGTTCTTTTATATTGAAGAATGGAAATCTTTTAACCTTAAGGATGTATAGTGAATTAAGGATTTTTTTATACCAAAGATGAAATTTCTATGTTTGAATTTATCGCATTTAGCATAAAGACTGCTAATTAGTTTTGTCCTTGAATATGTAATATGTTTCTATTCAGTAGCGTTGAATAATTGCCTATGACTAACACAGATTCAGTATAATATATTATGCTTGAGCATTTTTTCACACTGCTTTGTATACAGCAACTACACATATATCAGTGACTATGTTGATCACAAGTTTGCTTGATATAAATAGTTGTACCAATTTCAGATATCAACGTATAATTTGGGGTACTATAAAATACTCTCTATCTTGGGGGCGGATTTAGGATTTCTTCTAGGAGGTGGCAGAATGCGCCACCATGTTCGAATTTCATGATGAGCTGGAAATTCACACGCATAATTTTGTGAAGAGCAAAAAAAGCTGTGTCAACCCACCTTTTGGTAGTTCTTATATAAATATTCTGTTCAGTTTCTGTTACACTTTCCATTTTTCAGAGATCTAGGGGGGGGGGGGGGGGGCGGATCAGCGCTCTGAAGAGTAAAAAAACAAAAAAGCTCTCAATCTTTTGGTATTTATATAAATATAATATACTTCTGTAGAGCTCTAGGGGAGGCATATGCCCCCTTGCCACCCTCTAATTCTGTCACTGTTCTACTTATGATAGTAAGCAGAAGCACTCATTGCTATCAAAAGCAAATATTTTACTCTTGATGGTTTCATAGCTCATAAGTTGGATTCTTTGTAATGGAACTTTGACAGTGTTGCTAGTATTTGGATATTGCCTTCTAAGATAGCTATGGACTTAAGACACAGTTACCCTTGATACTCCCATAATCTATAGCTTTTTTAAAACTATTGCTTCTTGACACTTATCACTAGCATAGCAGGGGCAGGAAGTGTATGTTTTTCATGTATAATCCAGCAGCAGTGGAGTGGCAAGCTGAAAAGTAAGAAATAAAAAACTAATTTTTGGAGGTTCTAGTGATCACTAACGAAAGAACTGTTTTAATGGGACTTTTTGTTGCTCTTTCTTAAATTTGACCCTTATCTTGTGAAAAATTAATTTCTATTATTTGTCATTCTCCAAGAAGTACAGGCTTTAATAAATGTACCTAATAGAAACATTTAATTGCCTATGGTTTCCATATGTATGAAACTTTCTTATCAGTAAATATTATTTAACTGATTGTGGGATAATCAGGTAATATAAATTTTGTTTGCCACAAAATTCATACTGGTAAGTCATAAATCATCTATTATTACTCACTGTATAAACAGGGCTGTATTTACTTTTGTGATAAGCATAATTCCTGTTCCTTACTGCACCTAAGTAGACAAATATTATCAAACATTTGGAATAGACTTTTTTGATAATTTGTGGTATCTGTATTACAGAAATATATATCAGTTATCTGTAATCACATACAGGGTGAGTTTTTAGTACCGGCTCGGTCGATAACTCCACTACATGGTGATGCAAACATGCATTTTTTTAAATGAGACACCCTATTTATTATTCCATATTCAAATTCTACTAATGATTTCCGTTCTTCCAATACCAGGTTTTGTTGTTATACAGGGTATTTCAAAAGTTATGACCATTTTTATATCTAAATCGGGGTCAAATGAACGTACTGTATATTAAAAAGTAATAAATAAAAAGTTATTTTTTTTACATGAAAAGATTAAAAATATCATCTAGTTTTAAAATCGGCTATAAAAAAAGCCCGTGACGTATATTCGTATACAGGGTGATGTAGAATGCAAAATCTAGATTTTCTCTATTTTTTTAAATGTAACCCCCAATATTTTATTATACCAAAGAATTGCTTTTAATATGCTCTTTCATCTTTGTACGCACTTGTTATGGCTGCATTCATTGGTTTCTGAGATATTTCGATTTTTCTACAAATTTTAAATATACCTTCCATTTGTTTACTAAAATTGATTTATTTTGAGAAAATACTATCAAATTCTATTTTTGCTTAACAAACAACTTAAATGTAAGGCCATAATAATACTTAATCAAGTCAATACACTGAATTAACGAGATAATATTATAGGCCAAGTGTGCTGAGGAAACAATTTTATAGACGTCATGCATAATTATCAAGCAGATGTATCAGGTAGGCTATGAAACATCAAACGACACAGTCCAAATAAAACGATTCTTCAATCTTTCAAACGCATTAGTTTTAGACTGACTCCGTTCTGGATATTGCTGTTCATAGTTGATATATTCTAAAGGCAAGTAGACAATTTCTCAAAGATTCTCCTAAATACCCTCAAAGAAAAAATTAATTTTTAAAGCTGGTTTTTCACACAGTACAGAATTATTGAGCAGGTTATGAAAACTGTCAATTTTTCAAAGCACACCTGATAAATCTGCTTGATAATTATGCATGACGCCTACAAAATTGTTTCCCCAGCATACTTGACTTTATTATCTCGATGATTTAGGGTTTTGACTTCATCAAATAGTATCATGACCTTATCATTTAGTTGTTCGTTAAACAAAAAACAAATTAGATAGTATTTTCCCAAAATAAATAAATTTCAGTACACAAATAGAAGCTATATTTTAAATTTGCCGAAAAATCGAAATATCTCGGAAACTGATGGACGTAGGTACAACAAGTCCTATACAAAGATGAAAGAGCATATTAAAAGCAATTCTTTGAGATAATCAAATGCCATGGGTTACATTTAAAAAAAAAGAGAAAATTTGGATTTTGCATTCTACATCACCCTGTATACGAATATGCGTCGCGGGCTTTTTTTATAGCCGACTTTAAAACTAGAGGATATTTTTAATCTTTTCATGTAAAAAAAATAACTTTTGATTAATTACTTTTTGATATACAGTACGTTCATTTGACCCCGATTTAGATATAAAAATGGTCATAACTTTTGAAATATCCTGTATAATATAACAAAACCCTATATTGGAAGAACGGAAATCATCAGTAGAATTTGAATGTGGAATAATCATCGAGGTAGAATCCCAAGGAGACGCTATAACGTTCAATTTCGCATAACAAAAATGGTAGCAGGAGGCGTGGCTAAGTGTGGTAACAATATGGACGCCTCGCCAGAGCCAGATTACTTTCTTATGTAAATAATTTTGAAAATTCATCACAATGATGATTTAAATATGAAGTATTGGGTTGATTTTTCACTCTAATGCGAAATTTATGGTTAAGTATATGAAAAAAACAGGCATTGTAGAGACGACATTCATCATCAATTGAATAATACAACTGTACTATTGCTGCGATACGTTACACTTTATTGAGATAAAGATTACAAATGCGGTCCTGTACATTGTTATTTTTTTGCATTCATACCTATGGATTGTAATTCCTGTCGATTTCTTCTGATCCATGCCATCTCTTCTAGAGCAACTACGATAATCACATGAAACCATTATTTCCTTTATGAATTCACTAGAATATTACTTAAAAATAACTAAAAATCCCGGTAAAAACACTCAAAAAAAGCAAACACGAAATTGTCAAAGAAACGTCAGCTGTTTGACGTAAGTGTCGAATCAATATGGCCAACTTGCACCTGCTTTCAGCGACGTTATGGCGCCTCCATGGGATTCTATCTCGATGGGAATAATATATGGGGTATCTTATTTAAAAAAATGCATGTTTGCATCACCACGTAGTTATGGATCACCCTGTATAAATCTAAATATTTTCTGAGCAAGGAGCATATCCGTGGTTACAACTCTTATATACAACTTTTTTCGCCATCTTCTATAGTAGTAGAGTTATCGACCGAGCCAGTACTAAAAACTCACCCTGTATATGGTATCTTTCTTGGTGTCTAATCAAGATAATCTACTCTTTTGATTTGTAGTCAATTATGCTGACAATACGATTTGGGGCTATGGTTGTCGATTAGGGATCCGGATCCCGAAGATTTTTGGTCCCGAAAATCCCGGGATTAATAAAACGCGTATTATTATAGCTTTACTCGGCAGTGGCGTAACTTTAAATCCCCCCTCCTCCCCCCCAAGTAATTTCTCGGGGCCCCCTACAGTGGCGTAAAATTTCGCAAGTAAGATAAAAGTTTCTGGTAATCCACCTACAAGTATGGAAGCTGAAAAGCCTTTTATTTAGTGGTTTCATTTCTAAACAAACTTAGATCACTCAACTCTAGACTCTTTGCTTTTTCTTTGCTTCAAATCATATTATTACTAAGCAAATCGCTGGTGTTTAAAATATATTTTGTATGCACACTTAAATTAAGCCTTTATTTATTTTTTTTTGTTTTTAGTTCATAATATTATGATATATAACCAAAGTTGATTTGGTTCAATATTTACTTTACAAAAGTTAAAATGATTTTTTTATGATCTTTAAAACACTTACGTTTCTTTATTATATTTTTGCATTTTTATCATTGCTGGTACTAATGTTATAGTTTAAAAAATTATTGGGGTTCATTCCGAAGTTCCGGGATCCCGAGATCTAGATTTTTATCCTGGGATCTTAAAATGGGGTTCCAATCCCAAAAATTGTAAACCCTATGTAGGACCTACAAGGCGTATCAACCATGGTAGGTGCATTGTAGGTGTTCAACAGTGTTCAAAAGCGCTAGCGTGGAGGCGCCTGCAGGCGCTAGGTGTGACCGTTGAAGAACTTTCTTTTCGACGTGATAAAACTGTTATATCCATCTCCATATTTTAATATTTATTATTTGTATTGACAAAAATCTAGGGTATAAAATCACAAACCCTGATATTAAACTGACACTATACAAATGCAACTGATTCCCTCAGTTTTTTCTTGTTCTGTGCGGTTTCGCTAACCAAACAGCGCTTTTTAAAAGCGCTAACCAAGCTGACTGGCGCTTTTTTGACAGATTGTCGTTCATCGTTTAGTTAGCGCTACCATTGAATAATGTTCGGTATTTTTTTGTGTCAAGGTCATTGACTGCTCTGGTCATTAGTCTCGTGTTCTGTGTATCCTTTGTTACGGTTTTCCGGCGCCACCCTAAGAACAGTACTGTTAATTAGAAGCCAACATTGAAGGCTCAGGTGGGGACTCTCGCTGAGTTTTTTTTATGGAAATTTAATTCTGATTAAAAAAACTATTCCCGCCTCTAACGAGAATCGAACCTGGGAACATTCCGGTCACGAGCCCTTCGCCTCTACCCTCTAGGCCAACCCACCCCCAAATTTCTGTGAACTCTCACCTTTGAGGTGACATGATTATGCTCAGTTTGAACCGATGGAGACGCTACGTCGAGTGCTTTTCCATCAATCGATACTGCAAATCTTACGTGTGCTGCACAATCTTCTTTATTTGCTCAATACTGTCAAATTTCCCCCCCCCCCCCCCACTGCCGTTTGAATTTTCTTTCATCATTATTGTCCTTGTTACATGCATATAAAAGTTGATGATATATCAAAGAACTCTCCATTGGTCTTACAATTTCACTACTTGCAAATTATGTATGTAAAATGTATCTTTAAGCATACATTAACAATCAGAAATATAAATAATATCCAGATTCCCAGCTTATTTGATATTGCATTCAGCAAAATTGTCACAATTACAACACAAACACGTCAAAAACAATATAACTGATTATGGCGAATAACGATTGTAATAAAAAATCCAAAGCTATTTTTTACGCTTACTATTGTGATAAGGTTTTCGATTACAAGTATCATGATCTGTCGTTCCCTCAAATTATTGTATTAATGCTGAATGTGTAATGCATATGGTTGATATTATAACTCAAACTATGTATTGTGATTGAAGGTTTCAGATCGGTTGATGAACACATTTTTCAGAAAACGTCCACCTTTTATCCAATTTTTGTATGGACAAAGACCTGTTTTTCTGGAAATTTTAATCACTATATTCTGCTATAAATGATAGTGGTTTCAAGCTCGCGTACGACTACCATTATTTCAATTTCAGTCGACCCACGGTAAGACCTATGATTCTCCTGAGGAGGAACAAAAACGTTTCAAGATCTTCCAGGACAACCTGAAAACCATCGAAGAACACAACAAGAAATATGAAGCTGGTGAAACCACTTGGCAAATGGGCATCAACCAGTTTGCAGATCTGACGGCAGACGAGATGAAGCAACGACACATGGGTCTGATTCCTCCGAAAGACAAATGAGCTACCATTATACAAAGCTTTATTTAACTGTTTGTTATGTTTATATATCGCTTTTATGGATCTATACTTGACAACATACAGAGCATTTATATGTTACTAACAATAAACGTGTTTCAAAGTTGTTTTCTATTTGTTTATAACTAACCATTGGTATCATGAAGAAACAAGGAGTCAGGTCGTCTTCCAGATAAAAATCAAATTTCTAAAGAAACACTTGAAATGAAAGAACTGAAAAAATAACCAAACAATAGTTGAGCTGTTGGGTTTTATAAAATTTAATATAAATGGTAGGAGAAAACGTATTACTGTAGTGTTTGTAGCTTCTTTATACCATACAAATTATGGGCAAAATGAATCATTTTAAAGACGGCCAATAGATGTACCTAGTGCCAATGTTGAGTTATTTGACTCATCACCTTCAACGGTCAGGAAAGTCATAACTATAAAGTGTGCTGTGTATACTGTACAACCTGACAAGTGTAACAAGAGCCGTGAGAAATATGAAATAGACAAGGATAGCAAGAGACGAGAGGATATGAAATAACGTGTGCGTGTGAGACAGCGGCGAAATTACCAAGTCTCTTGCTACAGTTGTCATGCTGTACATTCTGAGATTGGATTTACTTTTCGTTTTTGTTAAAAGTCTGTAAATTAACAAATAAATAAATATGTTTACGTACTCATACTCGTTTATTAATATGACTGGTTAAGAGAAAACTCAAATATCTTGAGTTCGCAGAATACACAGAAATCACAAAATGAAGTTCCAGGAAAATAGCGACTGTTCGATCAAGTTCGAACAAAATGTTTATAGTTATAAAGTATGACGAGGAGTTTCTCTGAACTTTGTTTTTTGCCAGACTTGCAAATTGACCAGGGTGTAGCAAGGATTTAATTTGGGGGGGTGGGGGCTTTACTTCTCCCCCAAGTAATTTTCCGGGGCCCCCTACAGTGGCGCAAAATTTCGCAAGTAAAAAAAAGCTCCTGATAATCTACCTACGAGTATGGAAGCTGAAAAGCCTTTTTTAGCGGTTTCATTTGTGAACAAACTTAGATCTGCGCTTAAAAGAATTAAACTCTTTGCTTTTTCTGTGGTCATATTTGATTATTACTAAGTAAATCGCTGGTGTTGAAAATATATTTTGTTGGCACATTTAAATGAAGCTTTTCTTTCTTTTTTTTTGTTTTTAGGTCCTATTATGATTTATAACCAAAGTTGATTTGGTTTGATATTTACTTTACAAAAGTTAAAGTGATTTTTTTATGATTTTTAAAAACGTACGTTTATTTACTATATTTTTGCATTTTTATCATTGCTGGTACTAATGTTATAGTTTAAAAAAATATTGGGGTTCATTCCGAAATTCCGTGATCCGGCGATCTAGATTTTTATCCTGGGCTCTACCCTCTAGGCCAACCCACCCCCCAAAATTCGGTGAACTCACCTTTGAGGTGACATGATTATGCTCAGTTTGAACCGACGGAAACGTTACGTCGAGTGCTTTTTCATCAACCGATACTACAAATCTTACATGTGCTGGACAATCTTCTTCATATGCCCAATACTGTCAAATTTTTCCTCCCCACTGCTTTTGAACTTTCTTTCACCATTGTTACATGCATATGCATAATAAAAGTTGATGGTATATCAAAGAACTCCATTGGTCTTACAATTTCGCTACTTGTATAAATGTATCTTTAAGTATACATTAACAATCAGAAATATAAATAATATCCAGATTCCCAGCTTATTTGATATTGCATTCAGCAAAAATTGTCATAATTACAACACGAAAGCGTCAATAACATTATAACTGATTATGGACAATAGCGATTTTAATAAAAAATCCAAAGCTATTTTTTACGCTTACTATTACTATTGTGATAAGGTTTTCTATTACAAGTATCATGAGCTGTCGTTCCCTCAAATTATTGTATTAATGCTGAATGTGTAATGCATATTGCCGATATTTATAACTCAAACTACTACGTTTCCACGGGCTTTCAAAACGTTTTGTGATTTTGAATTGTCGGTGTTTCCACGATATGTTTCGGAACGATTTTTGAAACGCATTCAAAACGTTTTCAAGTGAGACTCTTGAGAAAAATGTTATTTCCTACTTTTTATGACCTATTTTGATGTTATGTTGTTAATCATAAATCTTCAGTATCGAATTTCGAATAAACTTCAACAAACTAACCATAGTGGCATTAGATAGCAACACAAAATAATAAAAGTGACAGCTCATGTTTCCACGACATTTGGATCTCGATACGATCCCAAAAATTAGCGAATTGACCTTAATCAGGAAAAGTTTTGAAAACGCATCCAATCGAAGTTTCCACGATATATTTCAAAAGTCAAAATGTTTTGAAAACGTTTCGAAAGCCCGTGGAAACGTAGCAATGTGATTGAAGGTTTCAGATCGGTTGATGAACACATTTTTCAGAAAATGTCAATTTTTTATTCAATTTCTGTATGGACCTGTTTTTTCAGGTAATCCTTTTTTGGAAATTTTAATCACTATATTCTGCTATATGATAGTGGTTTCAAGCTCTCGTACGACTACCATTTTTTCAATTTCAGTCGACCCACGGTAAGAACTATGATTCCCCCGAGGAGGAACAAAAACGTTTCAAGATCTTCCAGGACAACTTGAAGACCATCGAAGAACACAACAAGAAATATGAAGCTGGCGAAACCACTTGGCAAATGGGCATCAACCAGTTTGCGGATCTGACGGCAGACGAGATGAAGCAACGATACACGGGTCTCATTCCTCCGCAAGACAAATGAGCTTCCATTATACAAAGCTTTATTTAACTGTTTGTTATGTTTATATATCGCTTTTATGAATCTATACTTAACAACATACAGAGCATTTATATATTATTAACAATAAACGTATTTCAAAGTTGTTTTCTATTTGTTTATAACTAACCATTGGTATCATGAAGGAACAAGGAGTCGGGTATCTCTTCCAGAAAAAAATCAAATTTCTAAAGAAACACTTCAAATAAATAGACTGAAGAAATAACCAAACAGTAGCTGAGCTATTGGGTTTTACAAAATTTAATTCAAATGATAGGAGAACACGTATTACTGAAGTGTTTGCAGTTCCTATTTACCAAAAATTTTTTGGCGAAAATTAATCATTACCAACGTTTTTAGACGGCCAATAAATGTAGTGCCAAAGTCGAGTTATTTGACTCATTAACTTCAACGGTTCTGAGATTGTATTTCCCTTTTGTTTTTGTTAAATTGGCAAGTCTGTAAATTTATAAATATGCATAATTGCATACGTATTCATACTCGTTTATTAATCGACTAGTTGAGGAAAACTCAAATATCGTGAGTTTGCCCTCAATACGCTGAGAAATCCCAGAATGAAGTTCCATACTTCCATGAAAATAGCGACTGTCCGATCAAGTAGATATTTTCAAAATGTTTATAATAATTATAAAGTATGACATTGAGTTTCTCTGAACTTTGTTTTTTGCTAGACTTGCAAATTGGTCCTCATGTTATGAGTTTTTCATCGACGAAGCTTAGTTAACAACAGGTTTTGCTTTTGACGTTCAAAAGTCGCTGTTTTAATCGCTTTTCATCCTAGACATATTCACTGTAACCTCAATAATATCTGTCCTATTTTATACATCTAGTGGGTCGAAGTCGGAGATTGAGGGTGTTTAATGACTTACCAAGATGGTATGTCTTTAACATTTTAGTAACCCGTTATATGGGTATAGATGATGTACCCCATGTCCGTTTTAGTGCAGAGAGATGATTCTGCATCTCTCCCGTGTCAGCATGGCACAAGGGCACCCATCTGTTTTATGATGACCTAAAACTTTATGCTTCCGGTCAACGCGAACTACAACAATCGCTGAGGGTAGTGCACTAGTGCAGGATTACAGTCATGCTATCGGAATGGATGTCGGAACAGATAAATGTGCATTGGTTGATCCCAAGAAAGGAGTGGAGATGGGGAGCAGCTCGTGGATAGGAACATCTTGCGACAGCTGCATGATGGAAACACTTATACCTACCTTGGAGTGGCGCAGCGTCATGTCCAGAAGGCAGATATGGTCAAAGAGTGTCTCCGCCGCAAGTACTTGCACCGACTCCGGCAGGTATGGTCATCAGAACTGTCCGGTAAGAACAAAGTCTCTGCAACAAACATGCTTGCGGTCCCATTATTATTGTACACCTTTGGTGCTATACAATACGAAAATTGAACGAGATGAAGCCTGGGCGTGGACTATTGAGTTTGGAGACGGGCCCGGCTTGGAGTGTCTGCACAACAAGGTGATAAGGGCCACTAGCTGCTATGTTACGAGCAGCACCGATCGATCTCCTGATCCGCTTTGTGCGAGAGCACGAGAATGCGGGTAAAGAAGCCTTTCTTTTTAGCGCAGCAAAACGAGCAGCCGAGGAGCTCAGCCTTACACTTGACTTCACGCGGAGGTGTTAGCATCAGTCCATTACGAAACTTGCTCCCGCACAATTAAAATTCCGACTTCCTTTTGAGACTTCATAAAGATAAGCCAATACATAGAATCTCTTACAAATATCTAGAAGAGTATGGCTCGTTTGAGCAGTTGACCTTCCCTTTCCTAAAGTGTAGTGGATTGAAGTCGGACACTGAGGGCTTGGAGCTTGCCGCCAGGCACCAAAGACACTTATACATCTGTTGTCGGCCATTAGACATGCTGGGACGGCTTGCGTCTATCGGCGCAACTCGGCTCTACGAGTGTTCTACTATAATCCCATGGAGGTAAACCGGCCGGGGAGAGTGAGGGACTCTCCTGTTGAGAGAGCACAAAAACGGGTGCTCCAAATGGATGCGAAAATCCAGTTGCCTCGCCAGGAACCATCCCGTATCTAGTGTGCGATGGAATATAGAGCGGCTGTGACGTCTTTTACGTGCCATATAGCCTGCGGGTTAAGGCGCGACCATCGCAACTCAGGCTGTTGTAAAGCAATATTGTCTTGACAGGATACAGATGTTAGGTAAGCGATTGCTCGAGAACAACAGAACTTTTTCTAAGAGGTTTTCTCGCCTCTTTTAACAGCGTCCACCAGCCATAGGAGGACGGTGTAGGAGGATTCCCTATCGTTAATGAACTGCGTTGTCCGATAAACACGGAAAAATTCTTAGTGCCTTACGAGGTGCAAAGTATTTCGCAGCTCCAGCCCAGATGGTTTTGGGTTTCGGACTCATTTGACGAAAATCAAACACTTCAGATCTTTCAGATATTTATTCAGGTTCACCTATAAAAAATTAAAAATCTTTATTTCGCTTTCTATCGAGATGAATCCTTGTGTTTAGGATAATGTGGTATTAATTAGAATATTTCCCAGTTGCCACCGGAATTTAACTATAGTTTTTAACTCGTGACTAAATCAGGAGCAATTTGTTTTGTCGAGAGTTGAACCGTGCTTCTCCCGAAGACCGGAGACTTGTCTGAACCCAAAAACAACAGGTCAATAAATAACATGGCTGAACGCCTGTTACAACCTCTTCACCAGAAGCTTGTACGCATCCTCCAAGCTGTAAAACCTGTATTTCTCGACGTGTATGAACAGAGAGGGTCAAAGAAAGGAGTAGCTGGCTGCAAGGAGAACCTGTTGATTGACGGATGTGTCACGCAGGACTCCGTGCAGTACAAGCGAAACCTTTCTAGGCCTGCTACGTTGCTTATAGGTAGGAAAACTGAAAAACGCCGGTTTGTTTGAGAATTTAAAATTAAATGAAAACTACCAGAGATTGATATTCAAACCTTATATCATTAGAAAGGTTATCATTCAGCGTTTAACCGTATAAAAAATTAGGCATTCCCATTTGAAAAAATCAAGTTATCGCTGATCGAAGTTTCCCTAATTAATCGACCGATTTCTCCAAGCATAAACGTAATCCAAATTTGACAGTCTCATCAAAGCTGACGCATTTTATGCTTAGTAATACGGCAAAGTCACAGCCTTCCATATTTTATAATCTCTGCGATATTCAATTTTTTCCCGATATCTACTTTATACCGAAAATGGTGATTTACACCTAAACGGTTAGCTTTAGGTCCCATATATGATATATAGAGTCACACTAGAATCCACCAAGGAATCTGAATATGTAATAATATACGGAGTGTTCCATTTAAAAAAACATAACTTTGATACATTTCGTGTTTTTGGGACACCCTGTATAACATGAAAATATTTTTAAAATGTAGCCTTCATGGGTCTCTATCCATCCGAAATTATTGTTTTCTTTTTTATCAAATACTTTAGCCATAATGCTCCGTGTCGAATAACGTGAATAACCCTGTATATGGCCGCTAAAAATCTAATTCACAAAAACGTCCTTCCTCCTCTCGAAGAATATTTTGTTGATGATCATGTGTCCTGGTCAACCAAAATTAAAAGATGTCGACCAATAAAACTAAATCCTGGATACGTGCCTGGTAACTCGCAAAACTATAAAAACTTTTAAAAGCTATAAGCTGGCATAACTGCAATACTGCACAGCTTTTTAAGCGTCAGCCCGTAGAGTGAACCATCAGTTGATTTCAACTAGTTATCAGTTGTCACTTCAAATAAGAGCACATCATGTTCTCCAAAGTATTCATATTTCTATCTCTAGTTTTGGTTGTCATGGCTGCAACCCATGCAGAGGAAGAGTGGGAGAAGTTCAAGGTAAATACACATGTTTTAGTCTAGAAATTATAGACAAAATTATAGAATTGTGACCAATCAATGTAATTATAGCTACTTTCATTCAGAGCGACACTTCCATTTCTTATATTCCAGAACGGAAATGTCAAAACTTAATAATATACATGAATTGTGCTTTTGCATAATTCGGTAGGTATATAAAGGCAGGTGTTAATGACATTTCTGTACGAGTTTATTGGATTCTGCATAAAGGCTGCTAATTAGTTTTCCTCTTGAATATGTAATGTTTATTTTCAGTAGTGTAAAATAATTGCCTATGACTAACACAGATTTAGTGTAGTAGTAGTACCTATACAAGGGGAGACAAGCTCAACGCCTTGGATTCTTGTGACCAAACGGTCAAAAAAACTATACGAGTGTTTGTAAATCGAGTTGGAGTACATTCTAAAAATACTGACTTTTAAACAGGGTGTCTAATGAAAGCGTGATATAACAAAGTTATGTTTTTTTGAATGGAATACCTCATATATTATATTGCATATTCAGGTTCGTTGGTGAATTCCAGTATCATATACAGGTTGTCCCACGACGATTAATACCAGCAATATATCGGAACTGGGCAGTAGTAGCGAATTATAATTTTGGGCTGGGGGTGTAAATTAGAGTAATTATAGTATCTTTTCTTATTATTGTGTCACCCAATGAGGTATTTGTTTTTGGTCACGTGATGTCCGATTCAAAATTTTTAAGGGGACACCCTGTATATTTGTGACTTTTTGTGTTCCTCCCGATAAAGCAATTCCAACAGACTAGCACACTTGGGTCTAAAGTGATTAATTCAAGTGCTACATGTACTTAAAGGACTGTACCACTAAAATTATGAAACACTACCGGAATAATTTAACTGTAAGGGTACATATGTTATAATCAATGGTAGTGGTACCATCCTTTACGTACCTGTAGCTCTTGAACTAATCACTTTAGACCCCAAGTGTGCTAGTTTGTTGGAATTGTTTTATCAGAAGGAACACAAAAAGTCACAAATATACAGGGTATCCCCTTAAAAATGTTGAAACGGACGTCACACGATCAAATACAATTACCTCATTGGGTGACACAATAATAAGAAAAGATACTATATTTGTTCTAATTTACACCCCCAAAATTATAATTCGCTAATAGTGCCCAGTTCCGATATTGCTTGCCTTAGTCGTTGTGGGACATCCTGTATATAGGACTTAAACTGAACCATTTAGGTGCAAAATAGCATTTTTGGTATAAGTAGAGATGATATCAGAAAAAATAAACACCCAGCGATTATAAAACTTAGAAGGTTGTGAATTTGCCGTATGACTAATCCTGAAATGCGTCAGCTAAATCGGTAGATTAATTAAGGAAACTTCAATCAGCTATAACTTGATTTTTTCAAATGGGAATGCCTATTTTTTTTATACGACCAAATGCAAAATTTAATAGCATTTGCAATGATAGATGGTTGTGAATATCAGTCTCTGGTAGTTTTCATTGAATTTCACTTAAATCGATGTTTCCAACTGTTCTACCTATAAGCAACCTAGCAGGCCATGAAATATAAACAAAAATATATTCATATGGAAGAAAACAACTAACTTAGCAGAAAAATATGAACTAACTAGAGTAAAGGGACAAGATTATGAAAATTTCTTACAAAAACGAACTCTTACTAGTAACAGTATGGTTTTGGACCTAGTACATTCCAGTTGCTGGTAGTCTGTGAAAATTATCTATTTACTCTAGTTCGTCTGTATCTTTCTGCTAAGTTAGTTGTTTTCTTTCACCTGAACAGGTTTTTGTTTATATTTGTTGACCTGCTAAGTTGCATATCGGTAGGAAAATTGAAAAACACCGATTTTATAGAAAATTTGAAATTAAATGAAAACTACCAGAGATTGGTATTCACAACCATATCTTTACAAATGCTATCAAATTTAGCATTATTTGATCCTATAAAAAATAGGCATTCCCATTTGAAAAATCTAAGTTGTCTCTGATTGAAGTTTCCTCATATAATCTATCTAAGTACAAAAATTATTCAAATTTGTTCGTCTAATACCTAAGCTGACGCATTTCATGCTTAGTTATACGGCAAAATCACCACCTTCTAAGTTTCATATCTGCGATATCCAAAAATGGTGTTTTGCACCTGAACCGTTAATTTTAAGACCCATATGTGATATATAAAGTTACACTCGATCTGAGTATGCAATAATATACAGGGTATTCCATTAAAAAAAAACAGCTTTGGTATGCTTTTATTAGACATTCATCGTTATTTCGACCTGTATATTATACTCGCATAGTAATTTTTCTAAAAAAATTGAAGTTTGGTCACAAGAGCCCCCGAGGCGTTATTAAGCTTGACTTGACTCACCCGTATATCATCCTTTAGCAATTTTTTACTGTGCTTTATATACAGCAACTACAAATATATCAGCCACTATGTTGAACCTAAGTCACTAGGTTGCTTGATAAAATAGCTTTTACTACATAACATATATGATGTTTCCTAATTTAATGTCAATATTTATGGGGGCGATTTTTGGGTCCATTTTAAGAAGAAAACTTGATATGAACGTATGTCCTAAATGTCTTACCTTTTGAGATACAGGGTGGTAAAGTTTTAAAAAATAATATCTACCGATCTACACTCCAGATATTTTAATGAAACTCGTCATACATTTACTATGAATCAAGAGGCATTTTTTAATGTATCACTTTTTCTTAAATTTCCACCAGTGGCATTCGTACGTAATTTGACCTGTCTATTTTGGCAGATATTGATGGTACGCCACTGATTTCTCCTAAAATAAAGATTATTTTTGAAATCCTCACTCATTTCTAATCAGAGTTGGACACTTGCTTTTTTTCAATCCGATGCACGGTTTTCAATAAAAAAAAATACCGTTTCTATGCATGATCGCAACAATATCGTTAATATGACAATATCACCATGCAGAGAGTCTATTAATTAATTCTCCAAGAAATACAGGCTTTAATAAATGTAATAGAAAACTTCAATGGCTTAAGGTATTTCCCCATATGAAACTTTTATCAGTAAATATTATTTAACTGATTGCGCAACAATCAGGTAATGAAAATTTTGTTTGCCACACGTGCATATATTATTACCCATTGTATGACTAGACTCTAGCTCGTTACTGCACCTAAGTAGAGAAATATTATATCATTAAATATTTTGATTTTTTTTCATAATTTGCGGTATCTGAATTACGGAAAATACAAAATATATATGGTGACTCGTAAGTTGATTTAAACTGTGTATAGAAGTCGTTAAAATAACCAACTTTTTCAAATAAATTTTTTTCGAAAACTAAAAAATAAGCGAGATACAGAACTAAGTAGGTAAATCTGGGCTTGTGTATCAAGGCGTACCTAGTCTGTTTATGTTATCTTTTTCGCTCGAATTTTTCTTATCGATCAGGCATCATGCCTCTCAATCAGTGCACTAGTCACTTTCAGTTTATCGTAATGGTAAATCCCAAAGGTTGTTTCATAATAATTCCCAATTTTAGGATTTACCAACATAAAATTAACAACGATAAACAAGGACCGACTACTAAACTATCTGACAAGTACAGCCTGCCAAGTGTAGCAAGAGACTTGGGAATTTCGCCGCTGTCTCACACGCGCACGGTATTTCATATCCTCTCGCCTCTTGCTATCCATGCCTATTTCATATTTCTCACGGCTCTCGTTGCACTTGTCAGGTTGTACAATGCTTAATCGATTTAACAAAAATCCGAGCAAAAAACTAAACATAAACAGATTTAAGCCGGGTATTTGCAGAATATCAATATTCGCCGATTTTTCAACCTTGCTCGCCGAACAGCGAGCACGTATCGCCCTTCAGCCGAACAGCATATAATCGGGGTTCGTTGCTCGCCGAATACCGCATATGTCGCGCTGGCTTTATTAGCCGAATAGCAAATAATCGGGGTTCGTTGCTCGCCGAATACCGCATATGTCGCGCTGGCTTTATTAGCCGAATAGCAAATAATCGGGGTTCGTTGCTCGCCGAATACCGCATATGTGCCGCTGGCTCTAGGTACGTCTTGAACACAAGCCCAGATATACATACCTCTTTTATTCTCTATCTCGCTTATTTTTCAGTTTTCTGAAAAAAAATACTTGAAAGTTGTTTTAGCTACTTCTATACACAGTTAAACAAATATCACCTTGTATATCAGTTATCTATAATTCGTAAATATGTTAATCAATGCTATAATGTAATATATGATGTCTCATCTTGGGGCTGCAGATAGCAGACAGAAACACAGCTTATTTTTTGCGGAATGACAGTTTTGCATTAATAAGTTGACAAACAGCCTTCTGATAAATGCTTTTTTCTGCAGCCGTCCCAAAAATAGAACTTTCGGTATGATTATTGAATCGAAAGTGAAATTTTACATAAATGGTGCCGCAAGTAATAAATCATACCGAAAATTATATTTTCGGGACGGCTGTAATGTTCATAAGTCATATTTATAGAATCTACCCCGATTATTTTTTAATATTTTATTTAATAAACGGCCGCAGAAAAAATATCGTATTTATCTCCTAAAGCATCACTTTCGGGACTTGTTACGTAAATAACTATTTCTTTAAGCTAGGGGCAAAAGGCAACACATAAGCATAGATCTATGCTTCTCTTTTGTATATTTTGGTATGAGATTTAAAGAAAAATTACAATAAATTTTTAGGTCGCAACTTTTTATCCAATTTGTACAGCAATTTTCAGTATATTCTGAATCGCTGCGTTCTGCTATATGATAGCTACGCCAGTGTTTGAAAGCTTTGGTTAGACTACCATTGTTTCAATTTCAGTTGAAATACGATAAACACTATGACAGCCCCGAGGAGGAACAAAAACGTTTCCAGATCTTCAAACACAACTTGGAGATGGTTGAAAAACACAACAAGGACTATAAAGAAGGTAAAACCACTTGGGAAATGGGAATCTACGGGTTTGCAGATATGACGATAGACGAGATAGAGAAGATTCTTGGATTCAAGCCATTGATATAGAAGAATCAACCCGAACAATCAAACTATACTTAACGTTTATCGGATATACATATATATATGAAAATCTTTACTCAATAAAGGTCTCCTTTCTCCTTAAGACTTGAATAGGTACATTCAGTCTATAGATATAATAAAGTTGACATTTTTATCGATTCGCTATTGTTACGACACCTTCTAGATTTATATTGAATAAAGTTCAATATATCGAAATAACGAGCGATATAGGTAATAAGTACATAATGTAACATACTGTATATTATGGTATTCGTGTATTGTGTATTAGCATTGTTAATCAATGGGTGCATTCAGCAGACTCAACAGTTGCGGAGCAGCTACCAAATTTTCTGCTGAACGCGTGCGCTACCTAGCAGCTACCGTTCCAGCGGTCGCCATTTTTTGTAGCGATAGAAAAGGACGCTCACTTGGAGCGGAACGGAATAAGCTACTCTTGACCTTGTGAGTGTCACATGTTATAGGTTATGTTGTCATATTTAAAAGAAAAAGTTCACACTACTTAAGAGGACTGTTCCAAGTTAGGGTTCAATGACCGTCCCAGAACTGTTTTCATCATGCCCCGCGCATTTTACAGTTCTAAAAACAGCGTACCAACCAATCATCAATTCTAGAATCACAAAATGGGCGGCGAATGATGAAAACGGTTCTAGGACGGTGATAGAACCGTAATTTGGAACAGCCCTTACACATTCCAAAACTGGTACAATCTGACATATCTTTTTATTTTTAATAACCGCACTCAATTGACATTTCACTGCAAACTGACAGGCGTCACAAACTATTTATGGTGATATCTCAGAGCGCACAAATAATGCTTTTCAGCAGAACGCCAACTGTTGAGATGTAGCGGCTACAAAAGTAGCGGCTCCCGATCTTTCTGCTGAATGCAACCAATGGTATTAGTTGTCATGCATGATGTGAAGCATGGCCGTGTGAAGTCAAAGTATTAGGTTAGATCTTTGAAGTGTAAACGTCATCGAATCCTAATGTCGGCTACACACGTTCCGGCAGGCCTGTCAGTTCGAACTGAACAAGGCCGCCTAAAGACCGGTCGCCTCTTATTGGCTGATGCCCCTCCACACGTTCAGGCGGATGTGAAATATCAGTCACTACCAACGTCGTTGTTCACTATCTTTCCACGGGCTTTTAAAACATTTTGTGTGTAATTTCTCGATATCTGGCAAGGTATACCTGATAGAAGAAAATGTCAAGTACAAAGGTTATTTGGTTACTTAAGACGCATATCCTAATATTTTGAAATATGCAGGGTGTTGCGGGAAAGTATTGGATTGTGATCAACATGTTTTTTATATATAGAACTATAACTTTTTTTTAAATTCTTCTAGTTTCCATCATTGATTTCTATTCAACCCTAAAATATTTTTGGGATCGGTTGCGACGTTGCCAAGTTATTATTTACTTTCTATTAATTTCCGGATTTGCAAGGTCGCAAGTAATACGTCCAAATTGATATATCCCTTGACCTTTCCTCAATATTATTATACACCGAGTTACATAAATATTAAATGAATGTTATTTTGGATGTTATCAGCAATGCGCATCTACAGGGTGGTTTTGGCAGAATTTCAAATTACGGCAATTTGATGGTGATTTTACTTTGTTTTTTTAAATGTAACAATGTATGTTTTATTTTAAATCAAAATATCCACTAATAACCTATCTCGCCTTGTAATATTTTTTTCGTGTTTGTGACGTTGCCAAGTTATAAATTATTTTTCCAAATTTTCAAACAAATATCTTCGATTTTTATTAATAGAACACACTGTACATTTTATTTAACATAGAAGTACTCCATAGTGATGGTCTATAGCGTGAACAAGTTTTAACTGGTGTTCCTAAAATAATAAAACCGTTTTCCTTGCACACATACTACTATTTCGAATACCAGGTCTGTAAAACGTACACGAACGCGTGAATATCTTCAAAACTGGCACAGTCGGAATGAGAAAATCCATAACTGCAGGTTTTTGAACATGCAGAATTCAAAAATTCTTACAGCAGCGCTGCCAGATTTTACCACTTTTACGTTACTCGTCATAATTTTGTTATTTTCAATAGAATCCTCAAAAATGCTAACATCGGCGTTGTCAGATTTTCCAATTTTACCTTTCACGTCATTACTTTCTCTCAATATGACGAATAAAGACCTATTATCTGTGTTTAAAACAAAAAAGTGCAGCCCGGGCTCCGACACACCGGGCTGCTGTTCCATTACCCAATGACTACTCCTCACACCGTGAGGTGAGCAATCACTGGGTCCGCGAATCGTGCGCCCTAAGCAGACGAAGGGACCCAAGGATGACTGCCTTCTGCATTCTGGCGGCTAAGATGTGCGCCGCCGCACGGCACACCGGTATTTTGCGCAGTGCAGAGAGCAGCGTATTCCTCATTCCACCTAGGGATCCAATGACCATAACCAGCAGACTTACAGTGTAGTCTGGCCAGAGCCTGCGAAGTTGTCCGAGCAACTCCTGATATTTGGTCCGCTTTTCCTCCTCCTTAGAGACGATGTTCACCTCGGCAGGCGCCGAAAACTCAATAACGAACATCGTCTTCTGTTGGTGGTCGAGAAGGACTATGTCGGGCTTGTTTGCCTGTACAAGCTCGAGCGTGGGGAACGAGTAGTTCCAGTAAATCCGGCATCTCTCGTTCTCCACAACGGACTCTATATCCCCTGGAGCGTATGGCAGCACCGGTGTCTCATCGATACCGTATGAGTGCCTCAAATGATAGTAGAGCACTCGTAGAGCCGCGTTGTGCCGATGGACTTAAGCCGTCCCAGCGTACGTCTTACACGCCGACAAGAGATGCATAAGCGTCTCTGGCGCCTGTCGGCAAGCTCTACAAAGGGTGTCGGGTACATCTACACCCATAACCCTTTTACGGTACACCAAGGTGTTGAAGACACCGTCTTGGCAAGCCATTATAAAGCCCTCAGTCTCCGACTTCAACCCACTAGACCTTAGGAAAGAGAAGGTCAACTGCTCAGACAAGCCATGCTCTTCCAGATGTTTGTAGAAGATTCCATGCATTGGCTTATCTTTATGAAGTCTTAAAAGGAAGTCGACTTCGGCAGTTTTAAGGTGGGATTTTAATTCTGCGGGAGCAAGTTCCGTAATGGACTGCTGACACCTCCGCTTGAAGTCGAGTGTGAGGCTGAGCTCCTCGGCTGCTCGTTTCGCTGCGCTAAAAAGAAAGGCTCCTTTTCCCGCATTCTCGTGCTCTCGCACAAAGCGGATCAGGGGATCGGTGCTGTTCGTTACATAGCAGGCAGTGGCCAGTACTACTCTGTTGTGCAGACGCTCCAAACTCAATAGTCCACGCCCTCCCAGGTGTCGCGGGAGGTATATTCGCGGGACAGAGGACTTAGGATGGAGGCTTCTCTCCATATTCATCCTTTTGCGGGTCTTCGTGTCGATTTCCTTCAGCTCGTTCACTTTCCAGTGTATAGCACCAAAGGTGTATAATAACAATGGGACCGCAAGCATGTTTGTGGCAGCGACTTTGTTCTTGCCGGACAGTTCTGACGACCAGATCTGCCGGAGTCGGTGCAAATACTTGCGGCGGAGACACTCTTTAACCAATGCTGCCTCTTGGACATGACGCTGCACCACTCCAAGGTAGGTATAAGTATCTCCGGCATGCAGTTGTCGCAAGATGCTCCCATCAACGAGCTGTTCCTCATCTCCACTATCTCCGCTTCGTCCTTTCTTGAGATGAACCAATGCACATTTGTCTGTCCCGAACTCCATTCCGATAGCATGACTGTACTCCTGCACCACCCTCAGCGATTGTTGTAGTTCGCGTTGGCCGGAGGCATAAAGTTTTAGGTCATCCATATAAAACAGATGGGTGACCTTGTGCCTCCGGTTATTGGGCGTGCCACAGCTGTATCCTTTAGTATTTCTCAGCGCTATGGACAGAGGCAAAAGTGAGATGCAAAAGAGCAAGGGACTCAAGGAGTCTCCTTGGAAGACACCTCTTTTCAATGACACCAACTCTGTCTGAACCCGAGTTTCACCTGATGTTATGGTAAACCGGGTCTTCCAGAGCGGCATCAGTTGTTTGATGCATCCCACTATCTGATTATCCACCGAAAGACATTCCAACAGCCGCACAATGAGGTCATGAGACGTGCTGTCGAATGCCTTGCGATAGTCGATCCAGGCCATAGAAAGGTTTCGCTTGTACTACACAGAGTCCTGTGTGACACATCGGTCAATCAACAGGTTCTCCTTGCAGCCAGCTACTCCTTTCTTTGACCCTCTCTGTTCATACACGTCGAGAAATACAGGATTCACAGCTTGAAGGATACGCATGTACAAGATTCTGGTGAAGAGCTTGTAACACGCGTTCAGACATGTTATTGGCCTGTAGTTTTTGGGATCAGACAAATCTCCGGTCTTCGGGAGAAGCACGGTTCGACCCTCGACAAACCAAGCCGGAATTGGCTGCTCCTGATTTAGCCACGAGTTAAAAACTCTAGCTAAATGCTAATTATTAAAATGCCCTATTTATGAAGTCTAACGTAAGAGTGGTAAATCTGACAACACTGATGTTAGCATTTTTGAATTTTGCTGTAAAAAAACTCTCCGATATTGATAATTTTCGCTTCAGCGGTGGCAGTTTTGGATATTCAAGCGTTCCGGTACTTTTTACTGAAAAAGTGGTGTTGCCGTATCTCAGTAATCAATAGAAACAAAATTTTGAAGTTATGAAATTCTACTGAATTCGACATGCGCAATTCATTGCAATAAAGATAAGTAGAGGATTTTATTGAATATAACAAAATTATGACGTGTAACCTAAAAGTGGAAAATCTGGCAACGCTACTGTTATAATTTTTGAATTCTGCATGTTAGAAAACCTGCAGATATAGATTTTCTCGTTCCAGCTGAGCAAGTTTTGGAGATATTTAAGCGTTCGTGTACCTTTTACTGACCTGGTATTCGAAATAGGCAGTATGTGTAAGGAAAACAGTTTTATTACTTTAGGAACACCAGTTAATACTTGTTCACGCCGTAAACCATTACTAGGGAGTACTTCTATGTTAAATAAAATATACAGTGTGTTCTATTAATAAAAATCATAGATATTTGTTTGAAAATTTGGTAAAATAATTTATAACTTGGCAACGTCGCAAACGCGAAGAAAAATATTACAAAGCGAGATAGGGTATTAGTAGATGTTTCGATTTAGAATAAAACATACATTTAAAAAAACAGAGTAAAATGACCTTCAAATTGCCTTAATTTAAAATTCTGCCAAAAACACCCTGGAGATGCGCATTGCTGATAACATCCAAAATAATATTCACTTAATATTCAAGTAACGCGCTGTATAATATTATTGAGAAAAGTTTAAGAAGTATATCAATTTGGACGTATTACTTGCGACCTTGCAAATCCGGAAATTATTAGAAAATAAATTATAACTTGGCAACATCGCAGCCAATCCCAAAAATATTTTAGAATAGAGATCGATGATGGAAACTAGAAAAATTAAAAAAAAGTTATGGTTCCATATAAAAAATTCAATTTGATCACTACCCTACTTTCCCGCAACACCCTGTATATTTCAAAATATTTTTATGTTTTTTTATGTTTGTCTTAACCAAATAACATTTATATTTGATATTTTCTTCTATTAGGTATATATTGCGAGATATCGAAGAATTACTCACTATACAGGGTGACCAATCGGGTGACGATAATTTTTTTTTTTTAGATAGCCCGTACCGAGACCTATTCAAAACACCTCCATGTATGTGTACCGATTATTGATAGTTTTCGAGTTATGATTTTTTTTTGAAAACTTAGAGATTTTCCAGTTTTTCCAAGAAATCGTCAAAAACAATAACAAGAATGCTTTTTGGCTTTTATTTTTTTCTGCAATTATACTCAGTATTATGCGTATTTTAATATCCAATAAAGAGAATCTGTACATCCGAACAATAATTAAGTACTTTTTGGGGCCAAAGTTTGAAATCTCTGTTTTTAGTCAGGAGACGAAAACCTTCAAAATAAGATTAACCAACTTTTTCGTTGTTCGATATCCGTTAAATTTAAATCCATGGAATCATAAATCCCACTTGACAGCTGTTTGACATATAACTGATCTATCCGGATCCAGATCAGTGTTACGAGAAAGTCGACGAGTTTTGTCTATGTCAGTGTTTCCGTAAAGGACTCTAGAGTTTACTAGAATGACGAATTGGCATTCTCAAATGTCATCGAAATCTCTAGATGGTTCGTTGAAGTATATACACAGCACAGAAAACAACCAGCATAATATCTCTGAGGATTTCCTATATAAAAGTGGTTCCCACAAAATTTGACCTTGGGAGGGTTTTTGAATGATTTTACGGCTGTCAAGTTTGGGTAGAGATGCGAAAATGAAAATATCGATACCGCTACCAACTCGATTTATTATATTATTATATATATATATATATATATATATATATATATATATATATATATATATTATTTTCTAGCCAAATAGGCGCGTTTCAACGCTGGATTGAGGTTTTATGGGGACCGGGGCTATTGTAGTCTTGAGGGGCCCTTTATGAATAACATAACATAATAATAAATAATAATAACAACATAATATAGCCCTCGCGGGGCCCCACTAAACTGCGGGGCCCGGGGCTCCAGCCCCTTTAGCCCCATGGTTGATCCGGCGGCCGTGGCGCGTTTGGTTCGTACAGAGCATTTTGTGCAACTGTTTACACCCCTCAATAATTATATAATTTTTTCCGATACCGATAGAAAAGTATCGATACCAGCTTGGAATGCCTCAAAAAGTATCGATGACAAAAATACTCGATATTAGTGCAGAAGTATCGAAGTACCGTTACCATCCCTACAAAAAACCCCTCCAAAAGTGGGGATGCGCGTGTAATTTCCGCCATCTTGAGTCATTGTGCTGGTTGTTTTCTATGCTGTGGTATTGTATAAGTCGCCACGGGTAGCGTAGCAGTTCAGTTGAGTTCAGTTCTAGTTGTATAAACGGAATGAAACGGAAGAAGACCTGGCAGCATATAAGCAAAAAAGAAACAAAGCGCTTATGGAAATACGAACACAAAAAAAAGCATATATCAATTCACTTAGTGAACCAAACGACGCTAAAAGTTTGTGGGGTGGACTCAGAAATCTTGATTCAATTATTAGCAGTAAACCTTCGGTACCTAAGCGAATTTAACAACCCATATGAAGTAAATGACTATTTTTTGTCTGTGTATTCAACAGGTAACACTCCTGGAAACGCAATTCAATTTTATAAAAGCAACAAATTACATCCAAACTATTCTTTCTCCTTAAAAATCGTCGATCCATATAAAATATTTCAAGCAATGAAAGGTTTAAAATCAGACACCAAGGGTGTGGATACTTTATCATTAACAATGGTAAAGCTTAGTTTACCTGTTTATCATCATCATAGTCACAATGTCTTAACAGACATGTTGTGAACTCGTAAAATGCATTTACACATTTTACGAGTTTCTCTTGGGATATCTTTAAGATCTTTAATGCAGTAGTTTCCCATTTGCTTTCTGCATCCTCATGCCGTTGACCAGATGGTATCTACTGGTTCATCCGCCTTTAGGGGCAATTTCTCACCCCAAGCACAAGAAGGTGTCCTGACTCTTCTCAACTCGTCCACCCGAAGCTGTTGGTTGAGAAGAGGTTACTGCTTATACCGACAGTAGTTCGGTGTTCCTTTTAGTCGCCTTTTACGACACGCAGGATATACGATGGGAAATATTCTAACCCGCCCCCACACGGGCAAGTTTTTCTGTTACTTTTCCTCATATTGTACATTTGGTTAACATTTGCTTGGAAGGCTATTTTCCTGAGTTATGGAAACATGCCCTAGTCATTCCAATCCCTAAAATTACTAAACCCAGCTCACTTGCAGATTTAAGACCAATTAGTTTATTACCGGTATTATCAAAAATCTTGGAAAAAACTGTTTAACTACAGATAATATCTTACATAGAAGAACATAAAATAATATCTCCCTACTAATCTGGCTTTAGAAGGCACTATAATATACCACTACGGCGTTGCTGAATTTGTGTG
Source organism: Callosobruchus maculatus (assembly GCA_951848785.1). Lineage (NCBI taxonomy): Eukaryota > Metazoa > Arthropoda > Insecta > Coleoptera > Chrysomelidae > Callosobruchus > Callosobruchus maculatus. The sequence continues at coordinate 8,015,304 of CATOUR010000006.1, forward strand.
ATAACATCTTGCGAGCTGTAGATAAAAAGATTGCGGTAGCTTTAGTATCTATCGACTACTCGAAAGCATTTGACAAAATTAACCATCTCCTTCTAATTGCAAAACTAAAGTATATAGGCTTTGATTATAAGACAACTTAACAAATCGAATTCAGCAAGTATCATTGTCAAATAAAAAATCTATGGCAACGGTCATTCCATCTGGTGTTCCCCAGGGATCAATGCTAGGCCCTATTCTGTATCTCATCTATACTTTCGATTTATATAAAGTGATAGAGAACTCCGAAATGCAATTGTTTGCCGAGGACACTCAGCTAATACACTATTTCAACGCCGTAGATGTAAACACAGCAAATACTGAATTACAAAGTGATATAGTTAAAGTTTGTAAGTTCTCAGTCGATCATAATTTAACGGTGAATCCAGATAAAACAAAAATTTTAGTTTCCTGCTCGGACAACAAAAGAAGTCACGTCACAAATAATTTAGGTATTTTTATTGGCAACAAGGCAATGCAACTCACAGATACAGCAAAGATCTTAGGGATTGAGGTAGATGTTAAATTGAGGTTCAATAAACATATAAACAATATCTCAAAGAAAACATATCTGAGACTACGAACTTTATACGCTTGTAGATATCTACTAAATTTTAAACTGAGAAAAAGGCTAAGTGAAATACTGGTGATGTCCTGCTTGAGTTACTGCAACATCTTATACTTCCCATGTCTTGACCAGGTAACCAAAAATAGGCTTCAAATTATGCAAAACAACTGTATACGTTTTATATGTGGTTTGAGACAATTCGGCCATGTGTCTCAGAAGTGTTGAAGTGGCTCAGGCTCGACACATTAGTTGTATATCATTACTTAGTATTTAATCACAAAGTACTAACCACATCAAAGCCCAAGTATTTGAAAGAAAAAATTACATTTAATCATGTGGTACATGATAGATTAATTAGGAATTGGTACATTATAAGGATCCCGCCACACCGCACTTCTCTGTTCCAACGCAGCATCTCATACAATGCAGCAGTTCTGTATAACATATTAGATAATAGTTGCAAGCTTATGAATTTGTCCAGCTTTAAAAGATATGTGAAACGAGAATTGTTGACTAATTTATTTTAGTTTCATATGTTTTTAAGTTTAAGCACTGTATACGAGTATACAAGCCTTGTTATGATGTTTAAACTCCTTGTTTTTTCTTTTCTCTACTATATACTTGATGTAGTATAACATCGCTTGGGTTCATTCTTGCTTTGTTGACACATCTGGTTAAGTGTAAGAGTAGCTATGCTAAACTTCGCCAGATGTGTCCCACTTTTTGTGATACATTAGGTCATGTATTTTTGAATAAAGACATAGAAGCAGAAGCAGATGAGGTTAAGAGATATTGTATTGAATTGTGAAGTAAAACGGTGAAAGTTACGTCCAGTTTCATTCCCTGGTGTGAAGATAAAGAGGCCGTCGTGACAATTGGTGTCGAAAGTGTGGGGTTATCCATCGAATCAAGCCAGGAAAAGGAAAGAAGAAGTGAGTACAGCATTAGTCCATGCCAATCACCAGAGCTATGGCGTCCGAAATGAGTGCATTGATGGCTATGATACAAGAAATGAAGGCAGATATGAGAAACAGCATAGAACAAACAGCCGTGAACCTTGAAGAAAAGCTAAGGCTCCACCAAGACGAGGCAGTCGCAGGTTTGAAGAGTGGGCAGGAACTGGTGATGACTAGGCTGGAGGACCAGAAGCGCCATCAAGACGAGGCAGTCGCAGACTTGAAGAGTATCGTAAGTCAGGCATTAGAAAATCCAGACCAGCGTATTAGTGCAGTAGAGACTCAAATAGCGACATCACAAAAGCATGTTGAGGAACAGCTAGCGACAACACAAAGGTACGTTGAAGAACAGCTACATCAAGTGGAGGATCGTGTCAAGGAAATCGTCAGAGAGGAGCTGCGAGACCTTAATTCAGGTGAGCGTTGTTTAACAGCTGCAGCACCCGCTTTTACTGATAGACACAGTGGCGTAGTAGCAAAGCCCTATCCATACAATGGAAAAACGTCATGGGACATTTATCACATGCAATTTGAAAATATCGCACGTATGAATAACTGGTCGAATGAAGAAAAAGCTTGTGTGCTGACATCCATGCTAAGAGACTCTGCAGCAGCTATTTTGGAAAATCTCTGCTCATCAGATCTACATGATTATGATAAGATAACATCTGCACTAAAGTTACGCTTTGGAGATGCACACTTAACAGAGCTATTGCTTGGCCAGTTGCATAACCGGACACAACAAGCCAGGGAAGATTTAACGACATTTGCATAACGAAGTACAAAACTTAGCTAAACGAGCATTTGTCAACAGTCCCATCGAGACATAGGAATACGTCGCTGCTCGTCAGTTTGTCAAAGGCATTGCGGATCTGGACGTTCAACGAATCGTGAGACTATCCAGCCCCAGAATCTTACAGGATGCTTTGGTCAAGGCTCTAGAAATTGAAGCTGCCACGAAAGCCACGCGAATGACACGGAGGGTGCGCTCTGTAAAACAAGATGGTGAGGCAGAAGTCAGGGCGACAGCGTTCGTTCCAAGAAGAAGAGGTGGTACCATTCAAAGAAACCCAGCTCGCACAAATCTAGAAGGACCTGAGAAGTTCACGTGCTGGAGATGTGGGCAGAAGGGGCACATTAGAGTAGGCTGCTGAACACAGGCCGATAAGATGCAGGTGGATGTAGAAAAAGCAGATGAATATACAAGCAAAATGAATTCTATGCAAGGCACGATAAACTCAATGAAGGAGCAGTTTGACAGAGACACGAAGAATTTGCTGAAGAAGAACAAGGAAACTATCTCTAAGCTTCAAGGACAACACAGAGTAGCCATGAGGGAACTTACAGCAGACCGGGATAGGCTAAAGCAGTTGCTTCACTCTCAGAAACGAGAATGTATGGGTATTAAGAGTAAGTTTGAAAGGGACAAAAAGAATCTGTTGAAGAAGAATGACCAACACGAGGCAGCCTTGAGAAAGCTCAACGAAAAACACGACAGAGAAGTCTCTGCTTTGAAAAATGAAATCAAGAGATTGAAGGATTTGGATCAGCTGAAGAAAGCGGAGGATAGACGTGACCAAGTTAAGGACGAAAATGCAATGCTGAAACTGAAGATCACCCAGCTAGAGGCTGAGAACGCATCCTTAAAGAAATACCTACCATCATGAAGCAGAAATCAAGAAAATGAAATATAAAGCAAGAGACGTTGACAATAAGATGAAAGAGCAACTGGCAAATTTGGAAGATGAGAACGTTCGACTAAAAAAGGAGCTGAAAGACGCTTTGGCTGCAGCACAGACTGATAGTTCAGGGATGAAACAATTGAAGTACGGGCATAATAAGATAAAGCAGAAGATTGCGCAGATGGAAAGCGAGGGCGATGGCGATAGGCTAAAGAAGAATTCGAACAAAGTCATTGAAAATGCAAGTAAAGGTGTGTACGCAGTATCAGCGATGCAAAATGACGATGTAGATTTGAAGCAAATATTGGCGCAGCTGGAGAGGGAAAACGCGAAGATAGGAACAGAGCTTAACGTTGCGCTCAAGGACGTGTCATGGGGCTCTGATCAAGCCGCGCAACTAAGGAGCGAAAATGGTAAGCAGAACAACAGGATTGCAGAACAGGAAGACAAACTGAGCAGACTCACAGAGAAACTGGAGAGCAACCTGAGTGACGAGAAGGGAGTGTCGAGAGTTGACAGACGACAAGACGAAAAGGCCCAACTGAAGAGGATGATAGCAGAGTTAGGAAAAGTGAACGCTGCTGGAGCTGAAAATGAGAGTCACAAGTGGAGCAAAGGCTATCGCACTTACAAGGTGATCTGGTATGGTCTTACAACACACGACAGAAAGAAGGGTAGATGTCCGAAGCTTCAACATCATTTGGAGGGACCCTACTTGGAGACGAACCGCCTCAATGACTTGGTCTACAGGTTATGTACGGGAAGTGGAAAACCGAAGGTCGACAATACTGTCTGTGGTGATACAAGAATCGAAGTTGTTCGTCGAGGACGCCAAACGCTAAGGGGGGAAGAATGTAACATACCTACTGTATATTATGGTATTTGTGTATTGTGTATTAGTTGTCATGCATGATGTAAAGTCAAAGTGTTAGGTTAGATCTCTGAAGTGTAAACGTCATCGAATCGTCTAGAGTTTTCTAGAATGACGGATTGGCATTCTCGAATGTCATCGAAATCTCTAGTTGGTTCGCTGAAGTATATATAAGGCGCCACGGGTGGCGTAGTAGTTCAGTTGAGTTCAGTTCTATTTGAGATAAGGTTAAGAGATATTGTATTGAGTTGTGAAGTGAAACGGTGAAAGTTACGTCCAGTTTCATTCCCTGGTGTGAAGAAAACAGGCCGTCGTGACAATATTTATAGACTATAAACGAAACCATAATAAAAAAATATTCCCTTTTAATTTTAACACATTGTTGGCGTGTGGTTATGACGTGTATAATTTTATACCAGTATACCTCTGTATTGATTAATTTATAGAAACTTTGATTTAGCAAATATCTGAATTAATTATAGCAGATGGAAGTGGGCAGGTGGTGGTGGGATTCGAACCTATACACGGTCAAGAAATAATCGATCAAATGTCTGACATTGAAGCAGGCTCGAATTAGCATCATTCTACGCCCTAGGCCACAGCCCTAAATTACGCCCCTTCCGGGTGGCCTCAGATTTGTGAAATTTTTGACTGTAGGACACCAGCGCGCCGCGGTCAGATTGGTCGTAATCCCACCGGTCAAAAGCACGCAAAATATTTCGGAAAAGAGGCAGGTATGTGGACACAAGCGCGCAAGACGGCGCTCGTTTACTTTTACAGCGTTGTATTTGCATTGAACTGCATCACGTGGTTTTTTTTGCTAACTCGTCGAATCGTGGTAATTTAATTTAATAATGTATTTAAATAGGTAATAGATGTTTTGGATCCAGTGAATAATGGTATAAAAGTATTTTAAAAGCATTCAGCAACCTGATCTAGAAATAATAAACCGAAAGTCCATCTCAAATAACGCCCAACTTCAGAATTAGCGTCTTTATATGCTACAATTAAACTTAGGTGTATTTTTTTTAACCAGGCTTGCATTAGATGAAATCTACACCCATTATTGTACAGTTAGGCCACACTTGCTTTATTCCTAAATGGATGGCGAATTCAAAATGACAAATTATTTGTGAAGGGTTAAAAGACAAATAATTTGTTTGTAGAACTTAATTTGTTAGGTAGCAATATAAGCACTACTGGTGTGTAATGAACATTTTTGAAAGCGTGGATTATAAATAATTGATAAACATTTTTGTACAGTAATCAAAAGTGTCATCTATATATGCATTATTACAGGAGGACAGAAATTTTGAATTTGTTTCGCAAGAAAATACAACTAGATTAAGGCGGTAATTATTAATTATAAAGAATAAAAGGGAGGTTGTCATTAAGAACATCCAAGCTTAATTTTCTTCCGGCGCGCAAGTGGTGCCGGTTAAGGCACCCTTTTCGAAATCGTATATAAAAATCAAACCGTGCGCGCTTGTCACATCACCAAATTTTTATCTGTACAACTCGCTTCGTTTTATAGTTTCCTTTGAACTATTTATGCTACTAAAACGTTTTTTTTTAGCTTTTCCCAAAAGGATAGTTAACGTCGTTCTAGCACAATACTAGTCAATGACATTTTAAAATATGTATGTAAAATCCCAATATGATGTACAGGGTGTTCTATTTTGGGCACTTTTACGGAGTTTCTCGGTTATTTTAGAAGATAAAGAGTTACGGTTTTCGCGACACTGTGCTAGTTTTTTGTGAAATTAAAGATGCCGTTAACAAAATTATCATGGCCCTTTTGGTTTTTGAGATACAAAGTGAAATCGAAAATGATCGATTTTGGGACCACCCTCGTATCTCGGTTGCCTTTTATTTTATTGAAAGGTTTAAAAAAGGGGCTTATAGAATTTTTTCTGTAGAATCCAGTGGTGTAGTTTGATTTTTTCTTACTGTAACCATTTTTCAGTTATGAAGCAAACATATATTGTTTTAAATGGAACACCCTGTATATTATTTTTTACGTCAATCGGAAATAATGCAAGCTTTTCAAAAATATATATTAGTATGAATTTTTTCTGAAAAATAAGCTCAAAATTTCACTTTTTACTTTATTTGTAGCAGTAGGCCATGACTAATCTATTAAAAACAATATCCAAGTAAACAATTATTAAGATACAAGATAGGTACTCAATACTTTTAAACTTAATTAATTGTACGAGGGCTGCTCTATTTCCTTGGTTTGCTGTTACCTTCGGGTACTAGATGGCGCACCGGCAGAATTCTTTCTGTCTGCTCGCTTAATTAATTGTATTTTATACGCTATTAACTACTATTTGTGATAACGTTCAGTAAATATTACTTATTGTATTACATTACTTAAAAGCAAACATTATTATCTGAAAAATATCAACAAACCATTAAATTTGAAATTGAATTAAAATAAAAACTAAAAACATCGAGGAGCTTTTTGGGATGTTGGTTCAAGTTGGAGACTATTTTCTCGAATGTAAATCTGGCACAATTTCTTCTTTTTAAGGCATTTACAAGAATTATTGGTCTCCTTCGTGTTGTGGCGATTAAAAATGCCCAATCCTGGATCCTGTGCTGAAATATCTTAAATTTGCATGGATGGTAATTGTACTTTTTTAGAATTATTTCGGCAGTTGATTTTTGTACCCCTACAGCTTCTTATTCTTTGTGCTTACAAGATAATGATTGCGTTGCTTCTAGATAACTTAATACGTTTGTTTCCCTTTGCTCCCTATTATCCTTGAAATACGTTTTAGGACGTGGTTGAATTAAGGATTCGTACCTAACTATATTTATTTTTATTTTAGACGAGCAAATATATCTGGAAACGGTTGCCGTCTCTCTGGGTATCTGAGCTGCCATTATTATTATATAGAAAATTGACAATAATTAAAATGAAAACACAGAAACACTAAAGCTATATTTAGTAAAAATATAATTAAAAGGTGACAGTCTCGCAAGTTTTTTACAGATTTGCATTTTTGTTTTTAATAGATGAGTCATAGCCCACTATCTACTCAATATTATAATAACGCAATATTCATCATTTTAATGTGAAATTATTATTTAAAAAGATTTATTTTGATTCTGTTTTTTCGAATTTGATTAGGAAGTGTCTTGTAGAGTAATAACTGCTTAAGCCTCGTGGCCACTAGCAAATAAAATTGCGAGAGTCGCTCTCACAAGTCACTTGCGTAGCGTGTGCACGACGTCATTAGAGAAATATTGCAGCAAAATTACTTGCACTTAAAGAACTTGCAACTTGCTGAGAGCTTGTAGTGTAGACAGTTACTCTCAGGAAATTAGTTTGCCGCAAAAATTTCGAGCCTGTTCCGAAAGTCTTGCATCAAGTAGTGTTGTAAATCGAGCAAATATGGAGAAGCTCAACTGGACGAGAGAAGACACGTGCCTTTTGATTGAAAATTTTGAATTATGGCCTGAATTATGGAATGTACCTACATACTCCAGAATTTAAGGACAGAATCAAAAAGCAGAATGCATTACAAAAATTGGCCGACTTATTTATTACTCCTACAGCAGAAATTCAAAGGAAGCTACATAATTTGAGAACGCAAATTAACCAAGAGTGGAGAAAAATTCAAAAAAAGAAAAGTGGACAAGGGACTAATAAAATATATAAGAGTACTTGGGAGTTATTTGACTCATTAAAGTTTATAATTGACTCAAATATACAGAATACTACGGAAGATAATCTTGGTAAGTTGAAAGTCAATTTTTAGAAAAAAAGTAATTAATTAGGCTAGGTCAGGTTCAGCACTATTCTTTATTGACTCTCGTTCTTACAACTCTCCGTAGGCAGGCAACCCGTCATCCATACACATCCGCAAAAACTGTTTAAGCTCCATCGGATCTTCATTTCTCAATTCAGTAAGCAACTTTTCGTGTATCCCTAGAGTAGTTCAATGTTGAATCCACTTTCTCACCTAACATTTTTTCCGCCTTTTCTTTACTTTCTCTTGTTTTTTTTTTAAATTAATACCACAACTACCGCCGTAGCTTCAGATTTTGCATACGACATCTTATCTATAGTGTACACGAAATCAGAACAATCAAGCCCAAGTGAACTTGGGAGAACAACTTCCTAGATTAAATTTGCGAACAATTAAAAGATAGCATAGACAGACAAGCAAGTACTTGCTGCAAAAACTATCACAAGTTACTTGCAAGTGGACACGAGCCTTACGATACTGATTATTTATAGTTGATTAACCATGGCCTACTGCTACAAATAAAGTAAAAATTGGAAAAATCAAATTTTGAGCGTAATTTTCAAAATAACTCAATACTAATATATATTTTTGAAAAGCTTGAATTATTTCCGATTGAACTCAAAAATAATATACAGGGTGTTCCATTTAAAAAATATATGTTTGCTTCATAACTGAAAAATGGTTAGAGCAAGAAAAAATCAAACTATACCACTGGATTCTAAAGAAAAAATTCTATAAGACATTTTTTTAAACTTTTCAATAGAATAAAAGCCAACCGAGATACAAGGGTGGTCCCAAAATCGATAATTTTCGATTTCACCCTGTATCTCAAAAACCAAGAGGCCATGATAATTTTGTTGACGGCATCTTTAGTTTCACGAAAAACTAGTACACTGTCGCGAAAACCGTAACTCTCTATCTTCTAAAGTAACCAAGAAACTCCGTAAAAGTGCCCAAAATGGGACACCGTGTACTTGCAATTTGTAGTAAGCAGATATTGAGTAAAAAAGACATTGAACATTATATAGTTTTAAAATTTCTTCTTCCTTGCTTTGACACACGTAAATGATTAAATCGTGCTGGTGGACATTTTTTCATTTTCAATGCTTGGAAGAGCGAGGGCGATGAGCTTTGCTTGAATCATATGTGATCTATGGTTATGCTTGATCTTTTTTAAATAGGAAAATCGCCTTAAACGATACGATTAAGTTGGTCACTAATAAACAAATAAATACGGTAAGTACTAATAAAAAAAGACTATTAATGCATATGAAGTAATTATAGACTCATAATACATTTGAGTGGGTAGACTTGATCTTTTTGTTTTGGATTCATTGCTTTTTATAGCTAATTATTATGTAACCTGTGGATTAGAAGTAAAAAAGATTGTCGTTTTTTCACGACCTGCGCCCCCGTAAGATTGATGCGCCCTAGGCCATGGCCGGGACCATCGATAGCTACCGGGCCTGTTGGTGTATCCCCACCACGGCGCCTACGTCACACGAGGCGCCGCGCCGGGCGGCCGGCCTATCATCCAGTCGCGTTTGTAATCGTCGCATACGCGCATGGATTTTCTATTTCTCTAGTCAAAAATGCTGTCTAGTTGCTGTGTGCCATTCTGCAGTAGTAATTATAAAGATACAGAGCGCATATCTGTGTTCAAATTTCCAAAAGATGTAATGAAACGTAATCAGTGGTTACGCGCTATACATCGAGATAACTTCAGGATAAAGGATTCGTCTTTAATATGCATCAAACACTTCTAAGATAGATTTATAATTCGTATTGATACTGCTAGGCCCGATGGTACAACTTTAACAGTTCCTTGATCAAAGATCAAATTGTCGGACGATGCTATTCCGATAAAATTTCAAAATCAGCCGCAATATTTTAACGTACGTCTTCCTCCGAAAAGAAACGATCCCGCAGAACGAACACAAGAAATTGATCAACGAAAAGATGCCAAGATCCAGAAACGAAGTGAGGAAGATGTCATAACGGATTTCGAATATTTAAAATGCAATTTTAAACAGAACATAAATGGAATAGAAAATTTTTCAATAATAGAAGGTAAAAATGAGATTGTTATTTATGCGATAGTATATAGTAAGATTTCGTGATAAATAATATTCTAAAAATTAAAGAAATATTAGGTAAAGGTAATTTGTGTAATAGCTGGGTAAAATGCAATTCTTTAGTAAGTAATTGTGTACAAATGTTTGTGAAATCGGTGCTATTGATAAAGCTAAAGCACTTGTTAACCAGGCATGTACGCAAATAGAAAAGGCGCATTTAATTGTCTCTGATATTGACGAAAATTTGGATACCATATTGAAAAAATTATCTTTCCTCAAAGATCAGCTAAATTTAACTTTTTCAAAACAACGAAGGTATACTACTGACACATTAATATGGTCCTGTTCGATTTACTTTTCGTTTCTAGGAGCTTATATATACGTGTGACGTCACACGCAGCACCATAAGGCCCGGTAGGTATCGATGGTCCCGCCATGGCCTAATGAATAAATTGATAGAAAGAATCCTACAATTCTGAATTCATTGTCATTTATAAAGTTCCACCAACATACTATGCAGGGAAATTATAATAGTGCCAACTGTTATTGTTCAGTATTAATCTGATTACTATAGCAGACGCAAATCAAGACCTGTTTTTACGTAGTTGGTATTGTCGACAGACCCAAATATCCATGCAATTTCCTAACCAATTTCCATAAAATAACAAATTTGTAGACAAGGTAGATGCTTCAAAAGGTCTGTTTCGGACTTGGTCTATATAATTTTAGATCACATCATTTCGATTGCTCCGCTATCTTCAATCGTCTTCAGGTAAACATGTTCCAATTTGTCAATATGTTCAAGGTCACATAAATTTATTCGATTTCTTGATCTTGTAAAATGGTTATAAGTGCCTCTTGTGTTATACCAGTTTGACATCGTCGATGTTGTCGCAAATTTATTCGTGGATTAATCCATGGTCATCTTCAAGGTCAAACTGAATGTTTTACATCTGTGAATAAAACCATGGATTTTGTGACAACATGCAGTGCTGCCAACACAGTTGTTGTCATACAGGGGCGTATCCAGACCTCAGTCTTGGGGGGGGGGGGGGTGATAGCGGGACATGAAGTTATGTGTGCTTTCACCATTTTTTTGTAATACCTTCGTGAAGGACGTTGATGCAAGAGAAAAGGAAAATGTTAATAGTATTAAAATAAAAAAGAAGATATAAACAGCAAGTGAAACAGTGGAGTATCAGGTATTTTAGGAAGATGAAATAAAAAATCTATTGATGCATTAATCAATTTTAATTTTACGGAATGCAAATACTTATTAATATGTAATACGTATATCATCCGTGAACATTTTATTGGCACAGCATACAAAATTAAACGATCAGGAACACTCAGCAGTCAGGTACCGTAGTAGCCACTCCATTTTTTTTTAATTAGTGTTTTAACTTTTCTAATCGGTGCAATTTTCAAAACAAAGAATTAATGAGTTTGGTAAATTTTTGTGACAAGCTACCACGTTGTATAGGACGTTAGAGGGATTTTGAGCCACTAAAAATTGGGACGACGCTATACGTAAAACATTATTCTGAGCATGCGCAGTGTGTTTCGAATAACGGATGAGCGCGTGCCTTGTTTACAGTTTTTGTAACCGAAATCCACTCCGAAATCTGTGACGTGTATCGTTGCCTTATTTGGCCATTGACATTAACAATTATTGGGCCTATTTGATTTTAACCTAACCTCACTCAACTCAATTGGTCGGAAATGTCCAAGAAATGTTACGTGCAACAAGGAAACACCACAAGCAGAAAATAGACCACATCACAAGTAGGATAAAAAATAGGTTATGAAGGCAGAAGGATCCCCGAACTCCGAAGCATGACATTTCAGATTTCACTACCATGGTTCATTCCCGTGATGATCACACGCTGTTGCCGGAGACGCCTAACTTTGTAGCTTTTATTGGATAATACTGTCAAATAAAATTGATGGAAGAAAACCTGATCCTTTTGTACAATGATAAATCAGAAAATAAGTATTGTTGCTATCAAAATCATAACGGTTCTTTCGTTCTTTTCACTTGCCGCATAGTTGTGTAGACCTGGCAATACCGCACGTAATCATATCGTACCGTAAACTTCCGTAGCTAACGTACAACTTAATCGGTTATTCGCCGATTCGGTTATTTCGGGAGAACTGCGTAGTGCCATGGCCGACTTTACTCACTAGGCCGGAGCATTAAAATATGGCAACACTGAATCGGGAGCCGAGCTTGTGTCATTAGTGTAATTCTTCCAGAGTAAACAATAAGATTGGAAGGTGATTTTTAATGTGTTTCTAATTATTTACCTGCACAAACGAAACTATAAAGATGAAAAGATGCCTGCAAAGTGTGTAGTAGCAGGTTGCAATAGCAATTGTGCTTCCAAACAAGGACATACCAACATAACCTTCCAGAGTAACAACGAAGAGTGGAAGGTGATTTTTAATGTGTTTCTAATTATTTACCTGCAAAACGAAACTATAAAGATAAAAAGATGCCTGCAAAGTGTGTAGTACCAGGTTGCACTAGCAATTAGTGCTTCCAATGAAGGACATAAACAGAAGTGGGTGAAAGGTATTCCTCATAAGGGCTGGTTATATTTATAAGAATAAAGACAATACTTTACAAACAAAAGTTTCTTGCTTATTGGTACACATTAATTTATTTGTTTGCTTCAGAAATGTATCCATAAACCGAAAATGTTCGATAGTCGATGGAGTTGGCCGTTACTTGATGGAGATCCATTGATACACATATTCCAAAAACAAATCAAAGAAATAATAAGAGACAATAGCCTCTTCAAAGATACATATAACAACTACCTTATCAGTATGAATCCTCAAACGCCAAAGTTATATTCGCTTATCAAATTGCACAAACCTGATCGCCCTATAAGACCTGTAGTATCATACGTTACAGCACCAGCATACAAACTATCAAAGAAACTAAATAGTCTATTACTACAGCACTGCAAATTCACACCAAAATTTAGCATAAACAACTCCCAAGAACTTATAAAGAGAACAAAAGATATTATAACTCCTAATAAAGCTATCCTAGCCTCATTTGATGTACAAAACCTTTTTCCCAGTATACCACCAATAGAGGTAATAAATAAAGTCGACGAGCATTTATCAAATAACAACACAAACCCCATAATAAAACAGGACATCCTCGATACACTAATAGTTTGCTTGGATCAAAATTATTTCGAATTTAACGAAAAAATCTACATATCCAAAGAAGGACTAATAATGGGCAACCCACTAAGTTCTCTGCTCGCGGAAATGTTTATGGACAGCCTTGAACAAAAGATTCAACTATTACCATATTTCAATAAATGTATATATTGGTATCGTTATGTAGACGACATAATAATCTGTTTTACCGGAACTGACAGACAACTACATAATCTCCTGAACGAAATTAACAAATTACATCCTGCAATCAAATTTACACTTGAAAATTGAAAAAGAAATAGATCATGCCATTAACTTCTTAGATTTAACAATTAAATTACAACAAAACAAACATACATATTCAATTTATCATAAACCCTCACATACAGATACCACAATACACAGCAGTTCCAACCACCCATACTCACATAAAATTGCAGCATATCACAGTTATGTCAATAGACTAATTAACGTGCCCATGAATGACGAAAATTATAATAAAGAACTAAATATAATAAAACAAATTGCCTCCAACAACGGTTATAACCCTTCTCTAATTGATTCTATAGTAAGCAAGAAGCAATTCAAAAAAGCAGTTAATTTAGTTTACCCTAAGATCACCGACAATTATCTAATAAAGCATATAACTCAATTACATACACAGGACAGCTATCGGAAAACATTGCTCTTAAACTCAAGAAATTGGACCGCAATATATCATTCAGATGCAAAGAGACACTAGGCAACTTAATTAAAAACAACAAAACGAAATCAAATAAAAACGAAAAATCTGGTGTTTACAAATTAGAATGTGTGGATTGTCCTAAAATATATATTGGACAAAGTGGGAGAGCTTTCAAGAACCGCATCAATGAACACAAGAAATCATTTGTTAACGAACTTTGTAATTCAAATTACGCCAATCATTTGATCTCCGAAAACCATCATTTTAACGAAGATTTTCAAATATTACACGTAGAACAAAAAGGACGCAAATTAAATTTTTTAGAAGCATTAGAAATCAACAAGCTCAAATGTTCAGGTAACCTACTTAACGACCAAACGGATTTAAATAATTCACCCCTACTACATCTGTCCCATGGTTTTCGGAGAACAAACGATTAGCCATAATAGTTATACCATTAAGCATGATTTTAGGAAGCGGGTAATCGTTGCCGATTTGTTAGGAAACAAAACTCAAGCTAGATGGCTGGGTAGCGGCAAATAAACAGCGAAGTGTACTCTTAAAACCCTATTTCCAAGCTTTCGGGATCATTTGATCCCTTCTTCAGGGCTACAAAGACAATTTAGCAATCAGCAACATTAGAAAAAAATTAAGAATGAAAAGTTTTTACTTACAAAAGTTTGTGAGGATGTTGCTGGAAGATGTTATAAAACAAGCCAAAAGAGCAAGTAACAACACATATCTTGCATGAAGCACGTTATACAGACACAGAAATTTACGAAAAACATTACACAATTTACTGTTAAAAGTTAAAATCTTAATAAAATCGTAAAATGGCCGTTCGATGAATATTTTGCGTGCCGGCAATTACGTCTATCGAAACGGTCAAGCACACGTGTCTGAGCGGAAATAGGTTAGTGGAGGGAAATTCAAATTTTGTTCATTTGTCAATTGTCATTTGCCTAAATTATGGCGCCTGCGCGCACAATCTATGTTGAAATTATTTTTGTGGAGGGGATTTATGTATAGGGTGATTCAAATTATCACTATACAGTGTCGAACAGAATGAACTGATGTAATAAAATGTTTTTATGTATGTAATATTATGCAATGTGCGTGGATAGCAATGAATATATCAAAAAGTCGAAAAAGAGGAATTATATGTGCGTTTATACCAAGAATTTTAGTGATAATGTGAAATTGTTAAATGGGGGGGAAATT
The DNA here is from genome assembly GCA_951848785.1 of Callosobruchus maculatus. Taxonomy (NCBI): domain Eukaryota; kingdom Metazoa; phylum Arthropoda; class Insecta; order Coleoptera; family Chrysomelidae; genus Callosobruchus; species Callosobruchus maculatus. Next base: position 8,030,339 of record CATOUR010000006.1, read on the forward strand.
TTTATTCCACAATATATGTGGTGTAAATTAATTTTATATGTATTACATTTACATTGATGAATTCTCCACAGAATTATCAATACGAAATTTTTCACAATTCAAAAAATATGAATAAATGGCTGTTGATATCAGTTTTTTTATTAATACAGTTGTCACATTGAAAAATATGTGCCATTTCAAGGATACATCTTTTCTTTAAATTTGACTCACTTGCCAAAACTTTAACAGAATTGTAGTCAATGGTATGATTGGGAAGATTAGCATGTGATGCCAACCTAACAGGTGTACTTTGGCTACCCAGCCATCTAGCTTGAGTTTTGTTTCCATTAAGCATGTATATTTTATATAAATAGCCTAGTATTGTAAGTTTAGAGTCATTGTTTGAAAAAGACACTGTGTGTCGAAACGATCGTCGCAAGTTTAAATAAAAGTGGTGATTATTCATCTGGAATACTTTGCGAAAATGTTCGGATTATAAATGTCGTTTATTATGAACTCTATAATCCGAACGTTTGGGTAAACCGAACAGCCTCTGCAAACTTTATGTTCGGATTATCCATACATCACTGTATACAGAGGCGGGTATGCAACATTCATGACATGTATCATATGATTTTATGGTGGACACTACCGAATTTGATGTCAAACTTGACCACAAATTAGAGCTGGTTCTAAATCCGTGAAGAAATCCACGAGAAATTCCTGTCTTACACATTCCAAATTTGACCACGAACCGAATCCACGAATAAAACCATGGATTTGTTGTTGATGTAAAACGGGTACTTATTTGGTATTATAGATTTATTTATTGTGTTTGTTAACCATTTACTAACAATTAGGCTAACAGATTCAAGTTTTGGACAGAATTGACAATACAAAAGTATGTCTTGTCACCAATGGGTGTGAAATCGGACCGAGATAAGAAAAGTAACAAAAAATTTAAACAAAAATGAGCTGTAGATGCTTCTACAACAGACACTATACATAAACTGTATGGGTATCGCCCAGCAAGGAGATGTACGTCATTATATGACGTCGAACTGTGGTGAATTTTGGTCACGTTCGTCATATGCCGAATGAATGACGTCACAGTAACGTCATTTTTAATCACGTCACATAAACGTTTCCCACTTGACATCGTTATCACGTCAAAATGTAATGGATAAAGGTGGGAGAAAATGTATCTCAAAACTTAATGATTTCACTTTTTTTATTCCTACCTTATATATTTATGAAAAAATGTCTATGTTCGCATAAGTACTAACAAATATGAATTAATTAGAGAGATATAAAATGTCTAAATTATTATCCAAAAATATGGTCGACTTCAGGTAACGTAGGTATATCCCAAATAAAGCAGATACGACAAAATTGTGGCTAATTATTCCGTTGATTGGGTTTTGATAGATTTTATGTTTGCATGAGGTAATTTTGTATTAACCGCGCTTTAGTTCACTGATGAATCACTGCACAACTTACGTAAGGTACAGATTTACTTCTTTAGTCAATGGTACAGACCAAGGAATGAATCGCATGTAATCCGACCCGATCCGACTGCAGCCGAACTGTTGATCTCGATCCCGATCATCACCACAAGACACAAATTGCCATTTTCGCCATTTTCTACAGTGTATATGTTTTGTGATTTTCTACTTGTGCTTTCTACGATGAAGCTGTGACATGGGGATGGAGATTTTAACCTTATGTGCTGTGTGTGCACTATCTGTATGTGTGGATTCCACCATAAATAATAAAAGGTATAGGTATAGTGTCCAGTGTTTTCTCAGGTATTGTGGATTTATTAGATTGTAGCCTCTTATTATATGGATTGAGCCGATTGAAAATAAAAACTACTTTGTGATATAGGCAGGCTTCTATAGAAGGCTAGCAAAGCTATGATCATTATTTTTGTATCCTGTCTTTACTGTGAAATACATGATTAATTTATTTTGAATTAGACTATTGGAGAGACATAAAGTAAGACAAAGTAACCATCGCCAATAATCAGTGCTGATCTGACGATACCTTCTGGTGCAGCCTTGGTTGGTGTATAAAATAGTGTCGACGGAAGGACACGTACATGACGATATTGAGACGACATCACGTTTGTGACGTTATTGGGACGGCGGTTAGGTGACGTTACTAACACGGCACTCAATGACGTCTTTGGGCTGTGACATTGTGTCGTCACAGAGACGTCATATATTCCTCTTTATCGGCGTGATAATGACGAATGGGGTGTCATCAAAATGACGTTAGTATAACGACATTGTGTTTGCTGGGCGTTAGATATGTAGGTTGTGAGTTATTTGTCGCTATACTGCAATATCACAACCCATTGATTACTAAAGAACTATATTGGTGATTTATCGATGATATCCCAATCCTTTATATGTGCTATAAGTATTCAATAGGTTTTATACAGGAAAATGCCCCGAGTGGGCGGTGCCGTGGCCGTTCCCCTACACGCTGGTTGGATACGACGAAACAACAGCTGGATATGAGTATCAAGAGTGCCTCTGGACTGACAGTAAATCGCAAATGATGGCGAGCTACAGTGCTCAAAACTGTTGATAATATTCGTGTCGGCAATACTCTAGCCGGACTTAATGCATTTTAGTTCACAACATATCTGTTAAGACATTATGACTATGATATGATGATACAGAAAAATATACAGGGTGAGCTTTTAGTACCGGATCGGTCGATAACTCCACTAGTGTGAAATATATCAAAAAAGTTGTTTATAAAAGTTATAGCTAAGGATACGCAGGTAGGAGCGTGTCGTCCTTAGGACGACCCATTTTGGTCTTCACTGGCCGCTAGTGAACGTCCACAAAACGTTTCAGCGTAGACGTCTGTAAGACGTTCTAATTGGTCCTGGTGAGCACAAAATTTAAAAACCAATTCATACGTATTTAACTCAAAACAAGAGGTGACAGACAAAAGGTATTTGGAACAAATTAGACAAACCCATGAACAAATCTACTTGATTCTTGAATCTCCCGCATTCAATGACGACTAAGTGCGCACGCCCGAAAGCAAGCGATGCCATAATGCCACAGCAATTCATTTTTCGCATTCCTAAGAGTTTCAAAACTACTAATTGCTTGATGGCTTTATTATTCATCGATATAATAGGCATTATATCGTTCTGACAATACCCGTTCCATGAGAATCGACCATTTTAGGAATTTAATCTTACGCTGTTCAAAATGTAGCCGAAACAGTAATGAAGAAAAGATAAAAAAGTATTTGTTGAACGAATTTTCTCTTATAATCCGATATCCAGTGGTTCGTATGAGAATACAGGAAGAAACAGTTTATAGTTTTGCTTTTGCCACAAAGAGGGTTACATTATGATTAAACCAATGTCGTCGTTAAACAGTCAAATTGGCAACGTTGCGCTTCTCTACAGTGCCCTACTGCTGACCTGTGCCAGCGACAACGACCAACAGCAGTCACGTCACGACGTCACGTGCGTGACGCCACGTTCATCGTTGGCTGTTACCGTTGCACGGTGCGCAGTTAGGCACTTCTGTTGGACGGTTCACCTTCACGGTGATCGGTTTGTACCGTTTGTTTTGTGGGATGTAGTGGATTTTGTGCAAATTTTGTCATTCCCGGTCTTTTCCTCTTTTGTTCCTACCTATGTGATATGTTAATAATACAATAACAGCCTAATGGCGCACGTCAGTACGGAGTTCGATGACGGTGGCGTCGCGGTGGTTGCCAAAAGTTGGCTGACGCAAGAACGAAAGAAAGAAGTGTTTTGGCCTCTTGTGAAGCAGCAGATTCTTTTCGATCGTTAAGCCATTTAGGCCTAATTTATAGGCAAAGTTCGACCATAGTTTAATAGTTATTTATTTCTGGGGTAATTTATGCAGTTGTTTGTGCCTGTGTCTTATTTTAATTCATCAAACTACCGGCTTTTTGTGTTTTAGAACATAAACAATGGTAGAGTGGACTAAATGCAATTATCTGGAAATTTGTCGACTTGTATATATACAGGGTGAGTCAAGCTCAACGCCTCGGACTCTTGTGACGAAACGATACCACTTTTCGAAAAATCGACTTTGCAGGTGTCTGTAGGTCGAGTTAGGCTACATTTTAAAAATAATGACTTTTATACAGGGTGTATAATAAAAGCGTGAGATATCAAAGTTATGTTTTTTTTAAATAGAACACCCTATATATTATTGCATATTTAGATTCCTGGGTGCATTTTAGTGTGACTTTATGTATCACACATGGTGCTTTAAGCGAACCGTTTAGGTGCAAATCACAATTTTGGGTATAGGTAGATGTCAGAAAAAAATTGAATATCGCAGCTATTATAAATCTTAGAGGGCTGTGACTTTGCCGTATTACTAAGCATGAAACGTGTCAGCTTACATTAAACGAGTTCGAATTATATTTGTACTTGGAGAAATCGGTAGATCAATTAGGGAAACTTCAATCAAAGGTAACTTGATTTTTTCAAATGGGAATGCATAATTTTGTTTATACGATCAAATGTGCAATTTGATAAGCTTTCTAATGATATGCGGTTATAAATATCAATCTCTGGTAGTTTTGATTTAATTTCAAATTTTCAGTAAAACCGGAGTTTTTCAATTTTCCCACCTATAAGCAACTTAGCAGGCGATAAAATATAAACAAAATCGTATTCAGATGGAAGGAAACAATTAACTTAGCAAAAAGATCCGGCAGAACTAGAGTAAAAGAACAAGATTATAAAAATTCCCTACAACAAATCAACTCTAACCAGAAACAACGGCAGTAACATGTCTAAGGTTAAAGAGAAGCTGGAGTACGACAGAAATGGATAACTTTTACAGCCTACTAGCGACTGCAATGTACTAGAGATTAAAAATTTCCAAAATCACTAAACACTTTGAAATGAAAGCAAAACTTTCAGCGATCGTTGCCATCAGTCCAATATCTTCAGAACGCAATTTCACATTTAATGGTATAAAACAGTAGTCATTTTTGTCAAAGTCAAAAGGAATGATACCTCATACTGTCGTCCTTTAAATTTTTTAGTATCTATTAGCAAGGTCGCAAAAAAGGAATACTGACAAATCATATTTTAATTTTCAGCCAGGTAAACTATGTTTAATAATTTGAGCGGATTTTTAATTTATTCTTCATTTTCGGCGATCTTCCTTATGGGTGTTGAAGAATTTGCAGAACTCCAGTCAGAGGTATCGGTTACTATTTTTTTAAATCATGAAATGTGAAATTTGATTCTGAAGCTATTAAACTGCCAGCAACATTACGTGGTAGATTTCCTTTCATTTCAAAGTTCACAATGGTTTTTGTCAATCTTTAGAATATTGTAGTAGCCGGTATGCTGTGAAACATACCCATTTCTGTCGTACTCCACCTGCTTTTTGACCTTAGGTGTGTTATCTCTGCTATTTCTGGTTAGAATTGATTTGTTGTTAAGTCATTTTTATAACTTTGTCCCTTTACTTTAGTTCGTCCGTAACTATCTGCTAAGTTAGTTGTTTTGTTCCATCTGAACAGTTTTTTGTTTATATTTCATGGCCTGCTAAGTTGCTTATAGGTAGGAAAATTGAAAAACTCCGGTCTTACTGAAAATTTGAAATTAAATCAAAACTACCAGAGATTGATATTTATAACCGCATATCATTAGAAAGCTTATCAAATTGCACATTTTATCATATAAAAAAAATTATGCATTCCCATTTGAAAAAATCAAGTTACCTTTGATTGAAGTTTCCTTAATTGATCTACCGATTTCTCCAAACACAAACATAATTCGAACTCGACCGTTTAACGTAAGCTGACACATTTCATGCTTAGTAACACGGCAAAGCCACAGTCTTCTAAGATTCATAATAGCTGCGATATTCAATTTTTTTCTGACATCTACCTATACCCAAAATTGTGATTTGCACCTAAACGGTTCGCTTAAAGTCCCATATGTGATACATAAAGTCACACTAAAATGCACCCGGGAATCTAAATATGCAATAATATACAGGGTATTCCATTTAAAAAAACATAACTTTGATATGGCACGCTTTTATTAGAAACCCTGTATAAAAGTCATGATTTTTAAAATGTAGTCCAACTCGACCTACATACACCCGCAAAGTCGATTTTTCGAAAAATGGTACCGTTTGGTCACAAGAGTCCGAGGCATTGAGCGTGACTCACCCTGTATTTAAAAAGTAGTATGAATAAACGTCTATTTCTTAATTGGTGTCTGTTTTCACCCAAAACGCCATAAAAAATCGATCATGATGACGTTAAAATCACGTTTTAAGAGACGACAAAGGGACGTTCTAAAGACGTCAAGACAAAAAAAAACACGTCCAGTATATGACTCAGTTGCACGTCCTGCAGAAGTCATTATATGACGTCTGAAGAAGTCTTCTGGCTGTGACATTTTAACGTCCTGCTGACGTCTTTTGGACGAGCTTCCATTATACAAAGCTTTATTTAACTGTTTGTTATGTTTATATATCGCTTTTATGAATCTATACTTAACAACATACAGAGCATTTATATGTTATTAACAATAAATGTATTTCAAAGTTGTTTTCTATTTGTTTATAACTAACCATTGGTATCCTAAAGTAACAAGGAGTCGGGTATCTCTTCCAGAGAAAAATGAAATTTCTAAAGAAACACTTCAAATAAATATACCAAGCAGTAGCTGAGCCTATTGGGTTTTACAAAATTTAACACAAATGATAGGAGACTGAGGTGTTTGCAGTTCCTGTTTACCAAAATTTTTTTGGCGAAAATGAATCATTACTAAGGTCTTTAGACGGCCAATAAATGTAGTGCCAAGGTCGAGTTATTTGACTCATTAACTTCAACGGTCAGGAAAGAAGATATCTGTAAATTATGTCGTTATACTGTACATTCTGAGACTGTATTTCCCTTTTGTTTTGTTAAAATGGCAAGTCTGTAAATTAATAAACATGCATACGTATTCATACTCGTTTATTAATCGACTAGTTGAGGAAAAACTCAAATATCGTGAGTTTACCCTCAATACGCTGAGAAATCCCAGAATGAAGTTCCATAGCTCCATGAAAATAGCGACTGTTCGATCAAGTAGATATTTTCAAAATGTTTATAATAATTATAAAGTATGACATTGAGTTTCTCTGAACTTTGTTTTTTGCTAGACTTGCAAACTGGTCCTCATGTTATGAGTTTTTCATCGACGAAACTTAGTTAACAACAGGTTTTGCTTTTGACGTTCAAAAGTCGCTTAGTTAACAACAGGTTTTGCTTTTGACGTTCAAAAGTCGCTATTTTAATCGCTTTTCATCCTAGACATATTCACTGTAACCTCAGTAATAGCTGACCTATTTCATAGATCTAGTGGATCGAAGTCGGAGATTGAGGGTGTTTAATGACTTACCAAGATGGTATGTCTTTAACATTTTATTTAACCGTTATATGGGTATAGATGTACCCCATGCCCGTTTTAGAGCAGAGAGATGATTCTGCATCTTTCCCGTGTCACCATGGCACAAGGGCACCCATCTGTTTTATGATGACCTAAAACTTTATGCAACAATCGCTGAGGGTAGTGCAGGATTACAGTCATGCTATCGGAGGGGATTTCGGAACAGACAAATATGCATTGGTTGATCCCAAGAAAGCAGTGGAGATGGGGAGCAGCAGATGGTTTTGGGTTTCGGACTTTGACGAAAATCAAACACTTCAGATCTTTCAGATATTCATTCAGGTTCACCTGTAAAAGATTAAAAATCTTTATTTCGCTTTCTATCGAGATGAAACCTTGTGTTTAGGATAATTTGCTACTAGTTAGAATATTTCCCAGTTGCCACCGGAATTTAACTATAGTTTTTAACTCGTGGCTAAATCAGGAGCAGCCAATTTCGGTTTCTTTTGTCGAGACTTGAACCGTGCTTCTCCCGAAGACCGGATGAGATTTGTCTGCACCCAAAAACAACAGGTCAATAAATAACATGTCTGAACGCATGTTACCAGCTCTTCATCAGAAGCTTGTACGCAGCCTCCAAGCTATGAATCTTGTATTTCTCGACATGTATGCACAGAGAGGGTCAAAGAAAGGAATAGCTGGCTGCAAGGAGAACCTGTTGATTGACGGATGTGTCACGCAGCACTCCGTGCAGTACAAGCGAAACCTTTCTATGCCCTGAATTGAGTATCGCAAGGCATTCGACACCACGTCTCATGAGCTCATTGTGCGGCCTGTTGAAATGACTTTTGGTGGATATGGATAATCAGATAGAGGGATGCATCAAACAATTGTTGTCACTAGGAAGATTCGGTCAACTATATAACATCAGGTAAAACTCGGGTTCAGACTCAGTTGGTGTCACTCAAAATGGGCGTCTTCCAAGGAGACTTCTTGAGTCTCTTGCTCTTTTGCATCTCACTGTTGCCCCTGTCCATAGCGCTGAAAAATATCAAAGGATACAGCAGTGGCACGCCCAATTGTTGTTTAGTTTGGAACAGAGAAATGTGCCTTGGTTCATCTCAAGAAAGGACAATGTGGAGATAGCGAAGAGGTCTTATAGGACTTATGGACCCGATTTAGACGTAGGTTCGGCGTATGTGTGTACGTTAAATCTGGGCTTTCTTGTCATCGAGAAGAAGAGCTCCAACTGGAAGGATTTGACATCATATGGCTCAAAATATCCTTCCAAAATCATTCCAAATTTATATGATGCATTTATAGGCCACCAAGCAGTAACAACTGCAAAGAACTCTTCGAGAAGCTTTCAGCCACTGTGGTCGCGCTGCAGTCAGATCACCCTCATTCAGAGATAGCCTTTCTGGGTGACTTCAACGTTCACAACTCATACTGGCTGAAACACTCAAACAAAACGAACGACGAGGGACGTCAAGCTGAAGCCTTCGCTATCAGCTGCGGTTTGGAGCAGGTAGTCAAAGAAACAACAAGGATTCCCAGCCATCACGGAGATTTTGCTAGTCTGTTGGACCTATATCTCACAACTGCTCCAACGGTCTACACAGTGAAGGTAACCGCCCCACTGGGATCGTCTAACCACAACACCGTCTCGACGCTATGCAAAATGCATTCTCCAGATGTCTACCATGCAAAGCCTCGTCGGGTCTGGCATTACGGATCAGCCAAGTGGGACGACCTAAGGGAATACTACCAGTCCTTTCCCTGAAACGACGTTTGCTTCAAGTCACGAGACCCATCAGCTTGCGCCCAAGAAATAACAGAGGTATTCATATCCGGCATGGAAGCCTACATTCCTCATGTCGTCAAGCATCCCTCCAAAAACAAGCCATGGTTCAATAAGCGTTGTAGAGATGCAGTTACCTCTAAAAACCAACATTACAGAGAATGGAGGAAAAATCCAAATTCTGAGAGCCACCGCAGTTTTATCGACGCCAGAAACCACTGTAAGCGCGTGATTGACAGCAGCAAGGAGGAACACAACCAAAAAATTAAGAACAAGCTCCTCTCATGTCCTAGTTCGTCCAGAACATTCTGGTCTGTAGCTAAGGCTGTTAGTCAGAACATTTCCTATTCGTCAATACCACCCTTGACCAGAGAGGACAAATCCATCGCTTCTGCTCCTAAAGAAAAAGCAGACATCTTGGGGAAGCTCTTCGCAGCCAATTCTACTATAGACTTTCAAGGAAGTACTCCGACCACTACCATAAGCGTGAACTCGAGAATGGCAGAGGTCAAATTTCAACATCGAGATGTAAAAAGCATCCTCCAAAAACTGAACACCAATAAAGCTACTGGTCCTGACCAAATCCCAGCCATTGTCCTTAAACGCTGTGCCGCTGAGCTTGCACCTATTCTTTGCAAGCTCTTCAAAATTTTGTATCAACGAGGCGTGTTTCCCGCTTCGTGGAAGATTGGCTGCGTACAACCCATCCCTAATTTTATGGTCGGCCTCCCACAAAGGCTGAAAGCCTATGACGCTGTAGAAGCGCTGCGAGAGGATAAGTATCGGTTCACGTTAGATTTGAAACGCTGCAAGTTGTAGCCGTCGGGAAACAAATTCCCCGGCAGCTGATTCCACAGCGTCGAAGTTCTCCAAAAGAAGGAATGCTGGAGGAGACTGGTTCGGGGAGTAAGGACCTCGACCTGGTAAGGATGAGCTCGCAGAGCTTCTCTAGTGGTCCTGGTTCGGACGGCCTGTGGTGTTACTGTCTGAGAGAGCTCACTCGAACATCTTCCGTGATAGAATCTGTAAAACAGGGATAGGTCAGCCACCCTCCTTCGATGTTCCAGGCTGTGGAGGTCCTTTGTGAGGTTAGGCGTATCGATTAGTCTAATCGCCCTTTTCTGGATAGTGTCCAGAAGCTTTAGAGAGTCCTTCGGAGCGCATCCCCATACATGGGAGCAATACTCCAGCGATGGTCGGATCTGTGCCTTGTAGAGCAGCAGCAGTTGCTCTGGTGTATACAACTTCCTACAGCGGAACAAAACCCCAAACTTCTGGGATGCCGTTTTAGCAATACTGACGACGTGGTCGTGCCAGGGCATGTTATTGTTGATGTTGATTCCCAAAAGCTTGACGGAAGGTGATTCGACTATGGGGTGACCCTCCACGGTTGGTAAACCATCGTGAGACTTCTTAGTAAGTGTTGTTGCCTGAGTTTTTTGTACGTTGAACTGTACTTTATTTGCTAATCCCCACTCGACAATTGTTTTCATATCTGCGTTGATCTGTGAGGCATGCTGCTGTCGCCGAGGTACCGTCTCCTGGGATGATAGTGGCTTGCCTGGTTCCATGCACGACACTAATGTACTGTCATCTGCGAAGCTGTAGATTGGATTGGATGTTATTTCCAGCAGCTCGTTGATGTACAGCAGAAATAGTGTAGGGGATAGGACAGATCCCTGAGGAACACCGGCGTTTATTGAAAATACGTCTGATGAACAGCCCTCGACTACAACGAACAGAGATCGGTCTTTCAAAAAGCTATATTAAGCCACTGGCGCAGACCAGGCGGTAGTCCATAAGCAGCAAGCTTGACCGGAAGTATGTATGTCATGCGATACTCTGTCGAAAGCTTTGGATGTATCAAGTACAACAACACGGGATTCGCCGTGGTTGTCTATTGCTCCGTTCCACAAGTGAGTGACGTAGGCAAGGAGGCCACCTGTAGACCTGTGCTTACGGAAGCCATACTGGCGATCATTTATGATGTTATTGTTGTCCAGGTATTTCAGGAGCTGTGTGTTAATGACAGTCTCCATAACCTTAGACATGATGCTGAGAAGAGCAACAGGTCTATAATTGGGATCAGTTTTTTTGCCTTTCTTAGGGATGGGTTGTACGCAGCCAATCTTCCACGAAGCGGGAAACACGCCTCGTTGATACGAAATTTTGAAGAGCTTGCGAAGAATAGGTGCAAGCTCAGCGGCACAGCGTTTAAGGACAAAATTATCTATTTACTCTAGTTCGTTTGTATCTTTCTGCTAAGTTAGTTGTTTTCTTCCATCTGAACAGGTTTTTGTTTAGATTTGATAACCTGCTAAGTTGCATATCGGTAGGAAAATTGAAAAACACCGATTTTATAGAAAAGTTGAAATTAAATGAAAACTACCAGAGATTGGTATTCACAACAATATTTTTTCAAATGCTATCAAATTTAGCATTATTTGATCCTATAAAAAATAGGCATTCCCATTTGAAAAAGCTAAGTTGTCTCTGATTGAAGTTTCCTCATATCTATCTATTTCTCCAAGTACAAAAATCATTCAAATTTGTTTGACTAATACCCAAGCTGACGCATTTCATGCTTAGTCATACGGCAAAATCACCACCTTCTAAGTTTCATATCTGCGATATTCAAAAATGTTGTTTTGCACCTAAACAGTTAATTTTAAGACCTGTATGTGGTATATACAAAGTCACACTAGATCTGAGTATTCAATAATATAAAGGGTATTCCACTTAAAAAGACAACTTTGATATGCTTTTATTAGACATTCATCGTTATTTTTAAAATGTAGTGCAATTCGACCTATATATTATACTCGCATAGTAATTTTTCAAAAAAAATTTCAAGTTTGGTCACAAGAGCCCCCGAGGCGTTATTGAGCTTGACTTGACTCACCCGTATATTATCATTCAGCAATTTTTTACTGTGCTTTATATACAGCAACTACAAATATATCAGCCAATATGTTGAACCTAAGTCACTAGATTGCTTGATAAAATAGCTTTTACTACATAACATACATGATGTTTCCTAATTGAATGCCAATATTTATGGGGGCGATTTTTGGGTCCATTTTAAAAAGAAAACTTGATATGAACGTATGTCCTAAACGTCTTACCTTTTGAGATACAGGGTGGTAAAGTTTTAAAAAATAATATCTACCGATCTACATTCCAGATATTTTAATGAAATTCGTCATACATGTACTATGAATCAAGAGGCATTTTTTAATGTATCACTTTTTCTTAAATTTCCACCAGTGGCATTCGTACGTAATTTGACCTGCCTATTTTGGCAGACGTTGATGGTACGCCACTGATTTCTCCTAAAATAAAGATTATTTTTGAAATCCCCACTCATTTCTAATCAGATTTGGACACTGCATTTTTCAATCCGATTCACGGTTTTCAATAAAAAAAACCGTTTCTCTGCATGATCGCAACAATATCGTTAATATGACAATATCACCATGCAGATAGTATTAATTAATTCTCCAAGAAATACAGGCTTCAATAAATGTAATAGAAAACTTCAATGGCTTAATGTATTTCCCCATATGAAACTTTTTTATCGGTAAATATTATTTAACTGATTGCGTAACAATCAGGTAATGAAAATTTTGTTTGCCACACGTGTACGAGTATAATCAGTTATTACCCATTGTATGACTAGACTCCAGTTCGTTACTGCACCTAAGTAGAGAAATATTATATCATCAAATATTTTGATTGTTTTTTCATAATTTGCGATATCTGTATTATGGAAAATACAGAATATACATGGTGAGTCCTGAGTTGATTTAAACTGTGTATAGAAGTTGTTACAAATAACCAACTTTTTCAAATAACTTTTTTTCGAAAACTAAAAAATGAGCGAGATACAGAACTAAGTAAATCTGGGCTTGTGTATCAAGGCGTACCTAGTCTGTTTATGTTAAAATTTTTCGCTCGAATTTTTGTCTTATCGATCAGGCATCGTACCTCTCAATCTGTGCACTAGTCAGTTCCAGTTTATCATAGTGGTAAATCCTAAAAGTTGTTTCATAATAATTCCCAATTTCAGGATTTACCAACATAAAATTAACAACGATAAATGAGCACCGACTACTAAACTATCTGACAAGTACAATTCTTAATGGATTTAACAAAAATCCGAGCAAAAAACTAAACATAAACAGACTTAGGTACGTCTTGATACACGAGCCCAGGTATACATACCTATTTTATTCTCTATCTCGCTTATTTTTCAGTTTTCTGAAAAAAAGATACTTGAAAGCTGTTTTAACTACTTCTATACATAGTTAAAAAAATATCACCTTGTATATCAGTTATCTATAATGTAATATATGATATCTTTCTTGATGTCTCATCTTGGGGCTGCAGATAGCAGACAGAAACACAGCTTATTTTTTGCGGAATGACAGTTTTGCATTAATAAACAGCCTTCTGATAAATGTTTTTTTCTGCAGCCGTCCCAAAAATAGAACTTTCGGTATGATGTATTGAATCGAAAGTGAAATTTTACATAAATGGTGCCGAAAGTAATAAATCATACCGAAAATTATATTTTCGGGACGGCTGTAATGTTCATAAGTCATATTTATAGAATCTACCCCTATCATTTTTTAATATTTTATTTAATAAACGGCCGCAGAAAAAATATCGTACTCATCTCGTAAAGCATCACTTTCGGGAATTATTACGTAAATAACTATTTCTTTAAGCTCGGGGCAAAAGGCAACACATAAGCATAGATCTATACTTCTCTTTTGTATATTTTGGTATGAGATTTAAAACAAATTACAATAAATTTTTAGGTCACTGCAAAATTCTTCAAATCCTTTTTAGCTGTAGTCACAAATTGCTGAACTGCTGGTTCTTGGGCTGTTCGGCCGTCATCGTAACGCAACTTTTTATCCAATTTCTACAGCACTTTTCTGGAAATTTTGAATCGCTGCGTTCTGCTATATGATAGCTACGCCAGTGGTTGAAAGCTTTCTTCAGACTACCATTGTTTCAATTTCAGTTGAAATACGATAGACACTATGACAGCCCCGAGGAGGAACAAAAACGTTTCCAGATCTTCCAACAAAACTTGGAGATGGTTGAAAAAAACAACAGGGACTATAAAGAAGGCAAATCTACTTTTAAAATGGAAATCAACGTGTTTTCAGATATGACGCGAGAAGAGGTAAAACAATATCTTCACTGAAGACAAATCAGCTTCATTTAATTATTTGTTGTTTATATATCGCTTTTACGGAGCCATACTTAACAAAGCATAAATCATTTCTACATTATTAACAATAAATTTATTTCAAATATTTTTTTACTTTGTTTATAACTCAATTGGAATCATGAAGGAACAAAGAGTCAGGTCTCCCTCCCGCAGAAAAATTAAATTTCTGAGAAACACTTGAAATAAATGAATAAAAAAGATGGAGTCGAATTGATTGCTTCAGATTGCATGAAGCTATAGTTTGAGTTCCCCTTGCAACAAAATCATCGCCTGCCCGCTGTCAAAAAAACATCCAGCGTAAAATCTCTCGTAAATAGTTTCTTACATCTGTGTAGGAACTATGACGAAAAAGATTTAATACAGCAAGCTTCAACTCGATGAAACATAATGATCAGGAACCCCCCAAATCGTTTCAGCTGTTTTTATACTTTTAGTTTTTTTATTATTGCTTCGCCGGGCGCCGCCACTGACACGATTTCTATTTTCCATCTCGCCACGGCAATAATGCCGTGTCGAAATTTCATTGCTATCAATTCCAGGTTGCACAATACAGAACGATCCGAAGCAATACTCGTATGTATGTATATTGTACAGGGTGTCTCATTTTGGGCACTTGGGGTATCTCGGTTATTTTTGAAGATAGAGAGTTGCGGTTTTCGCACTTTTTTGTGAAACTAACGATGCCGTCAACAAAATTATCATGGCCCTCTTGGTTTCTAAGATACAGGGTGAAATCGAAAACTATCCGTTTTGAGATCACCCTCGCATCTCGGTTGCCTTTTATCCTATTGAAAAGTTAAAAAAAGGGTCTTACAGAACTTTTTCTGTAGAATCCAGTGGTGTAGTTTAATTTTTTCTTACTCTAGCCATTTTTCAGTTATGAAGCAAACATATATTTTTTTAAATGGAACACCCTGTATATTATTCTTTTCGTCAATCGGAAATAATTCAAATCTTTCAAAAATATATATTAGTATGATTTTTTTCTGAAAACTAAGCTCAAAATTTCATTTTTTACTTTATTTGTAGCAGTAGGCCATGACTAATCTAATAAAAACAATATCCAAGTAAACAATAATTAAGATACAAGATACTCAATACTTTTAAACTCAATCATTTAATTGTATTTTATACGCTATTAACTACTATTTGTGATAATGTTCAGTAAATATTACTAATTGTATTACATTACTTAAAACCAAACAACATTATATCTGAAGAATATCAACACACTATTAAATTTGAATTTGAATCAAAATAAAAACTAAAAACATCGAGGAGCTTTTAGAGATGTTGGTTCAAGTTGGAGACTATTTGCTCGAATGCAAATCTGGCACAATTTCTTATTCTTTTAATGGCATTTAAAAGAATTATTGGTCTCCTTCGTGTTATGGTGATTAAAAATTGGACCCTGGGCAAATGTTGAAGTAACTTAAACTTGTATGGATGGTAATTGTATTTTTTAGAATTATTTCTGCAGTTGATTTTTGTACCTCTACCGCTTCTTCTTTGTACTTACAAGATGATGAATGCGTTGCTCCTATGTAACCTAATACGTCTGTTTCCCTTTGCTCCCTATTCTCCTTGAAATAAGTTTTAGGACGTGGTTGAATAAAGG
The DNA here is from genome assembly GCA_951848785.1 of Callosobruchus maculatus. Taxonomy (NCBI): domain Eukaryota; kingdom Metazoa; phylum Arthropoda; class Insecta; order Coleoptera; family Chrysomelidae; genus Callosobruchus; species Callosobruchus maculatus. Next base: position 8,046,402 of record CATOUR010000006.1, read on the forward strand.
ATGCGTACCTAACTATATTTATTTTTAGACGAGCAAATATATCTGAAAACGGTTGCTGTCTCTCTGGGTATCTAAGCTGCCATTATTATAGAAAATTGACAATAATTAAAATGAAAACACAGAAAGAACAAAGCTATATTTAATAAAAATATAATTAAAAGCTGACAGTCTCGGAAGTTTTTTGCAGATTTGCTTTTTTGTTTTTAATAGATGAGTCATAGCCCACTATCTACTCAATATTATAATAACACAATATTCATCATTTTAATGAGAGATTATTATTTAAAAAAATGTATTTTGATTGTGTTTTTTCGAATTTGAGTAGGAAGTCTCTTGTAGAGTAATAACTGCTTAGATTCTTATTATTTGTAGTTGATTAACCATGGCCTACTGGTACAAATAAAGTAAAAAATTGTAAAAATAAAATTTTGAGCGTAATTGTCAAAATAACTTAATACCAATATATATTTTTGAAAATCCTGAATTATTTCCGATTGACTTCAAAAATAATATAAGGGGTGCTCCGTTTAAAAAAATATATGTTTGCTTCATAACTGAAAAATGGTTAGGGTAAGAAAAAATCGAACTACACCACTGCATTCTACACAAAAAATCTATAAGACCCCTTCTCTAAACTTTTCAATAAAATAAAAGACAACCGAGATACGAGGGTGTTCCCAAAGTCGATAATTTTCGATTTCACCCTGTATCTCAAAAACCAAGAGCGCCATGATAATTTTGTTGACGGCATCTGTAGATTCACAAAAAGTAGCACACTGTCGCGAAAACCGCAACTCTCTATCTTCTAGAATAACCGAGATACCCCGTAAAAGTGCCCAAAATGGGACACCCTGTACATTGTACATGGTGTACAAACGATATGTGGATGGATGATAGCTGTTTCCCTATTTGAGAAAAAAATGTCTCAAATAAAAAATGTACAGGGCAATAAAATTCATGTTACAAAAATACTTACATTATACATATACATACTTTATAAATATGTGACTTATCAAAGTTACATTTTCTTTTAAATAGAAGCCTCTGTATATCACACATATGATAGCTAAAACGAATCGTTTAGGTGCAAATCACCATTGTTGATATAAGTAGGTGTTAGAAAAAAGTTGAGTATCACTGCATCTATAAAACTTAGAAGGCTGTGACTTTGCGAAGTGACTAGGCATGAACTGTGTCAGCTTAGGAAGCACTGTCAAATTTTTTTTGTACTTGGTGAATTCGGGTAACTTGATTATTTTAAATGGAAATGGCTAACTTATACGGTTAAACCATGTAAAATTTGATCAGATGGAAGAAGACAACTAACAGAAAACAGAAATATGCAAATAAACTAGAGTAACAAGACGATATAATAAAGATTCGTATCATATCCAGCGCTCTAACCAGAAACAGGAGTGATAACATATCAAGGCCCATGAAAATCGGTACTATGACAGAAATGATTATCGTTTGCAGCCTACTAACTATAGAAGTGTAATAGAGATTGACAAATTAAAAAAAAAATAGAAAACCTTGAAATGAAGTGTTACTGGTAGGTAGTTTAATATCTACAGAATAAGAATTTCACATTTAATGGTATAAGACATTTTCCTCAATTCCAAATTAACGATACCTCTCACTGGAGCATTCTGAACATCTGTCGGAATAATTGTTGGAATTTTTTTGTTAGTTCATGTTTTAGTGTTTATTTCATCAATTTTTTTCGACAAGTAAATTATGCTTTATATAATATTATAAACAGATTTTAATCCCGTCTTCATTATCTGTGATCTTGCTAAGAAGTACTGAAAAATTTGAAGTTCTCCAGTAAGAGGTATCGTTGCTTTTAATTTGGCGGAAATGACTACTTTTTTATACCATTAAACATGTGAAATTTAATTCTGAAGGTACTAAACTGCCAGCAAACATCGCTGGTATCTTTCATTTCAGAATTTTTAATAAATATCGGAAGTTCTAAATCTTTATATAGGCTGTGTTATTTTTGTCATACTTCACCTCCTCACTGATATTAGATATGGTGCCGCTGTTCTTTCTGATTAGAGCTGATATGTGTTGTAAGGTATTTTTATTGTCTCATTAACTCTATTTCGTTCAAATCTCGTATCGCAAGTCAGTTGTTTCTTCCATATGAACAATCTTTTCTTTATTTTTCATGGCCTGGAGCCTGTTGGGTTGATTATAGAGGTAGAAGCATTTTAAAGACACCGATTTGACTGAAATTTTGAAATAAAATGGAAACTACAAGCGATGAATATCGACAGTCCTATATCGTTAGAAAGGCTATCAAATTTTACATTTAACCGTACAAAAAATATTACGAATTCTCATTTAAAAAAATCAAGTTAACTGTGATTGAAGTTTCTTCAATTAATCTACCAATTTTAGCCAGTAATAATTCAAATTGAAAAGAATTCGAATTTGACAGTACTAAGCCGACACATTTCATGCTTAGTCACACCGCAAAGTCACAGCCTTCTAAGTTTTATAGACGTTCCGATAATCAATTTTTTCTATCATCTACTTATATCAAAAATGGTACTTTCGCCTAAACGTTTCGCCCTAAGTATTATGTGTCATTCATAAAGTTACACTGGAATCGACGAAGGAATCCAAATACGCAATAATAGATATATACAGGGGCTTCTATTGGACCCCTTGTATAATGGCAAATATTTTTGGAACATAGGTTTTATTGCAGCTTTCATCCACCCACACATCGTTGATACACAAACTCCCTTGGTTTCTATAATAGGCAAGGCAATGTTCGTATGGACCTAAAAAAGTGTATTATGCCGCTAGGTCCTTCTTGCGCAGGACAATGGGGAGCCTATTATGAACACAAAAACTTTTTAAGTTTTACAACCCCCCAGCCCCCAACTACCCCAATTTCACCCCCACTCAAAAAAGTAAGAAATGATCAGGAACCCCTCAAACGTCTGAAAACGAAGTTTGAGGAATATCCTATATTTTTTGTTTTTTTTTTTTGTTAATTACTCCATCGCCAATGAACCAGTTTTCAAAATTATATTATCCTCTATAGGACCACACAGCATATCGGTACCCAAATTTCATCACAATCCATGTAGCGGTTACTGAGATTACCAGGCTAGAAAAACACGAACAGATAGACAGAAATGAGTGATGTAGATTTTCATTATGTAGACATCCTAATACGCCAAGGGCGTACCCAGGTAGGGGCAGGGGGGGCAGCTGCCCCCCCCCTAGAAGATTAAATAAATGTAATTTTTTTTGGCAAATAAAAATTAAAAACGTGTTACCTACTCTGCGCAAAATGAAGTGTTGGAAACAAAATATCTTTTCAGCCAGATTTGTTCTTTATTTTCTATAGTTAAATATTCTACAACATTCGATATAGAGTCTGTATAGTGAGTCGTGTCGGTCGTGTCACAACGTATTTATTAGAATATTTTATATGGCGACCTTCAGCCGCCGTCAAACGAAACGCAAAATGTTTTGATCAAGTTTTGATACACTTTATTTATTTCTTTATTTCGTTTTTATTATTTGTTAGTTATCACTAACAAATGAAAGTGTCAGTAATGATTTATAGTCGATAATTTAATTTCTAGAATCTGATTTTGATTACGAGACAGAATAACTAAAAATTAAGTACGGTTTTGATGCAAGTTTGGTTTTATTATATAATTTTTGTTTTCAATGCTATGCTAAAATAAAATAATATTCAATATGTTGCATATTATTTTAAGTAGTATATATCTGTACAGATTTAGTTTAAGATTCTTAGTGTTCATAAAATAAAATAGTGAAAGTATCAAACTCAAATTTCATAGCATATTCTATTCAGTGCTTACAACTAAATTATTTTTAAATTTGCCGCGGTTATTTCTGTGCCGCGACTCACTAGACAGACTCTAGTATACTGTTAGCGATGCAATATAATTTAAATCTCCCACAAAACCGTGGTATCTCGTAGTTTCCGCTTCCGACGAGACAATCAGAGCCATATAGGATTAAAGCTGAATATAATTGGAAGAAAATAACATCTAACGCCATCTAGTTTCGGACGGCAGTACTTTTTCCAGTAAAAAGAAATAGGCTCAATGTATACTGTATACGGTCAATAGAGACATCTAGTATTGAATAGCAATACCACGAAGAATATTCTAGCATGGACTATTCCGGAAAGAAAAGACAGTGATAGCATGTATTATAAGACAAGGATGGAAATAGAGTCGAGCTCGAGTATTTTCTACATATTTCGGGAGCGAGAATATTTTCAATATATAAGCGGAACGTAAGGCAGAGCACGTGAATTTAGTTCGAATACAATTCAGTTCGGAGTGGAATACGAGCGAATATTTCATACGCCATAGATAGTGTCTTATAGTTTCGTTGCGGAGACACGAGATTTACGTTTACTGCGCAACAACTGGAAATATTACTCCGTCAAATGGATATCAGGAAATTCTTTGAAAGAGGTGAGTCAAAACAAAACACTTAAGTACATACTTAATATGATTATTTGATTTGTTTAAGGGGGGCTATGACTCTCTTGTAAGTGTATATCTTAGGCATTACTTACAATATTTAAATTTATTAATTACAACACGTGGTTTTGTTATAATAGCTAAAATAACATTTGTGAATATTTTGTGATAAAAAAGTTAAAAAAAAACATAAAAGAAAGATCCTTGCAATATTTTGGATTTATTAATAAGATCATACCGACAACAAAATCCCTTTTCTCTAACGTCACAACAAGTGTATTATTTCAAATTACTTACCTAGTTTTGATTATTTGGCGTTCAAACCATATGCAAGAGAATGTGAAACTTGATCTTTGATTTTCGTCCTATGCAACCCGCCTAAACACTGTAAGGGTAATTCTGTGTATCCATTTTTTAGGGAGGCCACGCGAAAAAAGAAAAAAAGGTCGGGAAAGTAGCAGTGGAAGCGATGAAAATGACAACCATGATAAAACCACTCATGTAATGCCAATATCATTGCATGCTAACATTGGACAAGCGTCAAATTCTTCAGTAGAACCTCTTAATATATCTGTTGCCGACTATTCTTCTCCATCGACATCCCAACAAACTTATGACGTCAACGTCGATCCTGAAATTATAGTGGACGATGGCTGTCATGAAAATGATCTGGGTCGTTATGTTGGATTGGCTACCCAGCTATCGACGGAAAAGAAGAGGGAGTTGTTACAAAATCCTTGGATCCCGCCCAGAAATTACGATTTTGAAAGTGATGCAAGCCATTTAAAAAGAAAATTTAATCATGCTTGGTTGGATCAATATTCACCATGGCTAGTATATTCCAAGCGACTAAAAGGTGCTCTTTGTAAGTATTGTGTTTTGTTTCCTCCGCCCATTAGCACTGTGAGAGGAATTTTGGGATCGTTTATGGTCAGGCCATATTTAAAGTTCAAAAATATGCATGAAGACTGCCGAAAGCATGCAACGACCAACCTTCACCAAACGGCGACAAATGCTGCAAAAAATTTTCTTGAAAATGTTCCTGTAGACATCCAACTGCAAAGTGGACACCAAAAAGCAATCGATGAAAACAGACAAATATTGTCATCAATTATTTCTTGTATAGTATTTTGCGGTACACATGATATGCCTCTTAGGGGCAAACAAGCAGATGAGGGTGTTTTATTAGATTTATTGAAGTTGAGAATCGATTCAGGGGACAACAAATTAAAGAGTCACTTTGAAAAGTGCCGTCGAAATGCAATTTATACTTCGCCAAGAATACAAAACGAACTAATAAATTTATGTGGCGAAGTTATTCAGGAGAATGTAATTAGTGAGGTTCGGAAGACCATGGCTTACTCAATCTTAGCTGATGAAACAGCAGACGTATCTGGGAAAGAACAGCTGTCAATAGGCGTGCGGTTCTACGACGAAAGCAAAAGTAAAATCAGAGAAGAATTTGTAGGGTTCGTTGAACTAAAAGCACAAAATGCTTCCGCAATCGCCGAAGCAATTGACAATTTCTTAATTAGTTCTAACCTCTCCAAAGAAGATTGCGTAGGGTTTGGATTCGATGGCTGTTCTACAATGGCAGGAAAAGAGGGTGGCGTACAAGCCATTTTGAGAAAAAAATATCCTCGTGCTTTATATTTTCATTGCTCAAGTCACAAACTCAACCTTGTTGTGAATGATGCGAACGCAGTGCCAGAAATTAGAAATACTGTCGCCACTGTAAAGGATGTTATAACGTTTTTCAGAGAATCGACTACACGTCGAAACTACGCTCCAAACCTATCACGATTATGTGAGACGAGATGGTCCGAAAAATATAAATCAATCAGAAAGTTTTCTCAACATTTTTCAGAGCTCGTGAAATCTCTAGAAACGTTATCTGTAGAGGGAAATTATGCCACCAGAAAATCTGCATATCAGTTGCATTCAGCCGTTACAAAACCAGTGTTTATTGTTTCTCTACAAACAATAGCCAAATATTCAGCAGTTATAGAACCAGTAGTTAACGCACTGCAAGCTAAATCGATCGACATGATCTCGGTAGGAAAACACATTAAAAATATCAAGGACATTCTCAGAAATGACCGCGAGTTTCCTGATAGAATAAGTAATGAAATACTTCAAAAAGCACGAGCTGTTGCAATGGATTTGAACATAGAAATTTCGGTTCCACGTCTTGCTCATAAGCAAACACATAGAAGTAATCCGCCATCAGACAATGATAACGAATATTGGCGGCGTTCCCTGATAATACCATACATTGATTCACTCATTTCATCATTGAATATTCGATTCTCCCAAGAAAATACTCCGGCGTTTGCTTTAAGCAGGCTACATCCCTTGTATATGACAAAAACCAGCATTGCAGACCTACACAAAAACGCAGAATCATTCCAAGAATTTTATAACCTGGATATCACCGGGGAACTGAACCTTTGGCATAATTTATGGGTGACGAAGGCTTTATCAGATGATCAATTAAAGGACATAGAAGTAGTTGATCTGTTCAAAGAAGCGAACATTTTTTACCCTGCTGTCAGAAAGGCATTAATTATTTTAAGCACTATCCCATGCACCACGGCGACCGTAGAACGGTCCTTCAGTACGCTGCGAAGAGTTAAAACGTGGCTAAGAAGCACCATGGGTGAAGAAAGGCTTACGGGTTTATGTCTGATGAGCGTACATCGCAATTATTTAAAAGACAACAGTGAGTTTATTGAAAAGATTGTCATAGACAAATTTTCGGCAAATCCGAGAAGATTACTGTTAAATTAAAATAAACATATATAATATTATATATTATACATAATGTATAGTATAATTATTATGTACTTATAATATTTGTTTTGTGTCATCATAAAAGTTAATGAATAAAAGTCAATTTTCGAAACAGGTATAAGCACTAAGCAGCCCCCTGCCCCCCCCTAACTGAAATCCTGGGTACGCCCTTGTAATACGCCCAAAAAACGAATTCGAAAAAATCGAAGATTTTCGCGATTACAATTCATACTCCCCTCACCTATCGGTGTGGGAAATAAAAATGAACATCTATACAATAGACTCTAAGCATATACGTACTCATACCCGTTTATTTATTTATGAAACTAAGCAGTAATAATAGTAAAAGTAATAGTTTGATTGAAAAAGTTTGTTGACCATCCGTAATAGGAAACCAGAAATGCGGAAAGCGTTAAATAATGAAGTCGAAGGACTTTCCGGCATATACAGGGTGAGTTTTTAGTACCGGCTCGGTCGATAACTCCACTACTGTAGAAGATAGCAAAAAAAGTTGTATACAAAAGTTGTAGCCACGGATATGCTCCTTGCTCAGAAAATATTTAGATTTATACAGGGTGATCCATAACTACGTGGTGATGCAAACATGCATTTTTTTATATGAGACACCCTATATATTCAAATTCTACTGATAAATTCCGTTCTTCCAATATAGGGTTTTGTTACATTATGCAGGGTATTTCAAAAGTTATGTCCATTTTTATATCCAAATCGCGGTCAAAAGAACGTACTGTGTATCAAAAAGTAATGAATCAAAAATTATTTTTTTTTACATGAAAAGATTAAAAATATCCTCTAGTTTTAAAATCGGCTATAAAAAAGCCCATGGCGCATATTTGTACACAGGGTGATGTAGAATGCAAAATCTAGATTTTCTCTCTTTTTTTAAATGTAATCCCCAATATTTTACTATACCAAAGAATTGCTTTTAATATGTTCTTTCATCTTTGCATAACACTTGTTGTACCTACGTCCATCAGTTTCCGAGATATTTCGATTTTTCGGTAAATTTAAAATATAGCTTCTATTTGTGTATTGACATTCATTTATTTTAAGAAGGTACTATCTAATTTGTTTTTTATTTAACGAACAACTAAATTATAAGGTCACGATGCCATTTGATGAAGTCAAAACCCTAAATCATCGAGATAATTGAGTCAAGTATGCTGAGGAAACAATTTTGTAGGCGTGTTGCATAATTATCAAGCAGATTTATCAGGTAGGCTTTGAAAAATTCACAGTTTTCATAACCTGCTCAATGATTCCATACGGTGTGAAAAACGAGCTTTAAAAATCAATTTTCCCATTGAGGGTATTTAACAGAATCTTTGAGAAATTGCCTACTTGCCTCTAGAATATTATCAACTATGAACAGCAACATCCAGAACGCAGGCACTCTTTAAAACTAATGCGTTTGAAAGATTGAAGAGTCATTTTATTTGGACTGTCGTTTAATATTTCATAGCGTACCTCATAGATCTGCTTGATAATTATGCATGACGTATATAAAATTGTTTCCTCAGCACACTTGACCTATATTATCTCGTTAATTCAGCGTTTTGACTTGATTAAGTACTATTGTGGCCTTATATTTTAGTTGTTTGTTAAGCAGGAATAAAATTTGATAGTATTTTCTCAAAATAAATAAATTACATTTAAAAAAAAGAGAAAATCTAGATTTTGTATTCTACATCACCCTGTATACAAATACGCGCCATGGGTTTTTTTATAGCCGATTCTAAAACTAGAGGATATTTTTAATCTTTTCATGTAATAAAATTTTTTTTTGATTCGTTACTTTTTGATATACAGTACGTTCTTTTGACCGCGATTTGGATATAAAAATGGTCATAACTTTTGAAATACCCTGTATAATGTAAGAACGGAAATGATTAATAGAATTTGAATATGGAATAATATATAGGGTGTCTCATTTAAAAAATGCATGTTTGCATCACCACGTAGTTATGGATCACCCTGTATAAATCTAAATATTTTCTGAGCAAGGAGCATATCCGTGGTTACAACTTTTATATACAACTTTTTTTGCTCTTTTCTACAGTAGTGGAGTTATCGACCGAGCCGGTACTAAAAACTCACCCTGTATAATGTTTTAGGTATATCAGCCTCTATCACCACCCCACTGCCATCTTCCCTAATTTCACCACCTTCCAAAATTGAAAAAAAATTCATATTTTCGTATATTTCTTTATATTTCTCTGCTCCTGCTAGATCGAATTTCGAAAGTGGTAAAATATTTTGACCTACTGCTGTAGTAGTAACCTACAGTCAAAGTGCCCTTAGTATTAGACCAATCATTTCAAGTTATAGACAGACCAAGGAATAGCGGTTTTTTGGTTATTACTACGCCACCACTGAAGAGATTTACGATTTAAAAAAATACAAAGTTTCATTACAATCGTAGTACTAGTATTATCCCAGATGTAGAAGAATCAACCCAAACAATCAAACTATACTTAAACCTTTATCGGATATACATAATATTAAAATCTTTACTCAATAAAGGTCTCCTAAAGATATTCTTCTTTCACAGCGACGATACGGTTTACGATTTGAATACATTCAGTCTATAGATATAATAAAGTTGACATTTTTATCGATTCGCTATTGTTACGACACCTTCTAGATTTATATTGAATATATCGAAATAACGAGCGATATAGGTAGTAAGTACATATTTATTGACTATAAACGAAACCATAATAAAAAAAATATTCCTATTTAATTTTAACACATTGTTGGCGTGTGTTTATGACGTGTATGATTTTATATCAGTATACTTCTGTATTGATTAATTTATAGAAACTTTGATTTAGCAAATATCTGAATTAATTATAGCAGATGGAAGTGGGCAGGTGGTGCTGGGATTCGAACCTATACGATGCAGATTTGTACACGTACACTCGTACAGTACTGAGTTCCATAGCTTAGCTCATTCGCCCTCTCGACTAAAAGCTACTTTACACGGTCAAGAAATAATCGATCAAATGTCTGACATTGAAGAAATTGATAAAAAAATCCTACAATTCATCGTCATTTATAAAGTTCCACCAACATACTATGTAGGGAATTTATAATAATGCCATAATGCCAAATGTTATTGTTCAGTATTAATCTGCTTACTATAGCAGACGCAAATCAAGACCTGTCATTATGTAGTTGGTATTGTCGACAGACCCAAATATCCATGGAATTTCCTAACCAATTTCCATAAAATAAAAAATTTGTAGATAAGGTAGATGCTTCAAAAGGTCTCTTTCGGACTTCCATGGTCTATATAATTTTAGATTACACCATTTCGATTGATCCGCTATCTTCAATCGTCTGCAGGTAAACATGTTTCAATTTGTCAATATCTTCAAGGTCACATAAATTTCATCGATTTCTTGACCTTGTAAAATGGTTATAAGTGCCCCTTGTGTTATACCCGTTTGACATCGTCGATTTCTTCGCAAATTTATTCGTGGATTAATCCATGGTCATCTTCAAGGTCAAACTGAATGTTTTACATCTGTAAATAAAACCAAGGATTTTGTGACAGCATGCAGTGCTGCCAACACAGTTGGTGTCATATGAATTGGCGGTTTTCGCAAGATCCATTCAATTCGCATTTTTGCGACCGTCTGACAATAAAACTCTCAATTTGATTGCGAATTTTTATTTAGAAAATATTTACTAATATACAGAGACGGGTATGCAACAGTCATGACATGTATCATATGATTTTATGGATGACACTACCGAATTTGATGTCAAACTTGACCACAAATTAGAGCTGGTTCTAAATCCGTGAAGAAATTCGCGAGAAATTCCTGTCTTACACATTCCAAATTTGACCACGAACTGAACCCACGGATAAAATCATGGATTTCTTGTTGATGTAAAACGGGTATTTGGTATTACAACAATTAGGTTAACAGATTGAAAAGTTTTGGATAGAATTGACAATATAAAAGTATGTCTTGTCGCCAATGGGTACAACATCGGACCGAGATTAAGAAAAGTAACAAAAAATTTAAACAAAAATGAGCTGTAAATGCTTCTACAACAGACGCACATAAACTGTATCGGTATCGTTAGATATGCAGGTTATGAGTTATTTGTCGCTACACTGCAAGACCACATAACCCATTGACTATACTAAAGACCTATATTGGTGATTTATCGATGATATCCCAATCTTTTATATGTGCTATAAGTATTCAATAGGTTTTATACAGGAAAATGCCCCAAGTGGGCGGCGCCGTGGCCGTTCCCCTACACGCTGGGTGGATATATACGACGAAACAGCTGCTGGATATGAGTATCAAGAGCGCCTCTAGACTGACAGTAAATGGGAAACGATGGCGAGCTACAGTCCTCAAAACTGTTGATAATACTCGTCTCGGCAATACTCTAGCTCGGACTTAATGCATTTTATGAGTTCACAACATGCCTGTTAAGACATTGTGACTATGATAATTATGATGATACAGGAAAATATACAGGGTGAGTTTTTAGTACCGGATCGGTCGATAACTCCACTAGTGTGAATTATATCAAAAAAGTTGTTTATAAAAGTTATAGCTAAGGACATGCTCCTTGCTCAGAAAATATTTTTGTTTATACCCTGTATATAGGTAAATTGAACATTGCGGAATGAGGAAGGGCCGGAAGGGGACCGGGAGGCTCCCTCAGGTAGCGATCGTCATTATCATATCGAGCTTAGTAAGGGACAGAAAACACATAAGTATGAGAGAGACATTAAACATCGTCCGCTGCGGTTATCCAATCCCGATGCTAGACCGTCTTTAAGGTGGGGAATAAAATCAGAGAATTCGTTGGCTGTTGCCGATTGTAATTCAGGGGTATTAAGTGAATATAAATTATCTACCGTTTCCTTTATATATAAAATAAGACAAGTCGTAAAAGAAGGAAATAGGCTGAAATTATTAAGAGTTATGGCAACGTCCTTATTTCCCTCACCGCACTATTCGCATTCTTTTGGCGGTTCAATTTACGTTGGCCACACAATACATATTAAACAGAGAGTAATCTTTAGACGAAATATTTGCTTGTTCTACAAATTCACTATGTAGTTCAAATATTTACCAACACATCTTTATAGAATAGTGCCTAATCGATATAAATTAGGAAAACATACATCGTTTAGTTATACGGGAAGGTTTAGCTATTGTGAATTGAATCACCTGAAAAAGTCCTCGCCGGCAAACCGGCGGCGTCCTGTTTGAAATGCATGTGCGGCGGGACAGATATATTCTGTTTTCGTTAGGAGATTAATATAGATACATAGTACATAGAAAATATTTATTGGAATTTCACATTTACTTTTTCTAATACGCATGCTCACTTTACGCCTCTAAAAGGCCTTTAATATTTATCTTTTCATCGTTTAACAAATACTACGATCAGTAGATACGATCAGTATAAATGCCACTTATTTACAAAAGGGCTTTTAAATATTTCATGTTCTAGGATAATATCCTATGTACATATTATGTAAAGTGGTACTTAACTTGTTGGAAATGACAGTAATGCAATTAGAATGACAATTCATGAATGCCACAACAACAGTTACGATAAACTGTCAGCAAATGGCTGTTAAAAATAACATGAAAATTACCACTTCCCTCAAACAAGCGGCCTTACGTCCTGTCAGTTGTAATCTTTGACATTCCATCAATGTGAAGAATTTAGGTTATACCATATTGTAGTACTAATATAATAACACACTATATAAGTCTTCAAGACATTATTTGATCTGATATTCAACTATTGTCTGGATCATATTACAAAAAAAATATATTTGAAAACTAGCTGAATTCATAAATGTAAGAAAAATAAAAATTGTGTTATACCGACACTAGTCATGAGCGACATATTTTCACATACTGTAATTCTACCACAGATGTTCAAGTATCACATATTCTATATCACGACTGTTCCTGTATTTCCAAACAAAGCGTATTTTGATACTTGATTTTAAGTTTAAGCACCTCATCCACCTCCGTCATCGTGATTGTGAAATCGTCCAAGTATTATTATATCACTATGCATAGAAGTTGAAACTGTTAACATTAGCTCAAATAAATATAGCTATTCGACATTTTAAACGATCAACTCGTTAAGAAGTTTTTATAAGACATCACAAAATTATACTACCCATAATGCATATTTATGATAGAATAATTCTAATAATTATTATCGAATTATTCGACATGCCTACCTACAAATATAAAAATATATCGATTACGCTAACAAGTGATATATACCTATATACCTCTTCAAGACAACGCGTTGGCAAAACACATGTAAATCTTTGTTTTCGAACCCTGCAAATTCATCTTCAACATTGTTTGCAACTCCCTAATCGCATTCTCCAAAACACTATTTTGATATTGTAGAAGTCAGATATATATCAGCTGATTATATTTCTTTCAGGTCTCAATCAGTGTCGACACTTCTATAGTGCAGTTACGATATTATGTAGACATGAGTAATGATAAAACCGTAATTATCTATACAAAATATATATTAACAACATAACAATTCAGAAAGTGATAGGAGATCAAAATAATCGAAAATACCAATTTGCAATAGATAAAAACAAAATAAATTTATCTATTTATTGTATATTAACATCTGATTATACACAGACATATACAATTTTGACTACACTAATGACGGTGCCAGCTTTATCGCCAGGGCAATAAAACATGCCGAAAGGGATAACGGTCACCCCACTCGTCGGGCTTCTTTTGAAGGATTAAGGGATCCTTTGTAGTGTCGGCACTCGGTAGGACAATAAATGCAAATAAATGCTTTTATATTTCTGACGCGTACTATACATATCAAATACTTTCATTTCAATAAATTCGCTGATGGGAAAATACTCGCGCCGCTAATGTATTTCCTACAAATAAGTGATAGTCTCCCCGGCGTGAAAAAAAACGGCAGCAAAAAAGGGTCTTCTATCCGCCGATGCGTCGTGTGTCCAAAGTCGATCGGCTAAATATTAAAGACTAGCCGCTTGTGCGGCGTGTCGCCGTCAAGCAGTAATTTCTTTGGTCGATTGTATTTGAGTATCGGGGGCTTTCAGATGGTTTTCGGACATGTTTTGCGTTTATTTATTACGTGATTTCGCATACAATTAATGTACCCTGGGATAACAGTTTGAATAAAATGTAATTCAATTCACAATAGTTAAACCATACGAGGCTTTCGTAACTTAAAAACTCAAAGTGAGTAAAGCTTTGAGAGGCAAACTGCTGTCTTCAGTGTCTTAAACAACAGTTGGTTCAATAAAAGTAATATCATAACGCATTTCGCAAATTCACTTCAAAATATATGTAAATGTATATTTAATATAAAATCACAGTCAAGTTACATTACAGCCTTTTGAATTTAGAGGTAGGTGCACTTTTGACACATACATTAGACTTGTATTGTATCATGTCTATTTGAGAGTACGTTGAGCATGACTCTCGATTTCATGTTCGCTATGGCTTTGTACTGGGAGGTCAACCAGTCTCTAGTAAAGTCGATATCGATCATATCAATATTTGCGTTCACTGCTTTCATGATATCCATCTTCTCCTCAATTTGTCCTAACGTCAGATCTAAAAGAAATCGAAAATACATGGTTATTCAAATGTTTTTAAATTTTTGAGTGCCCGTAAACTCTGCAAGCAGTAAAAATGGCTTGGTAAACAATTATTTCATCTGAAATATAAATTTAATCAATCAGAGATGAGTTGGGGGTCAGGGGACCTGAACAAACGACTGCTGACAAACAAATTTATAAAACCCTTTTCATATAGCCAGGCTGCCATGAAAGCACTAAGGTTCAAACACGTTGACCCAAGACTCGTTTGGAACCTTAATGAATCTCCTCAATGAACTTGAAACAAGGAATAAAGTAACTTTGGGTTGGGTTCCAGATCATAGCGGAGTGGAAGGCAATAAATCGGCAACACACTCGCAAGAGGAGGAACTTCTGCACTGGCGAGGTACAGGGTGTCCCATTTTGGGCACTTTTACGGGGTATCTCTGTTATTTTAGAAGATAGAGAGTTGCGGTTTTCGCGACAGTGTGCTACTTTTTTGTGAAACTAAAGACGCCGTCAACAAAATTATCATGGCCCTCTTGGTTTTTTAAGTACAGGGTGAAATCGAAAATTATCGATTTTGGGACCACCCTCGTATCTCGGTTGTCTTTTACTTTATTGAAAAGTTTAAAAAAGGGGCTTATATAATTTTTTCTGTAGAATCCAGCGATGTAGTCTGATTATTTTTGCTCTAACCATTTTTCTGTTATGAAGCAAACATAGACTTTTTTAAAAGGAACACCCTGTAT
The DNA here is from genome assembly GCA_951848785.1 of Callosobruchus maculatus. Taxonomy (NCBI): domain Eukaryota; kingdom Metazoa; phylum Arthropoda; class Insecta; order Coleoptera; family Chrysomelidae; genus Callosobruchus; species Callosobruchus maculatus. The sequence continues at coordinate 8,062,079 of CATOUR010000006.1, forward strand.
ATTATTTTTGAAATCAATCGGAAATAATTCAAGCTTTTCAAAAATATACATTAGTATTAAGTTGTTTTGAAAATTACACTCAAAATTTGATTTTTCCAATTTTTACTTTATTTGTAGCAGTAGGCAATGGTTTATCAACTATAAATAATAAGCATCTAAGCAGTTATTACTCTACAAAAGACTTTCTACTCAAATTCGAAAAAGCAGAATCAAAATACATTTTTTTTAAATAATAATTTCTCATTAAAATGATGAATACTGTGTTATTACAATATTGAGTAGATAGTGGGCTATGACTCATCTATTAAAAACACGAAAGCAGTTCTGTAAAAAACTTGCGAGACTGTCAACTTCTAATTATATTTTAATTAAATATAGCTTTGTTATTTCTGTGTTTACATTTTAATTATTGTCAATTTTCTGTAATAATGGCAGCTTAGATACCCAGAGAGACAGCAACCGTTTCCAGGTATATTTGCTCGTCTAAAAATAAATATAGTTTGTTACGAATCCTTTATTCAACCACGTCCCAAAACCTATTTCAAGGAGAATAGGGAGAAAAGGGAAACAAACGTATTAGGTTACATAGAAGCAACGCATTCATCATCTTGTAAGCACAAAGAAGAAGCTGTAGGGGCATAAAAATCAACTGCAGAAATAATTCTAAAAAAATACAATTACGATCCATACAGTTTAAGATACTTCAAAATTTGCACAGGATCCAAGTTTGGGAATTTTTAATCGCCGTAACACGAAGGAGACCAATAATTCTTTTAAATGCCATTAAAAGAATAAGAAATTGTGCCAGATTGGCATTCGAGGAAATAGTCCCCAACTTGAACCAACATCTCTAAAAGCTCATCGATGTTTTTATTTTGATTCAAATTCAAATTTAATAGTGTGTTGATATTCTTCAGATATATAATGTATGGTTTTAAGTAATGTAATACAATAAATAATATTTACTGAGCATTATCACAAATAGTAGTTAATAGCGTATAAAATACAATTAAATAATTGAGTTTAAGAGTAATAATAATTGTTCACTTGGATATTGTTTTTAATAGATTAGTTATGGCCTACTGCTACAAATAAAGTAAAAAATAAAATTTTGAGTTTAGTTTTCAGAAAAAAATCATACTAATATATATTTTTGGAAAGCTTGTATTATCTCCGATTGTCGTAAAAAATAACATACAGGGTGTTCGATTTAAAAAAATATATGTTTGCTTCATAACTAAAAAATGGTTAGAGCAAGAAAAAATCAAACTGCACCTCTGGATTCTACAGAAAAAATCTATGAGACCCTTTTTTCTAACTTTTCAATAAGATAAAATACAACCGAGATACGAGGGTGGTCTCAAAATCGATAGTTTTCGATTTCACCCTGTATCTCAAAAACCAAGAGGGCCATGATAATTTTGTTGACGGCATCTTTAGTTTCACAAAAGAGTAGCACACTGTCGCGAAAACCGCAACTCTCTATCTTCAAAAATAACAGAGATACCCCGTAAAAGTGCCCAAAATGGGACACCCTGTACACTAGGGCTACTACATTCGAAGGCGTTGATGCTATACCTCTCTAGTTAGCCCCCCTCCCCCCAAGGATCCTAGATAATGCAGCAGAATGATCTGCGCATTCTGGTCGGTCTGTTGACAGGACACTGCCGTCTGAGAAACCACCTGCAGACAATAGGTCCGGAACAAACAGCGGACTATCGTTTGTGCTATGTGGAGGACGAAACGACGAAGCAGATATTGTGCTCCTTTCCAGAATTGGAAAGTTTCATCAAAAGGTGTGGATTGTACGGTGAACTCTGAATAGGTGTGAGCCACAACAGAGTTGCAGTGGAACGAGGTACATCCCCACTCTCATCTTTAGGAATGGGTACATCAGCGATTAGAAATAGCCATCTATAAAGTGTTCGTTGTTTACTTCTGAACACAAAAACACAAATGAGAAATAAAGAGATACTCCAGTCACATAGCCATTTTATCAATGTATGACTCGCAGGAAAATACTGGTTACCGCTATTGGAATTATTGAGAAAGAAGTAAACGTCTTCGATCACCCAGTTCATAGGCCATAATTAAGTGAAAAAGCTTGGTTTGGACTTTTCCACAGGCTGTGTCAGTTCATCCTAGTGTCCTGATGATGTCCCGCGTGCAATTCTCTCCGATTCTCCTTCTTCTTAAAGTACCAACTCCATTCAATGAAGATCTGCAACAATTTTGGCAAATGCTTTCCCTATCTTGTGCTCTCCTGAATAGAATATGAAAATCTAGTCACATCCATTTTCTGACGTTTAATCAACAATGTTGTCTACGCCCACCCTCTTTTGCCTTCTGTTATTAGTTTCAGAAAAGCATATTATTATACCTCACGATATGTCCAAGATAAGTGGTTTTTATCTTCTTTATAGCGGTTAAGAGATCACGTTCTTTGTTCATTCGCCGCAGGACTTATTTATAATATTTGTAACGCGGTCTTGTCCAAGGTATTCTTAGCAGTCGGCGGTACACCCACATCTTAAAATCCTCCACTCCATTGTACTTATCTTCATCGTTCACGCTTTGATCCCATACTGAAGCATTGGAAAAACAGCATTTGACGAAACCATATCTTATTTGGGCATTTAGACTTTTATCGCTTAGCAAACTAGGCATATTCAATAATATTGCTCTCTATTCTTGTTCCTTTTTTTTTTAGCGGCTTCAACAGCAAGGTCATTCGCCGCGTCAAGTTGTGTTATAACATTGGTAGCGACTTCAAATTTAATGATACCCTGCATTCTATCCGATTCCATATCCGTGTACCTATGAGGTTGGCTTAGATTTCGTAGAAGAGGCCTATGTTTTTCAGGAACTGGAAAAGTTTTCTTAATTCCAGTATATTTTTAAAGTTCAGTATGTCTAGGTTTGAAGGCAGATGCAAAGAATCCAATTCATTTCTGTATATCAGACATTGGCAAAGGATATGTTCAACTGTCAGTGGTTGTTGGCACCGTTCGCAAATGGGTCTTCGTTGGCCAAGTAATAGATAAGATGGGTGTGTCCAATTCTGAGCCTTGTTAAGACTACCTATTCTAAAGGTATCCTTTATACTCTGTAAAGAGCTGAGAGAGTCTGAACATTTCCAAAACTATTATATCTATTAGCTGATTTGGATTTTTGCTTATCACCATGATGTTTGTCCAGACTACTAGGAATTCAGGAAATATAGGAGAGGTTATTGCACAGAACAGCAACATACAGATTGCACCAAATTTTGCTAGTAGTATACTTATAGATGACGACAATCATTTCTATTTTCAAAGTAAGTATATTAGAAATGGATATTTTGCATATAAGTTTCTTTGTCAATATGCTTTTTTAGTTACATGTAAAATTCAAACTTTCAGTGCATGGGGCGGACAAAGAACAATACTCAAAGGGTTAAAAAACATGTTTACACCACTGCACTGTGAGGTATATCTGCTATAATCGTTAAACATGTTTAAAGAGACATATTTCTACAAAAATAATTTGAGCGTCATTTTCTAAACATCGCGATGTGATCAACAAAAAAAAACTCCTATGAAACATCCCAGTTAATCTCGTTTCTCAGAACCAAATGATTAGATTATGCACTCGAAATGATATCGGATACTGTTCAAACATTAAAAAATTAGCAAAATTAGGTGCATCCTGTTCAACGTTCTGAACTTCAAGGACCGGTTATCTAAACCATCATCATCTTTCAAAATAGTCATATAATCTCCGTTACACAATATCAATACTACAATATTTTTTTCAAAATCACTAGCAATAAATAATACTAAAAATCGACATAGCGCGCACGATTAAATCGGAAAAAGGATGTAGACAAAATAAAATAATAATAAATATGTTTCCAAAAAATCACACTAAGACCCCTATATAGTTATAATTAAACATAGAGAGCGTAAACAAACATTTTTGGTACTGAAAGCTGGTACTGATTCTTAACAGTTTGAATTACATTTTCTAATTAAACAGACTGAAGTATATTATTCACAATTTCTAAGAACTGGAAAGAAATATAAAGTAGCGTTTGCACGGGGGGGGGGGGGGCTGTAATTCTCCTAATCAAACTATTAAAATAAAATAATATCCTATTCACATATGAAAAGTCAATATAAGATGAATTATTAGACCTTGAAAATTTGATCTACTGGGTTTGAACTGTTTTGCGAAAACCAGTGTCCAAAACCTTTATTACATAATTGCAAAAAGTTTATGAAACTCCAAAAAATTTCTAATTTTGAGATTTTTGAAGTCACAATTCTCTATCTCTGCTAGTACTAATATTTTCAAACTGCTTATTGGTCCCACAATAATGGCAGAATTTAGACATAACAAGAAATTTCTCACGCAACAATTTTCTGACGCGCTATGATGTACTTTATGGATAGTTCGAGGGTTGCTCTATATCGGCAGAACCTTTCTGTCGTCTGCTCGCTTTTACGGATAGTTGTTGGCAACAAAGCATTTTTGTGCCAAATCGGAAATTTTGTGAGTTGCACAAAGCGTCATGTTCTCATGACACTCCGCGGACTTGTTGAAAAGTGGGAGAGCCGGCCAATAACTTCAATACATCATAAAAATACATGAGAACCAATCTGCGAAGAGAGTAGGTAGTGGATTTATAGAATTCGTCAGATAATGAACGTTGACAGTTCTATAATAGATACCGTTGGGATGAAACTATTGCTGTGCTACGGATACGAGGAGAGGATAGATGACCAGATAGCCAAAAGAGTGTCACTAAGGAGACAGAATCGGATCGGTGGAAATTGGATAGATAGTAGATACGAGTAGTGTGGTCACTGGGCACTGTCAGCTGGCATGACAACACTGTTGAGAGAGCGTACCCACAAGGCTTTTAAGGTCGCGTAGAATGACACTTCTGGCTGCTGAACTGCTAAGGAACTTCTCAGCTACCGTAGTGAGGAGATAGCTAAATACTACCTGACCATGCCCAGACCAGACCTCCGAATTGAGGTTTTGAATTAATAAAAAAAATATTTTTTTTTTTGTGAAAAATGGAAAGATCATATATAAGTTTTATAACAAAACTGTTTTTGTTTTCTTTTTTTCGTTCGTCAGGATGCTCCTTTGACCAACGACGTCCTACTCCGATACTAGATTCCCACATTCCCACTTACTGGTAACTAGGGTATATTTGTTACAACATAGACGACGAATGAAGTTTGCAGCCCGAGACGAAGTCTACGATCGAAATAAGTATGTTTTTGAATGTTTGAAGTCAGATTACAGATTCTAGTAAGTAAATACCTAATCAAATATGTTTCGTTGAAAAGATCTCCTCAAACGAAAGATGAGACTTTTAGCACCTGCTGTGCGGGTATCCTCTAAGGGAACGCTGGCCTTCATTGGCCAGGTTAAGAAAAATCCCGCTAAGCGTACTTAGGTCCTTGGAGTATGTCTTTTTTACCTTTTGTATCCCGACAGTTGGTATCAATAGTCAGTAACCAAATATTAGGATACGGTCAAACAAAAAAAATATATATAATTTTTACGCCGTTTCGAAGTTTAAATGTACGCCATCTTCAGGTGATGACCGGTAGATTATACCACAACAGTTACATATTTTTTTCCAGGTGGTGTTGGAAAGAGAAGAATGTCAGAATAATATTATGGAGAAGCTCACTACAGTAGAAAATAACCGATTCCGCCCACAATAAAAACAGGAACGCCCATTAGTGGGCGGTATGGATGAGAACCTCTGGTCTAGATTATGGATGTTTGTTTGCTCGCTCTATGTTTAGTTGTTACTCTGAGGTAGACACTAATAGTATGTATATAAATATCCGTGCTATTCGAGACCGCATGTGCCGGTTAGAGTTAACCATAGAGCGGGTCTGCGTTTGCTCTTTCCTCTATCGTGATATACATGCCTTCCTCCTCGTATGCGGAGTCGTGCTTCGCCAGGATTCGCAGCAACGGACGCAGCTTCAGCCACCATTGCTCCTTCGGAATTCTTTGCCTGAAAACAGTAATGAGTATTAGAAAATTAGAAAACATCTAGAAATCACACCGAAAAATTTTAAATAAAAAGATAACTACGGGAAAAAATGGAGTCAAGTTGAGTGAAGCAGTACCTCCTATACATAATAGTGATATCATTTTATTATTTCCCATAGCATGAAGCTATAGTCTGAGATCCCCTTGCAACCAAATCATCGCCCGCCCGCAAAAAACATCCAACACAAAAAGTGTCAAATAGTTTCTTTATCTCTCCGTAGGAACTAAGACGCCCAAGTTTTCATTCTGGAAGTATCAACTGGACAAAACCCCCAAATCGCCTAAAAATGAAGTTTGAGCTGTTTTTATATTTCCAATTCTTTTATTATTGCCCCGCCGCCACTGACACGATTTCTAAAAACCATACGCGTTTCCATCCTCACCACGATAATAATACTGTGTCGAAATTTCATCAAAATCAATTCCAGGTTACACAATACAAAACGATCTAAAGCATCACTATCAGCGTTATCACAACATAATAGCGAATTTTCGTCAATCATTTTGGCATTATTATAAGTCGCACATCTTCATACTGCACATTTGAGCCCACTTTGATTATTTATTTTGCACCTTTTACATGATTTTGTGCTCTCCGATGCTGGACACGTTTTTCACTCGTCGCCATGACTTCCATGATTCGTGATTAACAAATTGCCCTTAGGAACTTGAATTGATCTTACCTCACTGGGAAGTTATTTTAATTCCAATCTGGTAAACAGGGAGTTAATACTGGAATATTTTTTATTGAAGCAAAAATATGAATTCGTAGTAATGTTTATGTGTTTTCAACGTACTCATTGCCACCAATGCCACTTCGCGGCCTGGTACTCAACTGAGATGTACAGCGTTGCGTGAACTAGTGAGCTGAGAGTGTTGAAACAGTCCCATATCAGTTTTGATGTAATCTCCTCGGAGTCCAAGACCTTTAAAGCGGTCTGGGAGTCCGAGAGGATCACAACACCCCTTAGTCTCTGACGACAGGCTAATTATACTGTGCGAGTCCGACCCTGTCTTTTCCCAGAAAATCGACCGAGAACGCGGAGAAGTCGCTCGAGCGCGACGGGAAGTGGACGGAATTGTCTGGACGCCGAGATCTTTTGAGAGCCGGTTCCGTACGATATATAGATAGGCGCATCGAACGGCCAATGAGTTAGTGAGAGTCAATAGAGGGCAGTCAGTGCTCGGTAGTAATACGCGACGACGGCAACGTTCCAGTGGCGCGCGCGAAATAGGTGAACTGTGACATAAATTAGTAAAGTTAAGGACCAATATAAATTAGTGTAGTGCTTTGGATAAATTAGACTGTTAAGTATTAGGCTAGGCGTAGTGTACATAGTTAGTGAAAATAAATAGTGAAATCCGTACCAAGTGTTTCTAACAATAGGATAATATCAGTTTGACATATTTTTGCAGTTCCTTAGGCCAGAGATCACCGACATCCACAGAATATGTCATACTGGGCGTTTCGGTTTTGACAATTCTGACATTCTCAACCGCGAAGTCTCCATTTTTTGGCGATTTTCATTCGTCCATGCCAAATATTAGTGATTTATAGCGATTTTCATGCCAAAAGATGGCTACAAGCCCACTTATAACCAGCAACATACGATACTCGCTTCGAGTAAAACATCAATGCGCTCCACCCAACGAATTCGATCCACCGAAACTGCTTTCTTACTGCACCTGACTGTGAATGTAGTGGGAATGTAGGATGTATGAGAGGTTAGGTGTTTCTTTTTAACTGATGGCATTGCCCGTATGTACCTTTTCTGCTAGTTGCATTAGAGATTTCACAATCCAGATTCGATCCTTACCAATCGTGCATACAAATACCTCATAGTAAACGCATAGACACCCATCCGGTTATTGCACTATAAGCTGAATAAGCACTACAATGAGCTCATTAGATAAGTGCATCATCAAATCGGAAACTGGTCGTCTATACTGTGTATACAAATATACAACGATAAAAAATAAAGGTTACTTACTGGAAGTTGGTTTGGTCCTTCAGCTCTGCCAAACTTGTACATTTGTATTGCCTTTTCACGATGCCTAGAAGACATGCCGTGTTGGGATCAGTACAGTTGACGTTGCCGTCTTTATCCATGTTGTTTTTCAACTGACAGACCATCCAGTCTACGGCCTTGGCAGCCATCTTCGTACCCAGGTTGCGGTCAAATGGAGTTGGAGAGTCGCCCTGTTGCATGTGCCCTAGTATACAAAATCAAAATAATATGAAAAACTCATTTGACTAAAGACCGCGCAGACGGCAGATGCGTGATACAAGACCTTCAGAACCAAATACCTGCATCAGTTTTAGGTCCGTATTCATAGTCGTTTCTCAAGTATCCCTTAAGTATTACTAAAAGGATACTAATACTACTTAAGTATTACTAAAGGGATACTTGAGGGTTACTCAAGGGACCCTCAAGTGTGGCTTTCCTTGTGTATCTGTTTCCTAGACAACATCTACCCGACGGCGGGGTTCATTCAGCGAACTTGTCGTATTTAAAAAATAAGTCAATTTGTTATGTCTATGCCTATGCATTTTGATGTTTTTTGTTATCCGTTTTTGTTTTGTGCCAGTATTTCGTGTTTTGTACAGGACATTTTTCCGGATGTGACAGAAACTGAAAACACCGTACGCCAAAGTTAACCTACAAAATCGCTTTGACTGCAACAAAATGTCATGTTGACATTTCGTACCCTGAGTATTACTCAAGCGAGCCTTACGTAAGAGACTCTCGTAAGCATTCGAAACACAAAACCTTACTTAAGGGACCCTCAAATATTAAGGGATCCTTAAGTATCGACTATGAATACCACCCTTAACTTCCACTAAGGGCCGGTTGTACAAATGGCGCTTTAACATAAGTTTTATCAAACCTAAGCTTAGCTAAGCTTGGGCGAAAAGTTGACATCACTTGTATAATTGCTGGATTAGTTTATTAGTTAAACTTCGTTGATAATGAAATTCACTAAGGTTGGCACTAATGAAGCATGCGCACTGTCGTAATTATTTAGAAAAATAACCTTTTTTTGGTTTGTGTCTTGTGACAGTTTCTAACAAATTCAGGAAACGGTCGTTTCTGTCTTTTATTTGCTTTTTTTGTTAAATTAATCATCAAATCTTTTCAATATAAAATATAACTCAATTAAATGACAAGCAATTTGAAGGTTACTAGTTAACTGCTTTTGTTTTCGTTAGAAGACTTCGGAGACTAGTGCTTCTTCTAACAAAAACAAAACCCAAGAACGAACATCTAGAAACTCAAAGCTGCATCTACGAAGTGCCAAGCGAATGCGGCAAAATATACATTAGAGAAACCAGAAGACCTCTAGGAGCGAGAGTTAAGGAGCACCGACTCAAAACCCAGCGAGCAAACAGAAAAATCCGGTGTAGACCAGTTAGACGAGAATAAACAGCAACGAAAGTAACATCTTCGAGAGTTCCTCTGAAGACGATTGAACAAAGTAGATTAATGAAACGTGGTACTCAGAAAATTTTAGACAATGGATGTCCGAAACAACGTTTTGATTACCTACCTACATTGATTACAAACTTCAAACAACCGTTAAAGTGATAATATGCGGAATTACATGTGAAAATACATTCTCGTGTGGAGGTAATAGGTATTTGGTATGACTTATTTTCATTTCGGTTGAGTGAAAGCCTAGGAATGTTTTCCAAACTCGCCTTCTAGCAGCAATTGGGTTTTTTGTATTCAACATTATTTTTGTATTTGTAAAATGCTGCTAGTACAGGGTGCAGCAACATATCTTCCTTTTTTAAAGTGCGTTCCATTCAGATGGTTGATGTCGAAGCGAAGCTCTTGTGGTCTTCTTCGAGACGAGGAACTATAAAGTTTTGTACCGACTCAGTTCGGCCGCCATCATCCGTTGGAACAGTGAGGAGCGTGCTTTTGCCGCAGAGGCCTACTTTTCGAGCGGATTTTCTGTGATTGCAACCTAGCGAGCCTTTCGGAATAACTTTAATTTAGACCCTTGACCCCCATCCTGCACTAGAAATCTATTGTTACGTAGGTCACTACGATCAGTCAAACTTCAAGTGTGACAAAACTAAGAACTGGAGTTCCTCGGCCCATTAGATCTTCTAAAACATCTAGGCAATGCGAGCCTCGGTGATGCGCTCCACATGCGTTCTGTGCGCAAACATGCATCTGTTCTTTGATGAGGAGAATGTTTAATGAGGATCATCATTTCTATCCTTATATGATGGTGATTGTGCAGAAATTTTCTGATCGTTACTTCAATTTTCGGAGGAACGCGTGTGAAGTTCTCTTTGAAGTCGTTCCTGAGGAGGATATTGTTCTTTTTAATGATGAAGCCCATTTTCATTTGTGTGGTTCGGTCAACAAAGAAAACGTGCGCTACTGGGTTGGCCTGATACCAATCTTCGAAAACTGCATTAGAGGTCTTTGCATTCACCTGACGTCACTCTGTGGTGTGCAATTTCCTCAGCTGGAATTATAGATCTCTGGCTCTTGACGAAAATGAACTCCCAGTTACAGTGAATTGGGTCTGATATGTAAATATGTTGCAGGAATTTTGAAGGTATACATCTTGAAAAAAATACCACCCTAAATTCGTATTTTATATACCGATGAACTAGTACTTTTAGCCGAAACAAAAGACGATCTACAGAGAAAAGTCTACTCCCTACAAAAAAACTGTCAAAAATAAGACACGAAAATATCGACAAACAAAACTAAAATCATGGCTTTCTCAGGTGAACATATCCAGTTAGGACAAAGATTTCCGTAAACGGTGAGGTACTGGAACAGGTAAAACACTTCAGATACTTAGTCTGCAATACATCTTATGACAGAAGCAAAAATATAGAAGAAAAGTTAATAAATTTTCGAATATTTGCGGAACTATTAGCAAAGTATTAACAAATAAAACAAGGAAAGCTGCTCGAATGAAATTTTAAAAGACGATAGCTGTTCCATACCCTCTTATACGGTAGTGAAACATGGACATCAACAAAAAAAGAAGAAAATAGGATACAAACACAAGAAATGAAGATTCTAAGAAGAGTGAAATGTTGCACAAAATTGAACAGATTAAGAAGTAGAGATATACGAGCGAAATTAAACATCGATAAAAATAAAAAAATAAAAGAAGATAATACTAAATGGAAAGAACATGCAGAAAGAATGCATGAAAATAGGATTTCACCCAGAGCCAGATTTTATCAATGCTCTGGAAGAAGAGATACTGGAAGGCCGAGAAAAAGATGGGTATCGTAACAGGCAAAGTGCCTAAAACCTGAAGTGAAGAAGATTTTTTCCTCCGGCTACATGAGTTACATTGAGTTACAGTTAGTTGGGCTTAGGGGCAATTTTGGTTCCAACAAGACGGTGAAATGGCGGTCACTTCAAGAGGCGTCGATGGCTAATTTGCCGAAATACTTCCCAGAGCGTCTAATCTCGATTAATTCTGAAATATCAAAATTATGTGACCCGTCCTACATTTAGAGGCCAACATCCAGGAAGACATTGCCAACGTAACACCTGCTATGCTGGCAACAGTCACGATTAACGCCCGAAATATGTTAACCCAGTGTATAGATGATAGGGGACGTCATCTAACTGATTTGACCTTCAAAACTGTGTAAAATAAAACTTTAGATTGGCGCCTACATTATAAAAAAACACTTAAACATTTTCTGATTCATACAATGAAATATTAATTTTTGAAAAGGGAAAGTTATGCTGCCGCACCCTGTACAAACTTTAGATAGGCGCCTACATTATAAAAAATGAACTCAAGTTGATTGACTCAGTACTCACCACACATTACGGTGATACCAGTTTATTTTCCCATAGCATGAAGCTTTAGTCTAGGATCCCCTTGCAACCAAATCATCGCCAGCCCCCCTCCCCCCCTTCAAAACTTTCTTATGCCGCTAGGTCTTCTATTCACAGGTCAATGGACAGCCTATTATCAATACAACAAAATTTTCAGTTTTACAGTCCCTCACCCCCCAACCACCCAAATTTCACCCCCACCAAAAAAAAAAGCAAAAAATGATCAGGAACACCTAAAACGCCTAAAAACGAAGTTTGGGGAATATTTGAATTTTTTTGTTTTTTGCCTGTTACTCCACCGCCCATGCATTGATTTTCAAAATTATAACAGCATTACCTACTACGACCCCACAGCATATTGCTGGACAAATTTCATCAAAATCCTTGCAGCGGTTGCTGAGATTAAGAGGCTAGAAAAACGCCAACAGACCGACAGACAGACAGACCGACGGAAATGAGTGACGTGGATTTTCGTTATGTAGGTATCATAAAACGCCCAAAAAGCGTGTTATCTCAAAATCGAAAATTTTCGCAATCACAATACTCCCCTCACCTATCGGTGTGGAAAGTAAAAACACTTAAACATTTTTTGATTCATACAATGAAATATTAATTTTTGAAAAGGGGAAGTTATGCTGCCGCACCCTGTACAAACCTTTATTATTAAACAATGATAATTAACAATAGTTAATTCTCACCTAAAACGTTAAACCTGGCGCTGAACAATCCTTTCCCCTCTTCAGCGTACAACCTGTAGATGAAGTCGGTATTATAATTTTCAGAAGCCCTTTCGTTCCTCAGGATAAGGCCACGTTGAACGCCTTCAGACATCTTCGTCGCCATATGGTACACGTCTTGTTGCAGATCCTTGATCGTGAACTTTTCTTCGTGGATGTAAGCTGCGTCAGCACCGCCAGCCAAACCTGTCAATAATTTAAATTGTTAAAAATTGAGTCAATCAATTTGACTCTCCCTATCCCACTCATTTCTAAGTTTTGCGTATAAACAGGTTTCTACCAATGTCTAAGAACAACGACGTATTTTAGGACGAGAAAAGCTCAAATTAAAAAAAAATATCGGCATCACAATTTTTCATTTATTTATTTATCAGATCCACCACCAACAGTACAGATGATGGGAAGTGGAAAATTTCAAGGATAATCGGTGCACACTAGTTACCCTTAAACGTCAGGAATGATTTTAGTACTAACTCCTGAGGCATCATAATGAATGAACTGTGAAGATGCGGCATCTTAGAAGATCTTCGTAAGCAGTTATTTCTAGGATAGGATGATATCTATATCCAAAGTAGATCTGCTAATGACTATTAGGACCCACCCCCTGGAACATCCTGTACGATGGAATATTGAAGCTACCACTGCCCTGAAGACGATAGACTTGACAGATAACTTAGCCTTTGTCGCGAGAGTCAAGGACGAGGTATCCCTCTCATACAATGTAAACCGGGCCTTGTAGAAGATTAAGGACTGGATAAGGGTTCATCATCCAGATTTAGTTCCAGAAAGGTCTGAGACAGAGATACTGAAGGAATTTAGGATAAAGAGAAGGGATGTGAACTTCCAGCTTAGAGGCAGGATGATAGTAAATCCGTGAGGTACTTGAGAGTCTGTATAGACAACGAGAGGTGCGTCTCAGACCGCATTACGAAATCAACCCATATGGCAGAAGCTAGAATAGCGATGCTCTCTAGACTCCTGAAGCACTCCTGAACGGAACCCTCCAGTCGATTGTCCTTCAAGGAGTGCCAGTTTGACACAAGACACTCAAAAGGAAAAAACATCAGAAAGATCTTCACAGGCTGCAAAGGAAAGGATGTCACTGGCGAGGGCCTTGCAAGTGGTGACAAAACAGCACTATTTGCATCCTCTGGCTGAAGAGAGAAGAAACATATACGATATACGGCTCACAAGGGGACACAGAGACGAGGCGGAAAGACTACACACAACGGACCATAGCGAAGTGACAGCAGATAATATGATCTCAAACGACGGAGTTTCCGTAGTGGATAAAAAATGATACCATCAGTAGGAGAATGGGTAAACTGCGAGCACATGACTACGTGCTATTGCCTGACGTAGGCTCTAACGTCTCATGGCCCGTTCCGCGGGTAAGGGTAAGAATGGCGAAATGGAGGACGATCAAAATCAGCGAAGTAATGGGTGTGAAGTTTTAAAATTTCCATCCCATTTTTGTATTTTTAGTCCGATTAATGTGGACCGGTTTAAGAAGAAATATCAGAAAGTAGAATAACCACACCAAAAGCATTATTAGCATTAGCTCATTAGTTATAAACCTTATTATAAAGATTAGGTACATTTAATTACTCGATAAAAATGGCGACACTGCATTAAACATGTAATAAAAATAGAGTCGTCATTTTTAAATACACGACCGAATGAAATTCTTATCAGTCTGAGTGATAGCGTCTCATCTAAATCTGATTTTGACTTGTATTAAATTCTTTTTATTTCTTCATTTTTCATTGGCAATCTTAAATAATACTGTTAGAATGTAAGTTTGAATGGTATTTATTGTAATTGTAAATTAAAAATCTAATAAGGAACCATGTTGGACTTTCTTCTTTAATGTTAATGCGGCCTTGGATGGTTCTGTCCTCAATAGCCGGCACGCGACGCTGAGCCTTGTATAATACATATTTCTGGCCATTATCGGAATTAAATTTTTCAGAAATTAGGGCCATAAAATTACTGCTGGATACAACTCCAATGTTTTTACTATACTTACTTGATAAATAATAGAAGTCAGATAACTAAAATAGGAAATCATTTTTCAAGCTTTAAGAATATTTCAGTTGGAGTACCACAGGGAAGTAAATTAGGCCCACTACTATTTATTTTATACATATATAAATGACTCACCAGATGCTTTGAAGCATTGTAAAATTCATTTGCTGACGATACTTTAATATGCATATCGAGTACAAAACTGGACATTGCGTTGGAATTTCTGAACGATACGAAGCAAATATCAATTGATTGAATTTTAATAAACTTAAACTAAATACTAATGAAACAAAATGTATGATAATAGACAAACATATAAACGAAGCACCAATATTACTCTTTTGGTTAATAATGACAAAATTGAAGTAGTTACATATATCAAATATCTGGGCATATATGTATGTAGAAAGTAGATTAAAATTTGGAGTTACTTTGATTACATTATTTCAAAAATATCCAAAAATATAAATTAATTTTATAGAATTTCCCAAAGCCTCAGTGTTTATTCTAAAAAAATTGTGTACAACCCTATAATTCTTCCTCATTTATCGTACTGTTCAACCATTTTATATACCGCAAATGAAACCATATATTCAAAATTACAAGTAAATACAAATAAAGCAATGAGAATAATTTTTCACAAAGGTAAGTTATATGTTAAAAGAACTTCAATGGTTGGATATAAAGAATTTTATATTATATGTAGTTCTCATTTTCATAATTAGATTAAAAAATCATTTATTGCCGGAAATTCTAGATAATTTTATAGAATTAAACAATCACTATCATAACTATTCGACTAGAGGAAATATAGATTTTTACCTACAAATTTGCAACAGCTATATGACAAATATATCGATGTTCCAAAAAGGGAATACGAATTTAATAATCAGGGCAATAATATTTGTTAAGTGTATATGTGGTTTTCTATATTCATTTTTCTGATTGCGGTGTACGTTGTCGCTTGCTCATCCGCACCTGCGCAAAAACGCGTGTGAAAAGAAAAAGTGAGTCAGTCACACGCTAGCAACTGAACACCCTCGTTTTCCGCTGATTTTCTACTGTGCCCTCGTGCTACAGGAGCGCTCCTTCGCCGCTGGACCAGATAGGCTAGAAGATCAAGATAAAGGTAGGCGACAACACAGTTTTTCATAACTCCGCAATCAGTTTTACCCGCAAACCGCATCGTACAAAAAACTACAGTCCACTAAATTATCTAACATAAAATTTTTGGCCCTTCGCAGCCGCATTCGCCATCACTTAACCTTTTCTGGATTTAATTTTAGTCATTTTGGTTCAGATCATACGCATTATAGTTATATTTCAAGGTTTTTCGCTTTTCATAGTTTTTGTGCGTCTATAGATACGACTGTTTTTATTGCCAGGTCAGGATTCGGTATTGTTCTGTTTCATAAGTAGGTACGAAAATGTCTGAGAAACTAAAAAGAGAAAAGAATTTTCGTACGTCGGAAATGAACAAGATTTGGGAATGTCTTGAAATTGCAAAAAAGGCTCAAACTGATTCCGCTTTTCATTCTCAGCTTAAACAAAGATATAAAGCTATAGATATAATATATGACAATTTCAGCAAACGCCACAATAATGTACTCGCTCTATTAGACCCGAATCAAGACGATGATTTTCGTGTAGAAGATGATGTACGTACTGAGGTTGACCACAAATATTACACGATCAAGTCGATTTACTATGATCTTTTTGAGAAAGAAAGGGACAATGGATCTGATATTATCGCAGATACTCAACCTAAAGTAAAATTGCCAGAATTGAAACTCATCAGGTTCAATGGTGACATCAAGTCATTTAGATCTTTTATTGACGTTTTTGATGCCTTGATTCATAATAATCAGTCGCTTTCGAACATAGAGAAGTTTTCGCATTTGATGTCTTCTGTTGAGGATTCAGCTAAAAGGTTATTACAGTGTTATCCATTAACTGCCTCTAACTATTTAGTAGCGTATCAGTCCCTAAAATCAAAATACAGCAATAAGCGGCTCCTAGCTACGTCGCATTGGAATGAAATTGAACGTTCTCCACGCATGAGTAACGAAAATCCCGCATTACTCAATAAACTTTTGGACACATTCACGGAAAATATCGCTGCATTAAAAAATCTTGGTTTTCCTGTAGCAGAATGGGACTTCATTCTAACAAACATGTTACTAAAACGTTTAGATTCCACTCTAGTTTCACGCTTTGAATTGCAGAATACTTCTAATGAAATACCTCAATTCAACTGTCTTACAGAATTTCTGAGAAGGCAATGTAACGCATACGACAACCTTACACATAATGAAGCATCATGCTCACGCTCGAGATATACAAGGACCAACGCGCCTAATCCAAACCGCCATACTAGTTCTTCACTATTAAGCCGCTCTAACCCCCCTTGTATACCAACTCGATCTTGCTCTTTGTGTAAACACTCTGATCACTTAATTTACAAGTGTCCGCTTTTAATAAATAAATCGCCGCAAGATAGACTCTCTTTAGTAAAACAGCACAGCTTGTGTACCAATTGTTTGAGTAACTGTCATACTAACAGTAAATGCAAATCTGTGCATACATGTCGCATATGCAATTCCAAGCATCATTCCTTACTTCATATTGATCACGATGCCAATATTCAAACTTCCGTGAATGATACAAGCACTTCGGTTCGAGTTGAAAACACACCAAATTTGATGGATAATGACTTCGCAAATACTCATTGTGCGCTCGCCACACGCCCTGAATCCGCTCCTGTCTTACCGAAGACTGTAAATCATTTTAGCTTTACTACTACAATATTATTATCTACGCTAAAAATTAATATTACAGACACTATGGGTAACAAACAACCATGCAGAGCATTGTTGGATACAGGTAGTGAATCCTGTTACATATCAAAAAAATGCGCAGAAAAACTAGGCTTGCCAATACAAAGAAGTTCGGTTACTATTTGCGGTTTAGGTGGCATGGAAATGTTTAATAATTTGGGTCAAATTTCTTCTACTGTTACTCCTTTCAATAAAACGCACCCCGCTTTAAATTGTGAAGCTATAGTATTAGATACAATTTGTGGTAATATGCCAACTACCAATATTGATATACGAGACTGGTCTCACGTTAAGGATTTAGAATGGGGAGATCCAGAATTTTTCATGCCTAAACCAGTTGAATTGATATTGAACGCACATTTTTTCCAAAGTATTCTTACTGGGACTCATATTGATTCTGTTAAGGGAGATTTACCTAAAGCTATCAATACATCTTTTGGTTACATTTTTATGGGCCAGGTTGATACTCAGAAATGCGTAACTAAGAATTCCTTTTTTACTTTGAAATCGCTTAACGATTCTTTGAAACGTTTCTGGGAAATCGAGTCAGTTCCGCAGCATTCACATTTATCTCCTGATGAGCAAAAGGCTGAACACAGTTATAAAAACACAACCTATCGAGAACCTTCAGGTAGGTTCGTTGTATCGTTGTTGTTTCGTGACAGTGACGAGCCGATTTTCTCTGACAGTAAACGAATCGCGCAACAAAGATTTTTTGCTTTAGAGAAACGTTTACTAAGCAACAGAAATCTGTATGATCTTTATTCTAAATTCATGCAGGATATGATTGATAATAAACAAATGTCACTATCTGATACTCATAATCATAACACTTCAACACCGCTTCATGAATACTTTATACCGCATCACTATGTATTGAAACCGGAATCAACCACAACCAAGTTGAGAGTTGTTTTCGATGCCAGCTGCAAAGATTCAAATCAGTTGTCGTTGAATGACACACTTATCTCAGGTCCTAAACTTCAGAAAGATATTAGTCAAATTCTTTTAAACTTCAGGTTGCCACAAATTGCTATAACTGCTGATATCAAATCAATGTATTTACAAATTCTAATTAATCCATCGCAAAGGCGTTTTCAAAAAATTCTATGGAGACTTTCTCCAGACTCTCTGCTCAATGAATATGTTTTGAACACTGTTACTTTCGGCATTAGTTGTTCCCCCTATTTAGCCCTAAAAACTATCCAAAACTTGGCAACACATGAAATGGAAACTCATCCCTTAGCTTCCAAGGTCTTGCTGAATGACATATTCGTTGACGATATTTGCACAGGCTGTGATAGCTTGAGTGATGCTTTAGCACTCCATAAGGACCTGGTACAATGCCTAGATAAAGGTTGCTTTACATTGCATAAATGGGCTAGTAACAGCAAGGACTTTTTAACTAACTTACCGCTAGAAGCACAATCAGATACCTCATTTTGCTTTGACAATGAAGCAGTGCCCAGCATTAAAGTTTTAGGACTTAGATGGAATCCCTCATCGGATGTTTTCTTTTACACTGTAAACCCACGTAATGTACCATGTACCAAAAGAAATTTATTAAGTGAAGTTGCTCGTATATATGATCCTTTAGGATACCTTACGCCTATTACATTGATTGCCAAACTTCTTATAAGGAACTTATGGTTAGCGAAACTGGATTGGGATGATATTCCTAGTTCTAATATATTAGAAACTTGGCAAGAGTATAAAAGGCAATTACCTTGCATATCAGATATATCTATACCCCGCTTAGTTTTACCTAGAAAATATGACTACATAGATTTGGTAGGATTCTCTGACGCCAGCGTGGACGCTCATTCCGCAGTAGTTTATATGCGAGTGGTTACTCAGTCTGATGTACAAACCTTTCTTTTATGCGCTAAATCTAAAGTCAACCCTCTGAAGCAAATTTCAATCCCTAGGTGTGAATTACTGGGAGCAGTTCTGTTGTCTGAACTCTTACGTTTGGTTATCAGCACATATACTGGTAAAATCTCTTTCAAAAACATTTTCGCGTTCTCAGATTCTACAATCGTATTACATTGGCTTAATTCTTCGCCACATAGATGGAAACCATTCGTAGGTAATAGAATCTCGGTGATTCAAGAAATTATGCCTAATGCTCAGTGGTGTCATGTATCATCTGAAAATAACATTGCTGATTGCGCTTCACGTGGCTTGCAACCCCTAGAGTTTAAAAACCATCGGTTATGGTGGGTAGGTCCTTCTTTTCTTTTGAAACCATATCCGCTTTGGCCTACTATACATTCACCGCCGATTGAACCCCAATCGTTTGATAATGAGCAACGAAAAACCGTTCTAATTTCTAATACAGATTCAAACCCACTTGATACTCTTCTTCCAAAATTTTCGTCATTACGCAAATTGCAATCAGTTGTTGCATATATTCAAAGATTTATCCACAATACTAGAAACACCAATATGAAGCTTTCTAATTCACTTACCGCTTTATGTTTAAAAAATGCAATGAATGTTTTGATTAAGTATACCCAAAATATGCATTTTTCAATGGACATTCAGAATTTAAAAACTGGGGCAATAATTAGCAAACCTTTAAGAAAGCTTGGAGCTTTCTTGGATGAAAATGAAATTCTCAGAGTTGGTGGTAGACTCCACAACTCACTGCTCAGTTACGATAGGAGATTCCCTATTTTATTACCGCAAAATTCGCATTTAACAGATCTCATTATATCTGATACGCATACCAAACACTTACATCCTGGTCTACAGACCACGCAATACCTGGTTGCCCAAAATTATTGGGTTTTGTCTGCACGCCGCGCAATTAAGAAAATAGTTTCGCGCTGTATTACATGTTGGCGTACGCGGCCTACTCGTCCATTTCAACCACCTATGGGACAGTTACCCACGGATAGAGTAACACAATCAAAACCATTTGCCACCGTAGGGATTGATCTAGGTGGACCCTATTATATCACATTAGGGAAACACAGAGGCGCAAAATCTATTAAGGCCTACATCTGTGTATTTGTATGTTGCGCAGTTAAGGCCATACACATCGAACTTGTCTCAGACCTCTCCAGCGAGAATTTTTTATGTGCATTACGCAGATTCATCGCTCGGCGTGGAAGATGCTCAAAAATAATTAGCGACAATGGCACTAACTTTTCTGGCGCAAATAAATACTTATTAAAAATTATGAAGGGCTGTGCTGAAACAGAAAATATTGAATGGTCATTTCAACCTCCTTATGCTTCCAACTTTGGAGGACTATACGAAGCCGGCATTAAATCAGTGAAAACACATTTGTCTAGAGTTATTGGGTCTCAAATTCTAACATATGAGGAATTGAACACAGTCTTAATTCAGATCGAAGCTCTCTTAAATTCTAGACCATTATGTGCCCTAAGTTCAGATCCAAATGATTATACGGCATTGAGCCCTGGTCATTTCTTAACGCTTAATCCATTAACTTGTTTGCCTGACCCCGATCATACTAATTTAAATATTAATCGCTTGGATAGATATCAACTTCTCCTTCGGTTACATAGAGATTTTTGGATGCGATGGCATCAGGAGTACCTCCATGGTCTTCATCAGAAAACAAAATGGTATACTCCAGGTGCTGAGCCTAAGATTGGTACTTTAGTGCTTGTGAAACAGGACAATGTTCCCCCAATGAAATGGGTATTGGCGCGAATCGATAAGTTTTTTCCTGGCAAGGACGGTGTGTCTAGAGTTGCGCAAGTTCGTACAAGTCAAGGTACCTATCGACGCCCCGTAAATAAACTTTGCCCCTTACCGGCGCAATAGTTGTTTCATTCATTTTGTTTGTATATAATGCATTTATCTTTGCATATAAGTATCCCTTAAGTTTGGGTTTTTTTTCTCAATGAAAACTTTAATTTTTTTGCCAAAGTAACTAGTATAGTTTGATTTTTGCTTATTTTCCATTAACCAAAAATGGTGGGTAGTATGTTAAGTGTATATGTGGTTTTCTATATTCATTTTTCTGATTGCGGTGTACGTTGTCGCTTGCTCATCCGCACCTGCGCAAAAACGCGTGTGAAAAGAAAAAGTGAGTCAGTCACACGCTAGCAACTGAACACCCTCGTTTTCCGCTGATTTTCTACTGTGCCCTCGTGCTACAGGAGCGCTCCTTCGCCGCTGGACCAGATAGGCTAGAAGATCAAGATAAAGGTAGGCGACAACACAGTTTTTCATAACTCCGCAATCAGTTTTACCCGCAAACCGCATCGTACAAAAAACTACAGTCCACTAAATTATCTAACAATATTAAACCAAGTACCAATTTGAAAGAATTAAAGAGAATATTGAAAAAGTATTTCTTGTTCTTCTTCTTAGTGACGTAATCTATTGAATGTACTCAGCGAATTAAGTTAGTTTGTATTCTTGGTAACAGTTATATTGTAGCAATTATGCTAAACTACTACTACTACCACTACTTATACTGAATGTTACCTGCCAATGTGGCGAGATATCCACAGTATCCGCCCATAACTTCTACGACGAACACCCTCCGCTTGGTACCCTGGGCCGACTGCCTGATTCTGTCGCAGATATCGGTGATGGCGTTCAGGGCAGTGTCACACCCCAGAGAGAACTCCGTGCCGGGCACGTTGTTACTGATGGTGGATGGGATCACCATGATCGGGATGCGGAACGCCTGGTATTCATCACGGGCCTCCGTTATTTGGATGGCTCCCTGGAACGCCTACAATGCCCAACAAAGCAATTATTATCATTTATTGGTGCTTTATACAATAAATAGGGTACTTGCAGAGGTCGTGAAATCGTCTCGGGAGTATACATAGCGTAAAGAAAGCCATATCAAGAAGCAGTAGGAAACAAAAAACATGATTTTACTGACGGCCAAAAAAAGATATTTGCAAAATAAGGATATATTCAAATTTTTCCACGTGACTTAAAACAAGGGCTGACGTCACAGGTATCTTATCGATATCGACAATCGATACTGCTACAGCGCAGGTCAGTGAGATTCAACTGCAAACTAGAGATGATCTGAATTCTTTAACAATGCGACTCAATTTATTGATACTTAAACATATTTGAAACAGGCAATTAACCCACTAGCATTTTCGTTGCAATACATTTTTATATCTGATAGGTATCACAGTTCATCCTGTTTGTGACCGAGATTCGCAACTAATCGAAGCCATCATTTTATTTCGGCGCATCCCATTATGAATGAATCCAAAGATAGAATCTAATTCGAGCCCATCCCTACAAAGTGAATTAGTAATCTACCTTACCTTTTATTCTTTTGACTTTTGTACTTTTGTGTGTGACTGTGTTTTGTGGTTATAATGTCAAAATGGTTAGGTTAGCACTGGCTATCGATATCGAATATCAATACTTTACATCCCATCACTATAGGATATCACTGACATCAGAGGTTGTTTGCGCGGCATTTTCCGGCATTTGAAATAATTTTTGGAATATCTCTCACAGCCGATCCCAAAAAACCAAACAAGTGATTTTGTCATGTTTACTAGGCTCTAAGGAACGCGTAAACGACATAATATTTTTTTCTGCAAGTACCCTATTGTTAGGATGAGAAAATATTGAGGTTGTGACCAAAATTTTGAAAAGATACCATGGGTCACTGCATAAGCTTTCGAACATTTTTATGGTCTTGTCATGTTAGGGCTTTCTACAGTAGTTAGAAGAAAAAATTGAGTTTGAACTACTATTATAATTACCTTCATCAATATACTCACAACGTCGAGGTTTGCTAGTAAAAACAGAACTTTGCATTGAGAAGCAAACTTAAAACGCAAATTCTTAAACAAAAAAATGTTTGGTTTATCTCAGTTTATTGACGTTTTTGTTTAAGAACATTTTAAGTCTGCGACCCAACGCAAAGTGCTGTTTTTGGTGGCAAACCTCAACGGTGTGCGTATGATGATAGAGGTAATTATAATATTAATTTATACTCAATTCTTTCTTCTTCTAACTATTGTAGAAAGCCCCAAAGATGACAACAAACATTGTCGAAAGCTTGGCAGAGTTAACACCAGGGTCTCCTTGATGCAGTGACCCGTGGTTTCTTTTTAAAATTTTGGCCACAACCCCAAGATTTCCTCATCTTAACTAGTTTCTTGGCCGTAAGCCTCCTTTGGTATATATGGTTTGCACACATAAAAAAAAAGATAATTAAATTGAAACAAATCAAGCCTTGTCTCACTTTTTTATGAGCATTGAACTTATACGACGATGTATCAGAAAATACATACAATACATTTGAGAGCAGACGACAGAAAAGATCTGCCTTGTGCGCCATCTGGTACCCGAAGGTAACGGCAAACCAAAGAAAATCGCTGCTAAACAGCAGCTTCTTTTCTTAGTGGAACGCCACGGCGCGTTCGCTTGGCCAACCAGAAGCGCGGGTGCTATATGCGCTGCATATGAGAGATATAGAGCAACCCTCGTATACAATACATTGTTGCCCATATTATTTTGCGATATGATCATCGGCAATACGGATCAGCTGTTCTTTGGTTTTTCCAAGTAACAAATTTGAATTCTGACATTTACAGCCTTAACGTCACTTATTTACCTGGTATACTTATCATAATATAAACACATTTCCAGATACGTCTAGACGAGCGGTTGGATGTACGTGGAGTTTAACACCCTCGATGGTAAACTGGTTATACACCAGGGTAATCAGACCCACGATGGTGTACAGTGCTATTGTATGGTGGCTAAAGGTTCATCAAAGCACAGCATCCAAAGGGCTCACAAAAGTGCAGCGGGCTGCGTGTATTAGCATAGCGGACGTAATGAAGGGTACACCAACTGCAGCATTGAAGGTACTGCTGAATATCCCACCTCTTGACATTTACATAGAGGGAGAGGTAAAAATGGCTGCATATACAATGCAGTGCCATGGTAATTGATTTTATCACCATCACCCTGCCATGAAACACACCATGATACTTGACAACCTGCGGTGTGACATACTTGAGATGCCACCCGACTGAATGCTAAGAGTCGTGGACACCGAGATCCCATATAAGGTCAACCTAAGCAACAGATCGGAATGGGCTCTATGAGAACCTCGACATATGTCGAATGGTATCACCTGGTACACTGATCGCTCCAAAAATTCATCAGCTACAGGAGGAGGCATATACAGTTAGGTTGCTAGGCCTGGACGGAACGCAAGTATCCGCCTAGGTAAACTGACTACCGTTTTCCAGGCAGAAATAGCCGCAATTTTAGAATGCGGCAGAATATGAATCCATAAAGCATATAGCAGAAAGACTATCTATGTAAATATAGACAGCCGGCCGACTGTGATGGCCTCAGCAAGTAACCAATATACTTCAAAAATAGTGTACAAAGACCAACAAGGTAACAATATCTGGGGTGCCTAGTCACATAGAAGTGGGTGGTAATAAGAGGGCCAACAGGTGTGCCAAGGAAGGCGCAGGGCTCCCTCTCATCGGTCCAGAACCAGCACGTGGTATATCATACAACATGGTACTGACAGCTGTTAGTACCATGTTGTTGGTTGTCAAATGAGCACCAGAAGCGCTCTGGGATAATGTGGTGGGGAAGGTTTATCTAAGAGTGAAGTGGATAGATTGAAGTGGCAAACCCTTTATGCAGGAAGGGCGATGAGGCAGAGGAAACGGCTAAGCATGTTATCTTCGACTGTCCTGCCTTGAGTGAGAGCAGGAACTCCCATCTGAATGTAGGGTAGAAAGGAAGACAGAAGAGCATAGTCCAATGCATCTCAAAGTTCGCAAAGAACTTAGGATGTGGCTCTGTTAGATCCCCTTGACTGGGGGTGCACAATAAGCCTGAGCGGCAACTATTAGGACAACTGAACCCCAGCTGTTTTTATTAACCGTATGTTTTGTATTGTTAAACCAACTTTTTCGTTGTTCAATGTCCATTTAATCCACGGAGTCATAAATTCCACTACTGTCAGCTGACAGATAACAATGGTCGATCCGTACCCAGATCACTGTTTCCGTAAAGGCTTTTGGAAAAACCGAAAAATAGTGGACCCGCATTGCCGATATGCATATCGTAAAACAACAATAATAATAAACTTTAATTAAACTGGTATTAATTCCAACCAGTATACATATAAAAAAAATTAAAATAATATGTGCAACGACACCAACGCTGAATTAGAAACGTGTTTCTTTGCACTATATATGTACCATAGGATCGGCTGGCTTCGCAAATATGTGGTAGACACCCGAAACTGCCCGATCGTCATGGTCGTCACGGTGATAGAAACAGGTTTCTATCTCTTAAATTACAGAGTACTGGCGCACTACCCTAATCAGATCGTCACCGTTAGTACGGTAAAGTAGTAAGTACAGACAGGGCACATCTTCAACATTTCGATGCAGTTGATGTAATTTCCACAAAACAAAATAATTTTGATAATAAATATTTACAAATAATCTACAAAGAGCGAACCCCCGGAGATACCTTACCAACCGGCAACGTCGGATTGGAGAATCGCCGGCGATTCAGCGGCGCGAGGATGTGTGGAAGATTGACTATATCCATACCGACCTTAGGTTGTCTACTCACTTCACTTACTGCGAAACCTACCTCAAACCCACCAATGATGAGTAGCCCCTGGATTTTGAACTCCTGAAGTCTAGATGCAATTAAGCCCAAACGGTCATTTGGAAGAGTACGTTTTGTGCCCAAATAGGCTCCACCGTGACTCACCCAACCTGTCACGTCCGACCAATCTGAAATACAATTAAATATAATGTCGATGTGCTATTTGACTGGGAAGGAGCACATAAAGGCTCTCATTTCTCACATGCATTTTTTATTCAATGACATTCAATTATCATATATACAAGAAATAGTGCTTATCGGACTTATGGCTTCCTTATAAGAAACTGCACGAACTTTTTTAACATTTTGACACCAAAAATGTTATTCTTTAGAATCTAAACTGGAATAAGGATCACTTATATGGAGCCCAATTTAAAGGCGTTTACATTGACGTCATTAATAAAGTTCAAAAGGCACTTTTAAAGCTTTTGTGTTTCAAAATAGATGGTAGATATCCTGCAAGAGGTTCAGACTATGGTGACTTGATTAGAAGATTCAATTTTCAACCCTTAGAGTAGGTCGAAACCAAATATCAGTCCTCAAAGAGGTCACACGAATTTAATGTGTCAAGCGCCAATTACCCAAATGTGCTGATAACACGCTAATAGCAGCACATTACGTGTCCATCTCTGATATATATTTTTTCTGAAGCCTCATGGATACCTTTATTTCATGTTTATTGCTCTGCTAGTCTTGCTAAACTGTGGGGCAATACAGGTTTATTATTATTATTTTTGCGAGATCATGACAATTTTTATTTCATTCTGTTATTGGAAAGATTGCGGAACATTACTGGCATGTACCCAATGTTGTTTGTTGTTAGGTAAGTAGACTTCGCCGTTTATTTTACACATATACAGGGTTGGGATAAAATATGGAACCAAGCAAATAACTTTGGAACGGAAAGAGTGATATTGCTGAAAATTTGCAGGCGAGTGTAGTGACGTCTAATGCATCCGAAGACATTATGTTAGCTATTAATGTACTTCCGGTTTAACCGAAAGTACTGTCAACTTTTTTAATTTAAATGGGACACCCTGTATATTTTTGCAGTTTTTAATTCATCTTTTTTTCCGAATAAGTCCATAGTGGTTTAGTATTTGTTTCTTAAAAAATTTGTCTCACAAATTCGTCCGAGGAGGTCTGCGGTCTTCCCGTTTGAGGTAATTTTTTTTGTATTTTTTTTTTAGTCTCCGCCAAACGTGTTATAGGACCCCTGTCGGGACGTAAATCATTAAAAGTTGACACACTTCTTTGTGAGTTCTCACGCGATCGCCAAAACCGACTTTGAATGGCCGGCATTTTTAACACCTGAAATGATAAAGAAGCTTTATCTTTCCCGTTTTTACAGAATAATGCTAAACCCACTATGGACGTATTCAGAAAAAAAAATATGAATTAAAATCTGCAAAAATATACAGGGTGTCCCATTTAAATTAAAAAAGTTGACGGTACTTCCGGTTAAACCGGAAGTACATTAATATCTAACATAATGTCTTCGGATGCACTAGACGTCACTACACTTGCCTGCAAATTTTCAGCAATATCACTCTTTCCGTTCCAAAGTTATTTGCTTGGTTCCATACTTTATCCCAACCCTGTATATACATGCTATATATAAGCACAATAAAGACGATATTTTTTTTAAACAAAAAGGTCAGCTCGGGCTCCTTCACACCGAGCTGCTGTTCCATTATCCAGTGACTACTCACACCGTGAAGTGAGCAATCACCGCGCCCTAAGCAGACGAAGGGACTCAAGGATGACTGCCTCCCACATTCTGGCGACTTAGGCCCAGTTTCGCAATCGTTAGTTAACTAGTGGTCAAAAGAAAACTAGTGGTTAACGAGAATATTCCATTTCATATTCGACAGTTTACGTCAAAAGCTCTGGTCAACCAGTAGTTACCTTAACCCAAGGACAAGATATGGTTTATCCTTACGTTTGTTGTAGTCAACAGATAACAGCTTTGGGGGTTATAAAAGCTTGGATTTTGACACCGACGTCTAAGACGTCGATGGATTTTGATTATACTCTGTAATGACATAAATGAAAAATATGAAAAGAAAGGTTAGGTTTCTTTGTCAAAAGTTAGGTTGTATTCACGGAACACCATTATGGCAGTGCTCTGAGACCAATACCTGGTGCCAGCATAAAGATAAATAAGCTTTACCATTGGTTTCCTTTGTGAAACAGAGCTCCCCGATAACTACTGGTCAACTTCCATCTGTCGGTTGAGTGACTACCAGAGGTCACCAATGACTGTGAAACTGAGCCTTAGTATTTTACACAGTGTAGAGAGCAACGTATTCCTCATTCTACCATGACCATAACCAGCAGACTTACAGTGTAGTCTGGCCAGAGCCTGCAACGTTGTGCGAGCAACTTTAGATATTTGGTCTGCTTTTCCTCTTCTTTAGAGAAGATGTGCACCTCGGCGGGCGCCACAAATTCTACAACGAACATCGTCTTCTGTTGGTGGTCGAGAAAGACTATGTCGGGCTTGTTTGCCTGTCAAAGCTCAAGCGTGAGGAACGGGTAGTTCCAGCAAATCCGGCATTTCTCGTTCTCCACAATGCCAATGCTATATGCCATGGAGCGTATGGCAGCACCGGTGTCTTATCTACACCATTTGAGGGTCTTAAATCACAGTAGAGCACTTGTAGATCCGCGTTGTGCCCATGGACATAAGCCGTCCCGCGACAAGAGATGCATAAGCGTCTCTGGCGCCTGTCGGCAGGCTCTATAACGGGTGTCTGGTACATCTACATCCATAACCTTATACCGTATACCAAGGTGTTAAATACACCGTCTTGATAAGCCATTATATAGCCCTCAGTTTCCGACTTCAACCCACTAGGCCTTAGGAAAGAAAAGATCAACTGCTCAGATAAGCCACGCTATTCTAAATGTTTGTAGAAGATTCCATGCATTGGCTCATCTTTATGAAGTCTTAAAAGAAAGTAGACTTCGGCAGCTTTAACGTGGGCTTTTAATTGTGTTCCGTAATGGACTGCTGACCTCTCCGCGTGAAGTCGAGTATGAGGTTAAGTTCCTCGGCTGCTCGCGTTGCTGAATGCATATGGAGATTCCAAAACCAAGCTTAATATAATTATTGTTTACTCACTCAACTGTTTGAAGCTTCCAGCGATAAGCCCCTCGACGCCATCTTGAATTCCATACACAGTGTCCCCCCTGTATATGCAGTTCCTGACAAAGGACCTCACAGCCGCGTTCATGCCACAGGCTGGAGCTCCTATATGCATTACCGCCATCACGTAACCTTCCTGTGGGCACATGTTAGTCGTAGAAGAATACGGAAGTATAGCAGAAATGCAGATTTAAAAAAATAAGCGGACGTTTCCCAAGTAAAGAGCGATTTGATGTATAATACTGAGCCTTCTTTTGTCATAGAAACAAAACTCTTAACCGATCCTTTCAAGACCTCTCATATTTATGTTGAATTTATTTTCAGAAATGCTTGCGAGCAATAACATATTTGTCTTCAAATTCAAATTATTAAGTAAGGCGACAAAAATGACATCCCTAGCATAACAGCATAACATAACTTCAAAATATGTAACAAATTTTCGAATTATTTGCTTTAGCCTTTTTACCATAGATTTTATCTGACAGTGTAGAAAAGGTGACCCAATTTAAACGAACAGATTTAATTCAAATCACACCTAAAGACCTGGCCGATCTGAGGTCTATTAGTATTATCTGTGCTCTATCAAAATTAACTCAAAAGTTCCTTGCTAGACAACTAACAGATTACTTTATTAGCAGCAATGTTTTACCTTCTACTCAGTCCAGATTTCGTGCAAGCTTTAGTTGTACAACTGCATGACTGCATCATCATCATCATAGTCACAATATCTTAACAAACATGTTGTGAACTCGTAAAATGCATTGAGTCGGAGCTAGAATATTGTCGACACGAATATTATCAATAGTTTTGAAAACTGTAGGTCCTCATCGTTAGCGATTTACTGTCAGTTCAGTGGCGCTCTTGATACTCATATCCAGCAACTGTCAGCAACTGTTCCGTCGTATCCACCCGGCGGGTATGCGAACAACGGCCACGGCGCCGCCCACTCGGTGCATGACCCTGAGCTACAAGTTTCTCCATATTATCGCTTCTGTGAATATGTCCAAAGAATGTAAGCATTTTCGACAACACAATGGAGGATAGTCTCTTTGGATTACCGAGCTCATCCAGTATGGAAACGTTAGTTCGATGGGCGGTATAAGGGACTCTCAGCATTCTCCTCCACGTCCACATTTTGAAAGCATCTATGCGAGCTCGATCTGCCTTTTTAACAGTCCAAGTTTCCGAGGGACGCACAAATATGGAGAACACAAGAGACTGAACCAGCGACATTTCAGTAAGCTTTGTCATAGCCACATGTGCCTGTTGAATGCAGATTGCATATTACAGATGATATCATACAAGCTATAGATGATGGTAACTGTAGTGCATTAGTTCTGCTAGATTTTTGTAAAGCTTTTGATACCACTGACCATAACATATTATATTCGATACTAAAATCTTGCGGACTATGTAGTGAGCCATTGGAACTTTTAAAATCATATCTCACTAATAGCACCCAGACTGTTAAGTTAGTTTTTAACACGCCCCGTGTAAGAGCAGTAAAATCAGGAATCCGCAAGGCTCTGTGCTTCGGCCATTGCTGTTCACGTTGTACACCAGTCAGTTCAATAAGTTTGTAAAAAGCTGTTCTGTCCATATGTATGCTGACGACACTCAAAGTTATAAATCTTTTTCAATAAACAATTTAGAAATTGCAAACAGAGAAATTAATAATGATCTGAATAGACTAGCTAACATTTCTAAAGAACATTCTCTTGTACTGAATCCAAAAAAATCAACCGCTATGATATTTGCCAATAAATCAGAGTATTTCTCTCTCTCTCTCTCTGATTATTGATTTAAGATATCGGGAACACGTATCGCTGTTATACCCTCACAGGGTATATCTCTCCACCGACACTAAAAGAATCATGTGTTTCATAAGCTAAAAAATCTCAAGTGGAACAATATGGTAAAAAAAATTGAAGGTATATGCCCTTTACAAATTCCATAAAATTATATGTTTCAAGAACCCGCGATACCTCTACAACAAAATATATTTCCGCAAAGATATTCATAATGTTAATATCAGGAATGAAAATTCTATAAAAGCACCTGCTCCCAAAACCGCTCTCTCTGAAAGAGGACTCTCATTTAGTATTTATATGATGTATGAATCTGTACCAGCAGACATGAACTCGCTTAAATCAGCAGTCACGAATTTTATGTCTATGAACTAGTTTAAGTTGGTGACCCCAGGTGATTATTTTTTATACAGGGTGAGTTTTTAGTACCGGCTCGGTCGATAACTCCACTACTGTAGAAGATAGCGAAAAAAGTTGTATATAAAAGTTGTAGCCACGGATATGCTCCTTGCTCAGAAAATATTTAGATTTATACAGGGTGATCCATAACTACGTGGTGATGCAAACATGCATTTTTTTGAATGAGATACCCTATATATTATTCCATATTCAAATTCTACTAATGATTTCCGTTCTTCCAATATAGGGTATTGTTACATTATACAGGGTATTTCAAAAGTTATGACCATTTTTGTATCCAAATCACGGTCAAATGAACGTACTGTATATCAAAAAGTAATGAATCAAAAATTATTTTTTTTACATGGGAAGGTTACAAATGTCCTCTAGTTTTAAAATACGCTATAAAAAAGCCCGCGACACATATTCGTATACAGGGTGATGTAGAATGCAAAATCTAGATTTTCTCTCTTTTTTTAAATGTAACCCCCAATATTTTATTATACCAAAGAATTGCTTTTAATATGCTCTTTCATCTTTGTATAGCACTTATTATGGCTGCATTCATTAGTTTCTGAGATATTTCGATTTTTCTACAAATTTTAAATATACCTTCTATTTGTTTAATAAAATTTATCTATTTTGAGAAAATACTACCAAATTTTGATTTTGCTTAACAAACAACTAAAATATAAGGCGATAATAATACTTGATCAAGTCAAAACACTGAACTAACGAGATAATATAGGTCAAAGTGTGCTGAGGAAACAATTTTATAGACGTCATGCATAATTATCAAGCAGATGTATCAGGTAGGCTATGAAATATGAAACGACACAGTCCAAATAAAACGATTCTTCAATCTTTCAAACGCATTAGTTTTAGAGTGCCTCCGTTCAGGATATTGCTATTCATAGTTGGTATATTCTAGAAGCAAGTAGACAATTTCTCAAAGATTCTCCTAAATACCCTCAATGAAAAAATTAATTTTCAAAGCTGGTTTTTCACACAGTACGGGATTATTGAGTAGGTTATGAAAACTGTCAATTTTTCAAAGCCTACCTGATAAAACTACTTGACAGTTATGCATGACGCCTACAAAATTGTTTCCTCAGCATACTTGACTTTATTATCTCGATGATTTAGGGTTGTGACTTCATCAAATGCTATCAAGACGTTATAATTTAGTTGTTGGTTAAATAAAAAACAAATCAGATAGTACTTTCTCAAAATAAATAAATTTCAGTGTACAAATAGAGGCTATATTTTAAATTTACCGAAAAATCGAAATATCTCGGAAACTAATAGACGTAGGTACAACAAGTGCTATACAAAGATGAAAGAGCATATTAAAAGCAATTCTCTGGGATAATAAAATATTGGGGGTTACATTTGAAAAAAAAGAGAAAATTTGGATTGTGCATTCTACATCACCCTGTATACTAATATGCGTCTCGGGCTTCTTTTATAGCCGATTTTAAAACTAGAGGATATTTTTAATCTTCTCATGTAAAAAAAATAATTTTTGATTCATTACTTTTTGATATACAGTACGTTCATTTGTCCGTGATTTGGATACAAAAATGGTCATAACTTTTGAAACACCCTGTATAATGTAACAATGCCCTATATTGGAAGAACGGAAATCATTAGTAGAATCTGAATATGGAATAATATATAGGGTGTCTCATTTAAAAAAATGCATGTTTGCATCACCACGTAGTTATGGATTACCCTGTATAAATCTAAGTATTTTCTGAGCAAGGAGCATATCCGTGGCTACAACTTTTATATACAACTTTTTTCGCTATCTTCTATAGTAGTGGAGTTATCGACCGAGCCGGTACTAAAAACTCACCCTGTATATGTAGTGTAAATAAATGTAAAGCATTTTGTAGCGGAATGTAATCTAATTTAATTTAGTTAATGTAAAATAACAAGGGTTGAGTGGAAGAACACTTTATGTGAACTCCCCCTTGGAATTTTCCCACGTATAATGTTCATTTGTTTTTGTATCAATTTACTTTGTTAAATTGTGGAATTGTGGATGGGAAAATAAGGCATAAATCATAACTTAAACTTTATACACTTATCCGGAACACCAGTGACAATACAATAATTTAATAATTTATCCTGAACTAAAAAGTGAAAAATAAATATAGTTTTTCGTATAGTGAGCAACCCACGCCTTTTTCACAATAATACTAGTATTTTCAGATTATACCAAGAATTATTAGTAAGAAATTAATTTATTTTTTAAAGTATGCTCTCTTTACTTGAGGAACACAGCTGGCTGCCTATGTCTACAGATTGATAAATTTATTGCCTACAAATACAAGTGCTGACTACATGATACAGGATAACTACAAATGAAAATCTGGTGTGTGCAATAAACACGATAGGATCTTCACGCCTACATTCGTAAGTATTCACTCCCCAATGAATGAATGAATGAATGAATGAATGAATGAATGAATGAGTGAATGAATGTATGAAAGGAGAGAGGCTTTCTGGTGACCAGAACCACCAGTGTGTAGGCCTACAAACGGTCCCTTTTGCACCTCTCCTTACCCCCGTTCTAAAATCCAGGCCTCATCGTAAAGGCACAGCATAAAGAGTAGCAAAGGTGAGGATGGCCTTGTCTCCCGCCCAAGAACCCGTGATACCTGTGATACTCAAGGGCTTTACAGTGACATAGAATGTGTTCCGAGGAATGTACACGTCTTGTCGCTTGCTAGCCCCATCATATACAAGTGACGTTTGATGGTGTTATAACCAGAGACCTGGCCAACAAGTAACCTTAGCATGCTTCTGTCCAGTGAGAGACAGAACCGCCTCGCTTTGGCCTGAGGTCAGAGTTCACCGCAAATACCAGCATGACTCGGCACCCACATACGTCACACTGCTTGGAATATCGTGGTGTATCCCCCAAGAGAGAAGAAGAGCTTTGTTTTCGGCCCACTCCGCATCTTATGACATCTATTTGTATACGTTTTAACGTTAAACTACTGATATGAAAATAAAATATGTGATAATTTTTCTCCATAAACAATTGATATCCGGAAATATAAAGTTTCAGATTCAGAGTATAACTGTCATAGAATCGTTGCTTGTATATTCCAGCAAAATATACTCAAAAATCAAAAGTGAATCGCCATCTAGTGACGAGAAACACAGTTAATCAAGAAGAAGTTTGCAAAGACATAATACGGATGATAGGTATATGAAAGACAACCTTTATGATGTCTTACAATTAGCATCTCTCATCATTCGGTTGCTGTAAAATTAATCAAGACGACAGCGTTTTTATCATTTTTTCTAGTCTAATAATCGGTCCAGGAATTCGAAATGACTCGCCAATTTAATCGTGTTTGCACCACCAATAAACATTTATTCGATCAGTTATCCATGACATGTAATCTAACGACTGAAATAAAAAAAGATAATGCAGTAGATGACAAGACAAGCCAAGCGACAAAAGATACACTTAGTGATTGACACTATACTTACCGAAGTTGGCCCAGTCAAGCTTATTAAACTCAGCTACCAAAATCAATATTGTAATAAGCTGACAAGCATTATAGTACACATAACACTAAACTATAAACGCCTGCAATTGGTAAGCTGCATCGGTATACAGAATTAACTTTTAACTAAGATTTTTATTTTGAGGCCCAGGCCCCCAGGCCCAGGACATAGTCTATATCCGAAATAGTATTTTATAGTTTTTGAAATTAAGGACCGGTTTCACCGGTCTCTGATAAGTTTAGGATAGCTTATCTGGCGAATAATAATGCCATATAAATAATAAAGGTTATCTGACAGATAGGCTATCCGAAAATTATCAGGGACCGGTGAAACCGGCCCTAAGGATCGTATTCATAGTCGATACTTAAGGGTCCCTTAATACTTGAGGGTCCCATAAGTAAGGGTCCCTTGAGACTCATGTAACGAAATGTCAACATGACATGTCAACATGACATTTCGTTGCAGTCAAGGCGTATTTGTAGGTTAATTTTGGAGTAAAGTGTTGTCAGTATCTGGCACATCCAGAAAAATGTCCGGCACAAAACACGAAATACTGACACAAAACAAAAAAAGATAACAGAAAACGTCAAAATGTGTAAGCATAGGTATAACAAATTGACTTATCGTCATCGACACAAGAAAACCACGTAACTCCACGTTTTCTGCAAATTAACATTTTGCTGCCATCTATTATATATCTGCCTAATCTATTTTCAACATACCATTCAGCAGTAGCATACCAAAACAATAATATCACATTTATCATAATAGCCCCATCAATACCAACATGAAATAATGTGTACTTGCATTTGTTTTTACGCTCTCCTGTAAAATTACTTAAAATGGAGTTACAAGCTTTTCTTGTGTTGACGACGTCATATTTGAAATACGACAACATCGCCAAATGAATCCTGCCGTCACCTAGATGTTGTCTAGGAAACAGATAGTAACCTCCAGGTATCCTTGAGTAATACTCAAGGGAGTAATATTCAAGGGAGTAATATTCAAGGGAATAATACTCAAGGGATACTTGAGAAACGACTATGAATACGGACCTAGATCTCTTGTTCGAAACATATTGAGGAAAGCAACATGCATGGATTTTTTATTTATAGAAAACATCGATGATACTGATCTGAAGTGGAAAATCGCTGGCGTTGACAATTGACTGCAATATACTGGGTGTCCTAGAATTTCCTTGACAGGTGATATTTTCGTAACAAAAAACGGTTCAAATAAGAACTGAGTTGTAATCCTGAAGATATTTTAGGGTATATCATATCATGCATTCCGAGAATTTCCTTTGCACGTGATATTCTCGTGACAAAAAGAG
Organism: Callosobruchus maculatus; assembly: GCA_951848785.1. Taxonomy (NCBI): domain Eukaryota; kingdom Metazoa; phylum Arthropoda; class Insecta; order Coleoptera; family Chrysomelidae; genus Callosobruchus; species Callosobruchus maculatus. The sequence continues at coordinate 8,098,434 of CATOUR010000006.1, forward strand.
TTCAAACGAAAACTGAGTGTAAATTTTGAAAGTACTATAAGATATGCTTTCAAATTTTTTTTTTGTCAAATAATACATAGTTTCTCTCACACCATCACCACATCTTATAGTACCTTTGATTTAATACACATATCTATTTTCTTCGTAAAGTCATAAGCATAAGCTAAATATAATAAGGCTGTATTTGAGGCGTAATATTTTCGTACGAAAAACAGATAAAAAGGAGAACTAAGCTTTCAAGGGTAATGAATGAGCTATCATCATATCATACCATGCCTTCTAAACATTTCTTCTAAACATTTTTTTGTACTTCGACCCCCATATCTCATCCCCCACTATCTTTTTCAAATAGCACTCCACAGGTCCACAGCTTCTCCTACATAAATGAGCTCATTATTTTATTTAAAATCTTGTAATGCCTTTGATTTCATGCACAAACCAATGTTTGTTCGTAAAGTCAGAAGCATAAGATAAATAAAATAAGGATTTATTTGACGCGTAATAATAAAAAAAGATAAAAAAACATTTGTTTTTAAAAGCATGTATGATAGGTCACTCAGTACCCTTGAAACCCACTTACCTTTTTTATGTTTTTGCGTTAAACGAATTCTTATTTTAGTTATATTATGATTTTACGAAAAAAATAAGTTTGCGTTTAACATCAAAGGTCCCACAAGATTTTAAATAAAATAGGGATATCATTTATATAGGGAAACCTATAGGGTGCCATTTGAAAACAAAAAGTTGGGGGTCAGTCTTCGGGGATGATGTTCAAAAAAACATTTAGATAGGTCATTCATTACCCTTGAAAGGTTAGTTCTCTTTTTCATCTATTTTTTTTACGAAAATATTACGCCTCAAATACAGCCTTACTATATTTATCGTATGCTTATGACTACGAAAAAAATAGATTTCTGTACCAAATCTACTCTAAGATTTTAAATAAAATAGGGACTTAATTTTGTGAGAAGAACTACTATGTATCATTTGACGAAAAGAAATGTTTTGAAAGCATAGTATGATATATCCTATAGTACTTTCAAAAACCACACTCAGTTTTCGTTTGAACTCTTTTTTGTTACGAGAATATCACATGCAAAGGAATTTATGGGACACCTTGTATATTGATAAACATGTCCCTGTCAAAATATTGCAGTCACAACTGAAATTAGAAATCATGGATTTTGTGTTTTGTTCATGTAACAACAAAGTGGACATATTTATGTAAAATAGTTTTCGTGGTATACTCTATCAGTTGCAATTATGTAAGTTAAGTTTTGAGTTTTAACTTAGGGACCACTGTTCTCTCAATGTTAAAGTGTTTTTTGATGGTAACCAGTAGCATAAACCCTGAGTATCTAAATAATGGGCAATTTTGTGTCCAAACAAGACCTATAATAAGATCTGGGCAATGAACTTTAAGCGTTTTGGAGCGTCAAATAGTTTTTTTATGACATTTTTTCTTCTTCAACATTTCGCATGTACAATACTTGTCAATAATGCAACAAAAAATACAAAGAATAATATGCGATGCAATTTTTATGAATGAATACAGGTGTAAAAAAAGCTTCAATTCACATCACAGTTATAACAGGCGTAAGATGTAACATAGTAGAGGTAGAATGTATGAATGTAATGTATGAAAAATCGCTATCATTATAATATGTATCCCATTGCATGACAATACCAAAATAGTATCATGGTGGAATATCTTAATTTTTTTAGTCAAGAAAACGTATAGTGGTACAAACAGAATCTATGGACAACACCTATAGACATACATCTATTTGCATTAATGTAGGAAACTATAGAATAGTAGATATAATTGCACACGGGTCAGTTAAGAAATCGATAGTCTAGTAGTTAACTAACACAACTGTTGACGCGTTTATTGCAATTTCATATCCTCTTTAAATCCAGCGTCCATTTGAATAGACATTGTTGTCCATTTAAATGGAAACTATAAATTAACACTGATAGGTTTCAAAAGGTCTTCTTCTGACTTCCATTGTCTATATAATTTTGGATTACAACGTTTCAGGTAAACTGAAGACGATTGAAGATACCACATCAATCGAAACGTTGTAATCCAAAATTATATAGACAATGGAAGTCCGAAGAAGACCTTTTGAAACATCTACCTTGTCTACAAATTTCAAACAACACTGATAGGTATTCATTATAGTTCCATTGAAATGGACAACGCCGTTTTACTCCAAAAAAGACATATAAGAAACTTAAAATCAAAAACCACAATGAATAATATGCCTTCTTTGGGGTGGCACTAGGATCTTGGCAGTTTTTGGTACACTTACCTCAGATAAGTACAAGCGAATAGCAGTTATATTGTTGAACTCTCACTTTATAAAGACTTTAGTGTATATTATTAAACACCTGTTTGAACTGCCAGCAAATTCGTCATGCCTTGTTCATGCAAAATAATCGTGCAACATAATTCAAATTATAAATGAAAAAGTGAACATAAAATCGTACCTTGCCACGGCCTTGTTCATCGAAGGCATCTTTTGGTGGCTTCAGGCGTGTCAACATCTTGTAGGTTTCCAAGTTCCTCATGAAGGATTTGCCTCTAAGAGCCACCGCCTTTTCCCATTCTTTATCAGCCATAGCCTGAGGTAAAAATGTCAACGATATTTTTAGAAATAATATAAGGAGCACTTAGTAAATGCTAATCCATTGTTCTACGAAAATCATCGGAACAATTTAAAAAGGGTGAATTATTTAAATCCGTGTCATTATCAAGAAGGTTACTTGAGAATGTATGCTTATTGATTTTAAGTGTTTTGATTTACGGTACACTATAGAAATCAATAAGCTTAAATTATCACAACTGTCAATATTTTTACAAATTTATCTTTATTTTCATTCACTGCTCACCAGAATACCATTGAATGGTTAGAATTGCTGGTTCATAATTTAATTTTGTTTTCTTTGTTATAAACATATGGGGAAAATCTAGAATACCTCAGATTAAACCTCAGAGTAACAACTGAACATAGAGGTGGTAAGCAAACCACTTCAGCATGGCATGCTCAAAGCCATCATCTTTTGACACTTCAGCCACTTCAGCCTCCAAACATTGCCAACTAACCTGAAAATTCTTCTAATGCAACCCATGTTACAAACACTGCTCTGCACTGTCCCATCTCAAAAAACTGTTAAACTACACTCGAATATAGCACAGCAAGTCCGTAAAGCTTCACTACAGTTACCAACAAATAGCGAATTCGATTTTACTGACCAAGCATAAAAGACGCACAAACAAAACAAACGTTTGACAGTTAGAGGTTACCGTAAACAAATCGCAGGAAAATTACATAGGCATTGCCAGCTCCTCAAAATTTATGTAAGACAGAATTTACGTTTAAGATGAAGGAACATGCAGTAACGCAGTAGAGGTCAACATATCTATTGATTTTGCTGTAATCATTCCTGAAGCATCAAAATACCGTCTTTTTTAACGTAGAATGGAATATTTCTGGATACTATACAACTAAGACGATAGTAAACAATTATGATTGCCGTATCTGGTGGTCAATATGACAACGTAAGAAAAGATGTTGGCCTATTAGAATTAGTTTTTTGCTACCTCTATGTTCAGTTGTTACTTTGAGGATTAAACTTTGTATACCCAGCTACGGCTCTCCAGTCTGGACGTATCTAGACCTGTACAATTGTCCAAGCCGTTTGTAAGGATGACTTATTACAGTTTTAAAAATTCGCAGTATAGTTGGTAAAACAAAGGAGGGCTGATCTACAGAACTGATTCACAAGCTACGTAGTTAAGAAGCTTACCTGCGCTACAGCCTTGGTCTGTTTGACACATTCCATAAGGGGTACTCTGACCGCTTGGTTGCCGTCCAGGGAGATGACACAAGGTTCAGTCGTTTCATCAGCTTCCATCAACGCCATTACTGCCTCTGCGCCCATCCTAGAACCCTGAATATAAAACAATTCTGTAACAACCACAAATTCATCTATCCACCAGTCCTTTGGAAACAGGCTAACCGAAAGCTCATGTACTTCCATTGTTTTATATACACACGTTTTTTTTGAGGTCTGAATGTCGAACATCTTTTTCTGTCACTCTGATAACAAAAACTCCCTATTTCGTGATTTTGTTTTCTATTGGAGATTCAGGCATAAAGAACAGAACTATTGGGCGGAAAATTATTAAACGTATAATAATAATCAAAACACAGACCAGCAGCTTTTATCAGAATACTAAAAATATCTGTTCTTAGATATATATTCATAGATTTCTTTAAGGTCTGTAACTTCAGCAAAGATCTTGCGCAGTCATAAATATTGATCATTGTAGGGAACCCTAAGGGTTACCTAAGGGTTTTACTTAAATTATGGCTGTTATACGGGGTTCATATCAAAATTACATTTTTTAAATGGAAGTCCCTGTATATTGTTGCATATTTGGTCTTGGTCAATCCTAGTGTGACTTTATGTATCACACATCGGACCTAAAAAGAACCTGTTTATCATCCACTTATACCAGGGCTGTATGATAAGTACCCGAGTTAGACAAGAAACGGCATAAAAAAAGTATTTTTATATTTATTTCTCAAAATAGTCTCCTTTCAGCGATATTCTAAATAATTTAGGCCATTCAAGGAATATAATTTTTCAAACTCTGCATAATAGGCCTCTGTTTCGGCGACGATTTCTTCGTTTAACGAGAATCGCTTTCTGCCAAGCGACTTTTTCATGTTTGGAAACAAAAATAAATCTCATGTGGTCAAATCTCGACAATTGGGAGGGTGAGGCAGGAATAATTCGTAGCGTAATTCGACAGGCTTTACAGTGGCACTGTGTGGTGAAAACGGACTTTTTTGACAAGTCAGGCCGTTTTTTTTATCAATTCAGCATTGAATCGGCCAATAAATCACCATAGTTTTGCCCCCTGATTATTCTTCCTTACTGCAGATCATCGGTGAAGATAAATGCCTTGCAAAACCCCTTTGGAGCAGTGACGCCCTGTGCGCAGATATTCATCCGAGTGTTTATTCAGTCTGAGATTGGTCTAATTCGACTCAGGACATCAAGCCGAATCAATTAAGATTTGATTAACCCTCAATTAAAACTATTTTGACCTAACTGACTCAACCGGTCGGTATACGTTAGGTATTGAAATTTTGATGTGCCGCAGAATTTCATTGGGGCGTTTCCTCAATCAGTGGTGTCGTTAGACTCAGGGTGTCAATTTGCGAAACTCTATTGGATTGCGTTCAAACTTGTCCAAACTGTGCTGCGAAGTTGTCATGCGATTCATTTTTTGCTCCCGGCATCCATTCGCGATAGCTTTTACATGCCTAATTTTTAGTGCAGGATATTTTGTATGCATTCAATCGAGACGTGTACAATGTGAGAAATCTCTCAGATCATCACCCGACGAAATCGGATGTTCGGCCACGCTTGGATTCACCCAATATCTCACACACCTTCCCATCAAAAAAAAAAAATCGAATTACAGATCGATATTGCTCGTTTTCCATGATTGCGAACAAACACGAAGTTGGGAACTTTTAACAGCTATCAAAACAAAATTACTCGATAAACCTGTCCCAAATTTTGATAGTTATCATTGCTACATGACGGTATACACATTTTGCGTTAGTAATGCCATATGTCGGTAAACACGGGTACTTATCATACAGCCCTCATACTTTAAACATCATATAACATCTTTCATTGCGCAATGATATTTTTAAATCACTCACCAGAATTCTGTCGAAGGCAGACGGATTGCCACCTCGTTGCACATGACCTAGAACAGTGACCCTGGTGTCTTGATGGAGGTTATCCACAACCACCTTTTTCACCAGTTCAGCTGTGATTGGATCGCCGTTTCTGTCGATGGCACCTTCTGACACTATGATGATGTTCAGCCGTTGACCGGCTTGTCTTTCCTATTTCATTCAATGTCAACGTCAATATCAATATGTTTCCTTGGCGAAAATCTGACAATCCAAGCAGAAGCTGTGAAACTGTGTACCTATGTGGTATTTACGAAATACATTTTTAAGCAAATTCAAAAAGCAGATCACCTGCTCTTCACATGTTTATGCAATATATTCTACGTTTGAATTATCATGGAATTAAGAAGGGTTTAAGACACGCAAAAATAGCTGGGCAACTCTTTGACAGTTTGGTCCAATAGCCAGCAGACTCAAATGTGCAACGATCCAAACAGAAAAGACTGCATAATGTCCTGAAAAGTGTATATTTTACTCAAGAATACGGTAAAATTCAATGGTTCCGAAACTTCCAGTACTGTACCCTGACTCTAATGCACAAAGATGATAAGAAGAAGAAAGGATGAAGGGGAAGAAGGATTTGGCACGAATACATTGCATCAATTGCACCAGCTATTGGAAAAAAGCTCGGATTCAGAGCCAGAAAGTCCATCTAACCATCCTACGCTGTATAAAATCCAGATAAGACCCGACCTGTAGTATTTACATATTTGGGGAGCTGCTGCCCCTACTACCATGTCCACACTTAACACAGTCCAAAGAAGAGCAATTACTTTCATTCATTCGTTCATTTATTTGTAATTGTTTTACAAATTGTGATTACCCAAGAAGGATATACCTTGTATATGGGTATCAACCGTATTGTGACAATACATTCAAATAACCTGTCACCAGATCTTAACGCGACACTCGCAGCCGCTTTTCCACCGCCGTGCGGTTGGAGACCTCCCACGGGGGAGCACCACCGCATCTTTATTCCCAGTGTGTACAGGAGATTGACAATGTGTCCGATCGCTTTGTCATTACGTAATTCATTTCAGACTTGCTAATAGTCTCCTCGCGTGTATTTGGCACGCCGACATAAACTTTCGTTTCATTGTACTCCACAAGAAAAAATCAAGTGGTGTCAAGTCCGGTGAACGCGGTGGCTAAGCGATTGTTTCACCGCGTCCAATTCACGGTGATTATCGTTCATTTAAATGGCGTTTACCGGACCTGACCCCACTCGATTTTTGCTTGTGGGGTTCAATGAAACAGAAAGTTTATGTTGACGTGTCAAATACACGCGAAGAGCTTATTAGCAAACTTATTCAAGTCGAAAATGAATTACGGAATGACAAGGCGATGATCAGTTGCTCTAAGCAACATGTGTCAGTAAGAGCAACAGCATGTCTGCAACACCAAGGAGGCCATTTCAAACAATGGTTGTAACATTTCTTTCTTTTTTTTCCAAAAAAAATGTCGTGACCACTAAATATTTTGTTTAATTGCCTTGTCTACTGCCGGATTAGACAATAAAGGGTCATACTCAAACCATCATAGCTTCTGAACTACTTTACTTAGGGCTAAGATCTAAAAAGCTATATTTTTCAAGAAACACCATGTACTACCGCTTAAAAATAAAAAAAATGTAGATTAACAGCTTAGATTTTTTGAAAAAATTGAAATTGTAAAAATCGAAAAAATTACATAATTATTTTCTTTTAACTTTTTTTTGCCCTGATATGAAATCAAATTTGGAAAATGTTTATCATTAGTTTATGGTCTTCATGTTTCGCTATCGAATAAGACTTATTTTATACAACCTGTACTTAGGTAGCTATGCCTAAACTAGCATAACACTCGTGCATCAATTACACAAAAAACAAAATGGCTGCCACTTTATTATGGTGGGAGAAAAACTACTTTTGAGGGGTGATTTGTCGATAAAAATACTGCATTTCATCGATGACCGGACACATTGTATTTATTGAACTGCTAGAGTTGGCCTATTCAAAGCCTGCGTCAACTAACTCGCTCTAACCTGACCTCTTCGTAACAGCTAGTTGTTTCACCGACGCCCAAAAGCCATAAATCACGAAGAGGTCGGCAGAACAGTGGGGCAGATCCAACCGCCAAGAGGTCGCTAGCAGACGCTTGCGACCTCTGTGAGATGTGGTTGCATGTGTTTCCTGTACCCCCAATGGTCACAAGACATGCGTACAACGCCTGCCGCAGCTTGTTTGTTGGTAGCTCGCTTTACGTGACCTCAATCAACTGCTTGTTGTTGGTATATGGACGGCCATCATGAGCTATCACAGTTAATTGGTTCTGGGCCTCGGAAGAATAAACAAATAAAACAGTAGAAAAAGGATCAACCTATTCGTCACAGAAATATGTGACAAATCCATAACAATTTTTTTCGCCAAAAAAAAATCAATATACAAATTGCCCAATTTTGGTTTGAAAAGTTCAATTCCTCAATGTCATTCGATAATAAGTTTTTATTTACGACTGCTTTATCTATCTAATCCATCAGTACCAATTTTCTGCATGTCCGCATTTCATAAATATTACTTTCGGATTTAGGTACATATTTTACAGTATCTGCTTGGATAAAATGATACACCAAAAGCAACATAAAGCACATGCTAAAGCATAGAGAAGCATATTATGAGCATACCTGTACCTCGAAGATCGAACTTCATGAAGTAATGTGTGGTGATGAAGCCTGGTATATCGCATGATATCGGTTACAATGACAGGAACTATGGAAGGTGTAGATTTTTTTGAAAATATGATAGATGAAAAGTGACACCAGTTCATGGCAAGGTTAATGTATGATACAACCTGGTTTCTGAGTGTGTGGTCTAGTGCATCATTTCATAAGGTAAATAGATAATTGTTTTATATAATGTCCAACTTCGTGACCTTCCCCCCCTATTTAAGCTTTATGGGATCGGAAAAGTCAAGTTGATATTGCTTCGGCAAATACAATAGGTGACGTATCCTTGTGCCTAGACCATACTCTCGTTGTGAAATAGACGATTTATTAATTATCGATGCAATTCATAAACAAAATGTTAATCATACAAAAAATTGAAAACCAATGATTGAGCCCTATTAAAGATTGGTTCACTAAGTGTTCTATATTTTTTTTATGGAATCTGTATTTGATACTGTAGAACAGTTTTTGCAACCTCCTAAGAGACTATTATAATGCTTCGACAAATAAAAAAAAGGTCCCTGAATGTTTAACCCCTTAGATGTTGCTGTAAATGAGGGTCAAATTGAAAAAAGTTAAAGAACCCATATTAAAAATGGTAGGTTTTTGTCAATTCGACCCTACGTTACCACATCTGTCAAAAGGATATTGGAAATTTAGGTTTGTAATCCTCCATTATCCAATGATTGTAAAATGTATATTATTAAGGTCTGAAAATGACAATTGAGATTAAAATATTTAGTTTTCGGAAACGTTTACCTTTCTTCTTAGTTTACTTATAGATTAAAGGTATATACAGGGTGTTTGTCAGAGGGTTAGCCAAACTTCATGGAAGCCATGGGAGATAGAGGAGCCCATTTGAAAGATTTTTTATTAATAGACCTGTGCCCTTAGCATTCCCAATTTCTTGTATCATTGCCTTTGAATATTTTTGAGAATTTACACAAATGGACATTTTATCTTCTATATTTATTTTTTATATCTATTTTAAACTTAATTTTTGGTTATTTTTGAGCTGTAGATCCTTTATCAAGTGAGGTAATAATTAGTCACAAGTACTACCGAAATAATTAGTTATGAGCTGATATTGCTATCAATATGTTAAAAACTCTTGAAAATATCACGAGCAATGATATAAAAATACGCATTATAATGTCGATATCATACTTCTATTATAACGATTTTTATTTGACTTAAATTTTAAATAATACCAAAATTTGTACGAGATTCGTCTAGTATATTTCGTAATATTTTTCATGATGCAGAATTCTAAACGTAATATCATTTTAGAAAGCATTTGTGTTTACCTAAAGATGTCTCCATATTGCTGTAAACCATCAATCATAAATATATGGCGTCAAAATGACTATGATTAATGCAGTTTCTGAAACTGATCCTGTGGTTATCTCTCTAATACTCATAAATAAAATCACATCCGTTGAAATAAAAACTGTTTACAAACGTCTACCTAAGTAGCTTTGCTCAACGCACAAATATCTTTCAGTCGAAATTTTAATAAAGAATTTATATGTGAACGGGTGTGGTTTTATTTAAGGACTAGTGAAGTCTGTCACATCTTAGCAAACCAGATACAGATTCTACCACGTATTCAGAAGAACGTCTAGGTGACAAAGCGTAAGGATGGTTCCAAACCAAGACTCTATTCTAGCGATATGTGTTCCAACGTTCATCACAACATTCCAATACCTGGGCTAACTTTTCACATATGGTTTTCTGCCAGTTTTCTTCCGGCTCTTCGGGTATAAAGACATAATCAGCTTCACCTGTGAGTGCCGCGACTAATGCTAAGTAACTACAATAATGAACGAGACAAACAAAAATTATTGTTAGTTGCTGAATTAATACCAAAAGCAGTTCTTGTTTATATTGTTATTATAAGTAACGCTACAGGAAAGGGTAAGTACTATACAGATAGGTAGGAATGTGAAATATTACTTAATGTACTTCTCTGCATTTTTTTATTAGACTAGATTGCTACATAGTTTGCTTGTTTTATACTACTACTTCCAATTCCAAACATTTTTAATTTTCACGAAGCAACAAACCACGTTCTTTAAAAGCGCAAGCATAATTATGCCAATTGGAAGTATGTAATAAGTTGTAATTCGGTTGTAGATGACAGATCAGAAGAAAATGACATTGGTCGTTTCAGTTTTTTTCTATAATTTCCTTGCCAACCACCAATAGAACACACATATCCTAAATACTCGATAAAGATGTGCCAGTTTTCCACAAGTTTAATAAGAATTCAAGAGTAAATATTAAAGACGAATTACTTTACCCTACTACTACTTTATTACATTTCTATGGCACTACTTTTATATATTTCGATTCATTTTACGACAGTGTGCATGAGAGCATTAAAAAAATAACGTATCTCTAATCTGGAAAAACAATTATGCTTCATATATATTAATCAAAAAAAGAAGGTCTTTTTAAGAGGCAAATGGTGTCAGAATACCAGTGAACAGAATCGATTAGAAAGGCATTTTTTACATCCATGACATTTCCGGGACCTTTTGGTGTACATTGTTACCAGTTTTCTGACAGTTTAGGATTTTTTTCAAAAACCTTTTGGCGATGAGGTTGAGCATATATCAAAGTACGATAAAATCCACCCTATTAAATATTTGAAATTCAGTTCAGAAAAAAACTAATCATAATGTCCTAGCTCTCACTGCTCTACATTTGGCAATTTTTTACAACCTTTTCAGCTATATCAGTTATACTGCAAAATGTGAGAGATGCTGTTCAATAAATTTAACCAAGTGCACTGAGATCAAAATAGTTATTTGTGTAACTAACTAAATATGCTTTATGCATGTGTTACTCATAAAATTTATTAAGATCGAAATAAATTTGTTTCTGAATTATTGAGATTAGGTCAAAAATTCCAGTTAGCCAAGTTAGCCAAGTTAGCGCAATGCTAATAAATGCCAGCCTTCCACCAAAAATATTCGGGGTCGATCCCTGGGCATGACAACTTTTTTTTATTTTTGAAAGTATTCAAGACAAGATTGAAAAAGTATTTCTTGGATATACAAAATTTATAGTGATGCAATCTTATAAAATAATGTATGTACTCGTAGCGAATTGAGTTAGTTTGTGGCATTCTTGGTAACAATTGTATGCTAAATAAATCTACACTATCACTAGTTTACCAAAAAATTGATTGATATGCTTTGATATTTGTATTCATAAAATGACAGCTAAATTATATTTTTGTCATATTTGTCATCATCGCATGTGTATTATTGATACAGAGTGAGCATAAAAAACGACCACATAAGTTATATGTCCTAAGCTTCGAAATATGTAATTCTATTTCCAGTGAATTGCCTGTGAATTAGGTAGTCAATTTTGACTCTATATGTAGAAAACTGGCATACCAAATTAAGAAGAGCATAACTTCATCAGAATTCAATTATAAATTCACAGGGTGGCAACATAAAACAGTAAATGAAGAACTGAATCTCTTTAAAATTTTATTTGCAGTACATAAAATAATTTATTCTTTAAATCAGTAGAAACTGAATATATCTATTATTACAACTGGTATCGTACAAATGAGCATTTTTCAGGGATGCTGGTTACTGTTCTAACCACTTCAAAAGGTCAAGAAATCGATCAATTTTGTTACCTTAAAAAATTCGTGAAGGAATCGACAAATTAGAACATATCCTAATTTACTGATTTTTTTTGAGAATTCTATGGATATTTGGGCCAACCATAGCAACTTCGTAATGACATGTCTTGATTTGCGTCTATTTATAGTAGTCCGATTAACACTGGACAATAATAGTTGTCATTATTATAAATTCCCTATATAGTATTTTGGTGGAACTTTATAAATGACAGTAAATTGCAGGATTTTTTCTGGCAATATTCTCACGAATTTTCAAGGTCACAAATTTGGTCAATTTCTTGACTGTGTAAAGTAGTTTTTAGATAACCAGCCTCACTACCCAGCTTCCTACACCAAAAGACGAGGAAAGTATTGCAATCCCGAAAAAATTTGGAATGGAGCATTTTTCATTTCCGTTGGTCTGGCTATTTGTTGTCTATCTGCCTGACCGTAATCCTCCGCGCCTCTAAAATTTGGAAAGGACTGAAGCAATATAGATGAAATTTTTACTACTATGGTACGGCGAAAAATAGAGTTTTTCGAAAATCCATCCAGTTGTTGTGGAATAATAATAAAAAAAAGTATGCCGATCACTAGTCTATAACTTGGAGTTTTTGATCTGAAATTAATTAGATTTTGATGGTAGGTTACTAGCATGAACAATGAACCTTACTGCCTTTTAGAACCGGTCTAGCGGCTGCGATTCATTCTTCTTAAGACTTCTTCCGATGGACAGCTATCAGAAATACTTAAAAAACGGAAGACCAGCTATTTGGAACACATACAGGGGTCTAAATATGAATTCTTAAGACTAATAGTGGACAGCAAAGTCGAGGGCGAACGTGGTCCGGGTAGAAGACAGTGTTCATGGCTGAAAAATCTGAGAGACTGGACTGGTCTGAATACACATACTTTACCCTGAATTGCGAAAGATAGAGAACGATTTGCCGAAGTTGTAGCCAACCTTCTGTAGGAAAATGGTACCTCAAGAAGAAAAAGAAGAAGAAGCGGCTGCGAAAAAACACTAAAAAAAATGAAGTCAAGTTGATTGACTCAGTACTTCCCACACATTACGGTGATACCAGTTTATTATTTTCCCATAGCATGAAGTAGTACCCCCCCTCCAAATTGTCTTATGCCGCTAGGTCTTTCCTTGACAGGTCAATGAACAACCTATTATCAATAATACATTTCAGTTTTACAACACGCCACCCCCCCCCCCCTCCCACCACCCCAACTTGACCCCACCCAAAAAAGGTAGAAAACGGCCAGGAACCCCTAAACCATCTAAAAACGAAGTTTGAGCTGTTTTGATATTTTTAGTTTTCTGATTATTGCTACGCTGCGACTGACACGATTACTAACAAGCATACGCGTTTTCCATCCTCACCACAATAATAATAATGTGTCAAAATTTCATTAGAATCAATTTAATAGTTTCCACATTACAAAATGCGTATTATCTCAAAATCGAAAATTTTCGCGATCACAATACTCCCCTCACCCATCGGTGTGGGAAGTATAACATATATTAAAAGTGCTCAAACTTGCTCAACATTAGTGTGTGAAGGGGTTTTTACTGCTCCAGCAGTGAATTGTGAACAACGCCTATTAGATACCAATACTGATCTCGTGGAAAGGCATATGATTAAATACACCCTGTAATAACTACAAAGGTGGCTATGAGACGTCAAACGCTAGTTTGAACTTTGTACAGTATTTATTTCAGTATCAGGAGTGAAGTTAAGCTGTCAATAAATCGTTATTATCATGAATTTAATGCTTGGCTTATAAACTCATCTAAACGAAGATTTAAGAGTTAGCAATTGAAAACTAAGAATTGAGAAGGTGTTTATAAAACTTCAGGATACAAACAAAACAAGGCAAGAAGTACGATCACAAATTCCAAATGATCGAATGCATAGAGAATCTACGAGTATTATCAAAAATATCTCGGGACGGTGCATATAGGCGCTTTCCTTTTACCTAATTTATCTGATAAATCTCACTTGTGACCTCTTGACTCATTTCGATGTACGTTCCTTTTGACTTCTGAATCTGAGTCTAAAGTTTTTTTTTTTTTTTATGGTCGGCCTCCCGCAAAGGCTGAAAGCCTATGGCGCTGTCGAAGCGCTGCGAGAGGATAAGTGTCTGTTCACGTTAGATTTGAAACGCTGCAGGTTGTAGCCGTCGGGAAACAAATTCCCCGGCAGCTGATTCCACAGCGTCGAAGTTCTCCAAAAGAAGGAATGCTGGAGGAGACTAGTTCGGGGAGTAAGGACCTCGACCTGGTAAGGATGAGCTCGCAGAGCCTCTCTAGTTTTCCTGGTTCGGACGGCCTGTGGTGTTATTATCTGAGAGAGCTCACTCGAACATCTTCCGTGATAGAATCTGTAAAACAGGGATAGGTCAGCCACCCTCCTCCGATGTTCCAGGCTGTGGAGGTCCTTTGTGAGGTTAGGCGTATCGATAAGTCTGATCGCTCTTTTCTGGATAGTGTCCAGAAGCTTCAGAGAGTGCTTCGGAGCGCATCCCCATACATGGGAGCAATACTCCAGCGATGGTCGGATCTGTGCCTTGTAGAGCAGCAGCAGTTGCTCTGGTGTATACAACTTCCTACAGCGGAACAAAACTCCAAGCTTCTGGGATGCCGTTTTAGCAATACTGACGACGTGGTCGTGCCAGAACATGTTATTGTTGATGTTGATTCCCAAAAGCTTAACGGAAGGTGATTCGACTATGGGGTGACCCTCCATTTCCACGGTTGGTAAGCCATCGTGAGACTTCTTTGTAAGTGTTGTTGCCTGAGTTTTTTGTATGTTGAACTGTACTTTATTTGCTAATCCCCACTCGACAATTGTTTTGATATCAGCGTTGATCTGTGAGGCATGCTGCTGTCGCCGACGTACCGTCTCCTGGGATGATAGTGGCTTGCCTGGTTCCATGCACGACACTAATGTACTGTCATCTGCGAAGCTGTAGATTGGATTGGATGTTATTTCCAGCAGCTCGTTGATGTACAGCAGAAACAGTGTAGGGGATAGAACAGATCCCTGAGGAACACCGGCGTTTATTGAAAATACGTCTGATGAACAGCCCTCGACTACAACAAACAGAGATCGGTCGTTCAAAAAGCTATTCAGCCACTGGCGCAGGCCAGGTGGTAGTCCATAAGCAGCAAGCTTGACCAGAAGTCCTTCATGCCATACTCTGTCGAAAGCTTTCGATATATCAAGTGCAACAACACGGGATTCGCCATGATTGTCTATTGCTCTGTTCCACAAGTGAGTGACGTAGGCAAGGAGGTCACCTGTAGACCTGTGCTTACGGAAGCCATACTGGCGATCATTTATGATGATATTTTTGTCCAGGTATTTCAGGAGCTGTGTGTTAATGACAGTCTCCATAACCTTAGACATGATGCTGAGAAGAGCCACAGGTCTATAGTTGGTAGGATCAGTTTTTTTGCCTTTCTTAGGGATGGGTTGCACGCAGCCAATCTTCCACGAAGCGGGAAACACGCCTCGTTGGTACGAAAGTTTGAAGAGCTTGCAAAGAATAGGTGCAAGCTCAGCGGCACACCGTTTAAGGACAATGGCTGGAATTTGGTCAGGACCAGTAGCTTTATTGGTGTTCAGTTTTTGGAGGATGCTTTTTACATCTCGATGTTGAAATTTGACCTCTGCCATTCTCGAGTTCACGCTTATGGTGGTGGTCGGAGTACTTCCTTGAAAGTCTACAGTAGAATTGGCTGCGAAGAGCTTCCCCAAGATATCTGCTTTTTTCTTTAGGAGCAGAAGCGATGGATTTGTCCTCTCTGGTCAAGGGTGGTATTGACGAATAAGAAAAGTTCTGACTAACAGCCTTAGCTACAGACCAGAATGTTCTCGACGAACTAGGACATGAGAGGAGCTTGTTCTTAACTTTTTGGTTGTGTTCCTCCTTGCTGCTGTCAATCACGCGTTTACAGTGATTTCTGGCGTCGATAAAACTGCGATGGCTCTCAGCATTTGGATTTTTCCTCCATTCTCTGTAATGTTGGTTTTTAGAGGTAACTGCATCTCTGCAACGCTGATTGAACCATGGCTTGTCTTTGGAGGGATGCTTGACGACATGAGGGATATAGGCTTCCATGCCGGATATTAATACCTCTGTTATTTCTTGGGCGCAAGCTGATGGGTCTCGTGACTTGAAGCAGACGTCGTTCCAGGGAAAGGACTGGTAGTATTCCCTTAGGTCGTCCCACTTTGCTGATCCGTAATGACAGACCCGACGAGGCTTTGCATGGTAGAGATCTGGAGCATGGATTCTGCATAGCGTCGAGACGGTGTTGTGGTCAGACGAACCCAGTGGGGCGGTTACCTTCACTGTGTAGACCGTTGGAGTAGTTGTGAGATATAGGTCCAACAGACTAGCAAAATCTCCGTGGCGGCTGGGAATCCTTGTTGGTTCTTTGACTATCTGCTCCAAGCCGCAGCTAATAGCGAAGGCTTCAGCTTCACGTCCCTCGTCGTCCGTTTTGTTTGAGTGTTTCAGCCAGTATGAGTTGTGAACGTTGAAGTCACCCAGAAAGACTATCTCTGAATGAGGGTGATCTGATTGCAGCGCGTCCACAGTGGCTGAAAGCTTCTCGAAGAACTCTTTGCAGTTGTTACTGCTTGGTGGCCTATAAATGCAGCATATAAATTTGGAATGATTTTGGAAGGATATTTTGAGCCATATGATGTCAAATCCTTCCAGTTCGAGCTCTTCTTCTCGATGACAAGAAAGCCCAGATTTAACGTACACGCATACGCCAAACCTACGTCTAAATCGGGTGTATAAGTCATATCCGGGATACCTAAAGCAGTTATCCATTGTTGAAGAGCCAACTTGAGTTTCCGTAAGAGCCAGAATGTGTGGCTTCTCTGCCTGAAGGTGTTTATGGACAGAGTTTATGTTGGAGGCATGACCTCGTATATTTGTAAAGTCGGCTCTGAACAAGTTTCTCTGGCCTTCGGGCCTGTCGTCAGTGCGAAGTTGCTGCGAAGGACGGCTTCTGTTGTTAGCCTGACGAGGAGTGGCAGCACAATTCTTTAAACAAGCTTCGCTTAATGTTCCCCCCGGACCACCTGGCACCCGGAGATCCGAACGGCCAGGTATTTTACCTCCGGAATCTTTTGATCCTGGAAGAGCCATTGAGCATTTTTTTTAATCCAATTTGTCACTTATGAGAAACCGAGAACATCAGCCCAGCGACGGAACATGAACCGTGAGGCCATTTGGCGCCGCCTATTTCCGGGAACCTATTTCTAGTTTCCCGGAAATATTCCGATGTGGGGGTGATTGCACCGCGGGCGAAGCTAAGTGACTCCACTTCTCCCCCCTGTGGCTGATTGCAGAGATAATAGTACATGATGCACCGTCGTCGGTGCAAGGTGTACCATCACCTCTGGGCGATGGGGTCGCCACATCCCTACGCCTAAGTGAGATATTTTACCCCCACTTAAGCCCATCTGCACAAGATCGAAAGGTAGGTCAGTTGTCTCAGATCATTTAGATGTCAAATAAATCAATAAATGAGGTTAGAATTTTTTGTATACCCTGTTACCCGATACTTTAAACTGTCAGCCGTGTCAACAGCGATCAGCTGTTCGGCTAGTGATAAATAAAAATACTCCAGATTGAGTCTTGACGTATCAATTTTAAGCTTTGAAGGAATGCAGGGCTGTACTGAGTGCAAGTACTACTAATGACGAGAATTGACACTTGGTGACGTTTTCGTGTATGCTGTGAGGTCTCTATGCTTATTTTACATTTTCTCGGCAAATCCAGAGTTTCTTTCAGTATATCAGTATGGCTGGTCTGAATGATGATGATTACGCTTTAAATGAGGTAAAAATATTACTAATACGGTCTTGATCGCAGGATTGCCAATCAACACCACTAGTAAAAAATTAAATTTGAGATACACTTCTTCGTCAGCTGATACATATCAAATAGACGTCAAGCCAGTTTAAAGTATCAGGTAACAGAGTATAAGTTTGAATTTTAGCAGGTTTTGTGGTGTATGGATAGTCGATAGTGTATGGTGAGCTACGAAAAACGTAAAAAAATAGGTTATGGAAAGGATCGACAGATTATAGAACCATAGCATATTACAAAATTTGGAGGACTGACATTTAACTGCACAAACACGTTCCTTTAACTCATCTGAGCATCTGAGGTTCCCAACTGAGCTGAGCCATCTGATTTTTAAGTGATCTGAGTTAGTGCAGATGTAAAAGGAAAGCACCTTATGTTTAAAGCTTGCTGTCTGCACAAGACACATAAAATGCGTGCATAGAACAGTAACATTGCGAATTCTTGGATGAAAACATAAAAGATAACCATTTTCTTAGTTGCCTATTGTTAGTTTAATTGTCAGGTACAATTATATAAACGGTTGATGGTGGTTCCGTGTATATATATTTCTTAATTCTTAGTTGTTCGTTTCATTCGTAGTTGAGTTTATAAACCCACCATAAATGGTAGTATTAATTGCTTCGGTCGTAGATAATTCAACTCGAGGTAATGATAATAACGAACACCTTTACCTTAGTAACTGATACTTTTTCAACCTCATATTTAAAAAAATCTTTCGTGATTCAGTTCTCCACTGCTATGTTGCCAGTTAGTTTGTTTAAATTAGACTACCGAGATATCGTGCACCCCGTCACATCCCATGTATTAGCTATGTCCCGAACAAAATGTTGTTCCATAATAATGTAAGATTTTCGCTTGAAATACCTGCAAAATTTTCTTACAAAGCAATTCAGGCCAATGCGGATCGGCAGGCCATTCCGGTATGAAAACATAGTCAGCCTCGCCTGTCAAAGCGGCTACTAGACCTAGATAACTGAAAATTTCCAACATCCTCAGCTAAGGTTTCAGGATATATTCGATACGGTAAAATAGCAAACAAAAATAATTAATACATTTTCCATAACCAATCATGTATCATAAACAATTAGAAACCAATTTCACATATGGTTAATTGTCGTTACCAGGATGTGTCACAAAATAACGAGACAGGTGCTGTATGGTATAACAACGAAATATATCATCACCATTATTCGAAAACTTCCCACCCCGGATTTCTCAAAAACCGCCGACTAAAACAAAAAACGCCGAGACACGTCCAAAGATTTCAAGGGAGACAACTTTTTAACCAAAATCTACTTCATCCCCTTGTACCACCCCCCCCCCAGTCGCAGGATCATGCCCTTAAAAATGTTAGATGACAAAGGGTATCGAGTAATATCTTGTTTCAAAGGTATGTCAATGACTATATTTTGACGTTTTATTTTTTTAAATCTGTCGAATCGTTTTCGAGAAAATTAGAATCTTTAATGTATCTTGACTTGTTCAAATAGAATACAAAAACACCTGAAAATTTTACTTTTTATTGCAATAAGTGTTAAAATGTTGCCCGTTATTGGCCAAACAATGATATCGGCGATTTTCAAATTCCTGAAAGGTAGTTTGGATGACCTTCGTCTACGCCTTATCATTTCAATTTCATTTTGAGTGTTATGAAATGCTACCTTTGAAAGGTTACAGCACCCGCTTCATTATACAGGGTTGGGATAAAGTATAGAACCAGCCAAATAACTTTGGAACGGAAAGAATGATATTGCTGGAAATTACCAGGCAAGTTTAGTGACGTATAATGCATTCGAATGTATTATATTAGCTATTAATGTACTTCCGGTTTAACCGGAAGTACCGTCGACTTTTTTAATTCAAAAGGGACACCCTGTATATTTTTGCAGATTTGATACATCTTTCTTTTCTTAATACATCCATAGTGGGTTTAGTATTAGTTTCAGTAGAAACGGGAAAGATAAAGCTCCTTTATCATTTCAGATGTTTAAAATGCCGGCCATTTGAAGTCTAAATGATGATCGGTTTTGGCAATTGCGTGAGAACTTACAAAGAAGTTTGTCAACTTTTCCATGATTTATATCCCGACAGGGGTTCTATAACACGTTCGACGGTGACTAAAACACTGAAACGTTTTAATTTAACTGGGAATATTAAAAAAAAAGATTTATCTTTCCCATTTTTACAGAAACAAATACTTAACCCACTATCGACATATTTGGAAAAAAAGATGTATTAAAATCTGCAAAAATATACAGGGTGTCCCATTTAAATTAAAAAAGTTGACGGTACTTTCGGTTGGACAGGAAGTACATTAATATCTAACATAATGTCTTTGGATGCATTATGCGTCACTACATTTACCTGCAAACTTTCCGTTTCAAAGATATTTGCTTGGTTCCATACTTTATCCCAACCCTGTATATGGTCGTACCTTTGTATGAAGTTCGTTTGTTAGGATGTATCTAATTTAACCCTTGAAATATTATAACCCCATTAAGAAACATCCTTTATATTTTACTTGGAAATTTGCTTACTTTGGCGTTGTGAAAAACAAACAGGCCTTCCGAATTGGGCCAAAAAGATATGTATTTGACTAGATTAAACAGCATCGTCACATTTCCAATCTTCATTTGTACAAGGTTATTTTCCACATGATTTCAGACTACAAAAAATGAGGAACGGAAAAAACGCATGCTAATCAAGGATATAAATGGAATTTCTCTCCAAGCACATTAATGAAAAAACATGAGACGTTTCAAATGAATTAATTTACATTTTTCAAATTCAGCAGAAGAAAGAAAACACAAAGTATAGAGTAGAATCTCCAACATCCATAGTAAGTCATTGACGGACTGACTGCGAATACTGAACTCAGCACACTTATGATCCTAAAATTCCGAATTTTACTATACTAACATACAAAATATTTAACCGACGATACTAAAATTAGTTTCATAACGTCGCACTCAATGTGAGGCATGGCTGAAGTCAACAACAATGGCACTTGGCTCAGATAAGTGAATAATTATATAATGAATAACGACCATGCTTATATTTTTAACGTACCTCGATACTAGTGATAATATATGATACTACATTGTACTGTTGTTTGGGTGTATCCAAAAGTAAACATATCGTGAAGTACGTAGGTAATACTATACATCCATAATTTGTGCGTTTTTTACAAAATCTGCATAGAATATAATAATCGTTATTCGATGTGCGTAAAAATTACAAGCAACAGCAGCAAATCTAAAGGAAAATATAAGATGACGAGTGGGTGAAGTTCAGCCGTACACCACAAGTGATGCACGTCTGTTCAATTGACCCCAAATATTTATATAATTAATGACTAACTCTGTGTCATCAACGCGGTCAAATATCTTTTTTCAACAACGATAATTGTCTAGAGTTACTCAAAAAATGGCAGCGTATTAAGACATACCTGGTTTTATGATAGTGAGCAGAGTCGCAAGAAAGTATTTTGATGTCAAAAACTTTCCGCCAAATTTTTGCTCAATACATTATGTATAATGAAAAAGCCACTGATTTTATAGTCACTTCGAATTTCAAAAATAGGAGTATACTTTACATACACTAATTTTATAACAACCAGTTCTTGTGAGTCAAACAACTCAAATTTAGGAATGCTTTTGATTTCATTTAGCACCATACTTCAAAATTTTATACTCAATCAACTTCATGAAACTAAATAGATTAGTAATTTTTTTGCACAAAACCAATGTTAGGTACTACTTCACTTTGGCTTAGACTGAACGAATTCATGTTATTTTTTCACAAAAACCTACACCTTATGAATGAATTTAAAATAATGCCAATTAACAACAAAAAACTACTGTTTTAGCAGGAGAAGCAGGATAATAGTCAGAGAGAGTTTCTCCACAAAAGGTGTTGCAATGTTTCTGGAAAATTTTCCATTTAATGGTTATTAGTATTTGTTTGAAAAACAACGCAGTGTGCTTTATCGCTGTAGCTGTTATAGTACTTTTGAAATAGATGATTTTATAGTTTCGCTGAATTACAAAAACTAGAAATATATACATTAAGTTTGTAACTACTGTAAAAATGCGTTTTCTTCTAACATTTGACAATAGCTAGGATATCAGTTATTATTTTTCGATTATGAAGTCTGTAATTATAGCTGTTTTCATTTGAAGTGCAAAATACTGAATTAATATTAGACATAAAAATTATGTCTATTATTCTATTAACAATCTTCAGATTATTTTTGTATCTGTTTAATTATGTTTCCGATAACAATTATCAACCAGAAACGATAAAAATACACCAAAAAAGTACGCCTGAACTGTTAACATTTTTCCTTAATTTGGGGTATAGCCTTGACCTAAACTTGATGATAAATTTATCAACTTTAGTCACAATATAACATCTATCAAATTATATAAACAAAACTGTCTGAAGTAGATAAAAAATAAAAATCACATTCTTAGAGCATTAACAGCACATGATACGACATTTCTTTGGAAAATCATCTCCGCAACATTGTTACTATGCAAAACAGAATATATAGTTTTCTGGCAACCATTATCTGTTAACAGAAGAAATTAGCGATGGACAAAGAAAACGTTAACTTGAATGCGGAAGAGGAAGTTTGAAAAAATGTTCAAATTTAGCAAATCGGATTGATTGGATTGTAGAAAACATAAATCAAAGGACTCAATAAATATATCAATAGCTTCACGATGCCATAGAATCCAGTAGAAATATAGATTTTGCTCGCTAATAATATACGTTTACCTTCAGTTAGAATTACTGTACTTTTTTCGTAGGTTTCCTCATTCTTTGTTCTTATGTATGTGAGTTTTAGGCGTTATGTGTGATTTTGAACAAGTATTTTTTAGCGATATATCTCAAACAAAAAATATTTAGATAGCAGTTGCAAATAGGAATCAATGATTTAGCAAACGCGTTTTCTAAACCTTTCCCCGAGATATGGTTAGCCGTGAACAATTTTTTCTTGTAAAAAAAAACAAAAATATAAAGGGCGTGTGTGCAGTGTATGAACTCACTCTAAATCAGTTCGCCCAATGCAGCACCTTTCATGGACAAACGAGCAGTGTATATAAAAAAAAATATAACTACGCAGCTAAAATTTTCACAATGGTCTGATTTGAAAATGAAATACCTGCTCCAATTTTAAACAAAGTTTTTTTTGCCAATTATCTGGTGCCGGGGATTCTGGTACAAATGCGTAATCGGCTTCTGACGTTAAAGCTGCTACTAACGCTAAATACCTAAAAACTTTCTTCATTCAGATACAATTCTCAATGGAGGGGTATTGTCCAGGTGATTATCTCAAGATTGCATTCATCCCGATAACTATCAAATGCCAGTGTCTTTCAAAGGAACTGGCTGGTATAACGATAGCTGCGTATGATCTAACCAGAAGAGATGTATCTGGCTATCTAGCAAGACTGTAATAATCTGCAGAAAAGCACTTCTGACTCTGAAAGACCTCGCATCACATCAAGGCTAGCAATGGAATGCCACCAATCTTCAGACCATGCTTCAGACAAAAAAAAATTTGTCTCGAGGTGGGTTAAAGGGCACAACAACAAAAAAGGCAACTGTATAGCAGGAAGGCTGGCTGCTGACCATGTGACCTTTCTGAAATGTCGACAACCACAATTGCGGAAATAGCCAAAAAACATTTCCTTGCCTAAATAGTAAAATGATGGGAAGAACTACAAGGATGTCGATTTGCCAAAGAAACCCTTTCAGGTTTTTGACATGAGAATATCCAAGAAGTACTTGGCAATTATCAGGTCAAACCTACGTCTCAAAGTAGAATTCCTGACTGGCCACTGTCAACTCAGGAAACACCTCCAGATTATGGGGTTAAGTGACACCGAGACACAATGTGTGAAAGCGAAGACGAAACTGTGGAACTCGTCATATGTAAGTGCCCAGAGTTAGCTCCTATTAGAGAGTGTGCGTTCGGCGAGTCTTGGCCTACACCTGCCCACATAAGTGAGATATCCCCTAGCGACTTGTCCACCTTCCTAAAATTGGCAGGATGGACGATGATCTGAGGAAAGAACTCCTTGAGGGTATGCACAATGCGCCAGTTGTGGGGATCACTTGAAGCATGCTCTGACATTTGGTGGCTTATATGTAATACTCGGAATGCATCCTGAGAGAATAAGACAGAATTTCAAATGCGCCTGCCTGCCCTAGAATCTTAGGCCCAAAGAAAAGTGCTCTTAATTTTTAATAACTAAATTTATTAGATATTTAATTTTTTATTCGTTGCGACGTAATTTCTTTGGTTTTCAAATTGAATACAACCAAGTGTGAATGTTTTCAAAGCATCCTAGATAGTATTGGAAAAACTTGATCACCTTTTTTCGTGTTAGTTCATTTCACTAGTGAAATAAATTAAAAATTTGGTTAATATGTACGGTTTCAACAGTAAAGCTGTAACTATGACAGTTTTGGAGATTAATCACTGCAAAAAAACACAACGCACAAGGGTTCTAAAAAAAAACAAGACTCTCTGCATCATTACTTGAATAACACATGCGGTGAGTGGAAGGTCAATAAAAAATATGGGTCGAGTTTTTTCCTACCACCTTTATTTTTGATTTTTGAAGGGAATGAATTTAATTATTTCGGAGAAAATACAGGGTGTTCCACGACGATTAAGACAGGCAATATATCGGACCTGTGCAGTTAGTAGTACCGAATTATAATTTTGGGGGTGTAAATTAGAGCAAATATAGTATCTTTTCTTATTATAGTGTCACCTAATGAGGTATTTGTTTTTGATCATGTGATGTCCGATTCAAAATGTATATTTGTGACTTTTTATGTTCCTCTCGAAAAAACGATTTCAACAACCTAGCACACTTGGAGTCTAAAGTGATTAATTTAAAAGCTACAAGTACTTAAACGATGGTACCACTACCATTGATTATAACATGTATAGTGTATACGATGTCACTTGGAACAGCAAAAAATGCTTGGGCGGCTTCTCCTTTGTGAAACGCCCCAGGGACCCTGTATACCTGCCGCGCACCGACAATAAACCGAGTGTCGGTGCTGCCGCGTTTCACAAAGGAGATGCCGCCCAAGCATTTTTTGCTGTTCCAAGTGACATCGTATACACTTTACCTCTACAGTTAAATTATTTTGGTAGTGTTTCATAATGGTAGTGGTACAGTCCTTTAAGTACCTGTAGCTCTTGAATTTATCACTTTCGATCCCAAGTGTGCTAGTTTGTTGGAATCACCATTAAAAAATTTGAATTGGACGTCACGTCACCAAAAACAAATACCTCATTGGGTGACACAATAATAAGAAAAGATACTATATTTGATCTAATTTACACCCCAAAATTATAATTCGCTACTACTGCCCAGTTCTGATATATTGCTTGTCTTAATCGTCGTGGGACACCCTGTATAAAAAAGGCCCACTGATGGCTTATGAACAAATAGAAATTTAAATTTACGTCAAAATCAAGAGCGTCACTTTCTTCAGCACCTAATAGATACACAATTAATTGGCAGCTGAAACAATCTGACGAAAAATCTGTACCAGCATGGAATGTATTCTAGAACTTGTGTTTGTAGGCAAGTATGACAATAGTATTTTAACTCCTATCTTGTTTTCCCAAATTAAAGCAACAAAGGTAAATTCTAAGTGGCAAATCTATTTTTTACCACTAAAGTAAACCAACAGACAAGAAATTAGAGCCACAAAACAATCCTTTTATTCAGCGTAGAGTCGCGTTAGAAAGGACGACCTGGTATAATTAAAACATACTATTTCCAAACGCACAACAACACAACTAATTTCATTTACACATCTGGAGCGATAATCAACACCGGACAATTATTATCACTATCTAATGAAAGGATATGTATATATTAATAAATAGACATTATTGGCCTGAAGAGTTCCAATCACTGTATACCATATACGAGAATCAAGTACTTACCCACAGTGCCTGCCCATGACCTCCATAATAAATGTCCTTTGGTGAGAGTATGCAGTACTCACTATGGCATCTATTGCTTCAATAATTCTGTAATAAATAAAAGGCAACTCAAAATGCGTGAAATATATATTTTATATGCCTTTGCAAGTAAAACTTTGCTCAACATATCAAAAGCTTAAAATTAGATTATAATCTTTTTTGTGGAACAATATGTACTTTAAAAAGAGTGAAGAAGCAACCGAAATGTTAACATGCTTTTTTCAATTCTAATGAGTATCGAGTGTAATTTTATTTAGTGGCGCTATAAATAAAAGATATAGCCTCTTAAGCTATTCACGAAATGACCTTATTTATAGACATTCAATATTCAAAGTTATTGCAATTGACGGAACATGTTTTGCCACTATCACCAGTTTGAATACTCGTACAATGTCTAGAAGAACTGAATTAAGGACTTAAATAAACAGAGAAAGACTTCTTCAACATAATAAACATGATACATTTCTTCCAAAAACAATAATTATTGTAACAATAAAAACATGCAGGTAATCATCCATTCTGGAATCACCCATTAAATTTTTGCCGCATGTTTTTAAACACCCTGTATAATTAGAGGAGTTAAGGGCCGTATTTCTACCTTATGGAAGTGAAATTCAAATGTGCAATTGTGCATCTGTTTCGCAGATGACACTAACGTGAGGGAGGGAGTACATTTGGCGATGTTGTTCTATGTCAAATATAACTCAATTTGTTGGAGTCTCTTAGTGGCTGTAAGCCAGCCGAATCGATTTTAGGTTAGGGCCTAAAATAAGTTACGCTTTAGTTTCATAAGGATATAAGAAGAAGAACTCAATTCGTTATGACATTTTTTGGAATCTCCTTAATGAGCATTGATTGCGCATACGCGCAGAAACCATAAGGATAGAAGAAGAAGGAGATTTTCCCAGATGTCGCAGAAACTGACAACAGCTCACTCCAAAATTAACCAACAAAATTGCCTTGACTGCAACGCAATGTCATGTTGACATTTTGTTACTTGAGTCACAGAGGACAGAAATACAGAGCGGTTACTTCGAGGATTCCCTTTTATGTTCCGACAAATTGGTAATTGACCTTGTGATCTTTAAATTGGATATTTTGTTGTCAAACCGATATTCAATTCAAGATGTCGAACAGTCAACACACATCTCCGCACTGCTCCGATAATTCGACCTTTAAATGCTGTAAAACTAAAACTGTTAGTCATTTTGTGTGTGTAAATTGTTCCAGTATTCTCCATAAAAGTTGTTTGGGTAAAATGAAGAACAAGGTACGTTTTGTGAATGGGTACAAGGTTCAGTGCTGTGAGCAATCTAGCAAAAGCGAATTTTATGAGTCTGACTCAGAAGAAGTGAGCCTACTTGAGCAGACAATCAGTGAACTGAAAGAGGACAGCCTTAACAGAGACAACTACATCAAAAAACTAAAAAATGATCATCAGTTGTTTATCAATGAAGCTATGAAAACCGAAAGTGAATTGAATCATTTATTGGAGCAGCAAAAAATCCTGGTAAATGAATTACGAAGCAAGATAGACATGCTACAAAAAGAAGCACATAAAAACAAGGTAGATAAAGAAAATTCCACTACACAAACCGATATAGTTAAAAAGACTGACAAATCCACAGCAACAAATTTGCTAGAGAATTTCGACAGTGGTGTGCGGGAAAAATTTCCAAGAGTCAACTTCAGCCAGGCAACTGGTATACAACAAATCGATAAGATTATGCCAGTAGACCAAGAGACTGTTGAGTGCCCAACCACCGTTGACCTGCCGTCGCCGATGTATGTGACTGCAGATAAAAGAAAATACCTACCACGGATCTTCGTTTACGGAGATGAGTATGCAAGATCTTTCAGGAAATTGTTAGATTTATATATAGACAAATCTTTTGAAATAGAGGCTCTAGTACAGCCCAACATTGAATTTTCTTACCTCACGAAAAACTTATTTCAAAATGTTATATCTTTTGGTAAAGACGACTACGTGATTGTTATGGTTAATTCGAATAATATTAGTAATTCGGAATCACTCTACAAAGGTATTAGAAACTTATTGCCCATTGGTAAATTCACAAATCTAATATTTCTATGTGAAAGAAACAACTTGGCCGATACTGTCCTTACAAGTAAGATACGTAAAAGTGTAGATTTATACAGAAGACGTAACCAAAATAGCTCAATTTTTTTTCAGTGTGATTTTCGTGTGAAAGGCACAAAATTGAAGATTCTAAAGTCAGTTACCAACTATATTGTAAATAAGTACAGATCACCAATTGTTCTTACAACAGTAAAAGTTAATCATTTTTTTCTTGAACAGTGACGAGACATATTGCAGAAATGACACATCTCCTAAGAGTATGAAGAATCTAAATACTTTAAATAGCCACCAATTCATTTTAGATAACGCTTCGTTCAAATCTGGTCATTCTAAAGTGTATTTACAAGATTCTAGTCATGGAACTGATAGTAAGAAAGACTCTTACAGGCTGCTACATCTTAATATACAAGGCATCAGAAATAAAGCTGGTCCACTTGACGTCATATGCAGGGACTCCAAGTTTAACATGATTTGCATAAATGAGCACTGGTTAAGAAAGGATGAAATTGAATATTTTCAAATCGAAGGTTTTAGCGTAATCTCAAGTTTTTGTAGAAGAATTAAAATCAGAGGTGGTGTGGCTGTCTTTGTCGACAATAGATTAGATTGTTGTCCCCTACGAGATAAATTACTAAAACTGTCAGAGGAAATGCACTTTGAAGTAGCTGGTGTGGTAGTTAAGGAACTACAGCTAGTCACACTGTATCGCTCTCCAGACGGCAGTCTGGAAGCATTCTTGTCAAAACTGTCAAGACTACTTGATGGTTTAGATCATAGGAAAAAAATAATTATTACCGGTGATTTTAATGTAAAATTCAATACATCTGATCCACAGGCTCACCAGATAGTTGATCTATTTTGCTGCTACGGCCTTCAGCCAACCGTTCTTGAGGCCACAAGAGACAAAAATTGCTTAGACAATATTTTCACTAATTTTCCACAAAATATCAATCCGGCTATATTTGATACCAATTTCTTTGATCACTATGCTCTTAAGTACAGTTTTAACCTAAATTATACATGTCGTCTATCCAGAAGAATAAATTACCGACCAATCACGGAGGAAGGTTTATTCAATTTCTACAATCACATAGAGCTAATAAGCTGGGATTTCATCCACGATCCCCAGATCTCTATTGAAATTATGTCTGAAAACTTTATCAATACTTTAACTACTGCTCTGGATATAAACCTGCCAGTAAAGTCACGTGTCTTCAGTAATGATAGCAAGTGTCCTAAAGTATCTTGGTTTAATGATCAGCTGCAGCAAATGAGAGATACTCTCAGTTGTCTCACGCTGATTCATCAAGCCAATCCTGAAATTTTCACTAGGAAGGATTTGAATAGTTTTAAGTACAAATATAGGAGGGAAATAATCAAAGCTAAGCATGAAGCAAACGATAGATATATCAATAGTGCTAACAACAAGCAGCAAGCCATGTGGAACATAGTCAAGTGTAATAGCCGTCAAATAAAAAAAAGCCCTAAAATAATATTAACTGCGACAGATTTTAACAGTTACTTCACAAGCGTGGCAAAAAATCTTGTCCAAAAAATTTCATCCTCAAATATACCTCCATCTTGCTATCTTAAGAATGTCAATAAAAATATCCAGTTCCGATTTGAAGAAGTAACATATAACCAAGTAAGAAACGCAATAAACAAGCTAAAAAACTCCAAAAGCACAGATTTTTACGGCTTTAATGTAAAAATACTGAAAACTATTACAAACTTGATTATTGTTCCATTAACAAAATTATTCAACCTTTGCATTAAAAAGAATATATTTCCTGACATTTTCAAAATAGCCAAAGTTATTCCAATTTTTAAAGAGGGAGATGTCAATGAACCATCAAATTATAGACCAATATCCTTAGTGCCATTGTTTGCGAAAATTTTTGAGATTTTGCTCAAAGATCAAATAAGTGAATACTTTGAAAGTAACGAGCTTTTCACTTCTTGTCAGTTTGGCTTCAGAAACAATCAGTCAACTTCCACAGCAATAAATAAGTTTATAGAATTCGCTAATGAAACATTTGAAAAAAAATTATATGGTATGGCTAATCTATTTGACCTTACAAAAGCATTTGATTGTGTTCAACATGGCATCTTAGTTGAAAAACTCTCATTTTATCGATTCCATCCCGATAGTATTAAATTGATAGCCTCATACTTGAGTAATCGTCAACAGTATGTGTGGTTTGAAAACGATTCTTCTAGTTCCTTGGCGGTTACTGATGGTGTGCCGCAAGGCTCAGTTCTTGGCCCCATTCTCTTTCTCATCTACATTAATGACCTGCCAAACTGTGTTAATACGGATAATGTCATTCTATACGCAGATGATACAACACTGGTGCACAGACATGTTTCCGCAACAGCGCTTGTAGATGAATGTATACATCTACAAAGCAATTTAAAGACCTGGTTCAATACAAATAAATTGACACTCAATCAGTCAAAGTCTCAGACAATGGTCTTAACCTTGCGCAGCAATACCATCGATACTTTAGAGTCAATAAAGTTCCTAGGAGTGCACATCGACCCTCATTTGACATGGGAATCGCATGTTAATCATGTAACATCAATGCTATCAAAGTGCATTTATGTAATACGAAATCTAAAAAATGTAGTTTCTGACACCGTGGTTCTAAATTGCTATTTTTCTTACTTCCACTCACGAATGACATATGCACTCTTCAACTGGGGCCACTCAGCACATATGGAGAAAGTTTTTGGGGTACAAAGGCGCTGTGTAAGGTATATTGCTAATATCGGATACACTGATCCATGTAGACAAAGTTTCATTGCATTGAAAATAATGACCCTTCCCTGCTTATATATTCTGGCATGCCTGATGTACATTAAATCCAATCAGCATCTATATTCTTCACACAGCAGCGTTCACAATTACCATACTCGCCACAATGATAACTTAATCCTACCTCAACTTCGGCTTCATAAGGCCAGAAATGGCGCAAATTTTTACGGCATACTATTTTATAATGTTCTTCCTACTAATGTCAGGCAATTAGCTTTAGATCCTTTCAAACTAAGAATAAAGCGATACTTGATCGATAAAGCATTTTATAGCTTTAATGAGTACCTGAATAATGACTTTTCTGATATTTGATAAGCACTGATAATTTCTCTTGTTTCTATTTTCTGCCTTTCACACATTACCATAATATGAAATTTTGTATGTTTTTTATTATCAATGACCATGTCCTTCTGTTACGTCTTTCCTGTGCAATGTGTGTTATTGTCAGTTGAGTTGAGTTTTTGTTATATCTATATACGCATTGTATCATTTTTATATATTGTAATTTTCGACTTGTGTAAACACTTTTGTGTAAAGCACCAATTAATTATTATTATTATTATTATTTAAAATGTTGTGTGAAATGTTCTATTTATTGTCAGTGAACATGTAATTCAGTTCCTTTTTTCCTGTGTAATGTGTGTTTGTGTTTTTTTACAATTTTTGTTATACATACGCAATGCAAAATTTTATACATTGTAATTTTGACTTGTGCAAACACTATTGTGTAAAGCACCAATAAATTATTATTATTATTATTATTATTATTATTATTATATAACAATCTACGGGATCTTTCTGAAATGCGATGTTGCATTCGCCCAAGCTCTTATTATAGTATAACTTCACTTTTTCTTAGACAAAATAAAATGGCGCTGTGAGTTTGTGACGCCAACCCGCTGATTGCCAATGTAATACTAATCAATGCAATGTTGCCATATACCATTTTTTTTAAATTGTAGTTTTTTGAGTTGAAGGGGAAAACATAACAGTTTTAAGTCTATTAATAAGAGAAATACAAGTGATTTCAATATATCTCCAGTGCTATGATTGGATCGATACCAAAGTCTTGTTTAATCTTCTCTTAACATAATTGTGTTGAAACGTATGTGATTTCGGTAATGTCAACAATACGTGGCAATACCAACTTTGGCCCTTTAAATTGGATATTTTGCTTTATCGTTCTCTAATTTTCCTTTCCTTGTCTGAATGTCCGCTCAGGTATTTTGCTCCCTCACTCTGTGCTTGAGTGTCGACCTTTGACCGACTGTGAAACACAATACTCAAATATTACTCAAATATTAAAGAATACTCAAGTGGCGACTATTAATACGACAGTAAGGTCCATATTCCCCGTATATATATAAGCCAAGCTTAAGCCTTAATCCCGCTTAAGTTGCAAATTTAACGCACCGCATGTTTGAAAGCTTTTTAGCGCGCTTAAAGTTAAGCGATCAACCATGGCCGCTTAGCGACGCTAAGCCTGGCTTTATGGTGTATCCTAACCTACAAACTACAAATTTTCAGTACCTTGATCTTGAGTTTGAGTATTTGTACTCTGTACTGTATGTGTGTCTGTCTGAGGACTTGTGAAATTAGTGAAATGAATCTCTTATCAACAAACGTAGTTACATATAATAATGATTCCTATTAGTACAAATCACAAGCGGTTCAACAAATAACAATTAAAATTAAAAGTATCTTCACCTTCCTGAAAACACATGTGTCATATGTCATAAATCCGTACGAAATGACAATTGACTGAGACTTCGTCTGACGGTTGATACATGAAACATAAAGCTTCTATGACACAAAACAACAATGTGGTAAAAAGAAGCAACTTTGTCAAACTTACCGGCGGAGCTGATGATATATCGGTGCAGACAGAAATAACTTAAGCCAAGTTTTAATTTCAAGCCAAGCTTTCGTAAGTTTCATTTAAACGGCTGAACGGAGAATATGGCCCTAAGTTTGATTATGAATGCGCAAAAGAGGCTGACCTGTGCAGGGCGCTGTCAGTGCCGATGGTCATGTCGGTGCCGCAGAAATCGTTGTCGATAGACCCGACAAGACCGGCGATCTGCAGAAACTTGTACTTCTCCCTTTGCTCGGCGGTGATCTGTTTGGTCTGAAGCAACTCGTCCAGCAGACTGGGCCATTCCTGTCGGAACAGGTCTGCGCCTGTCAGGCTGCCGTCACCGCCGATCACCACCAGGTTCGTGATGCCGTTCTCGACCAGGTTTTTGGCTGCTTTCAGTCGCCCTTCGCGCTCTCTGTAAAACAACAGGTTTTTATTTCAACGGAATACAAGACGAAGAAGCTGCAATATGCCTTTTTTATCAACTTCACCGTATATTTGTGGGTAACTCTCCTTTGGATTAAAGCGGCCCACAGACGGTCAATATCATTGTACAATATATTGTGCAATATTATTAAAAAGAGGCTCTAGACTATTCAATATTCTCTCAATATTTAACTAGTATGTCACCGTCGTCGTGTGTGGATGAAGGACTGGTTGAAGAAAAGGCGTCAGTACACGCACAAGAATTTATTTATAGCGTTTTCGATTTACTACTCTCAGGGCGAGCATAGATCATCCGAAATCAAACTAGAGATCTGTCAAGAGTTGATAGGAGCGTTTCGAAATCGAATATGATCGAACACAAAAATTATTTCTTGTTTCGTGCAAGTGACGGTTGATAAGGCCGCAATATAATTTTTTTCTGTTGTTGTTCTACGCACCGACTATAAAAATTATAAAATAGTC
The DNA here is from genome assembly GCA_951848785.1 of Callosobruchus maculatus. Classification (NCBI taxonomy): domain Eukaryota; kingdom Metazoa; phylum Arthropoda; class Insecta; order Coleoptera; family Chrysomelidae; genus Callosobruchus; species Callosobruchus maculatus. Next base: position 8,132,186 of record CATOUR010000006.1, read on the forward strand.
GGTGCCTACCTTCGAATATTAAAGGTATTAAAACCCAGTTTTCCATATTGTGTATTATGTGCTTTTTACTTTTCCTGCGATCACCACAAGGGGGGCTATTTTCTTCGAATGTCGAATGTTTGTCTACCAACCACAAAATACTTCTCCTCACAGAACACCAAGCCTTCAATACTTTTTTGACATATAAGACGTCGCTCTCAAATGCTCTGAACTGGCTTCTCGGAGCAATTTAGTTGAATCTGAGAGCGTTCCGCGAGCGAACAACAGGTAAATCGAATTTGCAAATCTGGAGCAGAGCCGTCAAACCGAACATACAATTTACATCAAATGCGCTCTGAGAGTGTCTGAGAGCAGTAAATCGAAAACGCTATTTAGTAATTTAAGATTTAGTGAACCAGATAATTCTCGGAATTTTTTACGATTGGACGGTACATCATATGATGAGTTGTTATAAATGGTCACGCCTATATTCCAAAAAACTAGTTCTAAGATGAATTTCCTGTCATACTCCTTCTCGTTGGATGACATTATACGAAAACAGTACAACAAATAGGCTCGCACCAACCGCTATTCAATGCTAACTAAATATATAAATATTGCGCAATGTTACCCACAAACGAATCAATATTTTTCGTATTGCACAATAAAAATCAAACCGATTTTGATTGATACAATATATTGTGCAACCTTTCAATATCAATCACAGACGGTCAATAAAATTGTACAATATGAAATATTGCGCAATAATATTGACCGTCTGTGGGCCCACTTAGAGGTCAGACCGAATTTGCGCCCCGAAAAGGATGTTGACGCTTTAAATCGGTCGGACTAGCGGTTGTATCGGCTGACTAAGACATGGCGCAGACACCTTAATATTACACAGAGGCGTAGCGAATAGAGTTTAAAAGGCGTGACATGTAACTTAATGGGAGTTGGTATTTTTGTGAAATTTATTCAGGAAAGTCGACAGTTTTAATTATCGTTTTTGTTGTAATGGTAATGATTATGCTATGAATATTGATACAAAAATGGTTCATCTTCATTACACAAATAAATACAGTTTAAAAAACTAAAAACACACTTCAATGATAAAGTTAACTGAAAACTGGAAAATAAATATAATTAAAAAAACTGATCAGTCGAATTGCTCTTCTGTGGAATAAGTCAAGAATAGTCAGGGTAGCAGGGGCAGCAGCTCCTCAGATATGTGAGCAATACTCCGAGCTATGTTTTATCTGCGATTTATATTAATCCTACAGTGTGAGAAGTTTGGATGGTAAGAAGTACTTTCTGGTTCTAATAGGTATCTGAGCATTTTTTAAAACACATTCTTGCTAGATCATGTTTTCTGTAATGTTGAGTCTATAAAGCTTGAATGAGTATAACTTCTTGGTAGAGCCTGATTGTACATTAGAACCGTGTGCTCGTGCATTTCTGATAAATAATAAAAGATTCTGTGCGTATAAAAATAAAAGCTTTTTGATTTTTATTCACCGAAATAAATTAAGACTAGGTAAAATATGTTCAAGTCTAAGCATGTTTCCTGTACAATAAAGGCATTGTCAGCAATTTTTATACTTTTAACTGTAAAAAATGGCATTTTCGGATCCCTTCAATAAAAAGGGAGAATCTCTGCACTATAGAACTTATTTAACCTAGTTGTTCTTTTCATTTTTCATTGTATGGAAAAAAAATATATGCAAGCTTGAAAAATATCAAAACAAAATACAACTTTGTTGCTTCTCAATATCTTTCTCATCATGATTACCCTCGTGATTACCTGTTTGAGATGGAAACAATGTTATGGGCCCACAGAAAGGGAAAGATTAGTTATATGACTATATGGGTAATTGTGCTCTCGGTCAAAGGACAGACATGGCAATAACACATGGTATACCTATGTGCGGGTAGTTGTGGGCCTTAGCTTTCTTTTAACTATCTATGCAATTGCTATCTTATCTATTTTGCTATTGCAACTGATATATAGTTACCTGAAATCTTTACATCTTGCAGAACCAATTATAGTGCCACCTTTGTGGATAATACAACTCACGGATGACCAATTAGCCTCAACTATGTTGGACCCTCCATCAACCATTCCTAAGGAAAACAAACAAAATGTTGATTAACTGAGCCCTACTCACTGAAATTATTATATTATCCTCCATGTTTAACAAGTAAAAAGTACAATGTGCTGCTTCTCATATCTTATCCATTAAACATATTGTGAAAAGTATGACAAACTGTTTGGATTATCCATATGTGAGACATAGTGAGGCAGACACAAAATAAGAATGATGCAAGTCCTTCATCAAATTTGGCAGCATCTATGATAGAATCTATAAAATTGAATCCCAATATATAAAAAAGCAATTTATTTAAAGTTACACTTCAGTGGTTATATACCTATATTCAAATACATGTTTCTTTATTTTTATTTAAACAAAACAAAACTAATGAGTGATATATAATATCGTTTAAGAGTTTATCACTTTCATTGAAAATTGCATTATCATAATTAGAATTATCAGATCATTTCCATCCTATATCATTTATCTTTTTTTGAGATTATTGAAATTTTTATAAACCAATGCAGTTGTTAACTTATCACGGTACATTATTAAGGAGAAGTTATGGATAAAACTTGAAATAAATATTGAACTATGTCAAATATGTTGTAATAATCATAGTAACAAACTACCATGATCTCAAAGATATGATGATTATCAGGAACATTTAGCATAATCAATATACAGATCTATATGAAAAGTGAAAGGGTCAATAAAACATTTTCCTGCTTGACATTATAATGTCCAATACAATAAATTGAACAAGTAGATAAAATATTATATAATATCACTCTTTAATCACTTTGGGAACAGTGAGCTTGCCAATCTTGAAATTTTATAATATTTATATAATATATAAAAAATCCAATAATTAGTAAACTTGTAACAAATATTTATTTAGCATTCAAAATAAATGCAGGAATTATGATACCTGACCTAGGGTTAGAGCAAATGAGATTTAGTCTTGATTGCTACATTTTAAATTATTTGATAAATTTGAAAATAATAATAAGATTAAAGGTAAACTAAAGATAAGATATGACACATATGACGGAAATATGTACATTGAACTACAATTTAAACGAACCCATATATGTGATTCCAGCACGTGGATTCAAGGCATTTATAAATTTACTCTTACTGGGTCATCTGTGAAACTGCTTTTGGAAATGTTCGGTAAAATTTGTGTATGATGAAATGGAACAGATTTATGATATTTTTTTGTATAGTTAACTATGATAAATACTTTATCATATCAAAGAAAACTCCAGTTCTTTGTTATAAAATTTGAGTATTTCCTTGTTTATAATAAATGTTAAATGATCCAACAACCTATCCGGAGACATGAAAGAAACACTCCTACACCAAAGCATTCATTAAAGACATTAATTTATTATGTTAAACTGTAGTCAACTCTTAATATTCATCTAATACAGTTAAATAAAAAAATTAAAACTAGTTATGAGAAAGACATTATCATAGGTACCTATAAAAAATTATATCTGTTGAAAGTAATTTTCAAAACTAAAACAATGCAACAGAAATAATAAATTGCCTTTACTAAACCTGGCAGGTATCAGCTATAGTAATCCAAGGTTTTACAGCCATGTATACAGACATTTAAAAAAATCTTTTATATGCTGTCAAATGTTTGATAGAAAAGTAATAATTATTAAAGTTGTGATAATAAAGTTTTGTTGATGTTTTCTTGGGCATAATGAGTAGAAAGTGGTATAAACTCTTAATCTTAGAGAGATTTGCTAGATGATAAATTTATAGCATGCAAATAAAGTCATAAAAATTGAAAGTGCACCTCCCAAAACAATGTTTTTATAAACATTCAAGTATTGAATAGGGTTTATGCTCAAGTTTCAATAGTTTACTTGTAACTGAACATCCTGAGTATTTTACATATCTGGCACATCAAACTAGTAAAAATGATTTTAGCTGCCCAATGAGTGCTCCTAACAATCGCTATCATTAATAGGTGAAACAAAAACACTTACCTTGGTATCCCTCTCTGATAAAATATACTTTACATCCCAGATAAATGCCCATCCGTACCACAGACCTCACGGCTGCGTTCATGCCCTAAAACACTTGAAATGACTTTGAATTCTTAGAAGCCCTAAGGAAACTAACCTGTGAGTCACCACCACTTGTGAAGACCGCGATGCCCTTGCCTTTGTGGGCACCGCGTTCTATGAATTTGGAACCCTCTATTTCTGTCATCTTTAGCCTAAAAAGAATAAATTTTTGTCAGTCTGACTGCCACCAAAACAAATACTACATTCAATCAAACCTTAAATGATTACAAGACGTTGTGAAAACACTAAATAATAGGTTATTTTAATAAGGAGACATGTGAATTTGCTCACCTGGGTTTATTTCGTCGACGAAAGCAGCCAAAATATACGGACACTAAATTGGTTCTTGGCGAAATTCAAAATAATCACAAATTTTCAGCCTCAAGGTGACCCCTGCCCTACCTTGTCAAAAACATTGGCGCGCATTGGTGGAATTTTGAATGAATTGATGTCTACAAATTATGAAACGAGCTAGACAGCACGTGACTTTTATCACGACGGACATTTGAACTACTTGATCTACAGCGTTGCCAAACTCTGATTATCTAGCGGAGTTTGATAGTCCAGGAATTTTAGGTCCACTTGTTGCCTGAATTCAAACAAGTGTTATAATGAAGCATGCGTGGAACTACTGGAATTGTGAGTCCTGAATGTAAATTTCTAAAGAGTAAATTTCTACTAAAAGAGTAAATTTCTACTAAAAGAGAAATGTGAAAAATGCTTAATCATTGCTTTTGAACGTTTTGGAGACTCCTAGTCATTTTTCAAATAAGTTGAGGACACAATTTTTAACGAACATTTGATGTTTGGCATTAGCAGACCCAGTGGACGGTAGAGACCTCCAATTTTAAGGATCCGAAATGAACTTGAGGCGAAGGGCAGCGACAATGCTGCTAAAAAATGTCGTCATATGAAGGCGCTTAGACAAACCAAATACAAAGGAAAAGGGCGCCTGTTTGCTTCTACTTGAATTATATAAACATTCCATCACATTTACTTTTGAAGATTCCTAATTTCATTAAAAAAATTAAACTACTCCCCCTCCCCCATTCAACATCACGTGTATTTGTAGTACCTACAGAGAATCTTAACATTTTTCGAATGTTATCTTTAAATACATGTATGTATAACCTTATTTCATTCTGAAATTAAGGGTCAGAATTAAAATGTCTAGACAGAAAAGGTTGCAGATTGTTTTTGATTGGCATACAAAATTGTAATATATTTGACGAAAAAATAAATACACGTGACATCTTACTAGACCCTCCCTCCCACCTTGTGATATTTCGTGATTTTTGTCAAAACCCTTCCCCCTTTCGAACGGCCCCCAAACTACCAGAAAAGTTAAGGAAACTGAAATCAACAATGTATTTAATGAAATGTCTAAATTTATAAGCCAAACAATATATTTGGACTGAAAAGTTACTGCACTCGAGATTCTGCAAAGCTAAAAGCTTTAAGGGTATTTTTTCATTTAGATACAACATTTTTTGAATGTCTATAGGAGAAGTCCGAATTCAATAAAATATATACGATCAAAAATGTCAAACAATATATTTATTTAACAAGAATATAATTCCTAGCAACATACCAATATACAGTATTACATATATACATATAATAATTATTGTAGAATATACAACAAAAATTTTTTAAAATAATACTCTTTGAGACAAAAAGCCATAAAACATATAACCTAAACAGTCTTAACAATTTGAACAGTACTCTCGTCGCTTCCTTTTCCTCGTGTTGCTTGGTAAGCATCACGCTCTTGGTCTGGGTGCTTCGAAGGCAGAATTGGAGAATGAATATTAGCCTTAGCGCTGAACCTGAAATGAAAAAGCTTCAATATAATCAAATTTCCAGCAACCAAGGTTCGAATCCCAACCAATCTTTTTGAAGAGCAAAACATTTTTGGACAAATTGTTGAAAAAGAACAAATTCAGCAAGATTAAAGAGCAGTGATCTCACATTGGACTAGAAATATAAAGTGCGTTTGTATGAATTTCTTGGCATAATTAAGCAGCTCAACCAAAAATGCCTATGGGTAACTATGTGAAATATTGTTGTTTCCTTTAATCAATTGGTCAGGTAGTCAGTTATTTTTCTATACGCCTAAAGGTAGGACCACACTATACGGAACTGCGCTACATCGACGCGACTCGACATTGCTCGTGATTTGAGTCTGGACATCCTTAATAATCCTAGAACCAAGCCTAGAACACTAAGGATATTTTATCTCAAGTGAAAACTATACTTTCGTCAAACTGACGACATGAAAGAAAAAAAATATAAATTATCAATCTGATTCTTAAAACCCTTTAATAGGTTTTTCAAAATAATTTTTATTTATCCACAGGTGGCGCAAATATTTGCGCGGTGTTCAATACAGAATGATGGTGGTAGTGCAAATGTCCCAAAGATTGATCGTCATTCTTCTTTTACTTCCCACAACGATAGGTGAGGGGAGTATGGTGATCGCGAAAATTTTCGATTTTGAGATAATACGTTTTTTGGGCGTTTTATTATATTTACATAACGAAACGCCACGTCACTCATTTCCGTCGGTCTGCCTGTCTGTCGGCGTATTTCTAGCCTCGTAACCTCAGTAGCCGCTGCATGGATTGTGATGAACTTTGAGTAGCTCTATGCTGTGGGGACCTAGTATAGGTAACGCTGCCACAATTTTAAAAATTGGTGCATGGGCGTTTTAAGGGTTCCTGAACACTTTCTATTTTTTTGGGTGGGGGTGAAATTGGGGTGGATGGGGAGTTGTAAAACTGATTTGTTGTATTCATCATAATAGGTTGTCAATTGAGCTGTAAAAGAAAATCCTACTGACACAATAATATACTTATTTAGGGTCATCCGATCATTGCCTGCCTATTACTGAAACCAATAAACTTTTCTGATGTACACGAGTATTGTTTTAGCTTATTTATCGTTTTGTATTGTGTAACAGGGAAATAATAATAATAATAATAATAATATAGACTTTATTGAAGTATAGATACACTTCAAATGGCGGAGTTCACTAAAATAGTGCTCTTCCACTCAACCATCTTCTTTGTTAGATTGGGTACCTACTTCTAGGACTACCTTCGCACGTTGAATTGATTTTAATCAAATTTTGACACAGTATTATTACCGTGACGAGGATAGAAAACACGTATGGTTTGTAGAAATCGTGTCAGTGGCGGCGTGTAGGAATAATAAAAAAAACGAACAATATAAAAACAGCTCAAACTTCGTTTTTAGGCGATTTGAGATTTCCTGATCGCTTCTTTGCGTCCAGTTGAAGCTTGCACGATAAAAATTGTGTCGCCCCAGATCCTACGGAGGGAGGTGCAAGACACTATTTACGAGAATTTTTGTGTTGGATATTTTTGCTTCATGTAGCTTCATACAATGGAAAAATAATAAAATGGTATCACCATTATATTGGGAAAGTACTGAGTCAATCAACTTGACTCTACTTTTTTGGTGGGATAGGAGGCATAAATGGTTCGATATGACGTCTCAGATGCCAAAGATTAAAATTTTATGATTTCCCGTAACATAGTTCCAAACTGTTTACGGAACTAACGTTTAGAACTAGGTATCCCTCTTCTTGTCTGCAGTCGTGGCTGGTTAAGGTCTTCAAGTGACTATAGGTTTGCTTTTGTGACGACGACATGCACCACAAAGTAGATATCATCGCTTTCATTTTGGAAGCTAAAAAGGGCAGCTAAATTGCCCAGCTCATCTAGTCAGAACGGCCTGATCTCTTCCCACATTTTAACATACAGGGTGAGTCAAGCTCAACGCCTCGGACTCTTGTGACCAAACGATACCACTTTTCGAAAAATCGACTTTGCAGGTGTATGTAGGTCGAGTTGGACTACATTCTAAAAATAATGACTTTTATACAGGGTGTCTAATAAAAGCGTGACATATCAAAGTTATGTTTTTTTAAATGGAATAGCCTGTATATTATTGCATATTTAGATTCCCGGGTACATTTTAGTGTGACTTTATGTATCACACATGGGACTTTAAGCGAACCGTTTAGGTGCAAATCACAGTTTTGGGTATAGGTAGATGTCAGAAAAAAATTGAATATCGCAGCTATTATAAATCTTAGAGGGCTGTGACTTTGCCGTGTTACTAAACATGAAATGTGTCAGCTTACATTAGACGGTCGAGTTCGAATTACATTTGTACTTGGAGAAATCGGTAGATCATTTAAGGAAACTTCAATCAAAGGTAACTTGATTTTTTCAAATGGGAATGCATAATTTTTTTTATACGATCAAATGTGCGATTTGATAAGCCTTCTAATGATATGCGGTTGTAAATATCAATCTCTGGTAGTTTTGATCTAATTTCAAATTTTCAGTAAAACCGGTGTTTTTCAATTTTCCTACCTATAAGCAACTTAGCAGACCATGAAATATAAACAAAAAACTGTTCAGATGGAACAAAACAACTAACTTAGCAGATAGTTACGGACGGACTAGAGTAAAGGGACAAAGTTATAAAAATGAGTTACAACAAATCAATTCCAACCAGAAATAGCAGACATAACACATCTAAGGTCAAGAAGCAGCTGGAGTACGACAGAAATGGGTATTTTTCACAGCATACCGGCTACTACAATATTCTAAAGATTAATTCACAAACATTGTGAATTTTGAAATGAAAGGAAATCTACCACGTAATGTTGATGGCAGTTTAATAGCTTCAGAACAAAATTTCACATTTCATGATTTAAAAAAAATAGTAACCGATACCTCTGACAGGAGTCCTGCAAATTCTCCAATACTCATAAGCAAGATCGCCGAAAATTAAGAGTAAATTAAAAATCTGCTCAAATTATTAAACATAATTTACCTGGCAGAAAATTAAAACATGATTTGTCAGTATTCCTTTTCTGCGATCTTGCTAATAGATACTGAAAAATTTAAAGGACGACAGTGAGAGATATCATTACTTTTGACTTTGACGGAAATGACTACTGTTTTATACCATTAAATGTGAAATTGCGTTCTGAAGATATTAGACTGACGGCAACGATCGCTGAAAGTTTTTCTTTCATTTCAAAATGTTTAGTGATTTTGGAAATTTTTAATCTCTAGTACATTGCAGTAGCTAGTAGGCTGTAAAAATCATCCATTTCTGTCGTACTCCAGCTTCTCTTTAACCTTAGACATGTTACCGCCGTTGTTTCTGGTTAGAGTTGATTTGTTGTAGGGAATTTTTATAATCTTGTTCTTTTACTCTATTTCTGCTCGATCTTTTTGCTAAGTTAGTTGTTTTCTTCCATCTGAATACGATTTTGTTTATATTTCATGGCCTGCTAGTTTGTTTATAGGTAGGGAAATTGAAAAACACTGATTTCATTGAAATCTCGAAATTTAATAAAAACTACCATAGATTGATATTCACAACCTGATATAATTAGAAAGGCTATCAAATTGCACATTTGATCGTATAAAAAAATTATGCATTCCCATTTGAAAAAATCAAGTTACCTTTGATTGAAATTTCCTTAATTGATCTACCGATTACTCCAAGTAGAAATGTAATTCGTACTCGACCGTCTAACGTAAGCTGACACATATCATGCTTAGTAACACGGAAAAGTCACAGCCCTCTAAGATTTATAATAGCTGCGATATTCAATTTTTTTCTGACATCTACCTATACCCAAAATTGTGATTTGCACCTAAACGGTTCGCTTAAAGTCTCAAGTGTGATACATAAAGTCACTCTAAAATGCACCCACGAATCTAAATATGCAATAATATACAGAGTGTTCCATTTAAAAAAACATAACTTTGATATGTCACGCTTTTATTAGACACCCTGTATAAAAGTCATTATTTTTAAAATGTAGCCCAACTCGACCTTCACACACTTGCAAAGTTGATTTTTCGAAAAGTGGTATCGTTTGGTCACAAGAGTCCGAGGCGTTGAGCTTGACTCACCCTGTATTATCATACGCATCATGTGCAAAAAGCTGCCTTAAATCAAGGAGCCAATATGAAAACTCTGATTTAGAAGCTATCATAAATTTTACGGTGCTCTCGCCATTCGCATACGCATGATCTCACCACGTCAAAAAACTAATTGACCTCTCGGCGTCACCCAACTTGAGATTAGAAGGCCGTTGTAACGCCTTCAACTTTGCGTAGTAGACATAGTGAAATATGAAATTCGTAAAGTTTATGATGCTTAGCGTTCTATGGTTAAAAGGCTTGCTTGTTAAGATGCTCGACGAAGAAAAGTTAATAGATTTAGTAGTGGATATGCTGATGATCTGCATGACGTATAAAATGAAGACTATATGAGTAGTGTTAGACCCAAAAAGGCTCGTCAAGTGCGTTCGAAGGTGAAGGTTATGCTCACCGTATTGGTCTATTTTAATGCACATCATGAATTCATGCCACGGGGTCAAAAGCTCAATAAAGAGTATACTACCTACAATAAGTTCAACCATTATACTTTAATCAATGGTTCAACGCAGCTTGCGTGACTCATTCGGAAAAAAGGACCCGGATCTGATGAGTAACAATCCATGGCTTTGACTCAATGGTAATGCACCAGCTTAGACTTAATTGCTTGTTTGTGAATTGTTAGTAAAAATAATACTATGATTGCGTTCATGGGAACCTGAGCGCTCTCGAGCAGTCCGGAGCGCTCAGGTGGCAGAGTCACTAAACGCCACGTTACTTATTGAGCGGACGCCATTTTATGTAGCAGAATTATTTTACGCCCGATTTAGGTAGCGACAATTCAATGGGGAGACTACATAACCTAAACCCATCTGCTTTCTGATTTGCCAAATGGCAGTAAGCGTCACCGACTTTACCGAAGGCTGGAAATCGCAGCCTTTACTTTGTAATACACTCACCGGCACGAAAAACGGAGCACTTGAGATTTTATGATTAATTTTTTAAAACATAAGTTTTGTAATGTTTCATTGTCCTAGATAGTTACCCACAAGCAAAACATCAATTTTAATTAATTTCTAACAACAATCAACCGTCTGTTTGAAAAAGGAAACAGGATTTAATAAAAAGTGTACTAAAATGAAAATTGTATAACTGTATCACTCAAAACTGTATAGTTGGCCATGGGCTGCGTTTATTTGATCTAAAAATGCCTGTTGTTAGTCCTCAAACCGCGGCAGCTACGGTTGCGTTGATTCAAGACAGAAGAAGTGAGCGATATGTTGCCCAACGTTATCATCCCGTATCAAATAGCACAACGCCGCGCCGGTACTCTGTAACTTAGAGATAGAAACTTGTTTCTATGACCGTGACAATCGGGCAGTTCCGGGTGCCTACCACAACTTGCCGACTACGCTGACATATTTACGAAGCCACCCGATCCCATAGTACATAGGAACATGTTTCTAAGTTACAGGGTACCGGTGCTGTGCACCATATTTATACACGTTTTTTGGAAACTGGATGTTTCACTAGACAGCTTGGCACCGGCCCCCAACGAAGGACTAATGCTCATGATGATCGCTTTATCATCTTTCAAAGTTTACGAGATCGTCATGCTATAGCTGTAGAAACCAGAAATCGACTTCACCACATCCGAAATACCAATGTAAGCGAATGGACTGTTAGACGAAGACTTGGTGAAGCCAATCTTGGTAGTCATAGACCCGCTACAGGTCCAGAGCTTATCAGAGATTATCGTGTAGCGCGACTACAATTTGCGAGCAATCATGAACACTGGGGTGAAAATGAATGCGGGCGTATTTTGTTTAATGACGAGTCCAGATTTAACCTGTGATCTCCAGATGGTCGTGGGTATGGCGACGACCACAAGAACGTTTTGCAGAATGTACCTTTAGTCCTGGGGTAGGCTACCAAAGGGGTTCACTTATGATGTGGGCTGGAATTTCTCTGGAGGCACGCAGAGAATTGTACATCATTCCAAGAGGGTCATTCCAAGAGGGTCTTTAACTGCTGTTAGGAACATTGGCAAAATTCTGCAAGACTTTGTCGTCCGCTATGTTGATTTTATTGGAAATAATTTTATTCTGAGGCACACCGTGAGAATTATTCAACAATACTTACAAGATGTAGGCATTAATGTGTTAGAATGACCAGCGTTAAGTCCAGATGCAAATCCAATTGAACATGTCTGGGACGTGCTTGGGCGAAGAATTCGAAGTTGTCTTCCTATTCCTCTAACCCTAAATGAATTGCAGCACGTCCTTTTAGAGGAATGGGACCTTATTCTTCAAGAACACATTCGTCATTTGATTTTAGGTATGCCAAGAAGAATGCAAGCAATCAGTCGGGCACGCGGAGGCAACACTCGTTACTAAAAATGCCCTTGCCCAGTTTTTGGCAGCAATTCGTTTCATTTTCCAATAATTTAAAGTCATTTTAACAAACTACCAATTTATGTTTTCTTTGAAGATTTGTAACAAAAGAGTTCTTTTTCAAATAAACGATTGATTAATGTTAGAAATTACTCAAGACATGTTGCGTTATTTGTGTATAAGTTATTAAAACAATAAAACATCGCCAAACAATAAAAAAAATATTACATATAAAATGTCAAGTGCTCCGTTTTTCGTGCCGGTGAGTGTATAACGACCGAAACATAGATTGCAAAGAAACTGGTATACCGAGATATCACACTTTCAAAATAATTTACGTTTCTGGTCACCTCAATCCTATTTTCCATGCCATCATGGATTGGTTGCGCAAGCTCATCCACGATAGGTAAAACATAATATTGATGCCGGTATCAATAGCTGTTGCTATTATTTCTTGATTCATTTTCAACTCTTCACCGGTATTTACAGTTTTGGGGCATCAACCAAAACAAACTGTTAATCTGTCGGTTGCGAATGAATGTATGTCAGTATGTCATGTCGAGGTGTTATGTGTAGAGTGTGACATTTTAGACGTGGACCGTTCAGTATTTCGCTCTAACAGAGCGCTCTATGCAAAGCACTCCAAAAGAGCGATCAGTTCCCTGAACGCAACCATTGAGGCACAACCTCCATATACACCAGACATGGCACCGTGTGATTTTTTCTATTTCCCAAAATGAAAAGAACCTTGAAGGGCCGTCGTTTTACAGGCTTAGAGAACATTAAAAGCGCATCACTGAATGAATTGAAGGCTATCATAAAAATCAAGTTTGAGATATGATTGGAAAAAGCTCTGGCACAAATGCATAACATCTAATAGGGACTATTTTAAAGGCGACAACAATAATGCAGACGAATAAATATATATTTTTTTCAAAAAACGATCTTTCCCGTTATTTTCTGAACATACCTCGTATGTCTCATAGTGTCGTACCGCACCAGTTTTAATTGCAAGACCCTAATGAGTATTTGTTTTGTAGTCGTGTCGCGTAGTGTAGCGCAAGTTCGATCTTACCATAAGTATACTTATCACGACCGGCAGGATTGCTTTTGTATAAAATCTGTTGATAAAAGTGTTTCTAAATTACAGTGTTACACCACGAAGTTGCAGTGCAGCCAGAATTAAATTCTCACAAAATATTAATCAAAATTAGAATGCCATGACATCACAAGAACTTGATTTTTATGTTAGAATGCTAAGCGTCAAAGAGAACTATTAAAATAAATGCAAACAATTCACAACAAGAATACAAAATAACTTTGATACGCCAATTATTAAAACTTAACTTACAGCTTTTTATTTTCTGTTCAATTATAATAATCAGTATGCATTCTATATGTCTGCTTGTATAATATAGAGTTCAATAGTTTTAGGTTATGTATTATCACCGACGACAAACAGGATAGACCCCTCATCCCATGCATGCTTAAGCATTTGTTTACGTTGGAATGTTAAAAGGTAGAACAAAATGGCTACCTCGTAGGTCAAGACGTTTATGAACTCAAATTTTAATTGAATCTTATTTTACCTAACTAATAAAAGTTGTGATTCGGGCTAGCGGGTATATATTTTATATACATCATATTATTAGCAGAAAAATCGTTCGAAACAATAAAAACACACGCAAAATGCAGAATGCGTGGATCAATGAGAACAGCAAATTATGAATGACAAAATACCGACTAGCGATGTTACCAAGTCCAAAATAGATCCCCAACGTATGTACTACAAACTTTTAATTTTCGCGTAAAGTTCTTCAGTGTTGAGGATTTATAAACATCATAAATAATTATAAGCATTATATTTAATGTATTATTTCTAACTTTGACTCCAGGGCTTATCTTCAACAGGTCTAATGATACTCAAAGCAATGAACATGTACATATCTCGTAAGTTTGGCTCTCCACCAACGCATTCGGGCAACAATGCTCCAATGTTCTGACATAAAATTTTGTAAATAAATGTGTCTACCTAGATTTATCGTCGGTGTGTGTGTGTATGTGTGTTTTGTATATCAATACAGAGGGTAATAAAGCAATAAAAACGGTGCATCAGTCAGGGATAAAGTGGGAACTAAGTGCTACACAGGAATAGTTAAAAATTACTTTGTTACATATCTTACTTGGGTTGGGGTCAAACTCGTGGTTACATTTGATTAGAACTATACGTTCGATGCTCATATTGATAAAAAGCGATTTTTTGTTATTCTACAGCACAAGTATTTATGAACAAAAGTTCCGAATACTTACTACATAACATGTGGCAAGCAGAGCCGATTGTGAAGTACGCCTTTTAACGAGAAATATCTAGATTTCTAAAATTATCCGGTATTTTCAATTTTTTCCAGTGCCTGCTAGCACTATACCTACAGAAAATACTAACCATTTTTATATTCATTACAGAATGCGACATTATAGTTAAGAAAATAATTATATCTGTGAAACGTTTTTCAAATATCTCATTTGATAGATATTTGACTACTGCGACTAGTTTTCAATACATAAAGATATACCTTTTCCAGTTCTTCGTATCTTTTTTTATGTCAATCATTATTTTTTATATACATATATTTTTAATTATTATTTTGTTTGATGAAGAAAACACAGAAAACTTATTATGAATTATGTGATTAATGGTTATATAATGATATATTAAAAACTATAGTATTTGTAAGCATAGGTAGTAGTTCTGCTAGTATTAGAAACGCCACGCAAAAAATACCGTACCTAATTCCTGCAATATCCACTTCAAAATGGCCGCTTGTCACATAATCATGGGTCACAGTTTGTTTCTCTCCACGCGAATCAATATTTTCTATGAAACCCAGACACACCTACGGAAAAACAGTTTCTTAATATACATACTTTTTTATTACAAAGTAGAGAAATCTTTACCTATTTGAAATTGTTTAAGTTGTAATTTTAAACTTCTGCAATTGTTCTGAAATGAGATAATGTATCTTATACATACCTGTTTTTTGAAGGTATATCCGTAACCTGTGGTGGTAGTCATGCCAACATATTTCCCATCCCTATAGATAGGTTCTCCGCCCCAAGGCCATAAATCAATTTCAGAATCATGATCTTCAAGAACAAGATGGATATACATCCTTTTGACACCCTCTTCTCTTTGCTTCAGCAAAGCATCTCTTCCAATGAAATCCATTTTTTTCTGTAACAATTTGGAGACAAAAAATGTAAGCTCAATCCTAGGAATTTCTTTAATAAAGAGTTAATATCGAATGAGATAATTTTTGCATGATTCAATGCGTAATCTTCAATTGATTGAAACTGATGCAGCCGTAAGAGGCGTTTTTTATAACTGAACAGACCGCGTAGGCAGAGCCTAAGTACCAGAGTACCGTAGCTGCTGTGAAAGTTTGTTAACGCGGGATTTGAATGGACCAATACCCGTAGGCCCAATAAATACATCTCCTGACAGTCCATTCCAAGCCTTGGACACCCTGAGAATAAATGTGCGGTTGTACGGCTCGGTTCTTGATGTATGAAGAAGGACCGCCTTAAGATAAGATGCAGCAGTCGCGCGGGTGCATCTGATTTATAGCTGACAATTAAATTACTGGGACCGTCACGAAGAAGATTGTACGTCAGAAGTTTGAGTTTATGTATTCAGTCACACTACCTGTTTTTTTTTGTATCGCTCCTGTTGGCATAAATCAAGAAACTTAATATAGATAAGCAATTGAAAGGCGAACAAATATGTATAACAGTGCAAATAAAGACAGCGGTGAAATTAGATTAGCAAAATTTGAGTATATAATTCAATGCCAATACCTCACACAAGGCGTAGCCTTCGAGGTGGCAATATTAATTTGTACTGTGCAGTACAAATAAAAGAATGAATTTTACAGAAACTTTAAAAGCAATTGCTTTTTATACGAATACAATTTCTATAACGCTGGAAGTTTAGATGCGTAAAACACGTCGAGATCGATGTCGAATCGATTTCCAAATCACCTTTTTCGTACTGCTTCAATACTTCCACTAAATTTATTCAAAATACCAATTTGGGAAACAAACCATTTTTTTATAAAAATAGCCCGTTTTGGAACCTCAACTTGTACATGTTTTGCTTTACATTGTGCTTTTCTGTATGTAACCGTGAAAGACGATGAAGTCGATAACTTTTATGTGAAATAAAATGTGGCGCTCTTATAAATGATTCTTAACCTCTAGAAATATATACAGGGTGTCCCAAAATTTCCTTGACACGCGATATTTTCGAAACGAAAACGATTCAAGCAAGAACTGAGTTGTAGTTCTGAACGTACTATAGGTGTTATCATACCATGCAATCAAAACATTTTTTTTTAACTCATCCCCAACTTTTTTTCAAATACCCCTTAGGTTTTCCTACATAAATAATATCCCTATTTTATTTAAGTACCTTTGATGTTATACGCAAACTTAGTTTTTTCGTAAAATTGTAAGGACAATATTAATAACATAAGAATTTGTTTCACACCTAATATTTTTGCAAAAACGGATATAAAAGGGGTTTTAAGGGTACTGAAAAAAATTATTTTTTATCTTTTTCTATTACGATTTTCTATTACGAACAAACAATTCGATAAAAAAATCATGGAAAAAAATACTCATAATTTATTTTTTATTTTACCTAAATACATTATAATAATAAAATATAACGCATTCGTTGATTACGAACATATTGCGCCTCAAACAAATCCTTATTTTATTTATCTTATGCTTATGACTTTACGATAAAATTAGTTTCTGTATGAACTCAAAGGCACTAGAAGATTATAAATAAAATAATGAATGAATGAATTATGTAGAAAAAGGTATGCTATTTGAAAAAAAAGTTGAAGGCGATAATTTTAGGCGCTTAGTCTTCTTTTTTATCAGTTTTTGGTACGAAAATTTTATGACTCAAATAAATCCCTATTTTATTTACCTTATGCTTGTGACTTTACGAAAAAAAATAGATTTTGAATAAAATAAGGCCTTAATTTGTGTAGGAAAAAGTGTTGGGTGCTATTTGAAAAAAAAGTATAAGTGTGTTGAGGGTTGATCATTTACCTTTGTTACATATTTTAATTGTCCTCAAGTATGTATAGTTCAGGCATATTATGATTTAATGTTGATCTTTTCTGAACCAGTGGAACAAGTTTCAATTGGAACCACAGTGACATATGTCCAACATCCAAATTATGTCTAGCGCATAGAGATATTAACAATTGTCAGGAGCAGTCATATTAAAAAGCTGTGTTAGTTGAGAAAAATTTCGTGAATGAAGAATGTAGAATATTACCGTTTTTAATCCCTAAATTTTAGCATGTGTTAAATTATTTTCAAGTTGTTGATTGTTTGACATCGATTTGAAAGATAACAGCTTATTATCCAGTTGAAGAAGAAATCGATGTCTAAAAGTCTCAATCTACTTCCGAGAACAGTGCACTACAAGATTAGTATTAGTAGTATTAGTAGTATTAGGATATTTAAATTTAATCTAAGATTACTGTTTCATTACCAAATCCAACCCTCGAAATATTCGAGTATATGATGTCAGTTACGATACAATTTGCTATTATTCTCAATTTAAATTTGTACTTACATCAAATTTGACTCGCCACATCCTGCCGCATTCTAAGGGTGTCGTCAGGGTATCCAGATCTTGTCCCCAGAAAGCGTAAAACTTCTCTACCCTCAGCGACCTAGTGGCATAGTGACCAGCATGTGTGATACCATACTTCTCTCCTGCACTTATCAGACTGGAGTAGACATGTAAAGCAAACTGGAAAGATAAAAATAAGCTGCTGTCCGTTTAATCTAGAGATTCAAAAGCCATTTATATAAGATAGGTCGAAGCACGAAAAATCCTATGTTTCAAAGAAAATTTTAATTGCGCAGCAGCGTCTATGAGATCGCGCTCGGCAGATCACAGACAAGCGATTGAAATGCCACATTGCCACAGCTGAACCAGGATACATCATCCGCAGTACTCTGCAGCTAATCGACGACACGGGGTCACCAGAATACGATTGAGTTACAAGCACCATATTGTCGGTACAAAGACCCTACAGTTGCTGGATTAAGGGTCATCATAATAGTCACAATGTCTTAACAGACATGTTGTGAACTCGTAAAATACTAAGTCGGAGCTAGATTATTGCCGACACGAATATTATCAATAGTTCTAGCCATCGTTCGCGATTTACTGTCAGTTTAGTGGCGCTCTTGATACTCATATCCAGCAACTGTTTCGTCGTATCCACCCAGTGTGTAGGGGAACGGTCACGGTGCCGCCCACTCGGAGCATGACCCTGAACTACAAGTGTCTCCATATTATCGCGTCTGTGTATATGTCCGGAGAATGTAAGCATTCTCGTCGACACAATGGAGGATAGTCTTTTTGGATTACCGGTAGTAGGGTAGGATTAAGGGTAGTCTTCTATAAAAAATGTGGACGTTGAACGAGGTAGACCTCGTTCTAGAAACTTCCCCGACTCAAGTGGTTGTTGTTATTTGAGTATTTCAATTCATTCATTTTTTCAGCCTCCATTCCAGGAAAAAATAACATGTGATATATCGTTTTAGATATAAAGACGCATTCTCTTTCAACTGGTGCTATCAAATTTATATGTGTATGTATTACATTTTTTGGTGTATCCCCTTCCCCCCACCCTTTTCTACCCCTCATTGTCCGATCGGCATCAAAACCTTTTCAACTCTAAAGGACCTTTATTAATTCAAGTTGTCCAAATTTGGGAGCAATCGCTTGAGGCGTTTTTGTGTACTTGTAGATGAACGAAATCTCGGACGAACGGACAGACACACACAGATGGACATCAAAAAACCAAAGTTTTCCGATTTTCTTTAAACTTCACTATGTGTATAGTGAAAAACCTATTAACAGAGAACTGCTACTACACTATCGAAGAGTTTTTAATCTCATAATTATTTTTGTATATTTTATGTTTTATACAAAGGCAATTTATATGAATTTTATAAATACCTATAAACCTATTTGACCTTTTCCATAATGAAATTTAACTTCTATGGAACTAAAGCTATGTTGTTATTGTGCCAGTCCGGCCCTGTCTCTGGCGTGGAAATTTATTACTTCTAGAATTGAGTCATCCAGAAACGACGGTAGCGCCGCGCGATAGCTCTCGGCGCTCGGCAGGCAACTATATAAGGCGCATAGGAGTTACACAGAACAGTCAATAGAGAGCAGTGCAGTAAGAAGATGAATAAGAAGTGATACGCGGCATTCCAGGGGCGCGCGCGAAATAAACTGTACTGAAACATAAATTAGTGAAGTGGAGGACAAACGTAAATTAGTGTAGTGACTCAGTGACTGTAGATAAATTAGACTGTTTAGTATTAGGCTAGACGTAGTGTACATAGTTAGTGCAAATAAATAGTTATATCCGTACCAAGTGTTTTCTTGCCTTCCGGACTAAAAACTTGTAACAGAGGTGTCAGGTGTGGGGAAGACTGATTGATTGGGCAACGTGGTACGGACAGTTAAGTGAATAAACTGTAAAAATGGCGAAATTGAGTGAACTGAAGGTTGCGGATTTAAGGAGACAGCTCGATGAACGCAGTGCCGATAGCAGCGGGCTGAAGGCCGTTCTCCAGGATCGACTCCGGCAACTAATGATTGAAGAGGGTGAGGATCCAGAGACCTTCGAATTCGAATCACCTGAATTCGAGTGGCCCAAGAAGCTCGAAGCAAAAATCCAAGCAAGCTCCAACAAAATTGAAGTAATCCCCAAACAGTCGGAATCTGCTCGACTGTCGCTCGAGTCAAAAATCGAAGCAATCTCCAAACAGTCGGAAACGCTCTATAGCAAGCTTATCATTAGACACAACAATCTACTTTTTGGTCCCGCTGCGATGATAAAAAAGAGGGTGAGGGTAACTCAAAAAATAATGTCATAACGTGAACGCGAGGACGGAATAAAAATTCATAAAAAGTAGCAAATTCTCGAACTTTAAAATTGCAGTAACTGTCATAAAAATGGACCAAATAATGTCAAAGTTTACCATCATAAAGAGGTTTTTGTTCTCTATATTTTATGATTTAATGGTGAGGGGGTAGTAAAGATAACTCGGAAAAATAAAAATATAACAGCATTTTCTTTTTGGAAAATGAGTCAGGAGGTGATTTTACCTTGGAAATGACACCTCGCACGTTGATTTCGGTAAAATTTGCGAAAAAATGGACGATTCTAATAACTCACCCCTGCTTTGTCGGGGAAGTTAAAACTGTAGAACATTGGCCTGTAACTATAATTACCTCGTTAGGGATGTAAAGCACATATCCTAGCTCTCCGGTATGCGTCAAATTCATCGTCCGGATACCGTTGGCCAGACCGACATCCAGCATTTTGAATGTGAAGAACGGAAAGTTCCTTGGATGAAGATCAGTATCAGTCAGCTCCGACAGCAGTGTTCTCGTGAAGGGCCCCATTATGCACAACGCGGTGAACATACTGGTCACATCAGACATCGCGACACTTGGTGGCAGGTGTTTCTGGAGCCACACTTTGCAGCGGGTCTGCTGAATCGTCGGCGCAATCATCATGTAACTGTAAAGTCAAGACCTTTAATGATTATAATATAACTAGATAGATAGATAAATAATAGATATGGACTGGATCACTAATACAGGGTGTCCCACGACGATTAAGATAAGCAATATATTATCGGAACTGGGCAGTAGTACCGAATTATAATTTTGAGGGTGTAAATTAGAGCAAATATAGTATCTTTTCTTATTATTGTGTCACCTAGTGAGGTATTTGTTTTTGGTCACGTGACGTCCGATTCAAAAATTTTAATGGGACACCCTGTATATTTGTGAGTTTTTGTGTTCCTCCCGATAAAACAATTCCAGCAAACCAGCACACTTGGGGTCTAAAGTGATTAATTCAAGAGTAACATGTACTTAAAGGACTGTACCACTACCATTATGAAACACTACCAAGATAATTTAACTGTAGGGGTACATGTTATATCAATGGTAGTGGTACCATCACAGAGTTAACATCTCTAGAGGGAACCTAATTTGAGTATTGGCCAGCCAACATCTATAGCGCTATTGCCACTCTTCTTCGTCCGCTTCCAGTTTCTACAAAATCTGGCAGTTTCCGCAGTTTGAACACAAAGTATTTAACTGGTATTTAACTATACATTCCAATATACTTGCAATGTAACTGATTTACGTGAAGATAATTTGTATTGATTTAATCAAATCTCAAAAATGGTAAATTTCATAGCGGAATGTCGCAATAACTTCTAATATGTCATAAATCTAGCAACCTACAATCGGCGTGCCCTTAAGCTGTCACGTGGCTGTCATTGTAGTTGCGGTTATTGCGTGTGTCGAGATTTTTGTGATTTTAGTGTATATTTGACTGACTTTGTGACTATTTGTGGTGTGAATTAAATTATTTATGAACAATATTGTCATAATTGCATGATGACACAACATAAAAAGTGCATAGTTTGCTGTAATAGCGACGAATCGGTGAATACTTCTTATCATAGGTGAGTATAGGTTTTGTATTAGTTTTCAGTAGCGTAATATATGGGGATAAGTGGGAACAAAAGTAACTTCACTCCAGTTTGAGGAATAATAATGGTTGTTTAATGTATGTTTTGTGCACGCATTACATTCATGTCAATCAACATGAATTTACCAAATTCCATTTTTTACACTATTTGAGGACGTGAAATGCAAAAATGTATGCCACATTTACTTACAGAAAATCTATCTATGATAATTTTATAGAACTGGACATTACCTAATGCAATTATTATGTTTTATTGCTGAAGTAAAAATACGATGCAGCCATTCCAACAGGCTACCTTTCAGAACACTGTTAGATATGTTTTGAAAAACACTTCACTTCATAATAATAAATTATCAACTGTTACAATTATAATAAGGGTAACTCTCTAAGTATAGCTAAATACTAATACAACTTATTGGTATCAGTTTGTAACATCACAGTAATAATTGAATCTATTAATGAACATCCAATTTTAATATAAAGCCGGATGCTACTGGTAATGCCCGTAAGCTGTCAAAATTTCCGTTACATGTTGGCTGGTCAGCGAGCTGTGCATTTTGTTGTTTACACTCCCTCTATAGATGTTAACTCTGTGGGTACCATCCTCTAAGTACCTGTAGCTCTTGAATTAACCACTTTAGAGTCCAAGTGTGCTAGTTTGTTGGAATTGTTTTATCGGGAGGAACACAAAAAGTAACAAATATACAGGGTGTCCCATTAAAAATTTTGAATCGGACGTCAAGTGATCAAAAACAAATACATCATTGGGTGACACAATGATAGGAACAGATACTACATTTGCTCTAATTTACACCTCCAAAGTTATAATTCGCTACTACTGCCCAGTTCCGATATATTGCTTGTCTTAATCGTCGTGGGACACCCTGTATTAATTGACTAGTGGAGTAGATAGCGTTTAGCGACAGAGGGGGGGATTTTATTGAACAGATAACCTAAAATATAATCTTGGGGTCCGAGCGTCTTTGCATCTTGTCCTCTGGAACTATGACAAAACTTTTTTTTATAACTGAGCTCTGTTCTTAATGTATGAAGAATGACCGCCTTAGGATGAGATGCAGCAGTCAACAGGGTGTATCAGATAGGATCGGTGAGCGGCGGAACTAGGATAGCTCAAAGGAGCAGACTCCGTCTTATTGGTGGAAGAGGAAGAGGTCACCAACAGCACGCCGGCGAGAAAATGGCTGGAGGTGACGCGTTAAGGTCGGGTCACGAATTAGTCGAATTGCCCTTCTCAGCGTCAAGTATAGACAGGGTGGTAGGGGAGGAGCTCCCCAGACTTGAGAGCAATACTTCAGACCAGGTCTTAAAGCCCATTTTACGTAAAATGTTCGTGCCAGATTACATTTTCTGTAATGTTGACTCCAAAGAGCTTGAATGAGTGACTCCTTGGCAGAGCCTGATTGTCTTGCGTCTTGGAAGCATTAAATTTTGCCATATTATTGAGCTCCCAAGCGGTAATGGTCTCCAGATCCTTTAAAACCAAAGCGACCATTGCCAGCCTTCTGCGTTCCAGCTTAACCACAGCGATCAGAAGTCTGCGAGCAAACCGCAAAGCTTAACAGAGAGGCCGTAGGACGGAAGCTTGTTTAGGAGAGCCGGATGCCACCGTTGAAATATCAAGAGCAATGACGTAAGGCTTGCCAAACGAATGGATGAGACATGTGTGACGTAAGCCAGGAGGTCTCCAGCTGATCTTTGATGTCGGAATCTATATTGTCTGTCATTGATTAAGTGATGGAGTTCAAGGTATTTCATGAGCTTTTGGTTGACGCATTCCTCCATCACTTTACTGATCACAGAGAGCAGAGATATAGGCCTGTAGTTGGTCGGATCAGCTTTGGATCCCTTTTTTGGCACAAGCTGCATGCAAGTTGTTTTCCACTCTTTTGGGAAAATGCTGGAATCGTAAGACATCCGAAAGAGGTTGGTAAGAATGGTAGCGAGCTCCGGTACGTACTTCAGATACTGCGACTGTTGAGAGAGCGGGCCCACAAGGCTTTTAAGGCCGCGCGGAATGACACTTCTGGTTGCTTAACTGCGAAGGAACTTCTTAGCTATCCTAGTGAGGAAGTAGCTAAATACTACCTGTCCATGGCCACGCAACACCTCCGAATTGCAGCTAAGGAACCATCTTTACAGCCTAAATGATACACTCCTGTCACTCGAACGTCACATCCAAATTTTACGTTTCAAATAACGAAATCATCAAAAAATTATAGAATGCATGCTGCTGCTGAGAAAGGATCCATAGAAAGTCAAGAAGAAGCAAATCATTGAAAGGCAAACGAATATAGCAGTCCAAAGAGAGGCAGCAGTGAAGTTAGATTAGCAAAATTTTGAGTGTATATTTTCAATATGCCAACGCCAATACCTCATACCAGGCGTAGCCTGCGAGGTGGCAGTATTTGTTTTGTATAGTACAAATAATGAATGATAAAAAGAGGAGGCTGTTGAGCATCTGCTGGGCGATTCCTCAGCTGTCTTATCAATGCACGAATACATTCATGGGAAACGCTGGCTTTCCATGGTAGTATCACCATCTTTCTTACTAGGTTACGATGGCTGAAGCTCAATTCTGAGCACCCTTGGGACGATGTATAATGGTCTCAATAGGGCCTAAGTGCTGTGAAGATTTGATAAATTTACAAGCTCTACCGTTAAAATGATTATATACTCACTGATTTTCAGCCAGTCTTGCTAAGGAGCAATCGTTCTCGTAACCTCCATGTTTATTCTGCATCCCAGTGTGGATAATACTGCCTACTGGAACATCCACGTCATTCGAACAAATATATTGGAGTGCATCAACTACTTCGGTACCCTTAGACTGAAAATATCAGATATCTTCATTGTTAGAGTTTTTTTGTGTAATGGACAATTAGTCCCACAAGCTTCTAACAAGCTTTAGCGAAATAATATGCAGTTAGCATTTGCTATCCTTTTGTAAGAAATAAATTAATTCATGATAAATTATTGCAGTCCTCATGATTAATGCCAAATTATTTAAGAACATTGTGTGTAAAATTATTTCAAATAGCAATGAAACGTTATACTTATAAAATCGTACATGAAAACTAAAGAATATCTCACAATTAATCTGCTGAATTAAGAGATAAAATATATAATAATTTGAATTTGGAATGCTCAAGTGGTCACTTAAAATCTGGATTCCGCTTTTATAACCGGTTATATGAAATTTTTCATTTCATAGTTTAGGAAGTGTGCATTATATTTCAGGAGATACAGTTTTAGAGTGCAGTGCAGTTTCTTGAGTTAAACACTTTTTAGGAAGCTGTAATGTATCATTTTTGAGCTTATCACAGATTTCTAAAATTCCAGACTGTTTTTTTTCCAATCAATGCAGTGAAAATCAAATAAGCGCTTCATTAATGCGTGTGACGTAGTCAGCCAATCTAAATCTTTTATAGAGCAGATCTACTTCAGTACACTAAACGTTAAATATGTATATTATGTATATTACCCATAGATCAACTTTTGTGAATGACGAATAATCCGCCAATCCCACTCGTTCTCTACAAGCTTCATATTCTTTGGCCACACAATCAAACCATGGCGGTTTCTCGAAAGTATTCGTATAAGCCATTCGATAAGGAGTAGACCAGTCATGTGGGTCTTGATCTAAAAACAGAAGAATTGGTAAAATAATCTCTTGGATAACAACTAGAGAACTAGCAAAAAATAACTCTTGGAAGCCAATAATGAAAAGAAGTTACACTATACAATAAACTATTTGGATATTTTTTCAAAACACCATGGTTATACACGTAAAACGCTTCTGAAAGTCGGTAATGCTAATATTAAACTAAGATTTGGTGATGTTCATGTATCAAATACTTATTTCATACTTTGGTTTTAAATGTTTTTTATGTTTTATTCCTATTTTTAAAACTCATCAAATATTATCTCAATTGATTGGCAAATTAGGAGTTGTTCTGAGTGTTGTAATGCTGAGTTACATTTTTGTGCAAGTTCTTTGTATTATAGATGATAAAAATACCATGTATGATACTCTGGTCAAACCATGTTGGTCTTTCATAACCCATCACTTGTCCAAAAATGGCACCAGCTTCTCTCATTCTCGGATATACAGGTGACATTCTGAGATTTCTACCTGAAATACAAAAATCAAGGTGAATTGAACACTGCTATTTCTTTATAAAGCTTGTGACAGTGTGATAAAAGCCTGTGAAATAGAAGCTGTAATTTCATACAGTCTTGATATTACTAAAAGGTTTGCTGAAGGCATTTTCCTACAAGCTTTAATCAGTGAAGGTTGCTAAAATCCACACTTATTATTTATGACTATGACTGACGCATCAATGAAAACAACATAAATATACCTGAAGATACACTTCATTGAAGTTACGTCACCACTGTCGCTTTTATCGAAAAAAAAATAATGCTGTAACCTAGACAGAGCATTCCGCTAGGAAAATACGCCTCGGTATTTCAGTCAGAGGTGTACGCCATCCTGCAATGTGCAAGGATCAATAATGAACGATCCTACAGAAAAAAGGAGGATCGCAATACTTACAGACAGTCAGGCTACACTTAGGGCACTAGAAGCGCCCAAAGTTACGTCTGCTCTAGTCTGGGAATGTCTACATGAACTGAGAAGACTGGCAGAACACAAAAAAGTAACTTTAGAATGGGTGCCAGGACACTCAGGTATAAGAGGCAATGAAAGGGCGGATGAGCTAGCAAGACTAGGCTCGTCTGCTCTACACATTGGAGCAAAACCCGCCCTGGGGGTGCTTAAAAGCACAATCAGACACCAGGTCGGAGAATGGATGAAACATCAGCACAAGGAGCAGTGGAACTTGTTGCCAGGATGTGTTCATGGAAAAACATTCATTGAAGCTCCATGCAATAAAACAGCTGAAACACTGCTCTCTTTGAGTAGGAATCAGCTCCGAATAACGACGGGTCTCCTCACAGGACATTGTGACCTGAAGGAACACCTGAATAAGATGGGACTCTACAATGGAGACCTCAACTGCAGAGTGTGTGGAAGAGGAACTGAGTCAGCCCTACATGTGCTCTGTGAGTGTGAAGCGCTAGATCATAAGAGACAACAGCTCTTTTGGAAGACCAAGCTAGAACCAATGTAGTACAGCTCAGCAACAGTAGGTAAACTGCATAAACTTATGCAGGGATCCAGATTGCTGGAATGGATACTGTAACTGAGAGGCGCAATAATACAATAGGCCTTAAGGCTTAAGTACTGACGGGGACAGCAAGGTCGGACGGCTCCTGGAAAAAAAAACCTGGGACAACTGTCAAACAATGTCACTTCCTTTAATTTTTTTGCACTTTGACAAAGGCCATCGAGGTGACCAAAACGTCAGTAAATTGTATATTTGTTCAAGTATATCTAGTTTTTACTGATGGGCTAATGGAGCCACCATGGAACAGAGAGACAACCTCAGCATAAGTATTACAAAAAATTACAAAACGAATATTTTTGATGAACAGATTGTTTCTTCATATGAATAATAGCTCTGGTACCTACTTGTCTGGAACTCGTGGAATGGATACAAGATTCCATAGTGCAGTCCTGGTACTTCTCTTACCCTATCCCTAAGGAATTTTCTGTTATTATGAAGACCCAAAAATCTAGACACTTCCAACTCGTACATATCAAAGTCAGTATCACCGTTTACTATAATTTCAGCTGTGGCTTTTCCCACCCCACCAGCTGCAGCTATACCAATAGTTTTCATGCCTGCTGCAATCAAGTAATTCCTGATCTGAAAACATGATATACAGGAATGCTTCTAGTGAAAACAAATGCATGTGGACTTCAATTTTAAAGTTTGATTATACCTTAAAAGTATCTGCTGAGAATAGAAAAATTAACGAGAAGCGACAACCGGCGGCAATGTATTTGATCTTCCTTTGATGTTGAACAGGCACGTATTTAGAGGGGGTCCAGGGGGTCCGGACCCCCCCCCCGAAATGTTATAAAATGCCGCCTAAAAAATGGAATCCACAAATTTGTAACCCCCCTCCCGCAAATTTAAGGTGGCAACTATAATCTGGACCCCCCCCCCCGAAAGGTCAACCAAGTGACACCCATAATCTGGACCCCCCCCCCAAAACCAAATCCTGGATACGTGCCTGATGTCGAAATTTCCATTTTCGATAACCTTGAATGCTCTCGTTTGACGTTGAAACAGCATATTATTCTGCTCTCAATGGTAGTGTGTGCGCTTGAGATACATGAATAGTGACACCCGAGACCAACAAATATTTTCGACTGACACCAGACTACTTTTTTGGTAGTGAGGGGGTTAGGGTTCAGTAACATACTATGTTGAGGTTCTCCTAGAGCCCATTCCGATCTATCACTTAGGTTGACCTTGTATTAGATCGCGGTGTCCACGACTTTTGGCAATCTGTCGGGTGGCATCTCAAGTATGTCGCACCGCAAACTGTCAAGTATCGTGGTGACAAAAGACTATAAGCAACTGACTATATATAAAACAGCGTGTTTGACGCCTGCGGATACAGGATTGAAATTATGCTGTCGCTTTCTGCCAGTTTTATTATTCTTCGATATATGGTTATTCTTGACTGTAACCGTCAATTTTCTCAGTGCATTGTCGTACTTAGAGAGCTCGTTAAAAATGCAGATACATGCTTCCAGTCTTAATAATAAAGTATAATATTTGTTTAACTTTTCAGCCCACTTTCACTTTTTTAAAACGACTGTGAATAGTTGAGAGCTCTCTAAATATATGTAAAACGGATCAAGTCCGTTAACAGTCTAATAAGCAACTTGTTTTCATTGACACGGAATGCATATACAGTAGAAGAAAAAAACGTATATTACATTCCAAAGCCTTTGTGATCCCGAAAGTTCTACAGCTTTTGTACGGAAAATAAAGGGGTGCATCTTTTGTAAATAAGTCGTGTCAAAGCGGTCGCTGAAACCCAAGCTCTTGCGTCATAGTATCAGTCTGTAAGTACGTCAGGTATAGGAACCCTCGATCCAGACACCGCCAAAAAAAGGGAAAAGGAAATCATCCAGAGCAATAGGCAGTTAGGCATCATTGAAATGTTTCGACAAATTTTTCAAATATTATTTGATTTATTGATTGCCTTAAATTCGCGATATAATTTGTTGTTGTGCGATTCTTTGTATAGCAGTCCATGATGGTAGATAGAGTCCTGCAAAGCTAAACCACGCAACTACGTTTTGGCGAGAAAACTACGCCGCACATCGGTATTTAATTATACTTTTTATATGTTTATAGCCTTATTATTTTATAAAGCCGAAACTAGTCAATTAAACTTTAATTTTGAATGTCTGCACATAGTGGGTTCAGTTGTCGAAACGCAATTTGGACTTTGATTTGTAAAGCCCCAGAGTGATTCCGTCAGATCATGACTTATCAAGAATAACACTGATAGAAGCAGAGCTCGCTACCTAAAAAAAAGGTCACTCGGTAAAGTAAAAATTTTGTCATTTACGGGTGCGGTAGGTATCAATATAGGGATAGGTGGATCGTCAGAACGCGCCGTGGATGTATAAAGAAAGGGTGGGGGGTTAAACATGCAATTTTTTTGCATAATAAACGACGAAGTACAGCTCTGAAAATTTGCAATAGAAACAGGAGTATAATACGAAAGTAGGGAAAAATTGGCAGAAGTGTAAGCAAAAAGTAAAAAGCCGTCAGAGGGCGCTTAAGTTGCGAAGAATTTTGCAACAATTATGTCACTCTGTACACTTCTGACAATTTACATACTAGGGCAGAACCTTTCTGTCCCCTGCTACAATTTACATACTCATTCTTTGAGTCGAAATGAACCTAATTACAAATCGTCAGATGGCTAGGTGGAGGAATATCGGAGATATTATTGATAGTAAGAACATCGGTGTTCCACTCAATTTGTCTTTATATTTAGAATTTTATATTTTATTTAATCGAATTCACTTCTGGTGAGTAGGTATTGATAATAACAACCAGTGGGTTAGCGACATCGAAAAGGATGGATGCGACAGAGTAATTTTATATTCGAGTAATATTAAATTAGTATATTCGCGATTGATTAGTATAAGTATTCAATTAAAGTTACTGAAATATTTTGTATTAAAATGATTTCCTTGTTATAAAAACACGAACACCTTTCTGACAGTTGATCGATAGTGTAATGTATAATGTAAATTATGTTAAAGAATCTTTAAAAGTAAAATAAAATAAAATATAAAATTCTAGATATAATGATAAAGTGAGTGGAGCACCAATGTTCTTCCTATTATATCGATAATATCTCCGATATTGGTCCACCCCGCCTTCTGACGATTTGCAGTTTCATTTTGATTCATAGAATGAGTACGTAAATTGTCAGAAGTGTATCGAATGACATATATGTTGCAAAGTTTTTCGCAACTTAAGCGCCTTATACCTTTACCTTTCGCCTACACTTCTGACAATTTTTCCCGACTTTCTTATAATACTTCCGTTTGTATTGCAAATTTTCAGAGCAGTATTACATCATTTATTATGCGAAAAAAATGGATATTTCGCCTCCTAACCTTACTTTATACATCCACGGCGCCTTCTGACAACCTAGTTATCACGCTGTTGATACCTACCGAACCTGTAAATGACAAAATATTTACTTTACCGAGTGACCTTTTTTTACGAAGTGAGCTCTTAAACTAAGGGATAGTTGACAGAATTTTCACATGGTATACGAGTACCATCCTCCGAGGCGCCGCAACGTTTTTTGTAGAATAGACGGCGTTTAGGATTATTAATTTTAATTAGCCACTGATTCGCCCACTCCAATACTTCTTCCGCCACGTCCTGCAGTCTATCATGGACTAGGTCTCTAGATCACGAAAGAGTGTTGTCAGTGCCATGGATTTTCTATAAGTATATAGCTCCTACCTCAGGGGCTTCTCCTACAATCCATTTGCAGTCTGGACTAAAGGCTTCAGGGCCATTGCAAAGTCTGTCAAGCACTGCATTACCTAAGCTGGGTACTCTATGGAGCAGTTGTTCTAGTAACACATGAAAATGGTCCCAGTCTTCTGGTAGTGCCCGGTCCTTGCTACTAACTAAAAACATGACCTTTCATTATTCCAATGGTTGGTGGAAGAAAAACAGCAAACACTAACCTGGAATTTTACCATCCTCGTAAGCTGGTTTTGCTATTGGTTCAAATCCGCCAGCAAGCAATCTTCCTTTGTTTTCTCTGAAGTAAATGTGGCCGTCTTGATCTCTAACAACTGTTGAAAAATGGAAAATCAAATCAAGTTTCGCGATTTCTCAAGGAAAGTGATCATGCCTGTTGTAAATCAAACAAATATCGCTTTTGTCGGCAAACGTACAAATAAGATTACTATGCCTTTTCACTACTAACTACTAACCTATAATATCAATACAATATGCTTGTCGAAGTCTTTTTTATAAATTTTTTCTGATTTCTGCGGTATTAGTCGCCATTCTACCATCAGTATTAAAACTCATTACTTAGACAAAATATAAGAAATATAACCAGTATTACCTGTCATTGTGTAATTACTAACTGAATATTAGTGACTAATGTCACATTACAAATGTAGCGATTTTACATTATTAGTACCTACTTATATCCATCTTTTGTAATGTTATTTATGATTTCCCAATGTACCAATAAAAAACATAAACTACTTATGGATAACTGCTCTTTAAGGCAGTTTCGAGCACTGCAGCCTATTGTCCACCTGCACTTTAATAAACCATTTTCTCAAAACATTTTTTTATCTGTAATATTTGTCTACATAGTTATGTAATAGTTGTTGTACCTGGCAATAAAGGATTCAGTCCTGGAATAGGTTTTGTATGAAGATAATAATGTTCCACAGCATGTAGGGGTACTTTTACATTAGGTTCTGAAAGTTGTCCAATACCTCTAGCCCAAAACCCACCACAGTTCACAAAATATTCACAGTTGATATAGCCCATACTTGTTTCGACGCCAGATACCCTATTATCAATTTGGTCTATTTTCTTGACACCACAATTCTCAATTACACGAACCCCTGCAAAAAACTTTGTTAAAAATCGAAATATGTTCATAATTAAATTCAATGAAAAAAGGCATTCTTTATCCTAATATGATTCTTTAACACACTGATTATAAAATTAATGATATATTAGTAGTTTTACTTTACTCAATTTATGCTGAAATACAATGTATTCAGCAAAAAAAAGTATGTGATAAAACATACTCGTATATTGAACATTGAAGATATACAAAAATGCAATAAAGTGTAAGACTTTTAGAGACTTTGCGAAACATAATATCAAAAGTTATATGGGATAATAGACCTTACCCATATTTTTCGCTTCTGATATTATAGACAGACAAGTTTCATATGGATCCCCTACACCATCACCTGGAATCCACAGGCCACCAATTATGTCATCAATTCTAATTAATGAACATTTTTCTTTGCATTCTTCAGGAGAAAGAATTTCACAATCAATTTTCCAAGACCTGCAATGTTTATTTATTAGACTAATACAAATATGCTTATTCTATATTATGTATGGTAAAAGAATCATTTAGATCTTGATAATATTATAAAGCTGATTCAAAAATGATTTTCAATAATGATTACTTCATATGCCTGTACATAACATAATGTAGGCAGGCTTTAAACTCACACAGATTGTGCTTTCATTCTCCCAAAAACAGTCATCCTATCCTTAGTTCTTGCAATATTAAGACTGCCACACTGCTTCCAACCTGTTGACAATCCTTTCTTTTCAAGTTCTTTATACAAATCTACACTTGATTTGGTCAGCTTGACTTGGGACAAGCTTGGTTTGAACACACCTATGAGGCCAGATGCATGCCATGTTGTACCTCCCCCAATACTAGAAATGAATAGCTTCTTTTTATCATCAAATATGGCATAAAATTACAACAATATACTGTTACCTTTCTAAAGTCCTAAAAATGTAACTCACGATTGCAGGGAATGAAAAATATTAATATTAATATATTGCCATAAAAACCTTTGATGCTTGAAGTGCGGATATATCTCTGATTTTTTTATTTGGAGATGAAAAGTTTCTTTTCTAAACAGAACTGGGCCTAGGTTTTTGGATGATCAGGGTGCTTAAATGAAACTAGTGTGTAAAATTAAATTAATATGATGGTGGAATAGAACATAATGTCTGAAGTCATCAGATGCTATTTATTTACCTTTGTAAGTAAAAATAATAAAAATAAATCCAATAAAAGAATTATCTCAAAAATCTGCTCATTTAAATATCAATTTTCATGTTGTATATGTATATGATAACTTTTTTGTAGACTTAGAATATAAGATAGGTACTTTGCTGTTTAAAAAAAAAGATAACAGAAAAGATAATTACAGAAAGTCAATGTAATTAGAAATTGGATCACCCCATTTATCTGAGGTGTTTTTTCTCGTTTTTAAATTGTCTATTAATTTCTTATTCAGTGAGATGAAAACGAAGAAGAAAAATGCCTTTAGTATGTTATGTCAATTCTTGATTATCATATCTCTCTGAGCTCCTTAAATGTTATTTCTTGTTCTTAAAATACATTTCTTTATGTTCCAGATCTCCAAAACAATGGTTTTATGAATTAGAGGTAAAAATGGTGAATTTAAATGAGGATATAAAATCATAAACCCCTCAAAATGCCAACACATGTCAGCTAATAGAGAGCCAAAGCACATAAGGGGGAGGCTTAAACCCCCCCATCAGTTGGAGATTTAAAATCCCCCTGCACAATAAAAGAGCTTTTGGAGGATAGTAAATCTTCAAGACATCTTTTTTTACTATCTTCAGTATCTTCTTGTTAAATCTGCCTATAGCCTTGGAAAATAAGGGGTAGAGTGAACAATGGTGTCATAACATGAAAAAATGAGGTCTAGTAAAGTCTATTTTTCTAAGTTTTAGCTTGTATGTAAATAGAAAAACTCACCGATTTTGCTCAATCAATACTGTCTCTTTTCCCCAACCCAATTTCCCAAGATGGTAGGCAACCGAGGCCCCCATGACCCCACCACCACAAATAACAACCCTGGCATCCTTCGGGGGTGTAACGTTGCCTGCAGGAGCACTTGCTTTTGGGGTACTGCCATCCGTGACTAGTCCATTACTTAAACACTTGTACACATTATTTGATGTTCTCAGGGCTTTGTGGTACTTTGAATACATCGCTTCAGAGGATCGGTTTTCGTTTACAGTGCTATATTTATAATTTACATTGTAGGGTTTCCTAAAATACGACTTTAATTTAACCTTAACCTTTTCTGTTTGGAAATGTCAAAAATGGTAGATTTGTGGGGTTATGTCTGCCAGCTGTTTATGTTTAACCAGCTGCGTTACAATGGTTGATTGGTTGCCTATGTGCAGCATCTAAAGGTAGCTGTCCATTTGAGAGAAAAACTCTGGAGAGTCGCTCTCGAGAGTAATTCTCGCAGATGGAAAGTTTCGCGAGCTACTTTCCGATCGCACTGATGCAGTCTCAGACAGCGGACAAGTTGAGACCTGCTCGCAAGTGGACGGCGTGATTCTCTGTAATCTGAGAGCAACTAGGTATCATAATTTGAATGAAATTCGTATTGTGAGCTAGAGTGCTCGCAAAATAGAAGGAAAGAAAGAATGGCCTATAATTCTGCCTATGGTACAAACAGGTATCCGAAATAAATATTGCAAACTGCGGTAGGAATCTCCTGCAAAATATAAGCATTTGTAATTTGTAAAGTATATTCACACACGGCACCTATTTTTTTTTTTATAATACCTAACGTCCTGACGCTAAAAATCGTAATGTGACCATTATGCGTCCGTAGACGGAAATAGCTTCTAGCATTTTCGTATCTCTTTTCGCTATTGATGGTCCAACTTGGTCTATTAAATATTGAACCTGCACTGTATTCATACGGACGAAATTCCGAAATGGTTGTGCATCCTCGATTTGCTCCCTTGCGAGTGAAGACCACACACCTAACTCTACTCTACGCCGAATGCAAGGTTTGATCCAGCACTTCCTTTTCGCTATTTGTTTTTTCTTCCTCTTAGTCTTAAGTAGAATTATTATTCTGCAAATATTTATCTCAACGCGTAGGAATTCACCTGCTGTGGACACGGTTTTGAGAGCACTGTTGCTATAACTCTCAGCGAGTCCCTCTCGTGGAGCTTTCTGAGAATAAAAAGTGGTTAAAGTACTCTCAAATGTATAAGCAACTGAGATCAGCTATCGAGAGTAGCTCTCGTGAGTAACTCTCCAGTGGACACCTACCATAAGATCCTTCCTGATTATTTGTCACAGCCACAGCATAAGAACAACCAGTAGAGTCACCCCCCAATTTGTTCGCCTCATAGCCACAAGACTGTATTCTACGATTCTACCCTTAGATTCTACCCAAGGATGACCAACAGCGGCTGCTTATGCTTAACAGAAACATATCACAGTAAGATTGTTTTTATCAGAGATCAGAGGGTCAGTGAAGCACCATGGAACAGAGAGACAACCACTTAATAAGGTTTAGAAATTCCATTTTTGGAATGGCTTATCGCTTAAACTCCTATACTTTTTTTTACACAGCAGGGAGTCTGGGAGTATCCATCACGTAATCAGTAATTCGTCCTATAAATTCGTGATCTTTTCTCACAATAATTAATAAAAAAACTGACTAGAGGGGAGCAACAGGAAAGTCATATCAGTAAAGCTAACAGTAATTACTGATGACGTCAACACAACAGCGCCCTTCAAAAAACCAATTTACTTATTAAGGTTACCAAAAAGATCACTAGCTGATAAAGAAAATTTAATAACTATGAAGCTGCAATCTATGTTCTCATGTTTTCCTGATTTAGCGGCTTGAAGCTTTTAGGAGATTTATTATGGAGAAATTCACCGTTGAACAGGGAATCGCTATCCTGGAACTGAATTCTCAACATCTAGTAATTATTGAAACTCAAACAACGTTTTGCAGACGTTTCGATACAAGAAATTCGCCTTGGACAGTGACCATGCATGTGTAATTTAATTGCACGTTGGCGACAAAAGAAAACTACAAGATGTGTCCAAGGCGTTGTATCTCAGGTTACCATCAGTAGGGGATTATCCACATCTACTGGAGCAAAAAGGTGGGAGAGTGCCCCAGGATAATATACCCTATCCTTTACTCAGGACATCCAACCCCCAGACAGCAACCTGCAGTCACAGTGGCTCCTGGCCAGGGACCATCACATGACTCAGCTATCATGAGTCATGAGGAAAGACTCAATCCAAAATTAGTGGCCAAAAAAATGTTGTTGCCTAGAAGCAATAGGGGCTATAAGTTCATAGTTAAAATTTTAAAGCAACGTTTTATTTTCTTCTTTATAGAGCATTTAAATAAAGGTTTTTTCAAAACATGTTTTTTGCTTTTAATTTATTTTTTACTTTTAGCTATCGCTGTGCAGGTTTCTGAGTCTGTCCATCTCATTCAACACACCATTAAGGTCGTTCGCCAGTTAATTTGCAACAGTATAGCTCTTCAATAAGGAGATCTTCTTCATCACTCAGTCCTAGGTACAGCCTCATCTTGACTTGAATGTTTGGAGGAATATGCCATTCATTTAAGCTTGTAATTGTGGCTGACGAAACACAGTTTCGGGTTTGATTTTGGAGTTGTACTGCAATGTTATTGATGATGCCCATCTCGCCAAATCCCACAAGTCGAAGTTAATCAACCGATCTTACAGGCTCAAAAAATTCTACCTCTAGAATAACCGAGGTCTACACAAAATTTCAGGTGGATTAGAGCACAACAGGGCTTATAATCACCATACTTTCTTATTCTACATTTTTATTCTCAGCGTACCCTTCCATCATTTAATACCCATACTATAGGAAAGCATAAAAGTCCTCAAAGTCCGCCATCACATTTGACTAGAGAGGACAAGTCCATCGCTTCTACTACTCCTAAAGAAAAAGCTAGACATCTTGAGGAGGCTTTTCGCATCCAATTCTACTCTAGACTTTCAAGGAAGTGCTCCAATCATCACCATAAACGTGCGCTCGAGAATGGCAGCGGTCAAATTTGAACATTGAGATGTAAAACACATCCTCCAAGAAAGCTACTGGTCCTGACCAAATTCCAGCCACTGCCCTTAAACGCTGTGCCGCTGAGCTTACACCTATTCTTTTAAAGCTCTTCAAACTTTATAGTTTCGATACAATTATCAGCGAGGCGTGTTCCCCGCTGCATGGAAGATTAGCTGCGTGCAACCAATTCCTAACAACAAAAACAAAAAAAACCGATCCAACCAACTATACAGGGTGAGTTTTTAGTACCGGCTCGGTCGATAACTCCACTACTGTAGAAGATAGCGAAAAAAATTGTATATAAAAATTGTAGCCAGGGATATGCTCCTTGCTCAGAAAATATTTTGATTTATACAGGGTGATCCATAACTACGTGGTAATGCAAACATGCATTTTTTTAAATGAGACACCCTATATATTATTCCACATTCAAATTCTACTAATGATTTCCGTTCTTCCAATATAGGGGTTGTTACGTTATACAGGGTGTTTCAAAAGTTATGACCATTTTTGTATCCAAATCACGGTCAAATGAACGTACTGTATATCGAAAAGTAATAAATCTAAAGTTATTTTTTTTACATGAGAAGATTAGAAATATCCTCTAGTTTTAAAATACTTTATAAAAAAATCCCGCGACGCATATTCGTATACAGGGTGATGTAGAAAGCAAAATCTAGATTTTCTCTCTTTTTTTAAATGTAACCCCCAATATTTTATTATACCAAAGAATTGCCTTTAATATGCTCTTTCATCTTTGTATAGCACTTACTATGGCTGCATTCATTAGTTTCTGAGATATTTCGATTTTTCTACAAATTTTAAATATACCTTCTATTCCTTTAATAAAATTTATTTATTTTGAGAAAATACTACCAAATTTTGTTTTTGCTTAACAAACAGCTAAAATATAAGGCGATAATAATACTTGATCAAGTCAAAACACTGAAATAACGAGATAATGTAGGTCAAGTGTGCTGATGAAACAATTTTATAGACGTCATGCATAATTATCAAGCAGATGTATCAGGTAGGCTATGAAATATGAAACGACACAGTCCAAATAAAACGATTCTTCAATCTTTCAAACGCATTAATTTTTGGAGTGCCTCCGTTCTGGATATTGCTATTCATAGTTGATATATTCTAGAGGAAAGTAGACAATTTCTCAAAGATTCTCCTAAATACCCTCAATGGAAAAATTAATTTTCAAAGCTAGTTTTTCACACAGTACGGAATTATTGAGTAGGTTATGAAAACTGTCAATTTTTCAAAGCCTACCTGATAAAACTACTTGATAATTATGCATGACGCCTACAAAATTGTTTCCTCAGCATACTTGACTTTATTATCTCGATGATTTAGGGTTTTGACTTCATCAAATACTATCAAGACGTTATAATTTAGTTGTTCGTTAAATAAAAAACAAATCAGATAGTACTTTCTCAAAATAAATAAATTTCAGTACACAAATAGAGGCTATATTTTAAATTTACCGAAAAATCCAAATATCTCGGAAACTGATGGACGTACGTCCAACAGGTACAGGTACAGGTACAACAAGTGCTATACAAAGATGAAAGAGCATATTAAAAGCAATTCTTTGGGATAATAAAATATTGGGGGTTACATTTGAAAAAAAAGAGAAAATTTAGATTTTGCATTCTACATCACCCTGTACACGAATATGCGTCTCGGGCTTCCTTTATAGCCTATTTTAAAACTAGAGGATATTTTTAATCTTCTCATGTAAAAAAAATAATTTTTGGTTCATTACTTTTTGATATACAGTACGTTCATTTGTCCGCGATTTGGATATAAAAATGATCATAACTTTTGAAACACCCTGTATAATGTAACAATTCCCTATATTGGAAGAACGGAAATCATTAGTAGAATCTGAATATGGAATAATATATAGGGTGCCTCATTTAAAAAAATGCATGTTTGCATCACCACGTAGTTATGGATCACCCTGTATAAATCTAAATATTTTCTGAGCAAGGAGCATATCCGTGGCTACAACTTTTATATACAACTTTTTTCGCTATCTTCTACGGTAGCGGAGTTATCGACCGAGCCGGTACTAAAAACTCACCCTGTATACAGGGTGGTCCAACAAGCGCGCGGTTCTCCCTAGCGGCCACACCGTTTAAATTAGACAAAAATGTTTGAACTAAAAAACGTTTCATTTCAAATGCTCTATATTTAGAAAATAATTTCAAAGATGGCGGACTTCCGGATATACCGGATATATATTTTAAATGACACACCCTGTATATTATTACGTTTTTGAATTCAGATTCGATCTTTAGATCCAGTTTGTTAACCAATGTTTATATCCACGAAGCCTATTTTCGGAGTTATTCAGCAATTTTTACAAAATTTGACATTTGCAGTACTTTACAAGAAACGTTAATATCTCGGAAACTAAACGCGATAGAAAGATGCGGTTTTCGGTTTTGAGCAATTTAGTTTCTTGATATATTTAATGAGTGGAGTAAACTCTTCACTTTTTCAAGGTTAGCAGAATGTTTTGTGCAACTTGTAGTGATGGCATTGTTGATTTGAAGGCTTCAACCCAGACAGGAATGCAGCACGTGTATACAAATTTCAGCTCAGTTGGTTGAAGATACCTATGTGCTTCAAAAAATTCCACCCGAACATGGATTTACATACGCGCTGCATATGAATAAAAGCTTTTATGTAAACCCATTACCCATTAAATTATACAGCGATTGCCAAACTACTTTTGAACAGTTAATGCTACCTATAAACAAACAGCGTGATTTATTTTTCATAATAAACGCATAAAATGTGATTGAATACACGGCACAGCACGCTATACTTACTACGTTTACATGTGGAATTCAATTCGAACTTAATTCGATTTTGGTATTGAATAATACTGCATGTAAACACTGCAAAATTTGGATCGAAAGTGAATTGAGTTTCAAGGTCGATGTCGATACCGTTCTTTTCTGGGGCCGAATGCGGATGGTATTAGACGGAAATCTATGTAAACAGGCTGCGGTATTGAAACCGAATCTACGACTGCGCATGTGGCCTTTCTGAATCTGTAATATCATTTTTAAACACGAAAAACACAAACAAAACAAAATCTTGAACACAATGCTTCCAAAGCTCGGGTACGTCGGTTTTGTTATTCTTGGCCGGGTAATCAACGAAAACTAGGCTGATATAGGATAGTTTTGACAGCTTGCTCGCCACTTCACTGAATGGAAATGGATTCAAATCGATCAGAAAACTAATGCGGGGCATACACGGGGAGACGTACCTCGCTGCATGCGGCGAGGCGGCGTATCTCGTAAATTGGTCTCAGCATCACACAACACCACATACACTTGAGGTATCTCATGGCACTGCCACTGATTCAACGCTTTCGGTATCCTGCCTATGATCTTCGGTTTCTGTGATAAAGCTCATTATCCAATCATTTGGTTCACAGAAAAATCGGAAAAATGAAGGGTACCGGCTGGATTCGAATCAGCGTCTCCGGCATTCTAGGCCAGCGCGTTTACCAACTGCGCCACGCTAGTCCGCACCACAGCCGATACACAGCGTCTACGACCTGTTGTCGACTCCACCGATACCCACCACTCCCCCGTATCGTCCTGTCAACCATGTATTTCAGTCATCCAGAGACATCTAGTCGGCAGTTGGGTGAGTGTGAATCTCTCACCGCTGTTTTGCACGACAGCTCTCTATGTTACTGAAAACTACGACTGATCAGTCGGCCAGGATTTAATGGGACGAAAGGTACTTGCTTACTCCGCAAGATGGAGATAATTCCAATCATTTGGTTCACAGAAAAATCGGAAAAATGAAGGGTGCCGGCTGGATTCGAACCAGCGTTTCCGACATTCTAGGCCAGCGCGTTTACCAACTGCGCCACGGTACTCCGCACCACAGCCGTTACACAGCGCCTACGACCTGTTGTCGACTCCACTCCATGATTGGAATCATCTCCATGTTGCGGAGTAAGCAAGTACCTTTCATTCCATGAAATCCTGGCCGACTGAGCAGTCGTAGTTTTCAGTGACATAGAGAGCTGTCGTGCAAAACAGCGGTGAGAGATTCACACTCACCCAACTGCCGACTAGATGTCTCTGGATGACTGAAATACATGGTTCACAGGAGGATACGGGGGAGTTGGCAGTTGTTGTCGAGGCTTTAATTTTCTTGATTTCTCGCCGAAAGCCACATCGGAAGTTATGGATTTTTTTCGTAACGTAATCCCTAGTTGCCAAGGGACGAACTTCTATGCACTTCTTGGTCAGTTCTTCCAATGTTGCATTGCGTAAATTCCGGTCCGCATAGTTTTTCGATTTTACATCCCATAGACATGGAAAACTTCGATACATCTGTATAAATTCTTCCCAAAATGCTTTATTTCCATCCATCTTTAAATATTCTGTAGCTATTTATAACCAACAGTATTGACAAATAATAAATAACTAAACTTCGTTTTTTAATTCTCCCAAGCCACTATTTTTTTGGTCGGAGTCGGTCTCAATGATAACGTCTCAATAATACATGATACTAGCTAGACCGCAACAATTTGTCTCTGAGACCTAGGTCTCGCCGCAAGCGGCGAGGTAGGTCTCACCGTGTAATGCCCCGTTTAAACATCATGTAAACGTAGGATAACTGCAAAGATGGCCATGCGATGAGACGTCAAACGCTAATTCGACGGTGTACAGTATTTATTTTACAGAAGTGAGGTTAAATTGTTTTTTAAGTATTATATACCCTATTACCCGATACTTTAAACTGTCAGTCGTGTCAACAGCGAACAGCTGTTCGGCTAGTGATAACTAAAAATACTCCAGATTGAGTCATGACGTATCAATCTTAAGCTTTGAAGGAATGCAGGGCTGTATTGAGTGGAAGCATTAGTAATAACAAGTAATTGACACTTTGTGACGTTTTGATCTATGCTCTGAGGTCTACGCTTATTTTACATTTTCTCGGAAAATCCGGCGTCTCTTTCAGTATATCAGTATAGCTGGTCTGAATGATGATGGTTAGGTACACTTTAAATGAGGTAAGAATGAAGATAAAAGCATTTTTAGCTTAAGCTTATTACCTTATTATATTAATCTTACTCCATGTACTTAGCGAGTAAGACAGAAGGAATTCTGCCGGTGCGCCATCTAGTACCCGAAGGTGACGGCAACCAAAGAGAGAAACGCTACTCGCAGCAGTAAACTCTCCTTGGTGGAACGACAAGGCTCGTTCGCTTTTTGCCACTAGAGGCGCGGATTTTGACGCAAGCAGCGTAAAGCCGATATACGAGGGTTGCTCTATACCTCCGTCAATCCACCAGTACGCAGACAGCTGTTTCACGCTTATTAGCGATCATCAGTGCACCATAGGTCGATTGACGGATGTAGAGAGCATCCATTTTTCCATGTTTAATAAACATGTGAAAGATGTGCGAGTAAGACAGGCAAAAAGCGAACGAGCCTTGTCGTTCCACCAAGGAGAGTTTAGTGCTGCTAGTAGCGTTTCTATTTTTGGTTGCCGTCACCTTCGGGTACTAGATGGCGCACCGGCAGAATTCCTTCTGTCTTACTCGCACATCTTTCACATGTTTATTGAACATGGAAAAATTGATGCTCTCTACATCCCTCAATCGACCTATGGCGCACTGATGATCGCTAATAAGCGTGAAACAGCTGTCTGCGTACTGGTGGATTGACGGAGGTATAGAGCAACCCTCGTCCATGTACTTACTTTATACTTTTCTCCAATTATTGTACCTTGTATGTTTCAACCAATAAATATCCCACTAGTGATGCAAGCTATCCATTGAATCGTCCTTATTGCTAAATATAAGAGTATTGTGATAGTCTCTAACAATATATAAATCAATAAAATAATCTATTTCTTTTAACTAACCTTTTTTGCTGCGAATTTCTGGATATTGAAGCAATTTCTTGTTTACAACAATAGTCATTACTTTTTGGCAATGAGATATTCAGTAAGAATATTACTAATACGGTCCTGATCGTAGGATTGCCAATCAACACCACTAGTAAAAAATTAAATTTGAGATACACTTCTTCGTCAGCTGATACCTATCAAATAGACGTCAAGCCAGGTAACAGAATATATGTATTTAAATCGTACTGCTAATTGCTTCGATCGTAGATAAAGCGTTCAATTCGCGTTAATGCTATTAACTCACTTGTTGATATACAGCACTCGCCTCCGGCCCGTGCTGAAAACATCAGCGCGTGAGTTATTACCGTCGTTACCGCATCGTTGCAATATACCCACTATTAATAAAATGTTTTCCAAACTTTGACACCCTGTATCTTAACACATTCTTGGACACTCTGCTGGCCGGGAGGCTTCGTAATATGGCACCTCACAACATTCCCAATTTTTGGCGTTTGTAACATGATTTGTGTTATCAAAATATTTTAGGGGTATTCATTTTTGACTCTTTATTTCATTTTTGAGTTTTTTGGTGACAATAAAAAAGACGGCTATATCCGTCGTGTCAGATCACAGCAAACTTTATGTTCTAGAATTTATACATTTATAACCGTCTGATCAGTATAATCGTAAAACACATCTTGTGGGAAGAAAAGGACAATTTTCGAGACAAAAACTAAAACAAAAACAAAATTTTATTGTATTAAATTCATAAACAAAAACGCATCTCTCAGAATATAGACGGTATCAAAACAAAAAATCAAATTTATTAGCAAACAGAGGTATCCCCGAACAAAACAGAATCTAGACACAAATTTTTGTTTGATGCCACTCTTCAAAGCAGTCTGGACACAAAGCGGGTTTATTTTCACAACCCTTGCATCTATAGCTCGTTTCTTCGCGTTCTCCAGACTTCAAACATTGTGTGCGTCTAGAAAATAGGATTCTTTTATGATCCTCTGGTAGGGGCAGCTTCTCTGGAAAATGTCCCACACGTGCTTCGAATTTTGTATTGATATGAAACAATATATTCTATATGTATAATAGGTGGACGACGAATATCTGTTTAGGATGAAAATATCTGGTTTACCTACCTGCCACTCAGTACTGAAAACATGAAAACCAAACAAAAACACACTTGCAATATGGTGGCATTGGAGGTTATGGACGGTTTAGCCGTCGTGCTGTTTTACACATGCACCTTAAAACATGAATAGTTGGGATAACGTATAGTGGATTAGAATTTGGCAATTTCAGAAATGAAGAGCTTTATGTTGTGGCACTAACATTGCTTAACAAGGCAAGTATACCGACATTCTGACGGTCGTCGCCGTTCTGCCGTAACAAGCAGATAACTTTTTAACCGATATAACCGTCGTGTCCACGATCACTCCCCGCAGACGGCTATAGCCGTTGTGTCCAACAACGTGTTAAAAACGAATATTTTGCGCAACCAGTTTATATGAAAACTCCACCTTGAAATCAGTTTTTATATCGAGTGTTAAAGCCTCGCTACTAAAAAGTGGACCACCCTGTAT
Source organism: Callosobruchus maculatus (assembly GCA_951848785.1). Lineage (NCBI taxonomy): Eukaryota > Metazoa > Arthropoda > Insecta > Coleoptera > Chrysomelidae > Callosobruchus > Callosobruchus maculatus. The sequence continues at coordinate 8,176,919 of CATOUR010000006.1, forward strand.
ATGATACGGTTAGTAAAATAAGCTACTATAATAATATTACGGACACCGAGAGGAAAACAATAAATCGTAGGTTTTCCCAAGATCAAAAGCGTTCTGCAACGAACAGTCCAACGGTCGATTTTCTATCGGATTGATCCTCGTCATATGAATGACAATCGACATTTCGATCACCAAACGCGCTTGTTTTTGATCTTTTTCATAGATTACTAATGACGTGTATCACCGTAATTACACGAACAACCATTTGATCGCACACACAATAATTACGTTAAAAATTTACCACGAAGAGATGTGTCAGTGTGCCGGTTGACTTCGCGTGAAAATGTTCCGAAACTTGAATTTTAAAGTGAGCAACAAAATTTTGTTTGTTCTGGCCATTTTCGGGATATTTTTTTCAGGACTTGCATACTACTTCGGATTTTTGGCATTGCCCGGTATTGTTGATGACAAAATATGGGAGGTAAAAGTGAAGCTATTATTTTTTACGTTATTATATTCCGACATTGCTTATTTCCTATTTAATTAAATTGGATCTTAAAAGCCAGGCACTATTTTTGTAATTATTATTAATAACTTTTACAAAAATAGTAATTATTATTAATATTAATAATAATAATAGCGTTTATTGTAAATATAAAATAAATAAAATACAATAAACAACAAGTGACCCAAAAAAAGTTAAAAACTTGTGCTTGGGTATAAGTAGTTATTATAAAATGGAAACAACAAATAAGGGTCAATTCAGGAATATTTATATTTAAATATTATGTATTCCATATATATCAGTAATAATAGGTATTGCATATGTCTACAAGTTGGTGAATTTTAATGCGCTTATTATTTGCTTTTACTAATCAGATTTTAATTATGCCCTTAAAGCGTCGGATTAAATGCGTATTAAGAAAGAGTAAAAATACAGATTCAATGATAAATTATATTATGCATTGTTCCGAAACTTAAATTTTAAAGTGAGCAACAACATTTTGTTTGTTCTGGCCATTTTCGGGATATTTTTTTCAGGACTTGCATACTACTTAGGATTTTTGGCATTGCCCGGTATTGTCGATGACAAAATATGGGAGGTAAAAGTGAAGTTACTATTTTTTACGTTATTGTATTCCGACATTACTTATTTCTTATTTCATTAAATTGGATTAAGGCGGCTCCTACGGAGAGCATAAACGGTCATTTTCAAGTGATTTCATCCCAATTCCTGACGCTCTGGTTTTCAATATTTTTGCATGAAAGTTTTACATGAAGTTTAAAAGGAAATTACACAGGGGGCTATCGGAGCATTTTTTGAAAAAAATTGATTGAACATGAAATATGATCGCTTGAGTTGCCTATTTTCTTCTTCAACTTTGTAATTTTTTTAAGAAAAGCCCAGAAGCAAAAATGAAAAGGTGCTTCAATATCACTCTGGGCAATTTCCTTCTAAACATCATATGAAAATTTCATGTAAAAATATTGGAAAATGAAGTGTAAGGAATTGGGATAAAAAACATCTGCAAATCGCCTTCCTCTTCAATTTTACAAATTTCGGGCGACGCTCTAACATGACTGTTTCCATTTCTTTCTAATGTAGCGCGCACCTGTTTATCACGCCCATCGTCGGATCCTTTTCAGCTCCCCGCATCTTCCGAAGAAACTATTCCGGATTGTAGGAGCAGCGTTAAAAGCCAGGCACTATTTTTGTAAAAGTTAGCGCTTTTACTGATGAGATTTTAATTATGCCCTGAAAGCGTCGGATTAAATGCGTATTAAGAAAGAGTAAAAATACAGATTCAAGGATAAATTATATTATGCATTCAGCGAAATCATTTGGTGAGATTTCGATTGACTTCAAATCATCAAATTTAAATTACCAAATCAAAAATTTTGAAAAAAATATAAATATTATAGATCACAACGGATCCATTTTTGATTACTATGAAATAAATTTCGTCTAAAGACTAAAGTATCAAAAATAGATAATAGTTTAAAAAACTATAAATATGTTTCTCTCCTAGCTCTACTCAAAAATTAAAATGAAGTCAGTATTGTTGATGACAAAATATGGGAGGTAAAAGTGAAGTTACTATTTTTTACGTTATTGTATTCCGACATTACTTATTTCTTATTTCATTAAATTGTACCTTAAAAGTCAGGCACTATTTTTGTAAAAGTTATTGCTTTTACTAATCAGATTTTAATTATGCCCTTAAAGGTCGGATTAAATGCATTCAGCGATATCACTTAGTGAGCTTTTCATTGACTTCAAATCATCAAATTAAAATTACCAAACCAAAAATTTTGAAAAAAAAGTATTACAGATCACAACGGATCCATTTCTCATTAAAACATATCAAACAAATTTAGTCTTTAAATTACTATCAAATAAATTTCGTCTAAAGACTAAAATATCAAAAATAGATAATACTTTAAAAAACTAAAAATATGTTTCTGTCCTAGCTCTCCTCAAAAATTAAAAAATGTAGTCAAGTTGATTGACCCAGTAGTTCCCACACATTACGCTGATATCCCCTTGCAACCAAATCATCGCCCGCAAAAAATGTCTAACAGAAAAATCACATCGCCTGCCGATTTTCCAATATTTAAAAACAGATTATATGGCCAATATCAATATTTCAAGGGCAACGAAATGTCCCGGTGTTTTCCAACCACCCCGAGACCTCATCCTAACTTGGCTCATTTTAACTACTCCAAACAAAAAATAAATAATGTTCAGATATCCCTAGATTACCCAAAATATCATTTGAATGGCGTTTATATAGAGCTGTTTATTTTTTATTTAGTTTTATCGCCACTATCACAATTTTAAAAAATCATAGATTATAACGATCTCTATAACTGCCCACGGTACGGCTTAGACATTTCATTGCTATCAGTTTACTGATTACACATTACAGAATTATGTACAATAGCATAATTTCAAAAATTATTTTTTGTCGAAGGTATGGCAGCATTCAGATAATGCTGAAAAGTATATTATTTCATGTTCGTTTACAGGGTAACGAAAACCCCACTACTATCAAAACAATCTTTTTCGTTTTCACAACCTCACCCCCAAATAACCCCAATTTTTTTACCTTCTAAGAAAATGCGGAGAACTATCAGGAACCCCCAAATCGCATAAAAATAAAGTTTGAGGTGTTTTCATATCTTTAGTTTTTTATTATAACTGCGCAATCACTGACATGATTCCCAAAACCCTTACGCGTTTTCCATCTCCACCACGGTAATAATAATGTCAAAATTTCATTAAAATCGATTCAATAATTTCCACGTTACACAATACAGAACGATCTAAAGCAATAGTTCTGGTTTCTGCAATAGGCAAGCCAATGTTCGGATGGGCTTAAAAAATTGTATTATGTCGCTAGATCTTTCTTTCACAAGTTAAATGGAGAGCGTATTATGAATACAACAAACTTTTCAGTTTTACAACCCCCCACCCCCCAACAGTAGCATTGCCTTCTACGAATGCACAGAATATCGCTACCCAAATTACATCACAATCCATGGAGCTGTTACTGAGATTACGAGGCTGGTAGAACGCCAACAGACAGACCGACAGACCGATAGATAGACAGACGGACAGACAGACCGACGGAAATTAGTGAAGTGGATTTTCTTTATGTAGGTAATTATGATAAAACGCCTAAAAAGGGTATTATCTCAACATCGAAAATTTCGTGATCACAATACTCCCCTCACCTATCAAAAAGATTGTCTGGCACATAACGTAATAACGTTGAACGATTATCAACTAATTATTGACTCTCAAACAATTGGGAGTCAGCAGTGGTTTAAAAGAAGTAGAGTAAGTACAAAATATGTAAAAAAATACTACAAAATATTTTCCTAGTATCATTCTTTATCCCTTATTTTAAGCTCCTTAGAAGATAGTTACAAAACATAATTCTTTGTTTTTTTAATCTGAACTCCTATGAAAGCATGTTTTTAGTTTTTTATTATATTCTTCCTTAATTTGTTATAATATAGTATAATTCAAAAAAATATAGTGACTATTAATCAGACTGTGATCATGTTCTTTATAAAGAGGCATGAATTGAGTGAAAGGGACTACATATTCAACATTTTCAAACTTATGACGAGATTATGGCACCACTCGTTGTGAAGCCCTTGGGTATCACAGGCAGACCATACTAGGTTCAAGGGTTCCTGAACCTGAGGATATAAGGTGGGCAGGACCCAAGGCCATCCTCACCTTTGTGATGAGGCCTGAGCTTGGTAACTAGGGTAAGGAGAGGTGCATAAGGGCCCATTTGTAGGCCTACCTATGCACTGGTGGTTATGGCCGCCCGAAAGCCTCTCTCCCTCCTTCATTCATTCATTCATTCAATCATGGTGCCACTTAAGCGCTTAAATATCTTGTCTTGGCAGTATTCCTTTGAAGACAAAAGTTTTGCTGTTTCATTTCTTTTCCTCTAACTGGTTGAACTAAAATCATTATTTGGAAGAAGTTTCTTATAATTATGTCAGTTCAAAATAATGGATGTATATTAACACCTTTCAATCAAAATTATATTTGCAAGATATACATAAACAGAAAAATATTTGCAAAAAACTTACTTTATCAACTTACTTATACAAATATACATTCGACGGAATAGTTTTCATGACGTAATCGGAAAGCACTATAATTAACTTAACAACAGGGTGTTTTTGGGCATCATTAATATTTTATATGTGTTTTTATATTGTATGAGTGCAAATTTTAGCAGCTTTTTTATTCACAGAACAAAAAAATACATACCACTCAATCCACTGGACTTTGGACAAATGTCATCAATTTGCTATATAATTTTTTTCAATTAAAAAAAAAACTAGGATTAAAGTAGACGAGTGTAGCAATTCAAATTAACGTCAGCGTAGTACCGATCACCTTAGCGGTGCGAATATGGTTTTTGCAATAAAATGCAAATTGCATTCTGGATTTTTAAAATTAATTACAAAAATGCTTTGACTCTCCAGGTTCTTAGTATGCTGTAAAGTATGCAGCTTATATGCGGCCTGGTCCAATGAAATAACCGTTCTCGGTCTATTCGACCGGCGTCAATACTCTCCGCCGCTCAATTCGCTGTTTGACGTTTCGCCTACACGGGCGAGTAGCATCTTCAGAAGCTGTTACCTATCCAGCGACTTAGTTTCAATATAATGGCGGCGGAGCGCACCGACGCCGGATGAATAGCCCAATAATGTTGTAAAATCAAAATTTAAAATCAGTTTTATGTATTCACACCCAGACATACTTTTTTTATCTATATTCATTCGCAACACAATAAGAAGTATTTATATTTTGATGAAACCGCATATTTTTAGTAAAAAGTTCATTTAGTGTGTAACCTACGAAAAGGGGGGGGGGGGGCGGGTGGCGTGGATTTCTCATACCTCATATTTTCGAAGAGCAAAAAAATGGCGATATGTGGCTTGACTTACTTCTTTTCATATATTCTCGGTAATAACAAATATATCAGAGTTACTAGGTTTGGGTTGTCCCTATCCCTTACTACCCCTGCCACAACAATCCACTTCCAACAAAACGGAATAAACTAACTAGTTTTAAAAATGTAGCAATATAACCTACTATGATTGGCCGTTATAGCACATCGTCAATTTCCACCGCAGCTATAGTATTTCTAATGGTAATATATAATTGAAACCAGATAAAAAGACGAAGTGGTATCCATATCAACAGAAAACATGCCATGGGCATGGGTTCCCAGAAAATTTCCCTGACACGTGATATTCTCGTAACAAAAAAAAGTTCCAGCGAAAACTGAGTGGTATTTTTGGAAGTACCATAGGATCTATAATACTGTGCTTTCAAAACAATTTGTTTGCACTTTAACCCTTAAAACTAACCCAACTTTTTTTTCAAATAGCACCAAGTAGTTTTTCTTATACAAATTAAGTCATTATTTTATTTAAAATCATGTAGTGCGTTTGATTTCATATCTAAACCATTTTCTTTTTCGTAAAGTCATAACCATAAGATAAATAAAATAAGGTTCTGCGTGAGGCGTAACATTTCCGTAATAAAAAAGGATGAAAAAGATTCTTTTACCATGGTATGATATTGTAACATACTGTATATTATGGTATTCGTGTATTTGTATTAGTTGTCATTGATTGTCATACTTGATGTAAAGTCAAAGTGCTAGGTTAGATCTTTTGAAGTGTAAACGTCATCGAATCGTCTAGAGTTTTCGAGAATGACGGATGGATTCTAGAAATGTCATCGAATGCTCTAGATGGTTCGATGAAGTATATATAAGGTGCTAGGGGTAGCGTAGGGGTTCAGTCAGTCGAGTTGAGTTGTACTTGAGATAAGGTTAAGAGATATTGTATCGAGTTGTGAAGTAAAACGGTGAAAGTTACGTCGAGTTTGATTCCCTGGGTGAAGAAAAAGAGGCCGTCGTGACAATTGGTGCCAGAAGTGTGGGATTATCCATCGAATCAAGCCAGGAAAAGGAAAGAAGAAGTGAGTACAGTGTCCATTAATGCCAGTAACCAGAGCTGTGGCATCCGAAATGAATGCATTGATGACTATGCTACAAGAAATGGGAAACAGATTAGAACAGAGTGCAGCGGAAACGAGAGCTAGCTTAGAACGAAGTGCAGCCGAAACAAGGGCAGAAATGAGAACCAGCTTAGACAACCAGGCAGCCGTTACGCAAGCAACAGTTGTGAACCTGGAAGAAAAACTAAAGCAACACCAGGATGAGGCAGTCGTAAACCTAGAAGAAAAGCTAAAGCAACACCAGGACGAGGCAGTCGCAGATTTGAAGAGTGGACAAGAACTTGTGATGACTAGGCTGGAGGAGCAGAACCAAGCGGTAAGCCAGGCACTAGAAACTCAAGACCTACGCATTAGTGCAATAGAGACACAGTTCGCGACATCACAAAAGCAGGTGGAAGAGCTAGTGACATCACAGAAGCACGTGGAGGAACAGCTATAGCAGATGAAAGATCAGGTCAAAGAAATGGTCAGAGAGGAGCTGCGAGAGTTTAGTGCAGGTGAGCGTAATTTAACAGCTAAACCACCCGTCTTTCCTGATAGACACAGTGGCGTAGTAGCAAAGCCCTATCCATATAATGGCAAAACATCATGGGACATTTATTATATGCAATTTTAAAACATCGCACGTATGAATAACTGGTCAAATGAAGAAAAAGCTTGTGTGCTGACATCCATGCTTAGAGACTCTGCCGCAGCTATTTTGGAAAACCTCTGCTCATCAGATCTACGTGACTATGATAAGATAACATCTGCACTAAAGTTACGCTTTGGAGATGCACACTTGACAGAGCTGTTGCATGGCCAGTTGCATAACCGGACACAACAAGCTAAGGAAGATTTAACCACATTTGCATACGAAGTCCAAAGCTTAGCTAAACGAGCATTCGTTAGCAGTCCCATCGAGACACAGGAATACGTCGCTGCTCGTCAGTTTGTCGAAGGAATCGCAGACCTTGACGTCCAGAGAATCGTAAGACTATCTAGTCCCAGAACCTTACAAGATGCTGTGATCAAGGCTTTGCAAATTGTAGCTGACATAAAAGCCATGCGAATGACAAGGAGGCTGCGCGCTGTCGAGCAAGATACAGAAGCAGAAGTCAGGGCCACACCGTTTATTTCAGGAAGAAGAGGTGCTAGCTTCCAAAGAAACCCGGTTCGCACAAGCCTAGAAGGAGCTGAAAAGTTTACATGCTGGAGATGTGGACAGAAGGGGCATCTTAGGGTAGGCTGCCGCACCCAGGCTGATAAGATACAAGCGGATGTAGAAAAAGCAGATGAATATGCGAACAAAATGAAATATATGCAAGACACGATAAACTCAATGAATGAGCAGTTTGACAGAGACATAAAGAATTTAGTAAAGAAGAATGAAGAAAGTATTGCCAAGCTTCAACAACAACACGGAGTAGCCATGAGGGAACTTAGAGCAGACAGGGATAGGATGAAGTAGTTGTTTGCCTCTCAGGAAAGGAGAAGTATGCATATTAAAAGCAAGTTTGAAACGAATAGAAAGAATCTGCTGAAGAAGGACGAACAACACGAAATAGCCTTGAGGAAGCTCAATAAAGAAGTTTCTGCTTTGAAGGGCGAAATCAAGAGATTAAAAGCTTTGAATCAGTTGAAGAAAGCAGCAAAGAACTTGAACAACGCGATTGATAAAGTCAAAAGTGTCGGTATCAAGAAGAATGAGTTGAGAGAAAGGTTGGCGCAGCTTGAAGCAGAAAACAAGAAGCTGAGAACAGATTTGATCGCCGAGGTCGATGATGCGAAAAAGCGAAAGGAAGATTTGTCTAAAGCAAGAGGAGTTGATAGTAAGACTAAACAGCGACTGGTGATTTTGAAAAACGAGAATTCTCGACTGAAAGAGGAGCTGGAAAACGCATTGGCTGAAGCAGAGTATGGTAGCTCCAGGATGAAGCATATGGAGAATGGAAACAGTAACGGGAAGCAGAAGATTACTCAGCTGGAAATTGAGATCGATAAGAGGAAGAGAGAACTGAATAAGGTCACTGAAGATACAAAGAAGGGTGTGTCCGCAGTATTGGCGAAGCCATTTTACGATGCAGAGTTAGAACAGAGATTGGCGCAACTGAAGAAAGAAAACCCGAAGATAGGAGCAGAGCTTGGCGCTGCACTCAAGGACTCATCATGGGATTTTGAACAGACCACGCAACTCAGAAGCGAGAATGTTAAGCAAAAGAACAGGATTGCGCAGGAGGAAGACGAACTCAGCAGGTTCAGAGAGGAAGTGGAGAATAGCCTGAGTAATGGGAAGAAGGAAGTGTCGAGAGGTGACAGTCGTCAAAGCAAATAGGTGCAACTGAAGATGATAACAGAGCTAGGAAAAGAGCATTCTGCTGGAGCTGAAAATGAGAATCGCAAGTTGGGCAAAGAATATCGCAGTTACGAGGTGATCTGGTATGGTCTTGCAACACACGACGCAAGACGGGAGTGAAATGATCCACAGCCACAAAACTGCGAACGGTGCGGCGCGTCGATAAAGTCGTGCGCGCTTATTAGTACAGTCAATTTCATCAATTAATTACTGGGGTAACATTAATAAAGGATTACCACGGTAACCAGTAATATCATCATGCTAGCGGAGTTGATTGTTCGCCCGTAGGGGGTGCTGCAGGGGTGCATTTTTAGGTACATAGAAGCGAAATAGTATATCGGACTAAATTCAATAATTCTTTTTTTCACGATTTACTGACGATGTCACAAATTAATTTCCATTGCATACGATTACCACGGCAACCAGTAATATCACCATGCTAGCGGAGTTGATTGTTCGCCCGTAGGGGGTGCTGCAGGGGTGCATTTTTAGGTACATAGAAGCGAAATAGTATATCGGACTAACTTCAATAATTTTTTTTCGCGATTTACTGACGATGTCAGAAATTAATTTCCATTGCATACGATTACCACGGCAACCAGTAATATCATCATGCTAGCGGAGTTGATTGTTCGCCCGTAGGGGGTGCTGCAGGGATGCATTTTTAGGTACATATTAGCGAAATAGTATATCGGACTAACTTCAATAATTTTTTTTCACGATTTACTGACGATGTCACAAATTAATTTCCATCGCATACGATTACCACGGCAACCAGTAATATCACCATGCTAGCGGAGTTGATTGTTCGCCCGTAGGGGGTGCCTCAGGAGTCCATTTTTAGGTACATATTAGCGAAATAGTATGTCGGACTAACTTCAATAATTTCCTTTCATGATTTACTGACGATGTCACAAATTATTTCCAATTGAATAGGATTACCACGGTAACCAGTAACATCATCATGCTAGCGGAGTTGATTGTTCGCCCGTAGGGGGTGCTGCAGGGGTGCATTTTTAGGTACATATTAGAAAAATAGTATATCGGACTAACTTCAATAATTTTTTCACGATTTACTGATGATGTCACAAATTAATTTCCATTGCATCCGATTACCATGGTAACCAGTAATATCATCATGCTAGCGGAGTTGATTGTTCGCCCGTAGGGGGTGCTGCAGGGGTGCATTTTTAGGTACATATTAGCGAAATAGTATATCGGACCAACATCAATAATTTTTTTTCACGATTTACCGACGATGTCACAAATTAATTTCCATCGCATACGATTACCACGGTAACCAGTAATATCACCATGCTAGCGGAGTTGATTGTTCGCCCGTAGGGGGTGCTGCAGGAGTCCATTTTTAGGTACATATTAGCGAAATAGTATATCGGACTAACTTCAATAATTTTCTTTCATGATTTACTGACGATGTCACAAATTATTTCCAATTGAATAGGATTACCACGGTAACCAGTAATATCATCATGATAGCGGAGTTGATTGTTCGCCCGTAGGGGGTGCTGCAGGGGTGCATTTTTAGGTACATATTAGAAAAATAGTATATCGGACTAACTTCAATAATTTTTTTTCACGATTTACCGACGATGTCACAAATTAATTTCCATTGCATACGATTACCACGGTAACCAGTAATATCATCATGCTAGCGGAGGTGATTGTTCGCCCGTAGGGGGTGCTGCAGGGGTGCATTTTTAGGTACATATTAGCGAAATAGTATATCGGACTAACTTCAATAATTTTTTTTCACGATTTACTGACGATGTCACAAATTAATTTCCATTGCATTGGATTACCACGGCAACCAGTAATATCATCATGCTAGCGGAGTTGATTGTTCGCCCGTAGGGGGTGCTGCAGGGGTGCATTTTTAGGTACATATTAGCGAAATAGTATATCGGACTAATTTCAATAATTTTTTTTTCATGATTTACTGACGATGTCACAAATTATTTCCAATTGAATAGGATTACCACGGTAACCAGTAATATCATCGTGCTAGCGGAGTTGATTGTTCGCCCGTAGGGGGTGCTGCAGGGGTGCGTCTTTAGGTACATATTAGAGAAATAGTATATCGGACTAACTTCAATAATTTTCTTTCATGATTTACTGACGATGTCACAAATTCTTTCCAATTGAATAGGATTACCACGGTAACCGGTAATATCATCATGCTAGCGGAGTTGATTGTTCGCCCGTAGGGGGTGTTGCAGGGGTGCATTTTTAGGTACATGTTAGCGAAATAGTATATCGGACTAATTTCAATAATTTTTTTTCACGATTTACTGACGATGTCACAAATTATTTCCGATTGCATAGGATTACCACGGTAACCAGTAATATCATAATGGTAGGCACTCTTTAGAAACCTCCATATTATTTATTTATCCATAAAATATGTCTGAGATACTATCGTCAGAATCAATTTTATAGATCTACAAAGATAATCACTGAAGTATCCTCTGAGGTAGCCCATTTATTTAATATAAATAACAACTCAACCCTTGTTCTGCTAAACTGCTAAACCCTTTATTTATGGTTCGTCTGGTATACCGTGCGCCCTACACTTCCCAGACAGCAAAAAAAATCCTATTTACAGAATGGCAGTGGATCAGGTCCCGGCAGCCGGGACCTGAGAATTACAATCTAAATCCCGGCAACCGGAATTTTTTACATTTTAATTTGAAATCCGGCATCCGGGATTTTGATTGTAATTTTCAGGTCCTGGCTGCCGAGACTTTTTACATCAGAAAATAAATCCCGGCAGTGCGTTTATTTCATCAAAAATTTTGCAACTCTTAATATTATTGTAAGTTGTACTTACATGAAAAAAAAAACAACCAAACAACTATTGTTAGTGTCATAGTGAAAATATGCATTATCTTTGGAGAATAAACAAATGAAAATCTACGTTACATAGACAAGGATAACACTAGTTACACAAATGACTATATTTAACACGTTTGTAGAAAATAGTACGTTTTTATTTCATTTACAGGATACAAACTTTTAGTTATTATTATTATTTAACATATGAATACAGTTTTATAACATTTATTCTGTGTTTATTAAACTAACACATCCGACAAAACCAATACTTCTTCTTGCCAGAGAAACACATCAAATGGTACCGACTCAAGCAGCTACTACATCTGATGAAACTTTCATTGAGATCATGGTTACAAACAGCACATATCCACTGGTTCAGTCCTTTTTTTTAATGATGGACTCTAGAGTATTCCATGCTTCATTTGTGAAATATCTTCGAATATAAAAAACGATCACAATTGACTCTTCAATAACCTTGTTGTTGATAAGATCTGCTTCTTTTCGTAGTCCTGTATAAGGAAACTAGGTGAGGATATGTTGTCAACTTTATTTGTGCCTTTGATAATCCAGGACAATAATAGTTATTCTTTTTCATTGTAATTAAATTTGATGAAAGGATTTTTTTAATCGCTTTTCTCTTCTTGGGTATACCCATTAATTCGATGAAATTAATATAATGATTGCTTATAGAATTATTACCTTGTCTTTCTGTTACTCTTTTTAGCTTTTCCCCCCGATGTATATATGTATATATAATACTTTAGATTCACAGAAGTACCTAAAAGTTCTATTGTCTCTCATCCAGTATTCGATTTATGTTTGCTTCTTATGTACTTCTAGTTCCTTTATGAAATCTTCAAATGAATTAAACTTATCTCTAAGCTTCATTTTCACCAGTAATAATACTAAAACCGAGGTTAAAACTAAAAACACCATTCACCAAAGACTGAAGGTAAACAGAGCATGAAGATAATCTCAAACTTCTTATGTGGAAATGTAGGGTGCCGGCAGTACTTTTCTAAAGTAAAAATGGCGGTTGCCGGGACCTGAAAATTAAAATCAAAATCCCGGATGCCGGGATTTCGAATTAAAATGTAAAAAATCCGGGTTGCTGGGATTTTGATTGTAATTTTCAGGTCCCGGCTGCCGGGACCTGATCCACTGCCTAATAAAATAGCCGAACAGCAGACATTTGTCCACCGACAGTGCCGGCATTCCATTCCATCTTGTAAAATAAATAGCGATGTATGACTCCGCATATAGCAATACTTCCCTAAAAAATTAATATTCATGAACTTTTTAGAGCAAGAGCTAAAATTTGTAATTCGACAGTTAGTTGCATTGTTTCATTTAAGATACTGTTTAGAAGTTTAGATGACCTATCTGTTGAGTTTATAAACTGGCTTCCCTAAGTTTCGGTTTGTCAAGTTAGGAAAAACACCTTTTATTCAGTAACACGCGACTGCCGTCGCACGTTTACGCAAATACGCATCCAAATGTGCACCCCTGCAGCACCCCCTACGGGCGAACAATCAACTCCGCTAGCATGATGATATTACTGGTTGCCGTGGTAATCGTATGCAATTGGAAATAATTTGTGACATCGTCAGTAAATCATGAAAAAAAGTTATTGAAGTTAGTCCGATATACTATTTCGCTAATATGTACCTAAAAATGCACTCCTACGGCACCCCCTACGGGCGAACAATCAACTCCGCTAGCACGATGATATTACTGGTTGCCGTGGTAATCGTATGCAGTGGAAACTAATTTGCGACATCGTCGGTAAATCGTGAAAAAAAATTATTGATGTTAGTCCGATATACTATTTTTCTAATATGTACCTAAAAATGCACTCCTGCAGCACCCCCTACGGGCGAACAATCAACTCCGCTAGCATGATGATATTACTGGTTGCCGTGGTAATCGTATGCAGTGGAAACTAATTTGCGACATCGTCGGTAAATCGTGAAAAAAAAATTATTGATGTTAGTCCGATATACTATTTTTCTAATATGTACCTAAAAATGCACCCCTGCAGCACCCGCTACGGGCGAACAATCAACTCCGCTAGCATGATGATATTACTGGTTGCCGTGGTAATCCAATGCAATGGAAATTAATTTGTGATATCGTCAGTAAATCGTGAAAAAAAATTATTGAAGTTAGTCCGATATACTATTTCGCTAATATGTACCTAAAAATGCACCCCTGCAGCACCCCCTACGGGCGAACAATCACCTCCGCTAGCATGATGATATTACTGGTTACCGTGGTAATCGTATCCAATGGCAATTAATTTGTGACATCGTCAGTAAATTATGAAAAAGAATTATTGAAATTAGTCCGATATACTATTTCGCTAACGTGTACCTAAAAATGCACCCCTGCAGCACCCCCTACGGGCGAACAATCAACTCCGCTAGCATGATGATATTACTGGTTACCGTGGTAATCCTATTTCTTTATTAATGTTTATTTTAGCTACCCAGTTATTAATTGATAAAAATTTACTGTACTAATATGCGCGCACGACTTTATCGACGCGCCGCACCGTTCGCAGTTGTGTGGCTGTGGATCATTTCACTCCCGTCGACGCAAGGAAGGGTAGATGTCCGAAGCTACAACGCCATGGCGAGGGACCCTACGTGGTGATGAAGCGCCTCAACGATGTAGTCTACAGGTTATGTACGGAAACTGGAAAACCGAAGGTCGACTATGCTGATGTCTGTGGTGATAACAAGAATCGAAGTTGTTCGTCGAGGACGCCGAACGCTAAGGGGGGAAGAATGTAACATACTGTATATTATGGTATTCGTGTATTTGTATTAGTTGTCATTGATTGTCATACTTGATGTAAAGTCAAAGTGCTAGGTTAGATCTTTTGAAGTGTAAACGTCATCGAATCGTCTAGAGTTTTCGAGAATGACGGATGGATTCTAGAAATGTCATCGAATGCTCTAGATGGTTCGATGAAGTAAGGTGCTAGGGGTAGCGTAGGGGTTCAGTCAGTCGAGTTGAGTTGTACTTGAGATAAGGTTAAGAGATATTGTATCGAGTTGTGACGTAAAACGGTGAAATTTACGTCGAGTTTGATTCCCTGGGTGAAGAAAAAGAGGCCGTCGTGACAATATGTTATTCAGTAACCCTACAAACCCAACAGGTTCCCTTTTTTATCAGTTTTTTTGCAAAAATGTTAGCCCGTCAAGCAATTTTTTATTTTATTTATATTATGCTTATAATTTTACGAAAAAAAATTATTTGCTTTTAACATCAAATGTACCAAAAGATTTTATGTAAATTTATGTAGGAAAACGATGGGGTGATATCTGAAAGTAAAAAGTTGAGAGTGAGTTTTCGGGAAGGACGTACAAAAAAAAATGTTTTGAATGGGTGTTCTGATAGACCCTATAATAAGTACCTTCAGAATTGCAATGCAATTTTTGCTTGGGCTATTTTTCGTTGCGAATATATCACGTGTCAATGAAATTCTGAGGCACCTGATATATAAAGTTGAATATGTGACATCGATATTGCTTGATTTGGTTTTACATCATCGGTCATCCTGTAGCTGGTCTATATTAGTTGCTACATGCAGAAATACGCGAAATACGTAAAAGGAGCAAAAAAAGAAAAAAAACGAGAAACCTCCAAAACGCCTTCACTTTTAAATTCCGACATAATAGGATCTACTGCTACTACGTACCTAATATTTTCATTTTCATGTACTTTTCTACCATTTCTACCGAAAAAATACAAGTCTATACCTTACGTAAAGTTTTCCCTACATACGCCTACATAATTTTTCTTTATTCAGGACAGTGGCGTAGCAAGACCTTGTCGGGTCGCGGGATTTTAGATTTAGGTTCATTTCTATCTTAATTTTTGGGTTTACTAGTAATTTTGGTATTGGACCTTCACGTGCCACCGTACCTGTTGTTGCTTGCTCTCGAAATCTGATGCCTACACAATTTACACCACTAGTATAGAGCTATCGCACCCATTAAAACCGTTGGTCTGTCTGTCTGTCTGTCTGTTTTACGTTTACCTAGCCTCGTAATCTCAGTAACCGCTGCATGGATTGTGATGAAGTTCGGGCAGCGATATGCTGTGGGGTCGTAGTAGGTAGTGTTCCTATAATTTTGAAAATCTGTGCATGGGCGGCGGAGTAATTACCAAAAAAACAAAAAAATAAAATTCCTCAAACTTTTAGGCGTTTTTGAGGTTCCTGATCATTTTTTACTTTTTTTGGTGGGGGTGAAATTGGGGTGGTTGGCGGGTAAGGAGTTGTAAAACTGAAAAATTTGTTGTATTCATAATAGGCAAATCTGTGAAAGAAACCCGGAGGGTCATAATACACTTTTTTAGGTCCATCCGAAAAATGTCTTGCCTATCACAGAAGGCAAGGGAATTCTCTGACGTATACATGCGGATGTTGCTTTAGATCGTTCTGTATTGTGTAAAGTGGAAACTATTGGATTGATTTTTATGAAATTTTTACACAGTATTATTACCGTGGCAAACGTTATGGTTTTTAGAAATCATGTCAGTGGCGTCGCAGCAATAATATAAAAAAAAGAAAAATAAAAAAAAAACTCAAACTTCGTTTTTAGGCGTTTTAGTCGGTGCATAAGCGGCGGAGTAATTAGCAAAAAAAATAAGCATTCCTCAAACTTTTAGGCGTTTTTGAGGTTCCTGATCGTTTTTTACTTTTTTTTGTGGGGTGCGGGTGAAATTGGGATAGTTGGGCGGTAAGGGGTCATAAGACTCAAACATTTTTTTATATTTATAATAGGCTATCCATTGACCTGTGAAAGAAAAACCTAGCGGTATAACACACTTTCTTTGCTCGGGCGGCCGATGATTTGGTTGCAAGGGGATCTCAAATTGTAGCTTCATGCTGTGGTTGAATGTGGCTACTGCTGGAGAACTTAAATCTTGATTTTCGACGCATGCTTAAATGCTCACAAGCACTTTTTTCAGTCCCCGACACAGCTCTGATGCTTTTACTTTCCGTTAAATTTTAATATTTTGAATTTATACAGATGAAAATATTGAAAGAAGGAACAGAACAATGGGGTATGTTCATGAAGATGCCGTTTCCTTTCACGTTCAAGGTGCACATTTACAACATAAAAAATCCAGACGATATTATAGAAGGTGCAAAGCCAGTAGTGGAAGAGCTTGGACCGTTTGTTTACAAGTGAGTTGGAATTTGTAGTTAACAAAAACTGTGTGGATGAGAAAACGTAAAGGCAAATCAGAAATACTATCGCTATGAATTATTGTAACATGACCCTAACCACCTTAAAGAAATGCAACAACCATTACCGATGTGATATGTGTTTCTCATTTTTCGGGTTATTATCGCAGTGTAGTTTTTTTTTCTCTGGAGGATCATTTGGATTGCACCTAATACCTTACTTGATTTAAGTTACTTGATTTAAGTGATTTACTATATAGGGTGAGTCCTAAGTTGATTTTTTTGAACTGTCCATAGAAGTCGTTAAAGTAATCATTTTTGTCAAATATTTTATCCAGAAAACTTATAAATAAGCTAGGTATAGGATAACAAAATTATATCTGGGCTTGTGTATCAAGACTTACCTAGTCTGTTTATGTTTAGTTTTTTGCTCGCATTTTTGTCAAATCGATTAGGCATTGTACCTGTCAGATAGTGACAGTAGTCACTTTTTGTTCATCGTTATTGATTATAAATTGGTAAATCCTAAAAGTGGCACTTTATTCTGAAACAACTTTTAGGAATTACCATCTTGAAATTAACTACGACAAACTGAAAGTGACTAGCGCACTAATTGACAGGTACAATGCCTGATCGATAAGACAAAAATCCTAGCGAAAAACTAAACATGAACAGACCAGGTACCTCTTGATACGCAAGACCAGACTTACCTTTTTTGATTCGGTATCCCGCTTACTTTTCAGTTTTCGGAATAAAGTTGTTTGAAGGAGTTGTTTATTTTAACGACTTCTACACGCAGTTTAAAGAATATCAACTTAGGACTCACCCTGTATATAGCTCGCTGTATACTTAATGAGTAAAGCATTCAACGAACTGAAAAATTGTAGTAGAGAGTTGATCATATGTTAAAAAAGTAGTTCCTTTCATTTAATTCAGAGATGATATTATCATCCCACGACGATTAAGACAAGCAATATCTCGGAACTGAGCAGTAGTAGCGAAATATAACTTTATGGATGTAAATTAGAGTAAATATAGTATCTTTTCTTATTCTTGTCTCGCCCAATGAGGTATTTGTTTTTGGTGAGGTGACGTCCGATTCAAAATTTTTAATGGGACACCCTATATATTTGTGACTTTTTGTGTTCCTCTCGATAAGACTATTCCAACAAACTAAAGTGATTAATTCAAGAGCTACAGGTACTTAAAGGTCTGTACCACTACCATTATGAAACATTACCAAAGTAGTTTAACTGTAGGGGTACATGTTATAATGGTAGTGGTACAATCCTTTAAGTACCTGTAGCTCTTGAACTAATCACTTAAGACCCCAAGTGTGCTAGTCTGTTGGAATAGTCTTATCGAGAGCAACACAAAAAGTCACAAATATACAGGGTGTCCCATTAAATTTTTTGAATCGGACGTCACGTGACCAAAAACACATACCTCATTGGGCGAGACAATAATAAGAAAAGATACTATATTTGCTCTTATTTACATCCCCAAAATTATATTTCGCTACTACTGCCCAGTTCCGATATATTGCTTGTCTTAATCGTCACGGGACACCCTGTATGTATATGTATAGAGCTTTTTAACGTACCGTTAATTTTTACATGTATCCTTTAATTATTAATGCGTACATTGTAACAATAAAAGAACCACCGTTAATCTATGAACGCAAAACATGAATAAATTGCCATATTGTTCATCAGTATAATGTAAAAATTAATTGAATGTACGAACTCAGTCCTCATTTATCAAAAAACGGTGACAAACGATAGATCATTAGTCATTAATATTGCAAATAGCTGTTGTCCTTCGTAATATCAACGATCAGCACCATGATTATTGACATATACACAGTAACCATATGCTGCTAGTGTCCGACCGAAACTACTTTTTACGGCCAAAACCGAAAACGAAACCGAATTTCGGCCTCCGTCTAAGTTTCGTCCGAAACCGAAACTGAAACTTCAATATAACGTCAGTAATTTTTTCGTGGATATAAAAATGAATAACGCATCATCAGCATTATCACACCTTATTTCAAATAAATTAGTTATACTTTTTGAAGTAAGAAGTTAATCTGAACGAAATATCAACTATTTTATGTTTATATTATATTTTGTATTTACTAAATAACATTTCAAACTTTGGTCATTCTTTCTCTTATCAATTAGCTGCCTTAAAACTAAATTTCAGAAGTACCTACGTACTAAGTACAACTACTAAGTATTTCTGAAAGTAAGGGGTTTTATCTGAATTTAAGAAACTGTTGTGAGCTTCATTGAGCTACAGCTATTGCTGATTATCAGTATTCATAACTGAACAATCTAATATTGTAATATTGCAAACGAGAAACAATAATTTATCAACTTTCTATGCACATTGCTTCTTCATTCTGAATAAATTTGACTAGTAGCATTAAGTAGTTGTTCAGTGGAAACAGTCGTCGGTAACGCAGTCGTGAATTTTAGGGGAACCTTTCTCAGAGACAGAAATGTACTGAAATTCTAGTAAGAGTAATATCTGCGTTTCTTTGTAAGCTTGGCCCCGATAAGTAGGCTTCTTAACTTATGATAATATAATGATGATAAGTTATTACCTCGGTTATTACCATCATCTACCCAGCAAAATGACACTTCTTCGCTTGAAGATTGCTCCGAAGGCGTCCGATCGCAGCGCGAAATCCATCGAATTTAGTTTCGGTTTCGGCCGTAGTTTCGGCTGGATGGTAGTCGAAACCGAAACTAAACCGAAACCCGTTTTTTGGCCAAAACCGAAGCCGAATGTTCGGTCGGACACTATATGCTGCTGAACGTCGATTAATCTGTTAAGAGCTATCAAACCAGAATCCAGTACGGTATTGACGAAAATTGATTTGCGATCTATTAGAGAGATTTTGGACCACTTAAAATAACGTCAAAAATAACGAAAATCCTCGTTAATGCTAACAGGGAGCCTTTAAACCACCAGAAATAACGAGTTTCGTGGCTAATGTTATTTTGAGCATACACAGCATACAATAAGAAATAGGTAAATGATTCCCAATAACGGTAACGAAGGTCTGTTATTTACTAGTACTCAATGCTACCCAACATTTTGGCAACAAGATCAAAACACAGTAATAGTAAACTTATGAGAAATAATTTCTAGGAGCATACAGGGTGTTTCCTAAGTTGGGACTTTCCTTCATAGGGCATATAGTACTCGCCAAAATGAGTGATCTTCCCAATAACATGTTAATGGAATATTTAGGGATATCAAGATATTAACCGATAATGAAATCCTCATTTCTAATTTCGTCCCTGCGCTTTTGAATCTCGCGACGCGAATTTCGGACTGTATTTATAAAACTCATGTGACAGGACTGCACTCAAAACTTCCAAGCGAACAAATAGTGAGTATTTTGTTTCAATTTTTTTATTCTTCTGCTGCTGATTCGCCGCACATTAGCTTTGTTATTTCAGAGGCAGTTGCTTCTGAAAAGGAAAGTTCAAATTTTGAAAACACCCTGGATTTGTTTATATTATGATAAAGGACGATCAGTTATTCAATCAGATAGATATATAGGTTATTTGCCTTAGCTTGTTCTCACAAAAAAAATGAGTACCCACGTGTCAATTGCGTGTTGCAGCTATAATTCCCAGTCGTAAAATCATTGTGTAGAGCTGCACTAATCTGTCACCATACAAGACAGAAAAGGCGAGAAAATGTTCATAGGCTGAGTGAGTTTGATAGGCGGCGAATGGTGAGGGTATGAAGGACTGGGTTGTACTGGGAGAAATAGAAACGAGGACGTTGGGTTTGAAATCAAGACCGTACACTTGAAGATCGCCGCTATAGGCTTTAGGCTCTATGAGACCGCTTCTTGACCGCAAGGTCAATTGCGGATCAAAGGTTTGCAGAGCGTGGCAGGCTAATCAGAATGCAAACTGTTTATCGCCTAGTTAGAAGTTTTGGACTAACTTCATCCGTTTTCAGTAGGTCCTACTTCTCACTTCTAGGCACTGAAGTGATCAGCTGGTTGATGGCGGGACTGGATCCTTGAATGGAATAACATATTATAAATAGGGCATTACGCTCAAAACTATGACGTAAAACGTAAAATTGGTCAATCTGACAACGCCGATATTAGCATTTTTGAATTCTGTATGTTCAAAAACCCCCCAATATTGAATTTCACCTCTCCAGCTGTGGCAGTTTTGGAAATATTTAAGCGTTCCGGTACTGTTTACTGAAAAAGCGGTGTTGCTGTATCTCAGCAATTAATAGAAACAAAATTTTGAAATTGTAAGTTCTTACTAAATTCGACATGCGCAATTCATTGCAATAAAAATAAGTAGAGGATTCTATTTAAAATAAATTAAAATCGGGGATATTTGTTTGGAAAATAAAATAAATTAAAATCGGGGATATTTGTTTGGAAAAATAATTTATAACTTGATAACGTCGCAAACGCGAATAAAAATATTACAAGCCGAGATAGGGTACTAGTAGGTATTTCGATTTAAAATAAAAAATACAGGTTGTTACATTTAAAAAAACAAAGTAAAATGACCTTCAAGTTGCCGTAATTTAAAATTCTGCCAATAACACCCTGTAGATACACATTCCTGGTAAGATCCAAAATAATATTCATTTAATATTCAAGTAATTCTCTGTATAATATTATTGAGAAAAGTTAAAGGAATATATCAATTTTGACGTATTACTTGCGACCTTGCAACTCCGGAAATTAATAGAAAATGAATTGTAACTTGGCAACGTCGCAACCGATCCCAAAAATATTTAGGGTTGAATAGAGATCAATGATGGAAACTAGAAGAATGTAAAAAAAGGTATAGTTCCATATAAAAAAATCAAGTTGATCACTATTCTACTTTCCCGCAACACCCTGTATATTTCGAAATATCTTTAAAATATGCGCCTTAAGTAACCAAATAACTTTTGTATTTGACATTTTCTTCTATTAGGTATACCTTGCGAGATATCGAAGAATTATACACTAAATGGACACCCTGTATAGTTTTATAACCTATTTTGCTGTTTATCATAAATATTTAGTTAATAAACTTCAATAAACTAACGATAGCGACATTAGACGGCTACAAACTGTTGCATAGTTCATTTCAAAACGTTTTGAAAGTGACAGCTGGTGTTTCCATGACATTTGGATCTCGATCTCGATACGATCTCAAAAATTAGCGAATCGACCTTGAATAGGAAACGTTTTGAAAACGCATCCAATTGACGTTTCTACGATATATTTGAAAACGTTTTGAAAGCTCGTGGAAACGTAGTAACTGACGCGACGCATATGTGATAATGGATGTATAATCATATTATAATAGGTAAGGTCTATGAATACTTATTCTTTAAAAACTCGAAATAAAAAAATTAAAATACAAAGTCGTGGTCACACCAAATTTTTTCTATCTATAAACCGATTTGAAATATCACTCTAGATAGTAGTTTCGTTTTCTCCCAGTATAGCTAGTAGGTTTTTTTTGTAAAGGGGGCCCCGAGAAAAAAATTGCGGGGGGCCCCCGAAGACCTTGGCACGCTACTGAGAAAGCGGCATGGTGACAAATAAGATCCTCAATTTTTTGTGGAAAAGCATTATGGCATGGGGGACGATTATTTATATAAGTAGGTCACCTTTGGTAATCATCAAAAAGCAACGAGCATTATAACATTAGATGCAGGAGGCGGTAGAACCACACGTTCCGCATTATATTCGGATGCTTTCCAACCCACTTTTCTAACAAAATATAATGTACGACCACATGTAGTCAAAATTGTGTTGGCCTATTTTGAAAACAATTTGTTGCCTTCATTCATAGAACAAAGAGCTTTGAAATTAAGTCACTCTGTAGAACACCGCACAATTTGCAATTGTAAAAGTAATTTGTAACTGTTTATGCTATTTTAATATCATCCATATGTATAGAAAACCGTACAGTAATATTTATATTATTAATAATCATTAGTGCAAATATTCCTATCATATTATATTCAAATATTAGTTCGCAAGCTATTTGTTGGAATTTTCAAAAAGGTCAATCTTAAATATCATCCTTATTAATATAATTTATGATATGAAGGAAACGATAGACAAAAATAACCTTCATATTTAGGATTACGTATTCGCTAGTATTAATGATATAGGTTAAACGTACGATCGAAATAGAATCTCATTATGTCTGAAATTTTAATGAACCATTTCAGGGTCTACAAATGGAAGTCTGAAGTTAAAAGGGATGAGATGGATGGAGAGATATCATACAATGAGTACCAGAGATATGAATTTGATAAAGAAGCTTCAGGAAAGTATAATGAAGATGATGTTGTGACTGTGATGAATAGTCCTTATTTGGTAAGTTCGACGAACTGTTCAATAAAGTTTACTAGTACGAAAAGGGCAGCTCTGAGATTTTTTATCCTCCTAATACATATCATCGACTGTTTCACTATACTCGCTAATTTGAAAAAACTATTACCTTTTGACCACCATCTTTATGGTATTTAGAAATATTACTTAAACAATGAGTTGAAGATAAAACTCAAATGTATTAATTAACACTACATCGATTTTTAATCTCAAAATTATAATCCAGTTGTCATTTTGCATTCTCTATAGGAAGGAAGGTGATCTCCCAAGACTGCGGGATTCTCGTGTTGATGTTCAAAAGTCCCATCTTCCGCCTTTTTTTTTATAACTGAGCAGACCGCGCAGGCAGAGGCTAAATACCAGAGTACCGCGGCTGCTGTGAAAGGGTTATGTTAGGAGAAGTTTGTTTATCGCGGGATTTGAATGGGCCAATACCCGCAGGCCCAATAAATACATCTTCTGGCAGTCCATTCCAAGCCTTGGACACCCTGGGAATAAATGTGCGGTTGTACCGCTCAGTTCTTGATGTGTGAAGAACGACCGTCTTAGGATGACATGCAGCGGTCGCACGGGTACACCTGATAGGAGCTGTGAGCGGCGGAACGATAGAGGGTAGCCCAGAGGAGCAGATTCCGTTGGAATATCGGTAGAAGAGTGAGAGGTCACCAACAACACGCCGGTGAGAAAGTGACTGAAGGTGGCGCGTTAAGGCCGGATCGCCAATTAGTCGAATTGCCCTTCTCTGGACGGCATCTAGTATAGACAGGGTAGTAGGGGCAGCAGGTCCCCAGACATGAGAGCAATACTCCAGGCAAGGTCTTATCTGGGCTTCAAAGGTTGGCAGTCATCAACGCAATTCGTATTTTTGAGGCTCCTGCACGAAATAACTGGTTGGAGTTGCATCCAAGCCATTCCCTAAGATTACGTAACGAGGATACCCTTCTTCTCCAGATGCTCCGTTTATCCTGAATTTTGCCCTGCATGATCAATTTATTATTGTAGCAATTTATTTTTTTTATCGCGTGTAATATGGCTCAGGTTTTCTTATTTTAATGGTATCTATTATTTATCTGTGCTTGTCCATTCTTTCAAGTACTTGTTCGTTTGCCACTTTACCTTTTCATGAGATTTTTAAAATTCTCCGATACGCCCACATCTCGCAGGTTTATTACTTATAATGTAGAGCAGTCTTGGGAGGTAATTTTCTGAATGCCTTCACCATTTTTACTTCCCACACCGATAGGTGAGGGGAGTATTGTGATCGCGAAAATTTTTGATTTTGAGATAATACACTTTTTGGGCGTTTTATAATGTCTACATAACGAAAATCTGCCTGTACGCGTTTTTCTAGCCACGAAATCTCAGCAACCGCTGCATGGATTGTGATGAAATTCGGGCAGCGATATGCTGTGGGGTCGTATAGTAGGTAATGTTCCTATAATTTTGAAAATCGTTGCATGGGCGGCGGAGTAACTAGCAAAAAACGAAAAAAGTTAAATATTGCTCAAACTTCGTTCTTAGGCGTTTTAGGGGTCGCTGATCATTTTCTACTTTTTTTTTGGTGGGGGTGAAATTGGGTTGGTTGGGGGTGGGGGGTTGTAAAATTGAAAGTTTGTTGCTTTCATAATAGACTGTCCACTGACCTGTGAAGGAAGACCTAGTGACATAAATAACTTTTTTAGGTCCATCCGAACATTGCCTTACCTATTACAGAAACCAAAGTACTTTTTCTGGTGTAAACATACGAGTATTGCTTTAGATCGCTCTATATTGTGTAACGAGGAAACGGTTGAATTGATTTTAATGGAATTTTGACACAGTATTACCACCGTGGAGAGGATGGAAAATGCGTATGGTTTTTATAAATCGTGCCAGTGGCGGCGCAGAAATAATAAAAAACAAAAAATACAAGAACAGCTCAAACTTCGTTTTTAAGCGATTTAGAGGTTCCTGATCATTTTCTGCGTTTTTTTGGGTGGGAGGGAAATTGGGGTGGTTGGGGGGTTGAAAAACTGAAAAATTTGTTGTAGTCATAATAGGCTGTCCAGTAAGCCGTGAAGGAAGACCTAGCGACATAAATCACGTTTTTAAGTCCATCCGAACATTGTCTAGCATATATTACCGAAACTAAGGGACTTAGAATTTTCTGTATAAATACGAGTATTTATTGCTTTAAATCGTTTTGTATTTTGTAACGTGGTAACTACTAAATTGATTCTAATGAAATTTTGACTTAGTATCACTACCGTGGTGAAGATGCAAAACCCGTATGGTTGTTAGAAATCGTGTCAATGGCAATGAAAGATAACGAAAAATATGAAAACAGCGTTTTGAGATGTTTTAGGTTCCCGATCATTTTCTACCTTTTTTAGTTGGGGATAAAAGTGGGGTGGTTGGGGGGTGGGGGGTTGTAAAACTGAAAAGTCTGTAGTATTGATAATAGGTTGTCCAGTGACCTGTGAAGGAAATACATAAGGCATAAGACAATTTTAGGGGGAGGGCTGCCGATGATTTGGTTGCAAGGGGATCTCAAACTAAAGCTTCATGCTATGGGAAAATGATAAACTGGTATCACAGTAATGTGTGGGAAGTACTGAGTCAATCAACTTGACTTCATTTTTACATTATGCAGTCTGCACTGATCTGTTATTTTTATTTGAAACGGAACCTATGAATAGGTACCGAATTCGCAGCAATTAATTTTTTTATAGAGATTCAGTAACCCAAATTTAGATATGGACTATTCATTCCTTGGGAAAAACAATTAAATAAATTTTGGTCAAGAATCTTGAGCGGTATAATCAGCCCTATTCCCACCTTGTATAACAGCACCAGTTGCACTTTGGAGGTGTTACCTGGACATGGACAGGTAGAATTCAGCTTTCTCCTCCCTATAGCTGCGTTGCACATACTCTACCTTATTATTTTCTCCATCAGAAGCTCTACACCCATTGTCAGCTGTAATTTGAGTTGGCGCCAGTGCAGCGTATATAACCAATTAGAGAATTAAAATACCTACCTTGAAAATAATCAATGATAAGCTTTCTAGGAGTCACGAGTTTCTCTACATTATCATAAACGTAGTAACAGTTACACCTATGTTGCTGTGTTGATGAAATTGGGGATGCAAGGTACTGTGATCATTGGCGGTAAAGTAATGTACCAAAAAATTGTGAAGTGCGACAACCCTCCTAGATTTCTTTTCATTAGTTGCATTTTTTTCGATCAGCCGTCCCCTTGATATACTTACTATACATATATACTATTGCATAAGCAAATTTTGTGGAAAGCACTGAGTCGAGCCCCTTGAAAAGTTTAGACAGTACCTGCAGTTTTCGTCTTCTTGTGATATAGCTTTGTTGTCAAAGTCCATCACATAGCGTTTGTTTCACTATTTTTTTAATTCCCATAGCAATTAGTTGGAAAGGTTAACTTGCGCGACGCAATGAGCGAAAGGTAAATAGAAATGTAAAATTTTTTATATTTAAATGTGAATATGTCCAATGTAGTAGGTACAGGATGCGCTATGTTCTATGTCGGTTTTAAAACATTAAATATTGTCCTCTGGTGGACTTGGTTAGACATGTTTTTGGAGGACTATTTTAACCATGAATCGCTTCACACCGAAGCAATGCGCCGAAAAAGTGAAGATCTACATTGAAGATAGGAGTTCAATTACATCAACTCAACGTGCGTATCGGAAATATCGTGACCAACACACATCGTGTGACAACACTATCCGTCATTTGTGGTCAAATTTTGTTGAGCACGGGACAGTGCGAGATAGTCAGCATGACGTTCATCAACGAAGAAGATGCTCCAGTGAACTGGTTGAAGCAGTTTGAGAAAGCGTTGCCCAGAACTTTGCGGAGCATTTGTAATAATGATACGCATTTGTGTCCATATAAAGCGCAATTTACACAAAACTATTGCCTACAGATAAGACGCGTCGCTTGAAATACGCTCAAACAGTGGTTTGAATGGTTGACACTGAACCTGGATTCCGATATCCATGGATAGTAGCTTATTATGTGTGTCCACAGTCTCCAGATTTAAATCCCCTCGACTTCTCTTTGTGAGGTTACTTGAAAACCAAATTATATGTCAGAAAGCCTCAGATCATTGACGAGGTCTAGGCTAACATTCGTGCCGGAATCATTACTATACCACCCGAGATGGTCGAAAAGGTTACGGAAAATGTGTCAAAAGAGTCACAGAGTAGTAGTAGTAGCTATGAAGTAGGCATCAGTGGGCTCACTTTGCCATCCCTGAATATCCCCTTCAGCGATCACTTCCTGCCTCTCCCTCCTTGCCAAACCTCTCTAACCTTTTTTTACAAAGGCCAATTGTCTGCCCAGCTCATGGAGGCTAATTCATCTGGCTGGAGTCTATCAGATCCAACTCGTATTTCAGCCTTCCTAGCAACTCATATTCTGCAAGAAATTGGTAGGCCGTTTCACTGGCTCCTCCACAACCCATACATAGAGCACCTACGAAGTTTCTGATTGCCCATCGGCCTTGGTTTCGTATCCATGCTGATCTAGATGTGTTTAACCCGGCTATAAAATCCTCGGCTTATTTGCAACCTTTACTTTGCCTGCACTGTGGTATCGTTCACCCACGTTTTAAGGACTGACATTACCTGTTGCCTACTTAAAACTATAAAGGACTCCGGGCCAACAAACCGTTCTCAGGTGCCAAGTCTGACCAGCCTAATGGTTTTCTCATTATGAACCCCCGAATGACACAGAACCCACATCAAGCCTTCAGCCTTGTCATCTCTTCCAGTCTCTCCACGCACTCCCAAACCAGGAGTGCATTGGTTCTGGGCCCTTAGATTGCTTTCAGTGTTGCCTGACTCTCAGAGCAGATGTAAATCTTCTGCTCCATGCCCTTACTCATCTCAGCATTGCATGCAGCAGAAAGTATTACATATACTTCTTCGAAAATCGTGGTGTTAGTATCTAGAGAGTAACGCTCCCGCACTCCTCTTTTTTCCACATACATCCCTACTCCTGAGGCCAGAAACTGAATCTCCTCCATTTCCCACTGCTCGATACTGGGAGTAGTCAGAGTGAAAGATTCATCCAACCTTGATAGATGGTTTGCCTAGACAATCCTGTAGGCAGAGCTAGGAAATGCTACCTTCGCCAGCTTGGCT
Organism: Callosobruchus maculatus; assembly: GCA_951848785.1. NCBI lineage: Eukaryota > Metazoa > Arthropoda > Insecta > Coleoptera > Chrysomelidae > Callosobruchus > Callosobruchus maculatus. The sequence continues at coordinate 8,205,415 of CATOUR010000006.1, forward strand.
ATCTTTGCGTGGCCAACCGTCTCTCCCCTTATCTGCCAATTACCCGAGCCCCGCATTCTCAGATGTGCTGCAACCGTTGTGACCCTAATCCAAGATGGCACCATCGCCAGCCCGAACAGGACCTTCAGTGCTTCAGTTAGGGTCCTTCTCATTGCTCCTGTGACGCCTATGCAGGTAAGCCTTGGCTTGGATTGGCTAATTAAGGTGGCTACCTGATTGATATTGTGTTCAAAAACAAGACCAAGTGAAGTGCAAATTCATACAAACATACCTCACGCATAAAAATCGGTTGTTTTTTCAAAGTTATTAACGTTAGTTCACATATATAATACGGATTTGTTTTACGGCCTTAGCCGATTTTCCGTTCCCAATTTTTTCGATCGAAGCACATGTCTTCCTACAAATCCCTCAGTTCCATTGGTTCATCTATCTCGTCCTACAGCCTCTTCTCGGTCGTCCTCTTCTTCTTCTTTCTCGTGGCACCCATTCTAATATGCATCTAGGTCATCTATATTCTCCCATTTGTTTTGTGTATCCAAACCATGTCAGTTGCTTTTGATGGATCCTATCTATCAGATTTGAGTCTGTGTTCGTCATTTTCCGGATTGTTTCATTTCTAACCTTGTCTAATCTAGACTTTCTGCAACTCCGTCTTAGAAAGTCCATTTCAGCTGACAAAAGTTTATTAGGATTTACGAGGGTTGCTCTATATTTCCGTCAATCCACCAGTACGCAGACAGCTGTTTCACGCTTATTAGCGATCACCAGTGCGCCATAGGTCGATTGACGGAGATAGAGAGCATCAGAATTTTCATGTCTACGAGACATGTGAAGCTTCACATGCTTGACATGAAAATTCTGATGCTCTCTATCTCCGTCAATCGACCTATGGCGCACTGATGATCACTAATAAGCGTGAAACAGCTGTCTGCGTACTGGTGGATTGACGGATATATAGAGAAACTCTCGTATATCCACTCGTGTATCGACTCTTATGTGCAGTAGCATATACAGGATGTCCCAGAAGTCAACGTCAAGCCGCAACGGGGTGACAGGATTGGTTGTAATTATCATGAGAAAAATCAGAAAAAAAATCTATCCCATGCAGTTTGAAAATTATGGGCATTTAAAAAAAACCTAGAAATTTGGTCAATTTATAACAACTTTTCGGTTATTGTAGTTTTAACTATTATCATTTTTGTTCATTTGGAACCATAATCCTAAATAACATTTCTAGAAGCACAGTCACAAATAATGACACAATTGCCCCAAGTTTTCTGGAATGAAGAGTATTTATTAAACTATGAATTTAAAATTTTCAAAGTTTGCCAAATTTGAAAGACCCTCCTTTAAAAAAAATGTACTAAAGTGCCTTGGCAAGTGCCATTAAAAGTTGGCGCATTTAACCAGGATTGTAAAATGGTAGAATACTTGCTAGTTTCGTACTAAAAAAAGACGAGCAAAAAAAGGAAAACCTCAAGTAACCCGATTTTTGCTAACCCATTTCACTCGGTCAGATGTTCTTTATTCGCACAAGCTTCTGGTAGGTTCTTAATGTTACGGCAAAATGATGAGAGAGGTGGATAGTGGATATGTTTGCCATGAGTGTGTAAGACAGATAGTGATGCCACTTTTAGCAAAGTCAATAAAAATAAGTAAAATTAATAAAATAATGAAAAATCTTGACCTAGCTTCATTTAGGTTTATTGTATTAGAAGTCATATAGGGAAATAACATGTTTTATTACAATATAAGTTCAAATTGTCTACCATCGGCCTCAATACACGCCCTACATTTTCTTAGAAAAGATCTACTTATTAGCCAGGCACATTTAATGCGAGAAGACGGATCCCAGTATCGCTTTGAAGTAATCCTGTGGACCGGAATTTTAAACGGCAAAATTGTTGGACCTTTTGAGCAACCTGAGAATTTGAATGGCACGAATTACCTACATTTTTTATGATAAAATTTACCACCTTTGTTAAAGGGCGTACCACTAGAACGGCCTACAGATGTTGACGTAAGCTGTGATTCTTCAATCGACTGAAGGTTTTATGAAACTTGCGTCAGTTGCATAAGTTCCTACTCAAATCGAAATCTGTTGCGATGCCTGAATTGACTTGCTATTTCATGCGTTTCATGCAACATAAGAATAGTAGGGTGGGCTTAATTCTTTGCATCCGCGCAGTACTATACACGTTGAAACCTTCATCACTGCACCACCGTCACCTGCTCGGCGACATGGCTCACCGACCATAATAGGCTTCCAGAATCTGCATCGCTGCAAGCCGCAACTGATACCAGATTCGTGATTCAGTACCACACACGTTACTACTTGCGCTATGATACCTGAATCGCAGCATGCATCAACGTTTGTAGACCGCTTAACAGATCGTCGCCACATGAGGTATCAACAATATGGCTGCCCAGCGCATTACGCAGTGCAAGTAAGAGGTTTCCTTGACCAAAAATATCCGGGAGGTGGAAATGGACGTTCAGGCACGATCTCGTGGCCAGCCCGTTTCCCAGATTTAAATCCCCTGGAATTTTGTTATCGGGGGGTTCTCAAAGAAAAAGTTTATTCAAAGCCCGCTGAGAGCGTAGCCGAGCTGCGTATACGAATTTCTCAAGCTACTGAGGACATCAACTCTCGAGGATATGGCTAATAAGTAGGTCTTTTTTAAGAAGATGTAGGGCATGTACTGTGGCTAATGGTAAACAATTTAAATATTTATTGCCTGACCTTTATTCCAATAAACCTAAACTAAACTAGGTCAACATTTTTCATTATTTTATTAATTTTACTTATTTTTGTTGACTTTGCTAAAAGTGGCGTCACTATCTGTCTCGCTCATTCATAGCAAATATGTTCATTATTCATCTCTCAAATCATTTTGCCGTAAAATTAAGAACCTACCAGAAGCTTGTGCGAATAAAGAACATCTAACCTGAGTGAAATAGGTTAGCAAAAATCGGGTTACTTGAGGTTTTTATTTTTATACTCGTTTTTTTTAGTATGAAACTAACAAGTATTGTACCATTTTACAATCCTGGTTAAATGCGCCAACTTTTAATGGCACTTGCCAAGGCACTTTAGTACATTTTTTTTAAAGGAGGGTCTTTCAAGTTCGGCAAACTTTGAAAATTTTAAATTCATAGTTTAATAAATAGTCTTCATTCTAGAAAACTTGGGGCAATTGTGTCATTATTTTTGACTGTACTTCTAAAAATGTTATTTAGGGTTGCGGTTCCAAAGTTTAAATGAACAAAAATAATAACAGTTACCCATAATAGGTTTTCTTTAAACGCCCATAATTTTCAAACTACATGGGATAGATTTTTTTTCTGATTTTTCTCATGATAGTTACAACCTGTCACCCCGTTGCGGCTTGACGTTGACTTCTGGGACACTCTGTAGGAGCGCGTTCTTCTGCCCAGGCCAAGCGAACGCGCCATGGCGTTCCACCGAGAAAACTGCTGCTGTTTAGCAGCGATTTTCTTTGGTTTGCCGTTACCTTCGGGTACCAGATGGCGCACAGGCAGATCTTTTCTGTCGCCTACTCTTTATTACGATTATTACTACTGATATCCCATGTTTCTCTCCATACGTGATAACAGTTAAAAGATAACAGATATCGACGTAAAAGACATACCGACGTAAAAGACGGCGCGACCCTTTTGGGTCTATTTGAAGGTAAGATAAGTCCACGTACCTACCGTTTCAATAGTTGGCGATCCTAATCCTAGTTCCCCAATCCGTTTTGCTAATCTTTGGCATCTAGCCATGTACCGTCAAGAGATCAACTAATCCAGATTAGAGATAGGGCAAGATAGTGTTCGCAAGGTTGTTTTGACAGTGACAGTGTCAAAATTGTCAGTTTGCGGTGCATAGTAGACAAGTAACCTAATCCAGGTTTACGTAACTAATCGCGCAACTAACTTACGGTGCATACGGGCATTAGCTAATCTATTCCTTTGGTGGTGTAATGATATAATTCATTTTTCTACTTTTCTGAGACCTCAGAAGCATCTACTCTATATTTTATTTTTATGCAACGTAGGCGCCAATTATTATGCCCTAAACAACTGGTGAAGTGAAAGTTAACTTTGGAAATTATTCAGCTAAATTTGTTTGATGAAGTGTAGACAAAACCGATGTAACAAAAAATTATTATAATTTTCCCACATTGCCTGCTTACTGCTGATTTTAGATAGCATGAAATGAAAATATTTTCTGTAGGGAACCGCTATGTTATGTAATTTACTGTCATTGCAGTATTGTAAATGGCTACGAAAGGTTGTAATGAAAACACTGGCAAATTAACTTTTTGTACACTAATTACCATATTTCTACCTATCTTATTATCAAGTCACGACACAAAACCAGGTTTTTTTATACTCGTCGATGCACATCATTCAGAATGTCTGTCACGACATGTAAATATAAGCCGAATATCAATTATTCCATTTCTAGGCAGTTTTAACTGCACTTCAAATATTTATCGTAGAAAATAGATCACTTCCGAATATGTTTCCTTTTGTTTCAGAGTATTTTGATCACAAGATAATTCATAAATCTGCTTAATTTCAAAGAATAGGTACGGTATAATTAGCAACTGACTGAATATTATTAGCATTGATTAACCTAATATACTAAGTGAAATCCGAACACTGAGGAAAAAAGGGTTGCGGTTGATGAAATGCCGTAGGATTAAATACAATAATCAACGAACTCATTTTCCATAATTAGTTTATTAAAAATGGTGGGCCCTCCATATTGACGAATGCACTTCTCTAGTCTACGCGGCATGCTCTTAATCTGGTTGTTGATAAACTCTAGAGGTACAGCCTCCCATCAAGCTGCCTTCACAGCATGTTCCAGTTCGTCCAGCGTGGTTGGAGGATTGGGTAAATCGCATATGTATCGACCCATCCAATCCCATACTTTTTCAGTTGACGATAAATCGGGTGATCGTGGAGGCCAGGGGAGTACCCTGACCTCAGGTTCCTGTAGGAACTTCATCGATACCCTTGTAATATATGAGGACATGCATTATCTTGCTGGAAGAAACCGTATTCGAGGCCTTAGACGTATGGATTGGCAATTGGTTCTAACATCTCATTCAAATAAAGTTGCGCATTCATTGTGCCACGAATTACAAGAAAAGGTGACTTGCTGTTGAATGCAATGGGACTCCAAACGATCAAAGCAATAGGGCGCTGTATATGGCGCTCAACAGCAAACTGGAGATCACGTCGTTCACCTCGTCGTCGTCTTACGCGTTGGCGTCCGTCATGTGCCCCAGACAAAACCTGGACTCGTCGGAGAAGGTCGTCTGGTACCACTCAGCATCCCATTGATGGTATTTTTGGCACCAATCTAACCGTTGGCGGCGATAATTTGCAGTGAGTGGAAGCACTAGATGCGGACGAAATGATCCTAAGTCCATTTCGCTCAAACTGTGGTATATCGTGCGGATTCGAATGGGTGTCCATATAGCTGCATACCAAGCGTTAGCAAAGGCTCGAATGGATCGCATTCAGTCTCAAAGGGCCAGTAGTCCTAGATGACGATCTTGCCGTTCTGTAGTTCTTCTACGTACTCCGGAACCTCTAGCTTGCTGCACTGAATTCGCTCTTCTACGATCCATGCGCACCATGATGCTACAACTGTAGCCATGCAACGCCCTATGGTTACAACAATTGCTCTGAAAGAAGCATCAGGTTCTCGTTGGCCTACAAGCCGACCACGTTCAAAGGGGCTTAACTGCGTAAACTAGAGCTGTCGTCTTCTAGGGGCCATCTTTACACAACCCATTCATCTATTTTACACAACCAACTGGTCTCTCACCACATTTGCAACCGATATCATCGTTTTTGAATCGACAAAAAGCCGCTTTGTGCTTTGTTTTTACACGTCTCGATTTTCTTAGAGGTGCCATGTAGGTAAATAGTCCGGTGAATCAAACATGTATTTTTTTAAATTTAAATGAGACACCCTATATATTATCCCAGTTTTAGATAAATAATTTCTCTTCTCACAATGAAAGGTACTATAACATTATATCGGGTATTTCAAAAGTTATGACCATTTTTATATCTAAATCGCTGTCAAATAAGTGTATATCAAACAGTAATGAATCAAAAATTATTGTTTTTACATGGAAAGATTGAAAATATCCTCTAGTTTTAAAATCGGCTATAAAAAAAGTCCCGCGACGCATATTCGTATACAGGGTGATGTAGAATGCAAAATCGAGATTTTACCTTTTTTTTAAATACAACCCCCAATATTTTATTATATCAAAGAATTGCTTTTAATATGCTCTTTCATCTTTGTAGCACTTATTGCGGCTACGTTCGTCAGTTCACTTTTCGAGGTATTTGGATTTTTCGGTTAATTTAAAATATAGCTTTTATTTCTGTACTGAAATTTATTTATTTTAAGACAGTACTATCGAATTTGTTTTTTATTTAACGACCAACTAAATTATAAGGTCATGATAGTATTTGATGAAGTCAAAACCCTGAATCATCGGGATAATAAAGTTAAGTATGCAGAGGAAACAATTTTTGTAGGCGTGATGCATAATTATCAAGCAGATTTATCAGGTAGGCTTTGAAAAATTGACAGTTTTCATAACCTGCTCAATAATTCGATACTGTGTGAAAGCTGTGTGAAGCTTTAAACATTAATTTTTCCATTGAGAGTATTTAGGAGAATCTTTGAGAAATTGCCTACTTGCCTCTAGAATATATCAGCTATGAACAGCAATATCCAGAACGGAGGCACTCTAAAACGAATTATTTTGAAAGATTGAAGAATCGTTTTATTTGGATTGTGTCGTTTAATATTTCATAGCCTACCTGATAGATCTGCTTGATAATTATGCATGACTAAGGTGATCATTCGTCCCGGATTTTGCGGGATTGTCCCGTTTTTAGACGAGCGATCCCGCATTTACACTGTCCCGGAAAATTTCCCGGATTTTGTATATTTCTTTTCTATATATTTTTTAAATTTATAAAACAATTTCATCCCCACTTCACGATGACGTCACAGCGGAAGATAGAAACACCGCCGCCAACCCGTCATTTTGACGTCACATAACCCAAAGTGACACATAAATTTTGACATCTAACGTCATAACAACGCGTCGGCGGCGGTGTTTCTGTCTTTAGCTGTGACGTCACACAAGAAGTGTCCGGGCTAGATATCTCATTAAGCTACGCAACGCGCCGTCCCGCATTGGCATCAGGAAAAACTGTTCACTTTATGCATGACGTCTATAAAATTGTTTCCTCAGCACACTTGACCTATAATATCTCATTAATTCAGTGTTTTGACTTGATCAAGTACTATTATGGCCTTGTATTTTAGTTGTTAAGCAAAAATAAAATTTGATAGTATTTTCTCAAAATAAATAAATTTTAGTAAACAAATAGAAGGTATATTTAAAATTTGTAGGAAAATCGAAATATCTCAGAAACTAATTTAATTATTAATTCAGTAATAAGAAGTGTTATATAAAGATGAAAGAGCATATTAAAAGCAATTCTTTGGTATAATAAAATATTGGGGGTTACATTTAAAAAAAGAGAGAAAATCTAGATTTTGCATTCAACATGACCCTGTATACGAATATGCGTCCCGGGCTTTTTTATAGCCGATTTTAAAACTAGAGCATACTGTTTATTTACCCATGTAAAAAAATTATTATTGATTCATCGCTTTTACTTCCCACACCGATAGGTGAGGGGAGTATTGTGATCGCGAAAGTTTTCGATTTTGAGATAATACGCTTTTTGGGCGTTTTATGATGTGTACATAACGAAAATCTACGTCACTCATTTCAGTCGGTCTGTCTGTCTGTCTGTCTGTCTGTCGGTCTGTCTGTCTGTCGGTCTGTCTGTCTGTCGCGTTTTTCTACCCTCGTAATCTCAGTAACCGCTACATGGATTGTGATGAAATTTGGGCAGCGTTATGCTATGGGGTCGTAGTAGGTAATCTTCCTATAATTTTGAATATCGTTATACGGGGGGCGGAGTAATGAGCAAAAAACGAAAAATTTCAAATATGCCTCAGACTTCGTTTTTAGGCGTTTTAGGGGTTCCTGATCATTTTCTACTTTTTCTTGGGTGGGGGTGAGTTTGGGGTGGTTGGTGGGTGGAGGGTTGTAATACTGAAAAATTTGTTGTATTCGTAATGGGCTGTCCATTGATATGTGAATGAAAAACCTAGCGGCATTATACACTTTCTTAGCTCCATCCGAACGTTGCATGCTTATTATAGAAACCACGGGACTTAGAATTTGTGATGTATACATACGAGTATTGTTTTAGATCGTTCGATATCGTGTAACGCGATAATTGTTCAATTGATTTTAATGAAATTTTGACATAGTATTACTCCCAAGGCGAGGATGGAAAACGCGTATATTTTGGAAAAATCGGGTCAGTGGCGGCGCGGCAATAATAAAAAACAAAAAATATAAAAACAGCTCAAACTTTGTTTTTAGGCATTTTAGGGGTTTGTGATCATTTTCTACAATTTTTCGGGTAAGAGTGAATTTGGGGTGGTTGGAGGGTGGGGGGTTGTAAAACTGAAAAATTTGTTGTACTCATAATGGGTTGTCCATTGATCTTTGATTGAAAAACCTAGCACCATAATAGACTTTTTACGTACATCCGAACGTTACCTTGCTTATTATAAAAACCAAGGGACTTAGAATTTGTGATGTATACATACGAGTATTGTTTTAGATCGTTCTATATTGCGTAACGCGAAAATTATTGAATTGACTTTAATGAAACTTCAACACAGCATTACTACCGGAGCGAGGATGGTAAACGCGTATGTTTTGGAAAAATAGTGCCAGTGGCGGCGCCGCAATAATAAAAAAACTAAAAATATGAAAACAGCTCAAACTTTGTTCTTAGGCGTCTTACGCGTTCCTGATCATTTTCAGTTTTTTTTGGGTAGGGTGAAATCGGGACGGTTGGGAGGTGGGGGATAGTAAAACTGAAAAATGGAGTCAAGTTGATTGACTCAGTACTTCCCACACATTCCGATGATACCAGTTTTATTATTTTCCCACAGCATGAAACTGTAGACTCGATGCCCCTGCAATCAAATCATCGCTCGCCCGACCGCAAAAAAAGTGTTTTATTCTACTAGGTGCTTCTTTCACAGGTCAGTGGACAATATATCACGAATATAACAAATTTTTGAGTTTTGAAAACCCCCACCCCCGAACCACCCCAATTCCACCCCCAACCAAAAAAATGTTTAAAATGATCAAGAACCCCTAAAACGTCTAAAACGAAGTTTGAGGTGTCTTTTATATTTTTAGTTTTCTTATTATTGCCGCGCCGCCATTGAAATGATTTCTAAAAACCCTACGCGCTTTCCATACTTGTGGCGGTAATAAGTCTGTGTCAAAATGTCGTTAAAGTCAATTCAGAAGTTTCCACGTAACACAATACAAAAAGATCCAAAGTAATACTCGTTTGTATTTTGTATGCATCGGAAAGTTCAAGTCCCTTGGTTTCTGTAATCGGCAAGGCAATGTTCGGATGGACCTAAAAAAGTTTATTATGCCGCTAGGTCTTTCTCTCTCAGGTCAGTAGACAGCCCATTATGAGTACAACGAATTTTTCAGATTTACAACCCCCCCCCCCCCAAAAAATGTCGGAAAAGATCAGGAACCCCTAAAACGCCTAAAAACGAAGTTTGAGCTGTTTTCATATTTTTAGGTTTTTTAATATTGCTGCGCCGCCACTGAGACGATTTCTAAAAGTCAGACGCGTTTTCCATCCTCGCCAAAGTAGTAATACTGTGCCGAAATTTCATTAACATCAATTCAGTAATTTCAACATTATAAAATACAGAACGATCTAAAGCAATACTCGTATACATCGGAAAATTCTCCAAGTACCTTGGTTCCTGTAATAAACAAGGCAATGTTCGGATGGACCTAAAAAAGTGTATTATACCCCTAGGTCTTTCTCTTTCAGGTCAGTAGACAGCCTATTATGAGTACAACAAGTTTTTTGTGCTTTACAACCCCCCACCCCCCAACCACCCCAATTTCACCCCCACCTAAAAAAAGTAGAAAATGATCAGGAACCCCTAAAACACCTAAAAACGAAGTTTGAGGCATATTTGAAATTTTTCGTTTTTTGCTAGTTACTCTGCCGCCCATGCACCGATTTTCAAAATTGTAGCAACATTACCCTACACCATATCACCACCCAAATTTCACCAAAATCTATGTAGCGCCAACAGACAGACAGACAGACCGACAGACAGACAGACAGACCGACAGACAGACAGACCGACGGAAATGGATCGCGATCACAATACTCCCCTCACCTATTGGTGTGGGAAGTAAAAATTTGTTGTATTCATAATAGTCCGTCTACTGACCTGTAGAAGAAATACCTAGCGGCATATTACACTTTTTTAGGTCCATCCGAACGTTGGCTTGCCTATTTCATACGAGTTTTGCTTTATTTCGTTTTATGTATATTGCGTAAAGCGAAAATTATTGAATTGATGTTAATAAAATTTTGACACAGAATTTACTACCGCTGCGAGAGTGGAAAACGACTCTGTTACTGAAAAACCGTGTCAGTGGCGGCGCAGCAAGCTAATCAAAAAACGAAAAACATAAAATCACCTCAAATTTCGCTTTTAGACGTGTTGGAGGCTCTTGATCGTTTCGCATCGTTCAGTTCAAGCATGCAGAAAAAAACTGTGGCGCCCTAGTTCCAAGGAGGGAGACGCAAGAAACTATTTACGAGGGTTTTTGTGTTGGATGTTGTTTTTGCGGGCGGATGGGCGATAATTTAGTTGCAAGGGGATTTTAGACTATAGCTTCATGCAATGGCAAATAATAAAATGGTATCATCATTATGTGTGGGAAGTACTGAGTCAATCAATTTGACTCCATTTTTTGATATAGAGTACGTTCATTTGACAGCGATTTGGATATAAAAATGGTCATAACTTTTGGAATACCCGGTATAATTTAACAATACCTTACATTGGAAGAACGGAAATCATTAGTAGAATTTGAACATGGAATGATATATAGGGTGTCTCATTTAAAAAAAATGCATGTTTGCATCACCACGTAGTTAAGAATCACCCTGTATAAATCAAAATATTTTCAGAACAAGGAGCATATCCGTGGCTACAACCTTTATTATACCACTTTTATCGCTATCTTATACAGGGTTATTCACGTTATTCGACACGGAGCATTATGGCTAAAGTATTTGATAAAAAAGACAATAATTATTTCGGATGGATAGGGACCCATAAAGGCTACATCCTTAAAATATTTTCATTGTATACAGGGTGTCCCAAAAACATGAAATGTATCAAAGTTATGTTTTTTTAAATGGAACACCCCGTATATTATTACACATTCAGATCCCTTGGTGAATTCTAGTGTGACTTTATGTATCATACATGGGACTTAAAGCGAACCGTTTAGGTGTAAATCACAATTTTCGGTATAAGTAGATATCAGGAGAAAATTGAATATGGCAGAGATTATAAAATATGGAAGGCTGTGACTTTGCCGTATTACTAAGCATAAAATGCGTCAGCTTTGATGAGACTCAAATTTAAATTACTTTTATGCTTGGAGAAATCGGTCGATTAATTAAGGAAACTTCGATCAGCCATAACTTGATTTTTTCAAATGGGAATGCCTAATTTTTTTATACGGTTAAACGTAGAATCTGATAGCCTTTCTAATGATATAAGGTTGTGCGTATCAATCTCTGGTAGTTTTCAGTTAATTTCAAATTTTCAAACAAATCGGTGATTTTTAACTTTCCTACTTATAAGCAACGCAGCAGGCCATGAAATAGAAACAAAAACCTGGTCAGGTAAAAGAAAACAACTAACTTAGCTGAAAAATACACACTAACTAGACTAAAGGGACAAGATTATAAAAATTCCTTACAACAAATCAATTCTCCCAGAAACAACTGCGATAATATCTCTAAGGTCAAAGAGAAGCTGGAGTATGGCAGTAATAGATATTTTTTACAGTCTACTGGCTACCGCACTTTAATAGAGGTTAAAGATTTCCAAGACAATTAAAAACCCTGATATGAAACAGAAACAACCAGCGACTGTTGCTCCAGCACGCAACTATGAATCATATGTAATGACGTAAAAAAGTACTAATTTGCGTCGAAGTCGATACCTCTGACTGGAGCCCTTCTATTTTTCAATATTTATTAGCAATATTGCAAAAAACGAATACTGACCAATCAGGTTTAAATTTTCTGCCATTTAAGTTATGTTTTATAATTTGAACAAATTTTAATTCATTCTTCATTTTCTGCGATATTGCTTATAGATGCTGAAGAATTTTCAGAATCCAGTCAGAGGTACTTTTGACTTGAGTTTTGACAGAATTGCATACTTTTTTATATAATTAAATGTGAAATTTTATTATGAAAATAACAAACTGCTTAAAACATTCTCTAGTAGTTTTTATTTTATTTCAAAAATTTTAATGGTTTTGGAAATTGCCAATCTCTAGTACATTGCAGTAGCTAGTAGGCCATGAAAAAATCCATTTCTGCCATACTCCAGCTTCTCTTTGACCAAAGACATGTTACCGCCGTTGTTTCTGGTTAGACTTTGTTTGTTGTGGGTAATTTTTATAATCTCGTTCCTTTAGTCTAGTTTGTGTATATGTTCCAGCTAAGTTAGTTGTTTCCTTCTACCTGAAGAGGTTTTTGTTTATATTTCATGGCCTGCTATGTTGCTTATAGGTAGGAAAATTGAAAAACGCCGATTTGTTTGAAAATTTAAAATTAAATGAAAACTACCACAGATTGATATTCACAACTGTATATCGTTAGAAAGGTTATCAAATTCTACGTTTAACCGTATAAAAAAAATTAGGCATTCCCATTTGAAAAAATCAAGTTATCGCTGATCGAAGTTTCCTTAAATAATCGACCGATTGCTCCAAGCATAAACGTAGTTATATTTGATAGTCTCATGAAAGCTGACGCATTTTATGCTTAGTAATACGGCAAAGTCACAGCCTTCCAAATTTTATAATCTCTGCGATATTCAATTTTCTCCTGATATCTACTTATACCGAAAATGGTGATTTACACCTAAACGGTTCACTTTAAGTCCCATGTATGATACATAAAGTCACACTAGAATTCACCAAGGAATCTGAATATGTAATAATATATGGGGTGTTCCATTTAAAAACACATAACATTGATACATTTCGTGCTTTCGGGACACCCTGTATAACATGAGAATATTTTTAAAATGTAGATTTTATGGGTCTCTATCCATCCGAAGTTATTATTTTCTTTTTTATTAAATACTTTAGCCATAATGCTCCGTGTCGAATAACGAGAATAACCCTGTATAGTGGTGGAGTTATCAACCGAGCCGGTACTAAAAACTCACTCTATATTTTTACATCTTCTACAGTATATTGAGCAGTAGTCATTTTTTTATCTAATTATAATGATAGTATCGAGTTTCATTGAAGAAGCAGCAATTAAATTAGATTAATTTACCAGCAATGTATTTCCCTTTTTGCAGACCATGTTTTATAAGGTACAAGATTTGCAGCCACAGATGGTCCCAATGCTAGATCAATCAACCGCCCCCATTTTCGGAGAGAACGATGGGCCCTTTATGAAGGTCAAAGTTAGCGATTACATGTTCAAAGGAGTGAAGATATGCGAACACGGAGCAAAAGACGATATGCTAGCAAATATGGCCTGCAAGGAAGTGGCCAAGAAAGTGCAATCCAAAGAGACCAGGCACATGTGGCTCGAAGGAGATACAGTTATGTTTGCTAATCTACATTATGTAAGTTGTATACATTTTTCATGTGAATATAAACCTAATGCAGTGGTTCTGTAGCGATGGGGAGCTGAAGCCAAGCAAGTAGGTTTTGACCTCTTTTGCCGACCCTACAGAACTACCACTAAAAACTCTCCTCGAGTACCATTCGACAAAGACAACTTCTTTAGACTTTCAGATGAATGTTGGCGATCTCTATCATAGACAGGAAAACCCGCCCTCCCACTGCCTGGTACATCAATGGTTTCGAGGCACAGCATAGTAAACAACCAGCATAATGTCTCTGAGGATTTCCTATATAAAAGTGAATCCCACAAAATTTGACCTTGGGAGGATTTATGGATGATTTTACGGCTGTGAAGTTTGGGTAGAGATGCGAAACCGAAAATATCGATATCGGTACCAACTCGATATTTTTTAGCCTCATTGGCGCGTTTGGTTCGTACAGAGAATTTTGTGCAATTGATTACACCCCTCAGTAATTATATAATTATTTTCGATACCGATACACCTACAAAAGGATCGACACCAGCCTGGAATCTCTCAAAAAGTATCTAAGATAAAAATATTCGATATTAGTGCAGAAGTACAAGTATCGAAGTACCGTTACCATCCCTACAAAAAATCATCCAAAGTGGGAATGCGCGTGTAATTTCCGCCAACTTGAGTTATTGTGCTGGTTGTTTACTATGCTGTGGTTCGAGGACCCATAGCAATCTTCCTTTGCCTTCCAGGCAGAATTCTGCTTCCCTAGATCCTGGCTCCTTCGAGCACTACTCGTCAGTGAAACAGACCAAACTTTAGGGCTATGTTAACTTCACCAATCATCTCGGTTGAGGGTGATTAGTGACAATATTTTGTCCAGGTTTATGGTATCTTTGACTGTTTCTACGATGAATAATGATATCTCTATGAATCGCCCTATTCTGATGTAGTCAACTACCACATTGTTTCTCTTTTTATCCAGCGCAAAAGAGGGTGTTGTTTCCATAGCACCCATTTTATCCCTGACCTTATCCAGACTAGTCTTTGGCTAAGCATGTCAATATGGTGTCACCATAATGTTGCTGACAATCAGAACCCACGGTATTTGATTTATTATGTTAATGTTATTGTAGAGTGTAAGAGATTTAATATCATCTACTCTCTTTTTGTGAGTTAATAGGATCAACTTTCTGGAAATCTAAGCTGCACATTTTTCACTAGGTGAGGGGAGTATTGTGATATCAAAAATTTTAGACTGGGCGTTTTATGATATCTACATAACATAAATCCACGTCACTCATTTCCGTCGGTTTGTCTGTCTGTCTGCCTGCATGTCTGTCTCCCTGTATGTCGATCGGTCTCCCTGTCCATTGGGGTTTTCATAGTCTCGTAACCTCAGTAACAGCTGCATGGATTGTGATGAACTTGGTTAGAGATATCCCGGGGGGTCGTAGTAGGTAATGGTGCGATTCTTTTTCAAAATCAGTGTGTGGGCTGCAGTGTAATTAGCAAAAAACAAAAAAAAAAAGAAAATATCCCTCAAACTTCGGTTTTAGGCGTTTTTTTTTTGGGGGGGGGTTCCTGATCATTTTATACTTTTTTTGGGTGGAAGTGAAATTGGGTTGGTTGTGGGGGGGGGGTGTAAAACTGGGAAAACGGATTGTATTATAATAGGCTGTCCATTGACCTGTGAAAGAAATAGCTAGCGGCCTAATACACTGTTTAGATTCATCCGAACATTGGCTTGCCTATTGTAGAAACCAAGGGACTTAGAATTTGTGATTTATACATACAAGTATTGCTTTAGATCGTTCTTCATTGCGTAACGCGAATATTATTAAATTGATTTTAATGAAATTTTGACAAAGTATTACTACCGCGGCGAGGATGGAAAACGCGTATGTTTTGGAAAAATCATGTCAAAGGCGGCGCCGAATAGTGCTCTACATCGTTCTGTATTTCGTAACGAGGAAACTAATAAATTTTGATTTTAATGAAATTTCGATACAGTATTGTTACCTAGGAGGGTCAGTGCGTTGACGCAGCAATAATCAAAAACCTACAAAATATGAAAACAGCTCAAACTTCGTTTTTAGGTGTTTTAGGTGTTCCTGACCATTTCATACTTTTTTTTTGGATGGGGGCGCAACTGGTGATCCATTGACCTTTGAAGGAAAGACCTAGCGGCATAACACACTTTTTTTGGGAGGACTGGCGATGATTTGGTTGCAAGGGATCTCAGGCTAGATTTTCATGTTATAAGAAAATAATAAACTGGTATCACCGTAATGTGTGGGAAATACTGAGTTAATCAACTTGACTTCATTTTCTACATACGACTATGGACTAACAGACAAATTGGTAACTAAGACGAATGGTCAAGCTGTCATTTAAGCCGATAGGGATGCTACCAACCTTGTCACTTATATAACTCTATCTTTCTGTGGGTTTTTGTCCTCTGGAGGAGGGGGGATGTTGATTACCATCTACCGTCCCTACCGCACCCCGTTGATACGTCCCTGATTTATATATGTATATGTGGTTCCCCTGGGATTATCCAAAATTGGAGCCTATCAGTATTAGGGCGAAGAAAACATTGTTCGAATAAAGTCTATAGTATCCATAGCGAACCAAATTTTTTTGGGAGTTCACCTTATTTCTTATAGATACTGTAAATTTTTCCAAAATCTATGATAAAGTTATATGATAATTTTTTTTAATTTTATTTATTATCACATAGATCAGACCAATTTTTCCCAACCATATTACACTTCGTTAAAAATATTATTAGCCATTTGATAAGTTTTTTGTTCTTCACTACAAGCACAATGACGGAATTTTCGCCGACACTTCTCTCGCAGCGCTTCTACAGCGCCATAGGCTTGTTTCAGCCTTTGCGGGAGGCTGACCATAAAAAAATATCAAGTGCTCTGACCAATTATTATCGTTGCACACCCGATTGTGAAAACTATGGCTAAATCCATGCTTCCAGTATAATAAGTACAAAAGTTTAATGTCAAGGTCTTTTTGATATTTGTTTTCTATATAAACAGCTCGTCGAACTTATAGCATATATCCATAATAAAATAAATTAAAACACGTATAGCGCAAATATCTTGTCGATTATTTCCTCATTATGCGTGTCAGAACAACCACTTGACATTTTCCTTAAACAAATTGCATTCGGTAAATCATTCTCGATATTAACAATATTGGCCTAGGGACATTACAGACATCTCAATATGTTAACGCCTGACGTACCTATAGAAGAATATCGCATTTATACGACAATCAACTTTAATAGTCGTCAGAAAATAAAACATGAAGTTCTTTGATATGTTGCCAAATACGTAACTATATCTACCATACGGCAACCTACTTTAAACAACAGGTCAAAGCGTTCAATATGTAACTACCGCACCGACTATAGGCAAGTTTAACTTGTCTGTATATGACAGTGTCGTTCTGAGGCACCTTAGCTTGCAAAAGATAAGAAAGTTTGATCGGCAGTGGTCCTCACTATGGTGAAACATGAATCAATCTGGTGAGTGTGGTGGATGTGGTTGCAGTTCGTATCTCAATTTGATGGTTTTTACTTCCCACACCGATAGGTGAGGGGAGTATTGTGATAGCGAAAATTTTGATTTTGAGATAATACGCTTTTTGAGCCTTTTATTATAACTACATAACCATAACCCTAGTCACTCATTTCCGTTGGTCTGTCCGACTGCCTGTCGGTCCGTCTGTCTGTCTGTCTGTCTGTTGGCGTCCTTCTAGCCTTGTAATATCAGTAACCACTGCGTGGATTGTGATGAAATTTGGGTTGCGATATACTGTGGGGTCGTAGTAGGTAATGATGCTATAATTTTTAAAATTGTTGTATGGGCGGGAAGCATTTAACAAAAAACAAGTGGTAAAATTGGGGGGAGGGAGGGGTTCCAAAACTGAAAAATGGATTGCATTCATAATAGATTGTCCCTTGGCATGTGTACATTTTTTTAGGTCCATGCGAACACTGCCCTGCCTATTAGAGACACCAAGGGACTTTAGATCGTTCTGTATTGTATAACCTGTAAATTATATTGATTTTATTGATTTTAATGATATTTTGACAAAGTATGATTACCCTGGCGAGGATGGAAAACACGTATGGTTTTTAGAAATCGTGTTAGTGGCGGCGCAGCATTAATAAAAAAAAACTAAGAATCTAAAAACAGCTCAAACGGAATTTTTAGCCAATTTGGGGATACGGGAGTCATGTTAAAATTTGTGCGAACATTTTAGATTTTGAGATAATAGGCTAGTTTGGGCATTTTATGATATACACATAATGAAAATCCACGTCACACATTTCCGTCGGTCTGTCTATACATCTGCTTGTCTGTCTTTTAGCGTTTTCTAGCCGCGTTAGCTCAGTAACCGCTGCATGGGTTGTGATTGTGATGAGTTGGGTAGAGATATGGTGTGGGGTCGTAATAGATAACGCTGCTACAATTTTGAAAATCTCTGTATTCGCCGCGGAGAAATTGGTAAAACACAGAAAAATTTAAAAGGCTTCTGGAATAATTTCCTTGGTTCTGATCCGGCTGTGGGGCTGGCAGTAGGTACCATGAGAAGGAAAACAGATGCGTTGTTGCAAAATCAACATTTTATGAGATAGAGAGGAATCTCTGGATATCTCCGTCAAGCTAGAAAACTTATTTTAGGACCACTGGCCAAGTGAGGAGGATTCTGTATCTTACTGGATAGAAGCCGCCTAATGATACTTATCGGCCTGCTATCCGGCCATAACACCTTCAAACGTTACTTGTACCCCATCACAGGGGTGGAAAGTGATCCGACGTGTACATTGTACACGTTGTGGCGAGGAGAAAGAATCCTCGGTACACATTCTATGTCGCTGTGAAGCTCTTGGGTATCACAGGCAGACTATACTAGGTTCAAGGTTCAAGGGTTCTTGAACTTAAGAATATAAGATGGGCAGGAGCCAAGGTCATCCTCACCTTTGCTATGAGGACTAGGCCTGGAAACTAGGGTAATCATCATAATAGTCACAATGTCTTAACAGACATGTTGTGAACTCGTAAAACGCATTTACTCATTTTGCGAGTTTCTATTGGGATATGCTTAAGATCTTTAATGCAGTAGTTTCCCATTTGCTTTCTGCACCAGATGGTATCTACTGGATCATCCGCCTTTGGGGGCAACTTCTCACCCCAAGGACAAGAAGGTGTCCTGACTCTTCTCAACTCGTCCACCCAAAGCTGTTGGTTGAGAAGGGGTTACTGTTTATACCGACAGTAGTTCGGTTCCTTTTAGATGCCTTTTATGACATGCAGGATATACGATGGGAGATATTCTTACCCGTCCCCACATGGGTAAGGAGGGGTGCATAAGGGCCTGTTTGTAGGTACTGCTGGTTCTGGCACCAAGAAGCCTCTCTCCCTCATTCATTCATTCATTAATTGCGGAGTTCTCAATTATTTATGAGAGCAGTTATGAAATTATTTGTAGAGGAGCCAAAATAAAATTGCCGTTATTTAACGTTTTCCACATTATAGTAGTTATAACATTTTCAGAGCATTTTTTCACTTGTTATTTCTATGGCGCAGAAAATAACTTTAAGGAATGCATTTATTTGATGGTATTAAATTATAAAATAGAATCAAAAAACAAAAAGCAAGATTGAGTTTCTATCTTTCCTATAATTAACCTTAATTCTTGGACATACAGTATGTCCCAGCTAAAATTTGCCACCCGCCTTATCTGTCAAATGATAAAAAAATCAACCTATCCCGGCGAAGCGAAGGGTAGATTTTTCATAAAGTACGTCATTTTTGTGCCGTCAACCTCCTCACTCCCAGCAACCCCTACTTCAAAATGTTAAATAAGAAACTCCATACTTGTGATACACCATTCAGAAGGGAATTAATTGTGTAATCGGATTGAAGATTAATTGATTCACTACTTTGGAAGTTAGTAAAAAATATGATGATTATTAAAATGAAGTATTATCACCACAGTGACTACGGAGATGTTGAGGAATGTTCGAACATCTTTTGAGTATTGCCTGTACGTATTGAACGAAGTGACTCACATTTGGAACCGTTTTTACGATAATATTGCAGTTAATGAAAATAATACTTCATTTTGATAATCGCCGTATTTTTCGTCAACATACAAAATATGGGATCAATCTTCTAGCCGATTACACTGTTGTATTTGTCAATGGATTGCCTTCAAAATGATGTATCACACATATGGTGCTTTCATTTGAGATTTTGAAGTAGGGGTTGCTGGGAGTGAGGGGGTTGATGACACAAGAATGGCGTATTAGGTGAAAGAGTTCCTCAACGAAATAAAAATCGACGTGTCACGCTGACTTTTTTTTAATTTCTGAGATGATGTAGATGGAAAGTTTTAGCTGGGACACACTGTATGCGAAAGCCTTCGTGCCGTTTAGAATTTTTTTGTAACCAGAA
Organism: Callosobruchus maculatus; assembly: GCA_951848785.1. Taxonomy (NCBI): domain Eukaryota; kingdom Metazoa; phylum Arthropoda; class Insecta; order Coleoptera; family Chrysomelidae; genus Callosobruchus; species Callosobruchus maculatus. The sequence goes on from CATOUR010000006.1 coordinate 8,225,755, forward strand.
AAGCCGAGACAAGTCACAGTTCTTGTCGCAATTATTTCCAATCTATGTCCTAAAATTACGGACCTTCCTAGAATAATTTTTAATAAAGAATCTCATACTCTCATTTTGCCATGAATCTATTAGCATAAATTGACTATTTTATCTTCAGAATCAATGTTAATGTCTCAACTTTACACATCAAAGAGCGTAATCGGAAAACTGTATAATAAATACTATACATTGTTACAATAAATTAAATAGTGCTATTAAAGTCACAAAATCCTGACAGGATGGTTCATCAAAATGCAGACGAAATGAGTCAAGGAACCCATAAAGCACGTTTTCCGCGAAAGAAATTTACATGAGTATGTGCAAAAAAGTTCATGGAAAGTTTGGAGAAAAAGCTAATAATAAATGTTTAAATAAAGGCCAAGGTCGACTCATTATTAATCAATTTATGATTCAGATCTAGTCGGTCGACAGAAACAAATGGGTAGAAATACAGAAGTCTAATGATCTGACTCCAGCATTATCTAGATGAATTAGTCTGGTTCATTTATACATAAATCATAGTTTGTAGTCAATTATAGTAATTTGTTGGTTACCTGTATGTATATCATGTTCAATATCATATCCATATATGGATGAACATATCGATTTGATTCCCACGCACAGGAGAGTTATTCAGTTATTTGATTGCTAATAATTTATAATTCAGTGTAATCAAATAAATGAACTCCTTAAATTTATATTTGGCATTATAGAAATAATGAATCAAAAACAAAAAACCTTTTTTTTAAAAAAGCTTTTATTTAAATGCTCTGAAAAGAAGAAAATAAAATTTGCCTTGAGACGTTTAGCTGTATACTTATAGCCACATTACATTATTATACAATTTATATGATCATGACGAGAATAATTATTAAAAAATATTCGGACATCTTTATCCAATATGGTGGAGGAGGAAGTATTTTTATGCTTTCCTATAGCATAGGCATTAAATGAATGAGTTTGCTGAGAATAAAAATGCAGGTTAATAACGAAAAAGCAAAAAATAACTAAAAAGCAACAAACCGTTTTTCTTAAAAGCCTTTATTTAAATGCTATAAAAAAAGAAAATAATAGTTTTCTACAAAAATTTAACTATCAACTTATAGTCTCATCATATACAATTTATATGATCATAGAAGCTTGTCGCAAGGTTTGCTTAAGTACCTATACGTATTCAACTAAACCGAATTTTAAAAATAAATTAAACTTAATTAACAGATTAAGTTACTCAATTAAATAGGTACTAGTTTGTTTACACAAGTAAGGCGCGTGGCAAGCTTTTATGATCATATAAATTGTGTATAATGAGGCTATAAGTTGATAGTTAAAATTTTAAATTAACATTTTATTTTACTTTTTTAGAGCATTTTAAGGAAAGATTTTTGTAAAAAAGTTATTTATATAATAATAATAATAATAATAATAATAATAATAATAAACATGGCGCACCAACATACACCTCAAAACTCAGCACGGCCATATCCAGACGGATGAACTACATATAAGACGCGGTATCTTCCAGGGAGACTCTCTCAATTCACTGTGGTTCTGCCTCTGTTTAAATCCGCTCTCCAATGCACTCAATAACACAAACTGTGGTTTCAACATTAGACACGAGAAAGTTAATCAACATAAAATCAATCATCTCCTCTACATGGATGACATAAAACTATATGCAGCAACTGAAGTACAACTGAGAGAATTGCTCAGAGTAACGGAAGTTTGCACGTCAGACGTAAGGATGGAATTCGGAATGAGTAAGTGCAAGGTGCTCCACATCAACAAAGGTCAGTGGAAGAGCCATCAAGAACGGGAAACATTAACTGGCCAAACACTGGACAACATGGACAAGGGCGAAACATACAAGTACCTGGGTTTCAATCAAAGTGTTAAGATAGACCACTCACAAGTCAAAGAACAACTAATACAAGAGTTTAGAGACCGCCTTATTAAGCTACTAAAAACAAAACTAAATTCCAGAAATCTTACAAAAGCCATTAACACATTCGCGATACCGGTCATCACATACTCCTTCGGCATCATCAAGTGGTCGCACACTGACATAGAAAACATCCAAATCCTCATAAGGACAGAACTCACGAGGCACAGAATGTCACATCCGAACGCATGCAAAGAAAGGCTTACCATAGATAGAAAACAAGGGGGCAGAGGAATTATAGATATACAGTCACTTCGCACAAAGCAAATAAAAACACTCAGACATTTCTTTCAGAGCAAACAAACGAATTTGCATAGAGCAATAGTCAAAGCAGACAAGAACTATACACCACTCACCCTCTCCAGTCCAAACCACGCAGCAGACACACACAATCCCATAGAATTACAACAAGAAAAAATAAACACATGGTCGCAGAAAGCACTTCACGGCAAACATAGATACCGAATTACGCAAGATCACATAAATGAAAAACAGTCATACGCTTGGCTGCAGGAGGGCCAGCTCTTTCCAGAAACGGAGGGTTTTATGCTTGCTATTCAGGACCAAGTAATTGCGACGAGGAACTACAAAAAATACATAATTAAAGATCCATCCGTAACCAACGATAATTGCAGAAAATGCCACCAACAGAAGGAAACAATAGATCATATAACAAGTGCATGCAAAACCCTCGCTGGAACCGAGTACACGGCCAGACATAACTCTGCAGCCAAAATCATACACCAAGCCCTAGCCACAACTAACAAACTAATCGAAAACACAGCTCCATATTATAATTATACACCGACCTCAGTACTTGACAACAATCAATACAAACTATACTGGGACGTCGAAATACACACAGACAAAACTATCCCAGCCAATAGACCAGATATAGTTTTTCAGTCGAAGGCAGACAAAGTTACCTATTTAATAGATATTAATATCCCTAATGATACGAATGTTCAAACCGCCTACGCTGGGAAGATATCTAAATACACAGACCTTGCCATAGAAGTAAAACGACTCTGGAAACAAAACAAAGTTGTTATTGTACCCCTAATTATGTCGGTCTCAGGCCTTACACCTAACACATTCACACCACACCTGCACCAGCTAGGCCTGGACGAAAAGCTACACAAAATATTCCAAAAGTCTGTAATTCTTAAGACCTGTAATATAGTACGATCCTTCTTAAATTCCGATCAGTAATAGTTCAGGTGTTGACTTGGCACGACCCGTCAGCATCTGTTGCTACCGCAGTCATGCGAGAAAAGCTTGAAATAATAATAACACGTCTTTATTCGGCAAGAAAAAAAACAATTACATTTTTTATATTAACAAATAAAGAAAAAAAAAAGAAGAAAAAAAAAACAACACATGTAAGGCTTGCCGAAAGGGCGAAGTTCAGTTACGCATCACACAGTGAGACGCAACTGTTCTACCACTTAACCCACTAAAATTATCCCCAATGAGTGCACACCGTATTTACAATAATCACTCGAAATAAACAAAAAAGAAGAAAGAACAAAAGAAAAAATAGAAGATACACTTATACCACCCTTGTTCATGCCTGCGTCTGCCTGTTCAATAATGTTCGCTTATACTTAGATTTAAAACCTAAATCAATTAATCTTTTATCATTTTTCGCTATACTGTTGTACACACTACATATTTGGTATCTGAAACTTCGCTTGAAAAATTCATGATGAAAACGTGGTGGGGTAAGTAATCCCTTAAATCTAATGTTCAAAGTGTGTACATCAGTTCGAAATTTGATTTTTTTATATAAGTATGTTGGCTTATTACAAACGATAATTCTATGATATAGACAAGCCGCATGTAACACTCTCCTGTGATGCATGTTTAGCCAACCTATCTCATTTAACTTATGGGATACACTTTTTCCTTTACGGATTCCAAAAATCAGTCTTAGGCAAGAGTTCTGCACCTTCTGGATTTTTTGTTTGTACAGCACTGTCAAGTGTGGGCCATATGCAACATCTGCGTAATTCAAAATAGATAGAACAAGGCTTTCACATAAGGTAATCTTCACTTTAAGTGTTAAAAAGGATCTGCTGACATAAATAGTTTTCAGAGCTGCATATGTTTGTTGTAGTAGTCTTGTGATATGAGGCCCGAATCGTAGTTCACTGTCTAGTGTAACACCTAAACTTTTGGCTTGATCCGCTATAGCTATTTGAACCCCATTGATACTTATATTTATCTTTGATTCAACCTCACATCTCTTATTTTTAGGGCCAAATAGCATAGCTTTTGTTTTTTCGACATTGTTAATTAGACAGTGATCAGCGGACAAATTTATATAGTTTTTGAGGTCCTCGTTAACATGATGGCAGACAGTCTGCACGTCTTGGTATTTGAAAGAGCAATACAACTGTGTATCGTCTGCATACAAATGTAACTTACTGCGCGTTAAACAAGATTTCAGCTGGCTTGTGTATATAATAAAAAGCAGAGGGCCCAATACTGAACCCTGTGGGACACCGGAAGTCAAATTTAGAAATGAAGAAGTATTTCCATTTAATACTACCCTTTGCTTCCTACCTGTAAGGTAATTTTTAAAGAAGGTAGCAGAATGTTGATCCATTCCAATATGTTTCAAAACGCTTAATAAAATTTTATGGTTTAATGTGTCAAAGGCACGAGTAAAATCTAGAAGTATTAAAACTGTGTACTCTCCTATATCTCTAGCTGATAGAATGTCATCTATAATTTGTAGTGGGGCAGTGGTGCAGCTATGTTTTTTCCTGAAACCAGATTGAACATCTGGCAGTATATGATTACACTCTACATATTCCATCAATTGCGAAGCAATAACTTTTTCTATTAATTTACTTAACACGGGAAGAACGCTCACTGCCCTTAAGTCCTTATAATTCTCTATGATGGATCTCTTTGGTAATGGTATCACTACTGCTTTTTTCCAATTTGAAGGGTAAACAGAATTTGAAATGCAGAAATTAATAATATGTTTGACAAATGGTAAAATGTTAGGAAAACACAACTTAATCATAACTATATTCAAGCCATCGTCCCCTGTTGCATTGCTTTTGATTTCAGATAATATTGTAAGAATGGCAGAATCATCTATGGCTTGTAACTAGAAAATATCTTTTAACAAGGACTCACTGCCATATCTTTCCAGCAGATATCTTGCTGGAGTTAATACAGGCAATGAATTAACAAAAAAGTCATTAATCTTTTGAACGTTATTAAACTTTTCTGGTATCGTACACTTAACTTTCTTATTCGCGACTATTTTATTAGATTTTAGTATCCGCCAGCTGTCTTTGTTATTACAATTTTTCAGCGCGTACTCGTAATAAGCCTTCTTTTCCCTTTTTATAGCCTTAGTAGTGAGATTTCGCATTTCTTTATAATAGTTCCAAGCGGTAGTACTTCTGTTCCTCTTAAATTTACCTAGCGCCTTATCCCTTATTTTAATCATAATTTTTGTAACGTCAGTAAGCCAGGGAGCAGGTGGTTTAGTGCATCTAATAGATTTTACTGGTGCGTGAACATCAAACAACTTTTTTATGTTGTCCTCTAATATCGATACTTTATGCTCAATATTATCGGCGTCGTATATGCCAAAGAATGGGATCCTTGCTAAATCATATTGGAATCTATCGACATCAATATTTTTAAAATCCCTGACCATTACAGTTTTGGGTTCAGTACTGATTCCCTGCCTTTTGAGAACACAATAAATCAATTGATGGTCCGAAAGTTCAGTATTAAGTGTACCGCAATCTAAGACGGAAAATGCATTACTTATCATTATTACGTCAATTAAAGTGGCCGTGTTGGCAGTGATACGCGTTGGGCTAACAATGACCTGCATTAAGTTAAATGTTTCAACAATGCATCCTAAATTTTCAGAATGAACACTATTCATGTCATATAGATTTATGTTGAGATCACCTGCGCATATTATTGAATCAGACGAAACACTTACAGTTCCTAGTGTGTCCTCAAACACTGATAAGAAGTATGAAGCGTCTTGAGACGGTGGCCTATACAGTGCACCAATTGTTAGTTTTTTATTATCGATTAAAACTTCTATCCATAGCTGCTCAATGGATTGATCCAGGCCATTTATTTTAGAACTCAAAAATGTTTCTTTGATGTAAATACACAGGCCACCACCCCTAGATTCACGATCCTGTCTGTATAATGTATAACCATCTATCTGTATAATATTATTATCTATGTTACTACCTAACCATGTTTCTGATATACAGAAGGAATCATAACCTGCTGTGTCAATAAATAGTTGTAAATCACGAAAGGAAGGTATAAGCGATCTTATATTTATATGCCCTATTTTAAAAGTCATATATCTAATGTGAGAGAAAATACAATATAATTAATCTCATAAAACAAACAGGGTATGTTTAATCCCAAAAAAGCAAGAGAAAAGAAAAAATAAACAGAAAAATATCTCAGCCAGCAAGTAAAACCAGATAACTAGATAAAAATAGTCCTGGAAATAGTCTCTGAATATAGCAAATATCCGAATTGTGTTTAGCGCAAACAAAACAAAATTACCTATATAAAAGGTGGATACCAGTACAAATGATTTAAAAATTTAGGTTTAATAGAAACCGCACACTATAAGTAAATTCTAAAAATAGTCTTTGAAGGAAACCTTAGAGGGTCCCAATGATACCGAAGACGAAATGTTACATAGAAAGTTATTTTTTACTTTTTTTTGCTGGAGGTAAATCTATTTTGGGAGACTGTTTGGCCTTTGCGACTGACCTAGTAAATACATTTTGTTGTTTATTCTCAGATATCATTGTTTTGATTCTTGAGGAATCACTGCACAAAGGTACTGTAGCACTTACACATGCGATTTGTTCCTCACATCTACCGTCGGTGGGTTCTTCTTGTTCTTCTTCACTCTGGTCTCCCGATATTGGTCCTACGATTTCATCTTCACTAGTTTCCAATTGTTCGGCGGAATACACATCTCCGTTTATAATCAGTTTGTTTTTGTACATTTTCACGTTTTGTTTCCTTTCTTTGACTATTTTATAATGTTTAAGGATTATTTTACGCTGCTGTTGTTGTTGTGCTGTTAGATCATTCTGTATGAATATACCTGATCCTTTCAGCCTATTAGCATTTTTCAATATACATGTTTTTATTTGATGCCTTACCAACTTAACAATCGTTGGTCTGGGATTCTCGCCATTTTGTTTACCTATACGAAAAATAGCGTTTATGTCACTGTCTAGTATAGGCACCTCTAATTTAGTTTTAGTTAAGTTGAGGAATATTTCTGTTAGATCCTCTTGCAGGTTTTCAGGTAATCCAAACAATATCAGATTATTTTCTTTGATATTTCTATCGGTGTTTTCTATTTTTTGCTTCAACCTTTCATTTTCTTTTTCCAGAAATAAAACTTTATTTTGCAAGTTTGTTATTGCATCTTTTTGATTTTTGACTGTCTGCTTTATTTCTTTCACGTCTGCGCTTATTTCTGTGTTTTGCTGGAGTAGCTTTTGTAGCAGTTCATACATTCGCTCATTCGATTTTTCTGATGTATCTCCCATATTATAAAGGATCCGTATTTATGCGACAGATGTCCAACTTTTTTATATTTCTGTGAGTCTTAGGTTTGCAGGAAAATCTTACACTTTTGTAATTTCTAAACGTATCGAAACATACGCTTATGCGTGTTGTACATCATGCGAATCAGGGAACTTTCATCTTCATTTTGATATAACTTTTTTGTACTTACTGCGATCTTTACACACTAAAATTTTCTTTTTAACAGGACACCACTAGACACGTCTTGTTCGTTGTGTGTTTTACTCTTAAGTATTTGCTCTTAATTTATTTTTACTTTGTAGTTTTGGCTCGCTAGGTTTCTGAGTCTGCTTAAGTCATACAATGCATTATTGTTGCAAGGTCGTTTGCCGGTTCCCGGTTAATCTTGAACAGTTTAGCTCTTCAATAAGGAGATCTTCTACATCACTCGGTCCTCGGTACAGCCTCATCTTGACTTAGATGTTTGGGAGAATGCACCACTTATTTAAGCCTGGAGCTCACTTGTATCTTCGAGCCTAAGTAAACAACTGTGTAGTCGACAGTACTACATTTTTAGTACTGCGCAAGCCCAGCATAATACAATTGGCATTCTTCGTTCTGCGGTTCCGTGACTATATTTGGCTGGAAATTGCACAGACTTGGGCTGATTGAGTTGAACACCGTCTTAACCGCATTTTTATTTTCAGCGAACCCTTTCATTTCATGCTACTGGAAAGCATAAGACACCTCAAATTAAGAGTGAAGGCAGAATATTTTTCTAATTATTCTCGACAAGCTTTTTCATTTGATACCCATATTGCAGAAGCGCATAGAAATAGCTATGTCGCCATCATGGATGGTCCGCCATATTGGATGTAGAATAACGTCACACCATTTTTGAAGTTACTCTCAAAAGTCCCTTTCTTTTGATACCCATCTTGTAGAAGTGCATAGAAAATAACTATTCCGCCATCTTGGATGTTCCGTCATGTTTGATTTAGAATGATGTCACATCACTTTTGGAGTTACTCCCAAAAATCCCTTTATTTTGATAGCCATCTTGTAGAAGTGCATAAAAATAACTATTCCGCCATCTTGGATGTTTCGCCATGTTGGATTTAGAATGATGTCACATTATTTTTGGAGTTACTCTCAACAAGCACTTTCATTTGATACCCATATTGTAGAAATGCATTAAAAATTTAGAATGTCACACAGCTTATCGTGTATTGTTATCCAAACTAAACGTGCAGAACGACTGAAGATGACTGCTTGAAAATTGAGTAGCAAGATTTCACCCTACAATAATGTGGAAAACGTTCAATAATAGAAATTTTACTTTGGCTCCTCTAGAAATGTTTTTTCACTGCTCAGAACAATTGCGAACTCCGTAAGCATAACAAAAGAAGTTTGGGGGAACATTTGGAAAGTTCCATTATCTTACAATTTTCCTTTCTATCCAAATCACTGAAATCTTCATCCCAACAAAAGTTACTGATACAATTTCCAAAAATCTTTTAACTTTTTATTCCTCGCTACAGTATGTAAAATGGACTCAAGCTGATTAACTTCCCATATTTTCTCTCTTTTAATTTTTTTTTGTAACTGAGCTGACGGCGAAGACAAAGCCTAAATATCAGAATACCGAAAGTTGAGTTAGGGGAAGTTCATTGACGCGAGCCTAGAATAGGTCCAAACTCGCAGCCTCAATAAGCACAACTCTTGGGGAACGAAGGTGAGGTCGTACCGCTCGGTTATTGATGTAAGAACGATCACCTTGGGATGAGATATAAGAACCCCGCGAGCAGGTACATACAGGGTATTCACTTGAAAACTTACCACCACGGGTTTATCGAAAACCAGTGATTAAAAGCAAAGACGCCGAGATACGTCAAAAGATTGGTCAAGGGAGACACCTTTTTTACCAAAAACTACTTCACCCCCTTGTACTCTCTGCCCCCCAGGATCATCCTCTTATACCTTTTAAATGACAAGGTCGAGTTATATCTTTTTTCAAAGGTATGTCGAAGTTCTTTATTCTGACATTTGATTTTTTTTAAATCGGTCGTTTCGTATTCGAAATAGAACAAAAGCACACGAAAATATAACTTTTTATTGCAATAAGTTTTCAAAGTGTGGCTCATTATTGGATAAACACTGATATGTTCAAATTCCCGACGGAGGCTGCAAAAACATGTTGTTGGATATCCTGGCAGTTTCCGATGATGCGCTGACGAAGGTTATCCAAATTTTCAAAAAAGGTCTAATGGCGTCAAATCAAGAGATCTAGCAGACCTGGGCCTTCTTCACCTTATCCATTTATCTGAAAACGCGTCGGCTAGCCATAAAGATTTTTCTAATTTTTACATAAACGGATCGGCCTGTTTCAAAAAACTAAACGTCAACGACTTCGGTATTGGTACCTTTAAAACAAGATTCTATTTATTTTTTCTATTTAGCGTATGGCTACATGGATTAATTGGTAATAAGTCTTAAACAATATAATAAAATACAAATATTAAATTTAAAACAAACAAAAATAAATAGTTTTTAGATTTTAAAATTAAGACCATTTATCCAGTCAACTACAAACTTCGAGGCTTCGAAGAAATCCGACTGTTGTCCAGCATATGCGGTAATCGGGCATTCGGTGACAATATGCTGAACAGTCTGCCGGGGCTCTCCACAGTCACAGGACGGTGATTCAGATATCCCCCATTTAAAGAACGAGTCACGACAGATGCCATGAGACGTTCTGACTCGATTAAGGGTTTTCCATGTATGGCGAGGCAATTCCATTCCTGGCAGGGTTAAAGTGGGGTCCATAGTTGGTGGAGCCTGTACCGGCTTCTGGACTTCCCAATCCCTCCTCCAGTGCTCATCAACTTGGAAGCCATCCCGCAAGAGCCGTTCTGCAAATGGTAATGGGGGATTTTTAGATTTCAACCTCCGAAGATCTGCATCATCTAGGTCAGTATGCAGTGGAAGTTGGGGATTGGATAGTATTTTGTTGTATTCCTTCACCAGTTTATCCTGTCTACGAATATGAGGAGGAGTGATATGGCACAGAACGGGCAGCCACGGTAGGGGGGTAGTTTTTAGACAGCCACTAATTATTCTCATTGTCTCATTCAATTTGGTGTCAATCATTTTTGCATGAGGGCTGTTTAACCATACTGGGGCGCAGTATTCAGCAGTAGAATAAACAAGACTGAGGGCAGATATTCTGAGGGTGGTTGCGTTTGCCCCCCAAGTGGTACCGCACAATTTATGAATAATATTGTTTCTGGTGCTAAGCTTTGCTGCTGTGTTTTCTAGATGTTTTCTAAATGATAATGTTCGGTCCATTGTTATCCCCAAGTATTTTGGGTGAGGATTGTAGCGCACTAAGTTGTCATTGAAGTATACCTGAGGTTCAGTTCTAGCTTGCTTGTTATTGAGGTGAAAGCATAACACTTCAGTTTTCATCATATTTGGAATCAGCCTCCAGTCTGCAAAATATCTTCCCATCACACTAAGGTCTTCCGATAAGATACTACCGCCCTCCTCTATTGTATTACTACGAGCGGCTAGAGCAATATCGTCGGCATACATGAACTTCTTTGAAATGGTGTTGGGTATATCAGAAATGTATAGGTTGAATAAGACTGGAGCAAGAACTGAGCCCTGGGGTAAACCATTATTTAGGTGCCTCATTTTACTTCTGCGGTCACCCGTTATTACTTGGAAGGGCCTATCGCAAAGCATGTTGTTTAATAGCGACGTTATTCGGCCACACGGTACTACTTTCAGGAGTTTGAAAAGAAGGCCTTCCCTCCAAACTGTGTCGTATGCTGAAGTCAAGTCGACGTACACTACTGTAGTTTTCAGCCGTTTCTGAAACCCAGCCTCAATGTGGGTTGTTAGGCTGAGTACCTGATCCGTGCAGCTACGGTGTGGCCTAAACCCAGCCTGTTCAATGGGAATATGTTCCAGTATTGTTGGACCTATCCGATTTAGTATCATCCTTTCAAGAAGTTTATAACATGAACTCAGTAGGGATATAGGCCGATAGCTCTCAGGTAGATTCTTTGGTTTGTATGGTTTCAGCACTGCAATAACTTTTGATTTTTTAAGCTTCATTGGTATGTTTCCTGTTTGTAAGATGTCACTGAAAAATTTGCTCAGCCACATTCTGGTATGTTTCCCAGAGTTTTTGAGAAACTCAGGGTGAATTCCATCAAATCCAGGGGCTTTGCCAGGCTTAGTGTTTTCAATGGCGTTATTTACTTCTTCAACAGTGAATGGTGTGGCGTATACAGAGTGAGCTAATGTTGCTTGGCGACGTTCTTTCAGTTGTTTCTTAACACCTTTACAGTGCTGTCTATTAGTTGGGACCTTAGAGAGCGCTACAACTCGTGCTGCGATTTGGTCAGCCGATATTTCATTATTTTGGCGTGTGGGTGGGTTAGAGCTCCCTAGTTTCCTAAGAAGGCTCCAAGCTTTCCTACTTGACTTTTTGAAGTTCATGTTACTGGCTGCTTGTTCCCATTTTTTGCAGCGTTCTGCATCTAGAGAGTGAAGGAGTTCATCAGCTATTTCAGAATCTCCGCTGTTCTTAAACTCTTTATAAAGCCTCTCTATGTCATCGTTCCATCCCGGAACATATTCTCTTCGGAAACCTCGGGGGATGCACCTTTTAGCTGTTGTTATAACAGCTTTAATGAATCTGTCGTAGCTGCTACTTTTTGGGGGGATCCATCGAACGGCTGAGTCCAGCTGCGCAGCAAACTTGTCCCATTGGGCTTTTCCAAAATTCCACCTCGGTCTTGGTGTAGAGCGGACGATTGGAATTTGGGTTCCAACTTCGAGGATAATCGGACGATGTTGACTGTGTGGAAAATCGTCCAGAACTTTCCTTGAAACCGGTATTTGACGATTTTGAGAGTCAACTGATGCGAAGCACAGGTCTGGATTAGACTCGGTGTTCCATGCAGCTGATCTAAAGGTTTTACGCTCTTTGGCGTCAAAAATTAAGTTGAAATTATTGGAATCAGCCCAGTCTAACAGGTGTTCTCCATTTTCGTCTGTGCTCCGGTATTTCCAGGTAGTGTGGTGACTATTGAAATCACCGGCGTATACCACAGGGTGTTGATGTACCTCTAGTGTATTATCAGGCCAAGATTGCTGCGGTGGCTTATACACATTGACTATGGTGATGTCTCCTATTTTTGTTGTTATCTGTTCGATGTTTGAAGTTGTGCAGGAAACGAGTTTAGCGTTGTCAATGTCATTCCGGACATAGGTTGCAAGACCGTATGAACGATGATAGGTGGCTCCAAGTAGATCATATCCATGAATTTTGTCTCTTTGACGTTGTTGCTCCTCGTTTTCTATGTGAGTTTCCTGGATAATGGCCAAGTCTATATTATTGTCTAGCAAGAGCTTTGATATGTAATCACACTTAGCTCTGCTAAGACCTTCAGCGTTAAGTTGAAAAATTTTAACAATCTCTCCAAAATTTTTTGTTAATGCCTTTAAAACAAGATATTACTGGATATCCTTATCCTTTTGTCGTGTCTCAGCATTTTTTCTTTTAATCAGTGATTTTTGGATAAATCCGTGGTGGGAAGTTTTCAAATGAACAACACCCTATATAATAAGCTCGGTGAGCGGATAGTTCAGAAGAGTAAGCTTCGATTGGATTTTGGATACTGGTAGGAAAGTGACAGGTCACAAACCATACGCCGATGCGGAAGCGGCTGAAAGTGGCGCGTTTTTCTTTAGAAGTTTTCTGTAATGTTGATCACTGAAAGCTTGATTAATTGACCTCTCAGCAAAGTCTGATTGTTCATTAGAACCAGTACTGGGCTGCAGTACTGGGCCTTCCAAGTATTGAAATTTACCATATTATTAAGTCCTAAAGCGACAATCGTCTTATGGTCCCTTGACATGTCATCCACAAAACTATGGATTGGGTTTGCATTGCTAGAGAGTAGATTATTGATGTAAAGCAAAAATTACATCCAAGTAATCAAAGGATTTTGTAAGGGACAGTATTTCTCACATTCTATTGGACCAATTTTTTTCTGAATATTTTACTTTCCTTTTTACCAATATTTTAGTAATAAGATCAATCCTAGGAGAATTTTGCTTTACGAAAGAATATTTTAATTCTAGAAAAACAACAGCCATCTTGGACGTTTCACTATAAAATCCGGCTTACAAAAGAAGGAAGATGCAGGTACCTTGACTAAGTACGACGGAAAACCATACACAAAAATATGGAAAGGAGGAAATTCTATGTGTAATAAAATTAGGGGAGTAACCACGATTTTTCCTACCAAGGTCAATCAAAATATGACCTTTGATGCATATTCTGAAGATATTTGCAGGTAAGTTTCCAGTCGGCTGCCACTGGCATTCCTTAGATAACGAGTAATTCCTATGTGACTCTGTGACTTGCTCGTGACATCTTCAACCGCTGTAAGGTCTTTTTCACTTAATAGCAGTCGCTCTTTGAGACTGAGGGGGAGATGTGACTGAATAAATTAAGTATAACCCGCTTGTCTGCTTGATTGAATATGAATTGGCTTTTTTTATGCGTAACAACATATAACATAATTATGTATACATTGTGACTCAGCTAAAATTTGCCAGCCACCTTATCTCTGAAATGATAACAAAAAATAAAAATCGCCGTGACATGTCGATTTTTATTTCGAAGGGAAACTCTTCCACCGAGTGTCCGAGTGCGTCATCCTTATTGTGCGACCAACTCCCTCACCGCCAGCAACCCCTACTTCAAAATCTCAAATAAGACCGCCATACTTGTGATAGATCATATTGAAAAAAATGTATTGACAAAAACAGCAGTGAAATCGGATTGAAGATTGATTCACTATTACGGAAGTTAAAAAATTGACACTCTAGTTTGACACCACTCATTGATGCTGTCAAGATCACTTTGAATTAGTTTACAATCCGCAATATCTGTTACAGTACAATTATTTAAGTCATCAGCAAATAATAAATAATTAGGTACAATTTTTAATATGCATACCATCAGTGTCATTTATAAATAAATTTAAAAGCAAAGGTCCACAGTGGGATCTCTGACGTTACACGGATTTCTTTAGACATGATTAATTCTAGAATATTGGCAACTATTCAACATCACCATAAATAGAAAGACACAAACCAAGCTCACAGATTCTTCTTTCTATGTAATCAGAGCACTGACTAGCACCTTTTCCATTGTTCTAAGATTTGACTTAGACACTTTCTTGAAAATAATTGCCTCATGCTTGACGGCCTCAATTGTAACTTTTGCATGTGTTTTTCCGCAGATCGATGACTTTGGCGTACCAACGGCCAGAAGTTGTGAAAGGTGTGACTGGTTTCCGATTTGTAGTTAAGAACGACACTTTCGACTATTCCGAGGAAGAAAATCAATGTTTTTGCACGAACCAGACCAAGGATGCCTCGCCTCTTACTGGCTGCATGAAAAACGGATTATGTGATTTATCAACTTGTACAGGTTTGTGATAGGCTATTAAGGAGTAGGTACAATGCGATTGGAAGGTAGTCTCTAATGACTAGGTTAATACAAAGCCAGGTTTTTGATTGTAGTCAGAAAAATGCGCAAGATTTGAGAACCCTCCTTTTCATTTTCGAAACACTTTTAAACCTGTAAATGCTGTTATTTATTAGATAGAGACCTGGAATTGAAATGTTATAAGAGGTGAGGAGGACAAAAACGGCGAACTCACAAGGGAAAATTCAGAAAAATAAGAAGAAATGTTGTTTTAACTCAACAAAGTTGGAAGAAATCGCTTTTATACAAACAACGTCAGATCCATTCTTACCAATCTAGAAAATGTTGAGATATCATCAACAGAACAATATCAGGTATAGATATTTAAAAAATGAATTTGTCATCAAGCTTTAAGAATCAAAAAAGCATGTCTATCGAAACTTTCTTGGAGGATTTATATAGATTATTCTGAAGAAAACTCTATTATACAAGGTGATGAACTTATCCTGCGGAGTTTGATACCTTTTATGATTTAAAAGATAGTAAAAAATGTTTCATAAAGCAATTCTAGATAGATTCAAGCTCCACATTCCACATATTAACTCAAATCGGAATTTGACTAATTTCTCTATTCCAGAAATAAAATATATAATGTTTTATTAAGTTCTACTTTTACGTGAAAATCTTAATGAAGTCATTACCCTATGTAATTTGAAATCAATAACTGTCCGAAGCAATATATACTTTTAACAAAAACACAACTGAGGGTTAATCTCTCAATCGAGAAAATCATTGTAACATGTTTGGGTCACGCTCTATATAAAATTAAATATATCAGAAATAAAATAAGTTGTAACAAATTTAGAGTGCTACGAAATTATTTTGGCGTCAAGAAATTAACTTCAGATTGTTGGCTTTGAATAAAACAGGTGACTATTCCATTAACATTTTCAGATAGAAGTGACCGCACTTCAATAGTACCCCGAATAATCTAGTAAATCCCCCGACCTATATTGGCGGAATAGAGAAAACGGTTGTTTTCAAATTCGACATAATATATCTGGTGTTCTTGTTCTTCGTGTACTTCTCAAAACATCGGAGGTATCAAACTTCTAAGTACGTATCGGTTGACCCCTGTATACTAAAATAATGTAGTTTTCACCATTTTATAGTGAAATTATGGGCGATGGACATTCACACAATCCCAGCAACCGCTAAACAGATTTCGATGAAATACTGTGATATGCTATACTTTGAAAATTGGAGCTTTGTGAGCGAACGAGTTGATAAAAAGAAAAAATCTACATAACCTGATTATTTTCCACTCTTTGAGAGTTACTTTCCGTACTGGAAAAAGTTGTCCTTGGAGATAACCTGTACCTGTCAGACCTATATCTAAACTGAGGGCATTCATTTTTATAAATAATAATTATTATATAACCTATAACATGGAAATTACCAACTTTCATCAAATTTTGACTATATTAACGACCTGGTGGAGTCTGAAGAAGATGACCAAAGAAAAGACAGTTGGTGTGAAAGCTGACAAGGTGTTACTAATCATGATGGAATGTAGTAGGATACACAGTAAACGACGGAGAAGTTTTAATGAGTAACCTAAACTTTTGGAGAATCACACTTCAGGCAGACAAAACTGATAGATACGGCTGTAGAGATGTTTTGGTTAATAAGGGCTGTAAAGGAACTGACTGAGTAGACCGAAAAGAAGATGGAGTGCAATATCTTGTAACTGGTGTGGAACGATTTTGTTATAAATGACTTGAAAATTACCTATAAACAATATAGAAAATGAAGTCAGGTCACGCAGAATTGAAAAAAAAACATAAAATGACAAGGCTCATAATGGAAGGGAGCTTGCATTACATATTCTAAGGTTATTACGAATATTTCAAACTAGGAGCATTAGAATTCAGAAAGTAAAATCCATCAAATAATATATAATTCTGATTGCCTAAAATCTAGAGAAGGCTATAAACACAAAGAACCAAAAAGCACCTAAAGATTCAAGGCTTTAACAATGGTGTGAGTTAAAAACCAAAACGTGTACTGCAGTGTCATCGTTCGTTAATGAGCTTACTCAATATCATTATAGTTTATATATTTTTAGCGAGGTGCAGTTATATTCTAATCGGTGAAGTAAACATCCGATAAACGCTGTTTTTTTTCGGCTTGTGAATACCACTTCAGTAAAATTCAAGAATTTATATAAGCTGTAATTAAATCATCTGCGATGCCGAAGTTACTCACCTTCAACTATTGACATCTGAAATACACCTGCTAATGGATTAGTAATATTCATTGCAACGTGTGGTGATTGTACATACATGATAACTTTACAATTATTAACACCGTCTACTGTTACAACAACTGACGTCATTTTAGTTCTCATGACAAGCAGCAGCCGAAGTGGGATTGTGATTTAAAATTGGAAAGAATGTTTTTGATTTTAAAATAATACGGTTTTTGGGTCATGTTATAATATCTGCACAACGAAAATCCACCTCACTCATTTCCATCGTTCTGTCTCTACGTTTTCCTGTCTAGCGGTCTGTCTGTTGGCGTTTTTCTAGCCCCCTAATCTCAGTAACCGCTGTATGGATTCCAGGGGCGAACCCAGAATTTGTTTTCGGGGGGTGATACCACTATTTAACTGAATTTCATAAATTTTACAGATAGAAAGTATTTTACTTTTATTTGTGTTTGAGCTTTAAAAAAAGGTTAGTTGATAAAGTTTTTGTACAGAACCCAAATATTTCGGGGGGTGATCTATCCCCCATATCCCCCCCTGGGTTCGCCCCTGATGGATTCTGATGAAACTTGGATAGCGATATGCTGTGGAGTTGTAGTAGGTACAATTGCTATATTTTTGGAAATCAGTGCATTGGCGGCAGAGAAATTACTAAAAACAAAAAATTATCAGTACTCCTGCAAACCTCGTTTTTAGACGTTTTAGTGGTTCCTGAACCTTATCCTTTTGTTTTTGGAGGGGGAGATCGAGGTGGAGGTGTAGGTGGACGTTTGAAAACTCAAACATTTGTTATAATCGTAAAATACCTTACATTGCGCTGGAAAAAAATTGACATTGGTCTTGTGCTTTTAAGACCTATATACGATTGATGCCTTTGAATTTTATATCTATGGAATAATTTGATACATACCTACATATTATAATACTAATGTGTTTAAGACCATAAATTGGTTCGACGTTTTTTCAACGTTTTAGCTCTCACTGAAGAGAGCTTATGCAGAGCATCTGTCTGTCCGTCTGTCCGTATACAAAAGATAGCCAAAACTACAGGTGCTAGAGAAAAACTAAACACAGATTTGGAATCAGCATGGAAAAACTAGTCCAGTGAGAGCGCCGTTTGAATTTACTCAATAAATTCTTTCCTACTTTTTTTACTCAAATTTAAATCCATGATTCTTTGCATATTGCTGTTTTTGGCTAGCAAACCACAACGTTGTGAGTATTTTTATAAATTTATAATTGATCTCAGTTTAAAGGTGTTTTCCATTCTCTATCGTATTGTAGATCTTCCTGATGACAAAAAAAATTGCCGGAAGCTTGCCGTTTAACACTTAAGGGGCCTGGACACACACATTTATACATACGTATTTGTCATGTAAAACACAGACTCACATTTTCTCGCATAACTCACTCTATTTTCAAACTGCACATATAATATTTCAGAAGCCGATAGTTAAGACCTTAATGAATGCCTGTAATTTAACAACAAAGCACGATATCAAAAAAAGGCTAAATAGTTGCACAAGCGCAAGCTTTCTTCTGCAATTTGCTCTTTGAGTCATTACTGTAGGTTTAAAGGTAACGTCAGGAGCTTGGAAATGCGAAATTCATTTTTATAGTGACCTTTGGACCTTACCTTTGGACCTTTTGACCTTACCTTTGAATTTTTGGACTTATCTCCCCTCATCTTAGACACTCACACTGGAGAAATAGAACAGGCGGCCACGCCTCCTCGCTAACATGGGATTACGTCTTTTCTTGGATTCTCAATTTTGCGCGCTATACCGTAGAAAGTCTTCTTTATGCAGAGACCTTTTTTTAAAAATTCTGGCCACAACCTCAAGATTTCTCTCCTGTAACATGTGTCGAAGGGTACACTGATAGCCCCAAACCAAAAATTCATCATGTACAGGAGGAGGCACATACCACAGCATAATAAACAACCAGCATAATATCTCTGAGGATTTCCTATATAAAAATGGGTCCCACAAAATTTGACCTTGGGAGGGTTTATGGATGATTTTACGGCTGTGAACTTTGGGTAGAGGTACGAAAATCAAAATATCGATACCGGTACCAACTCGATATTTTTTAGCCAAATTTGGTTCGTTTGGTTCGTACAGAGCATTTTGTGCAATTGATTACACCCCCCAATAATTATATAATTATTTTCGATACCGATACAAACGTATCGATACCAGCTTGGAATGTCTCAAAAAGGATCGATGACAAAAATACTCGATATTAGTGCAGAAGTATCGAAGTATCGTTAGCATCCCTATAAAAAAACCCTACAAAAGTGGGGATGCGCGTGTAATTTCCGCCAACTTGAGTTATTGTGCTGGTTGTTTACCATGCTGTGCACATACGTTGAAGGCCTGGGCGGCACATGCATAAGAATCCCCCTATGTGAACTGACTACAGTTTTCCAAGCAGAAACAGCCACAAGACGGCTCTGATGGCCTTGACAAGGAACCATTATACTTAAAAAAGAATAGTGTGAAAATGCCATAGTACCCTAAAGACACTGGCGCAGACCAACTGGGTAGCATTATATTGGGTGCCTAGTCACCTAAAATGTGGGTGAGAATGAGAAGGCCAACAGGTATACCAAGTAAGGCACAGAACTCGCTCGCATGGGGCCAGAACCAGCATGTGATATATAATATAAGATGGCATGGACTACTTTCACCTCTGTCACCAGTTAGCTGTCAAATAAGCACGAGAAGTACTGGGACTCGCAGACACTCTCAGATTGAGCAGGAAGAATTTACGAAAGGTGGTTCGATTTATAGCTGGCCATTTGACATTCAGTGCACACCTCCAAAGACTGGGGAGCGATGTGGAAACTCCTTCATGCAGAAACTGCGGTGAGGCAGAGGAAACAACTAAGCACGTTATCTTGGACTGCCTTTTGTCTTACCTTAAGTGAAAGTAGGAACTCCTATCGGAGTGTAAGCCAGGAGGAAACATAGGGGATCATAATTCAATGCATCTCAATGTTCGCAACGAACTTAGAATGGGACTCTGTCTGATCCCTTTGATCATAAGGGTAACTGAACTCTAACAGCCTCACTACTTAAAAAAAATATTATATTATAGTACCACACTTGTTTCTGAAGTTGGGTTCGGGTACCCACTTGACGTATTTAGGCCTGGGCCCCCGACAGAGCGAATTTAAGGTAAAACTCTAATCTGTACCCCCCGGAAAGGTCAAGCAAAATTAAAACGTGACGCGCCCCCGAAACCAAATCGTGGATGCGTGCCTGCTCTATATTTTCGCAAATGGTATCGACCCATTTATACTGAAACAGATATGAGTAATGATCGATCGATCATTTCGAATTGATTATACACGTTGTTACGAAGGTTGCCTAATGACATTCTACTTTATTTTAAAAAAATGCGCTATCCTGATGGAAGAATAATGATATATCTCATCTGAAGATAATTATAAATTCGCAAAAATACCAACGCTATGTTCCAGTGAAATGAGATGATAACATAATATAGTAAAATTTGCATAAAACACACTTTTTCGATATAAAACTTGAATTTGTGAGAACTGGTTCAGCTTTTTTCATCAAATATACATAAGGACAGCCTGATTTTATTTTTTCAAATTTGTATTCCAATAAAGGCTTAATCCTGATACATGAGATGTATTGTTCCCACGCCTGGATACTTAGTGTTCTTTAGTTGTTTTGGTTTGATTTATTTTCACCCATTTTCGAATTGGTTTAACTGTTCACTAACCTCTCTGACTGATAAATATGTGGTTACTGTTTTACATGAGACATGGGACATTATGTATGTGTGTTAATCTGCAGTGGCGTACCATACTGCCATACAAACTACCTTGTGGAAAATAATATAACCTGAGAGAATGTTTATTCTGATTTCTGTAAGACGTGAGCAGTTTTGAAAAGCTTAACTTAATGTAATATACAAGGTGCTACAACAATCCTAGTTATAAACATTGTGAAAGCTTCGGACAAACATTTTGTTTGAGCAGTCATGGTTACGTAAACTTATTATTACATTATTATCTACCCTTGTATCTCTCTATTCCCCCTTTATGGAGTTGTTGTTAAGTTGAGTCCAAACAGGGCCTGTCAAGATCCATTATCATCGTTTGAACGACAGTGGCATCTTTACCCATAGCCCACCCACCCACTTTGTTCTTAGGTTTAGAGATCTGGAGTACACACCACATCCAGAGCCACGGAGTATATGCAAATTGCATTTGTCACATTGAGTGCAGCATCCTGTTTAATTTCTATTTTGTAGAGTTTCTTGAAAACCTATTTACATTATCCTGGTGGAGGAATAATAAGCACTGTACCACCGAACTCTACTACTAATTATACTCCGAGTGTGAGAGGTGGCTCACATACAAACAAGAAGTCTGTTAAAGCAGATAACATAGTTAGAGTGATGTTCTCCCACTCCCATAGAATTTATTGGAAGACCATCCACAGCTTGGTGAGGAGGATCCTAATGCCAAAGAAAGCGAAAGACGCAGAAGCGGTGTATCAAACCACAATATTCACGAGCTTGAACAAATCCTACACTCATGTTGTTGTATCGCTCGTTGAAGGTTCCGTGAGTGGTAGAAAGGTATTTAGATAAGAGGGGTTTGACCGGTCTGGCTGTGGTGCCATGTCGGGTGGACGCAATTGCGTCTTTTGGACATGACATCAGAGGACTCAAGCTGGTGCAACGTCAGGTGGGCAGACTCTCTCTTACCGGGTGTGGGAGTGCTTCAAGCCGATCATTCTAAACCCTCTATAATAAACATGAATGTAGTTTGAGCTAGGTTTTAGCTAGGGGTGACTAAAATGCAAAGCTTTGATAAAGCTTTAAATTTGGAATATGTATTTATGGCATCCAGATCTGTTGAGATATTTTATAACTTCAACGGCACTAAAATTATGTATGTAAAAACAATAAAGCGTGTATTATTAAACACTGTGATAATTGTATACCACACTTCCTGCACCTATTGTCGTTAAAGGTAAAAAAGAACACTATCTACGTTTATGATAAGCGGTCATCACATATAGGTACATTGTTTAATATTCACAATAGCGGTACTTTAAAAGTCCATTGTTTACAAATGCACCACCGCACGCTTTCAGTACTTTCTCATTGTATGTTTTATCCACGATCTCCGTCACTGAACTTATAAAGGTGCTCACATACGTGCAACAGCTTTGTACCTTAACAACGGTTTGCAATAATTTGGTCACTATTTATTTGATTTTACGGCATTTTGCACATCGTGCATAGACAAATATGGACCTATTTTTGTCTCTGTTTTCTATTGTTTAATATGTTGTTCTAGTAGTAGTAGTGATGGGAAGGCGAAGCCAGGCATCAAATTGGCAACCTTTGGAATCTTTTTGGAAAAACACTAAAAGCATACGTTGTAGAAAACTCCTTGTCGGGCCTACCAGACCTCTTGACGAAGGTCAGAATATCCTATCATCTTGCTGAATATAGTGACTCCTCTGGATGGTATGGCACTTGGTCCCCCATGCTCATTGAGGAGGCTGCACTTGCCGACTTACCCTACATGAAGGGGAATCTGCGCATCTACTATGTTGGATTTTGATCTTGTTGGGGCTTGCCCATGTTTTAAGTATAAACGTCATTGGTTGACTCTGTTCTTGAGCTCTCTTTGTCTATTTATGTTTATTCCATTTGGCTAGGATGGGTATTCATCACTATGGAGTATAAAGGGTTCACCTAGATTGCAGCATAGTATTTAGCAGAAGAGTACGCTAGTCTCAAAGCTAGTAGAGCCAAAGCATCCGGCGTTGTACAGCAAGCTTCTAAGTTGTTGTTGCTCCTTGTTTTAAGTTCGACAGTACGACTGTTGTTTGAAGGAGATTGTTCTATCCAATACATCGTTTAGATATTTTGGTAATGCAAGGACCAGAAGTCCATTACGGAACTAACTTTCGCGCAATTTTAGCTACTAATGAAGATTTTCTCCTATATTGCAATACATAATATACAAATATTTAGAAGATTATGGCCTGTCTAAACGGTGGGCCTTGTCTTTCTTAAGGTCTAGCGGTTTGAAGTTGATGACTGACAATGGCTGAACAAGAGAGTTTTTTAACACCTTGTGATGCCTGGCGATATTATCTAGCAACTCATGCACTCTTGTCGACGTTTGAGGCGCACAAAGGCATGGCTTAATTACTACTGTGTTGTACCTGGACAAGTAAAGATCCTATATTAGCTTTATATGAAAGACTGTGTCTGGGATAAAGTATCTGAGATAAAGTACGGGTGCTGAGTTTGGCAGCCTATTGAAGAGAAGTCTGTTATAGACAAGCTGAAAAACCGAAAGTCACGAAGAATTGCTGAAGGGCAGCATCTACTTACTTGAGAATGATCGACACTGAAACGTAGATGGCATTGGGTCCGTTAGTTCGCCATAGTAGAAAAGAGCGGTGCATAGGAAAACCTCCCGATATCCCCAACAAATTCTTACTCATCATCCCTAACAGAGATGATTGGGTAAGGGATTATATTAAGCTGCCGCCCCATAGTTTGATGTGATTCGTTGACGGTCTAAGGATCGAAGAAAAAATATTTGTTATACTGATGGTGCTTGGTCCAGTGAAAGTTGAATAGCATACAGAACAAGACATACTACCTAAAAAAGCGGTACCTCTTTGAAGTTTAGGTTAGCTCTGATCCAAGCATATGGTGGTTTTTAGAAACTAGTGCGCTACAAGAATGTTACTCTGTTGTGGCCTTCTGGACACATTGATTTATCAGGCAAGAGAGAAAGAGCGGATTATCAGTCTTGGGGCTTAGAGCTTCTCCAGTGGGCCCAGTGTTCAGTTTTAGTAGACGCTAGGTCCATAGGTCGATTATTCGCTGGATTAGTTGATTCACAACAAACTGGTAAATTGTTGTTTAGAGAGAGACAGAGAGAGATAGCGAGAGAGAGAGAAAGATGATGAGCAAAAAGGTGTGAGACTGATCCATACGATATGGCTTTTGATGAAGCGTAAAGAGTCGTTCAACCTTCTTTTAAAGCTTCCTACAGGATATTGTAAGCTGAAAAAATACGTATCACTTAGATTCAGATGGGATGGAAACCAAACTAAATATCACTTCTTGGTCAGGTGTACTGAGTATTGTAATCTTTGGTTCAGATTTGGCACGACTGAATTTGAAGAAGAAAAGAAAAATCACTATACTTAGTAAAGAAAGTGGTTGGACATACTGACTTTCGCCAGGAAGTCTGGTAGGTCTGACATAAAAGAGTTCAAGAGGTTTAGTGTTGGTTGCTTAGAGAAAAAAGCAAAAAGAGTCAAAGATCGCCACTTGCCTTGTTTGACCTACCCTTCACCGACACTACTATTACTTCTACTAAGGTACCATCCACTCGGGGTGACACTGAATTACAAGTTTCTCCATATTATTGCTTCTGTGAATATGTCCGAAGAATGTAAACATTCTCGTCGACACAATGGAGGACAGTCACTTTGGATTACCGAGCTCATCCAGTATGGAAACATCTGTTCGATGGGCGGTATAAGAAACCCTCAGCATTCTCCTCCACGTCCATATTTCAAAAGCATCTATTCGAGCTCGATCTGCCTTTTTAACAGTCCAAATATCCAAAGCATACAAAAATATGGAGAACACAAGAGACTGAACCAGCGACATTTTGGTAGCTTTAGTGACGTAATGGTCACGCCATATTTTAGTAAGCTTTGTGAGCTTACTAAGCTTGTGAAGAACGACAAATGTAGGGTGTACTGGCACTATGCGTTCCCCATTTTCGGGCTTGCCCAAACTAGCTGCGTTAGGATACTCAGTCCAGTTGTATGTCTGCTCGCACCTTAACACATCTATCCTAATTATGCTTTTCATCAACAAGCCAGCCAAACAGTCTATCTATCCGAAACCTGTCTGGGGTCAATAAAAGAATCTTCCTATAAAGCACGCGTCTCGCGTTGAACACACCTCAGTATTACAATGTCAGCACAGGTCGTATCGCTGACTCTTCTTCTCTTCTCCGCCTCGTGCGCGTTCGGGAAAGTGTACGACAGGTGCCAGTTGGCCAAAGAGCTGCGACATGTCCACGGCATATCTATGGACCGCCTGTCCACGTGGGTGTGCATCATGCAACACGAGTCGCTGTTCGACACTGCTGCGATGAACCGCGGGAGTGGGGACCACGGGTTAGTGCATTCAATGAACATTTATTACGTTTTATGACCGTGTCATCACGTATACGTAAAAAGTGAACGTCCTGCACAAATCTTAGATTCCAAAATTTTGGCGAACAACTGCAGAAAACTAGTTTTCAGCTGGCCGATAATTTTACCCGTCAAACTCTTCAACAAGCCGTTATAAAATCAATAAAACCCTAGCAAACTCTAAACAACTGCAAAACGAATTCTATTTGAGACTTCTGATAAATATAGGGAGCTAATCTCAATTAATCCATAAAAATCTGTTATCAGGAACTAGGTTCTCCCTTTTCTTTTTATGTACTCATTTATCCAGCAGTCTGAAAAGTTTTTTATTTTTTTATGATTGCTGCGTGAGATTTTTGGACAAGTACCTAAAAGTTATAGACAAATAAAGCGTAAAAATGACAACTTTTGTCTAAGAGAGGTTACCAATAAGAGGTGTTAAATTGTAAGTACTTTTAAGACAAAGAAAGTGCCTTAAGCTGTAAAATGGCCTTTTCAAGATTTTGAAAAATTTATTTATTGCTTAGAAAATTGCAATAACCGACTAAAATCGATAAAATGCAATTTTACAGTTTTAAAATGCAATTTTGCAATAACATTTGCAAATACGCATCTAGCACTCTGATATAGTACTAAACTTGGGTCTCTTGGTGCAGAATATGAGATCCAAATTCCAGTACGATTTATCAAATAGCTTGAACAATACTAAATTTGTTTGTTCCACGCAAAATCTTTTGCAATGATATAAGACAGATAATCATAAATATACAGCAATTTAATTTGCAGAATATCAAAGAAGGAGACTCGAAGTTTATACTCAATTATATAAATGGTAAACAAATACTTTTGAACATTGCAAAATCATTCAACAATAATGCTGTAACTTTAAATAACTATTAAATTTGCAAACAAATTATACATTTGAAATGTACGCGAAGACTACACATGAATTGAAAAAAGATTCATCAAAGTCCATCAATAACTCACAGAGATATAATAAACCGACCCAATTTGAATTTTATATTTATTTTTTGAGCGCACGGATTTTTAAGCCAAGTCCATTTGAGGTGCACTTTCGATGCTTTACTGGGGCACTCGAAACATAAAATGTCTTTAAAAAAATCACACGAAAACTTTAGATACTTATCCTTCAAATGGCGCAAATTAGGTTCCTTAATTAATTGTTATAAACAGATGAGCTGCAGGTTGCAAAAGGAAAGCGGTTATAAATGACTTACGAATTTTTTTTTTGTTTAGGTAATGCTAACTATTTAGATACGAAGGAATTAATTGTGTAAACTTATTGGAAAAAATATTCTATTTATTTATAAGCACAAGATTAGAGCATTACTGTTTTGCGATATCTAAAATAACTTTTTTACCATTTTTTCATCAACTATACAGTTCAAGTCTTGTCCTTTTTGATATTATTTTTATAGAATTATTATTGTATCTTAATGGTTTCTTATAGCATCCCAAAAAAATGAGCGTGGGATCATCATATTATTCAAACTATTTGATAAATCGACCAAGAGGTCCAGCTTTTAGTGTAATATTAGAATCCTAGATTAACTTTTGCAAATGTTATTGTAAAATCGCATTTTATCAATTTCAGTAGGTTTTTTGCGATTTTATAAGGAATAAATAAATTTTTCAAAATCTAGAGATGGTCATGCTATAGCTTAAAGTGTCTTGCTTAAGATAGATATCTTACAGGTACTTGCAGTTCAACACGTTTTACAGGTAACAACTTTAAGACAAAAATCTGAATTTTCACATAAAAGTTAGGTTTCGTTCCTGTAAGTATATATGACCCAAAAAACCTGCCTGATTGCTGGATATATGAGTGTCACAAGAAAATATTTATTTCCCTAGAGTATAAATACGTACATATATACATTCAAATATTGTATTTCTAGTTAGATTCTATGACGATGCTTTTTGCAATTTTTTTTGGTCTTATAGCTGTAATAAAACTAAATAAATAAGTAATATATTAGGCGATTCAATTTTGACTCTCACTTTTGGGATTTCAGAACCCGTAAAAGATGTAATGTTGAGTAAATAGTGACAGAGCTGATGCGCATACACCTGACCAAGAAAATGACTTCCAAAGTTTTGTACTTGAAGGTTTTAATTTTTTCGTAAATTTATTCGAATAGCATTCCGAAATGAATTGCACATTAACATTGACAATTTTCCTGATCTACAATCTCCGACGGTTCATTTTTCACTCTCTATCAATTTTTTTTAATATAGACGCCATATTTGATTTTGTAAGGGAATATCGTGAACTGATCTGATTTCTATGATTTATAACATTTCATGTCTTCAGGTATTCAAATAAAATCTTAGTTAGCCGGCGTAAAATTTCGGTTTATGAAATGGGAACTCATATGAAAAAATAAATTTGATGATGTGGAGCGAAATACAAAACGTCGGATTAAATATCTAGTAATGTAACGTCATATAAAGGTATATCCTAAAATTATAACTTTTCAACTATAAGGTGATTAAGTTGTCAGGCTCTGTCGAACGTTAAATCACAATTATTTCTATGCAAGCAAAGTTGGCGATAATTTATTAGTGAGTATAACGGCACTGATATAAATTTTATGCAAACTGCATATCAAAAGTTTAAGATATTTATGGGTTTATTAAAATGGAATCCAAATTTATTGCCTTAAATACTAGCATGTCAATAGAGAATACGATTGAAACTTTATGGGGTTATCACTCGTCTCCCATGAAAAGAAGAAAGATATCATTTAATGTACTTCAGCCAATAAACAAAACGTCAAACCAATTGAATCGATATATGCAAAACCAGCATATGTTCAAAAAAGGAACTGGTAAAAACAAAGATACTGTACCTACATACTTACATTTTTTGTTTAACTGTAAACTTATTGTTAAAAGCTTAAAAGATCCCTAATTATTATCAGTAGTAGGCCAAGAATTCTGTATCTGTTTTTGTAGAAGCCATTTATGAAATAACACATTTTGTTGAAAAACGGACATATGCTTGTTCGCGAATCTTCTAAATACTTATATTTAAACTTAGTTATGAAAATATAAAAGGTAATTTTAAACTATTGAAAGCTAATTATACATTACACATAGTAATAATATCAATAGGAAAGTTGGGTTTTGTTGAAATTTTACAAAATTACCCACAACCACTTAGCCTTTTTGAATCATAAATAAAAAGTTATTCAAAAAATCATATCGCTTAGGTACTCTTATTGTATATTTTAATTGATTGACTGATTAATTAGATTGATAGAAGTGGCAGTATTGATAGAAAATTTTATAATCCTTCCTAAATAATTGTTCATCTAATAACCCGCTGTAATTAAATAAAAATGCAATATACCTTTTTCGGCTTCGACAATTCTCAGTCAATCTACCAAACCTAGGGTTAGGGTTTTACAACTTTGAAAACAGGTGGATGCGCGTACTTTCAGAGTGGTGTTCATTCACCATTTTTGACAATTATAGATAAAATACTAACCCTTTATAGATGCTGCTTATAGGTATCAGAATATCCCGGCAATTATACTCGTAGATACCCAAACTGTGTGTACGAGTGGATTGTAAATTATTGTCATGCTAAAAACTGTTTTTCTGCATTTGTACAATATTGATCTTTGATTCATTAAGGTTTCTGCGGTGCCCTACAATAAAAAAAAATATGAGTGTACTTTGGTATTCAAAGGCTTTGAAGGATTTTTCATATCTTTTTGTACATTAATAGAACAGTAATTTTATATAGAATTCTTCATAATATTGGATACGCTTATATAGCTTGTTTACTCAATTCTAGTCAGCGGTGCCCTCAAATTAATGTACGTAAATCTGTTAACGTAAAATGTTAAGATATATTCGAAAAATTGTCATACTGAAAAGTAGAAGAACGCTAAAGAACATTTTGAGAGTTTCCAGCAGTAGCCAAAGTTTAGAGTGTCAGAAAATAAAGCTAAGCATCTAGGGTACTTGCTGATATTCACTTATCATTAGTTAGCGTTTCTGCATAACCTCTGTTTTATATTACTTATACAAACATACGAAACAAAAAATACAGAACGACAATATACAATTTTTTCTCCATCTTAGGTCAGTCACATCATTTATATCTTGAATTGGGTTTTTTGTCGCCCGTTCGTTAGAAACAAAAGCAAGCTATATTTGTGGCCGCTTCTATAATTTCTAAGCTATATTTTCCTTTGTTATAAATCTGAAGTATTCTTCAAGTTGGCACAAAAGCTTTTGGGTGAAATATCAATGACACACCTCTGAAAATAAGGATTTTGGTGAAAAAGATGTATAATAACTATACAGGGTTATTCACGTTATCCGACACGGAGCATTATGGCTAAAGTATTTGATAAAAAAGAAAATAATAATTTCGGATGGATACGGACCCATAAAGACTACATTTTAAAAATATTTTCAAGTTATACAGGGTGTCCCAAAAATACGAAATGTTTCAAAGTTATGTTTTTTAAATGGAATACCCCGTATATTATTGCATATTCAGATTCCTTGATGAATTCTAGTGTGACTTTATGTATCATACATGGGACTTAAAGCGAACCGTTTAGGTGTAAATCAACATGTTCGGTATAAGTAGATATCAGGAAAAAATTGCAGAGATTATAAAATTTGGAACGCTGTGACTTTGCCGTATTACTAAACATATAATGGGTCAGCTTTGATGAGACTGTCAAAGTTAAATTACGTTTATGCTTGGAGAAATCGGTCGATTAATTTAGAAAACTTCAATCAGCGATAACTTGATTTTTTCAAATGAGAATGCCTAATTTTTTTATACGGTTAAACGTAGAATTTGACAACCTTTCTAATGATATAAGGTTGTGAACATCAGTCTCTGGTAGTTCATTTAATTTTAAATTTTCAAACAAATCGGCATTTTTCAATTTTCCTCCCCATAAGCAACGTAGCAGGCCATGAAATATAAACAAAAACCTGTTCAGGTAGAAGAAAATAACTAACTTAGCAGAAAAAAACCAGTCGAACTAGAACTAGAACTAGAACTAAAGGGACAAGATTATAAAAATTACTTTCAACAACCAAAGTCTAACCAGAAACAATGGCGGTAATATATCTTGGGTGAAGGAGAAGCTAGAGTATGGCAGAAATGAATTTTTCACGGCCTACTAGCTACTGCAATGTACTAGAGATTGGCAATTTCCAAAACTATTAAAAATTTTGAAATGAAACGAAAACTACTAGACAACGTTGTAGGCAGTTTATTATTTTCGTAATAAAATTTCACATTTAATGATATAAAAAAAGATGCAATTCTGTCAAAACTTAAGTCAAAAGTAGGTACATATAACTGGAGTTCTGAAAAGTCCTCAGTAGCTATTAGCAAGGTCGCAGAAAATGAAGAAATTTAAATCTGATTTGTCCGTATTCCTTTTTATGCAAAATTGCTAATAGATATTGAAAGATAGAAGGGCTCCAGTCAGAGGTATCGACTTCGACGCAAATTACTACTTTTTTACACCATTACATATGATTGATAAGCGTGCTGGAGTAACAGTCGCTGGTTGTTTTTGTTTCATATCAGGATTTTTAATTGTCTTGGAAATTTTTAACCTCTAGTAAATGGCGGTAGCCAGTAGACTGTAAAAAATATCTATTACTGCCATACTCCAGCTTCTCTTTGACCTTAGAGATGTTATCGCAGTTGTTTCTGAGAGAGTTGATTTGTTGTAAGGAATTTTTATAATCTTGTCCCTTTAGTCTAGTTCGTGTGTATTTTTCTGCTAAGTTAGTTATTTTCTTTTACCTGAACAGGTTCTTGTTTATATTTCATGTCCTGCTACGTTGCTTATGGGTCAGAAAATTGAGAAACGCCGTTTTGTTTGAAAATTCTAAATTAAATGAAAACTACCAGAGATTGATATTCACAACCTTATATTATTAGAAAGGTTATCATATTCTACGTTTAACCATATAAAAAATATTAGACATTCCCATTTGAAAAAATCAAGTTATCGCTGATCGAAGTTTCCTTAATTGATCGACCGATTTCTCCAAGCATAAACGTAATTTAAATTTGACAGTCTCATCAAAGCTGACGCATTTCATGTTTAGTAACACGGCAAAGTCACAGCCTTCCAAATTTTATAATCTCTGCGACATTCAATTTTTTTCTGATATCTACTTATACCGAAAAATGTTGATTCACACCTAAACGGTTCGATTTAAGTCCCATGTATGATGCATAAAGTCACATTAGAATTCACCAAGAAATATGAATATGCAATAATATATGGGGTGTTCCATTTAAAAAAAAAACATAACTTTGATACATTTCGTGATTTTGGGACATCCTGTATAACATGAAAATATTTTTAAAATGTAGTCTTTATGGGTCTCTATCCATCCGATATTATTGTTTTCTTTTTTATCAAATACTTTAGCCATAATGCTCCATGTCGAATAACGTGAATAACCCTGTATATTCTCAAAGGTGCTTGTAATTGAAACTTTTATCTTTTATAACGAAATGTTGTGCGATGAAAATAAAATAAGAAGTAAAAATACTTTCAAACTTCAATACCCTATGAACTGGTTACTGTGAGCATGTATACCTAAATAAGTTTTAGTGAATAAAATAAAATAAAATATGACATAGATGTGCTTACGTGGTGTTCACGCACACTCTGTAAAAAAGGGCACTTTTGGCCGTAGCAAAACAGTTCGTAGATGCTAGCCTACTTGCCTATACTGATGAGGCAATGCTGAAGCTGAAAAAAAGATGTATTTACGGCATATCACAGTAAAGAGCGAATATTTACCAAAATCCTTATTTACTTACGTGGCTTTTACATGAATTAGACTGACTTTATTGGACCAGGTTGTTCCAGATATCGGAGATCTATTGGTGCTCCCCTCCGGGAGCCGGATGTAACAGGGACTGCTCTTATTTCCGGGATGACGATATCGCGGACGATGTAAAGTGCGCGTTGACGATACACAAGGAGCATACTAGATTGTCCGGGGACGGGTTTACAGCTTGGGCGGTTTACCCTCTCTACTGTAAAGGAGATACTTCCAGGTAGAGTGTTTAGATGAAGTCGAAGCAGATAGAACATATCTATTAATTAATCAGAGTGCTAACAAACTACTTGCCAATGTCTCCTATTAGCCTAGAAGCAATGGTCGGTGGGCCAAACTCATTCTACGCATTCTCGCAGAATTAACGAGGCATCATAGTTTCAAAAAAAAATTGTTGGTAACTTACAAAGCCTCATTCTCCAATCCCACCGCTTTTTGACCACTCTAAAAGAATGTTGCTCCACCCATACACTTGCCACCCCAGTTTAACCTTATTGAAAAAAAAAACAGAGACATCTAAACTGAAAATGAAATTTCGACGAGTTATGATTCTTATTTGTTCTTTGATAATTACTCCGCCGCCAGTGCACACGACTTCCGGTTGTCAAATTTTCATTACAATCAAGTTAGTAGTTCCCAAGTTAAAGGTTACAGGATCATCAAATTAATGCATTATCGATAACGCTAAAAATAAAAATATCTCGTCAGCGCAACGATGCGAGTGAAATCAAAGCCGTGATTACGTCTCTACTGTGTCCAGTTCGCTGTTTATGTTAGTGTTTTCTAAACGCAACAACTTTATTTTTTTACCTAGATTTATTCTTTTTTCTTTTCTTTTTTAAATTGATTTGATTATTTTTTTAATTTGTTACATTGTTTGTATATTTTATATTTGTGACTTAAAAACTAAAAACTTTATTTAAAAAAAAATATTAGTTGTGTTAGTAAAATGTTAATTGTAGTTACTTATTACATCCCTTTGTATTGACGCCACGCTACGCCACTTGAAAACAACTACCTTAGCAGAAAGATAGAGACGAACTAAAGGGACATGATTACGAATTCCTTACAACAAATCAACTCCAACTAGAAACAACAAGTAGAAGCTGGAATACGACAGAAATGGATACTTTTCACAGCCTACTAGCTACTGCAATAACTAAAGACAAATGGAAACTTTGAAACAAAACAAAAGCTATAAGCGGTTATTGCTGGCAGCCTAGTATCTTCAGTACGCAATTTCACATTTAATGGTATAGAGAAGTAGTCATTTCCGTCAAAGTCAAAAGTAAGGATACCTCTGACTAAGCTCCTTCGAGTATTCAAGTATCTTTTGGCAAGACCGCAAAAAAAGGAATACAGACAAATCAGATTTTAATTTTCGGACAGGTAGATTATGTTTTATAATTTAAACATATATATTTCGATTAATTTTTAATTTTCTGCGATCTTGCTAATGAGGACTGAATAATTTGCAGAACTCCCGCCGGAGGTATCGTTCGTTGACGCAAATGAATACTTTTTTATATCGTTAAATGTGAAATTTCGTTGTGGAGATATTAAACTTCGAGCAATATTCACTGGTAGTTTTCCTTTTATTTTAAAATGTTCAATAGTTTTGGAAATTCTCAATCTCTAGTACATTGCAATAGCTAGGGGCTGTGAAAAATATCCATTTCTGTCGAACTCCAGCTTCTCTTTGATCTTAGATATGTTACTGCTATTGTTTTTCGTTAAAGTTAGTTTGTTATGAGTAATTTTTTTAATCTTTTTTGTTTACTCTAATAGGTCTCTTTTTTTGAAAGCCATTATTTTTAAAGTGTAGTTGATCTCAACATACCTACACCCAGAGTTCTCTTCTTGAAAAGAGATATCGTTTGATGGAGAGTCCGAGGCATTGACTAATCCTATATGGTAGTAATGTGTGAAAAAATGAATAATTGGATTGCAAAAGTACGTTATGTAGAAAGTCAACTGTGATTATTATAGATTTATATAACAGCCATCATCTTAACCGCAAACCAAATAGGTGTCGGTATTTTGAAATGGTAGAGACGAACCATATCAACTCCCAATTAACAAGTCATCTCCACCGATTGGGTGCCGTCGTGCCATCTTGTTTATTTACAGAAGCATTATGTTATGTTATCAAAGAAAATCTATACAACACGTCATTTTCGTGTATGAAATTTGAACACAACGCTAATACTATAAATACCATTTTTCAACAAAAAGCGGTGATATGGTGATATCAAGCGCACGAAGCTCTAAAGGCATCATACCTCAAGACATTGAAAAGTTGGTAGCACTCTAAATAAGTGTCAGATATATCATCAACATCATCTACTTCCAGATACATCAGCGACTGCTTTCAAGACGAAATTGACAACACTATCAACGTGGTGGACGAAGCTGAACAACCTCCTCCAGATGAGTATGGATATAACTTCCCACCTCTTCCCACATACCAGCCAAAAGCTGCTTTGTCTTCAGCTCCATCAAAGATCTATTCTAGATGCGAGTTAGCCAAAGAACTGAAAGACGTTCATAGATTACCAGAGGAAGAAATCTCAACGTGGGTCTGCATAGCAGAGCACGAATCCAGTCTCAACACCTCAGCTTTGGGTGTTGGGGACCACGGACTCTTTCAGATATCCGAACAGTATTGGTGCTCTCCAAATTCTGTAGGACTTGGATGTAACGCCAATTGTGCATCCTTCAGAGATTCAGATATTTCAGATGACTTGAGGTGTATCAGGACAATTTTCAACGAACACACTGCTATATCTGGAGATGGATTTAATGCCTGGGTGGTCTATCCAAGATATTGTAAAGGAGATACCAGCAAATATGTGCAAGAATGTTTTAGTCCGAATAAGAAGGTTATTGATAATGTGATTGATAGAAACGATTTTAATGACGTTTATCGATATTCAACTTTTCCAACAACAAGGAAGGATTTCACTGCAGTCAAGAAATACTTTGGATCTACCTTTATCCCTCAGAAGGAATCAGCTACAGAGTATGCTACGTTTAGGACTAGCTATCCAGTTAGGAACAATACATTTCAATCATTTACTTCTGGTCCTAGAAATAGCGTATCTGCTTCGTCATTTGGATCCAGAAACTCATTTCCAGAAAGTACTTACACATACAGAACTACAACAGTTCCTCCAACTATCACAACAAGAAATAGCTATTTCCCATCAGATATCACAACAAAGAGGTACTTTAACTTTGGGAGTACTAGCAGAGGTTTCTTCGATTTTGGATCCAAAAAAGAATCAACTACCGAATACGCTCCTTTCAGAACTAGCCCTTCTAAATACAGTTTGAGTCATAAAAATTCGCTTGGAACGTTTACAACTAATCCAAGAACTGGTGTATCTGCTTCTTCAACTCTTGGATCTAGTAGAGGATATCCTGGAAGCACTTACACATTCAGAACAACGACGTCCTCTCCAGCGACTACAAAGCAAAAAAGTAACTCCGCATTCGACATCTTCAGGCGCGTTTTCAGATTCGGGACGTACTATGATACTGCTTCCTCTATACAAACTCCAACCTTCGCAAAAAATGACGTCTCTCAAAGCATCAGCAAAGGTGATCCTTATAGTATACCATCGAAGGCTGACACTGTAGATGATTCTACTAGCAGCTCTAGAACGGGGAAAGATCTGCGCGCAAGACCTACGCCTTACCGTCAGAGACCTTCTAGGCCTTCAAGGCCTCATACCAGACCTACAGGACGACCTTCTCCTTCTGTCAGGCCACCACCAAGGCCGATATTCACGTTGTGGCCAACTTCTACCACAAAACCCGTTTCAACATCGGTATACTCCACTACCTCAGCTTACGCTACCACTTCTTCAACTACTCCACCAACTGTCACAAAAACAACACCAAAATCGACAACAGCCAAAAAAGAGGTTGTTTCTACAACTATTGGAAGATCCAGGCCAACTCGTCAGCCCGACTTGGCTCGTAGCGAGAAAAATGAATTTCCTGGTTACATATTCCAGAGATCCGGACTAGGGTTCAGGATTTACTATAACCCGTAGTGGATCCATGAGTATCAGAAGTAGGAAATTTTAGCAGTAGTGTTGAACACGAGACTCCTTCCAATTGAAAAGACTGCTTAGTATTAAGTTTTAGTTAAATATATCAAATCTAATTTAAGGTGGACCAGTAATCTTGTCGTTTCCTCATCTGTTGTACGCTGATCCTGAATATGCCAGTGGAGTAGACGGATTGAAGCCCAACCAATCGGATCACGAGACATTCGTCGTATTAGAACCGGTATGTATAACAAGTTTCGTCCCATTGGGTTTTTGAAAAAAAATGTCTTGTGATAAAAGGGAAGATCATTATACAGGGTGGTCCAATAAGCGCGCGGTGCTCTCTAGCGGCCATATCGGTTAAACTAGACGAAAATGTTTTAAATAAAAAACGTTTCTTTTCAAATGCTCTACATTTAGAAAATAATTTCAAAGGTGGCGGACTTCTCGGTATACAGGGAGTAGGCTCCAACTTCCTTATTTTAAATGGAACACCCTGTATATTATTACGTTTTTGAATTCGCATCGACTTTTAGGTCCAGTTTGTTAACCATTGTTTATGTCTACGAAGCCTATTTTCGGAGTTATTCGGCAATTTTTACAAAATTTGACGTTTGTAGTACCTACTTTACAAGGAACGTTAGTATCTCAGAAACTAAACGCGATAGAAAAAATGTGGTCTTCGGTTTTGCAACAGGCAAGGAACGTACTTGTGTTTCAGTGAGATCATTGTTTCAAAAGAACATTAAATCAATAGACTACCAATTTTCAAATTTGAAAAGTTAGAAACGTTATAAACGTTTTTTTCAAATGGGATGGTATGGTAAGTTTCACATCGGTGAATGCGAAATTAAATTCTCTTTGACTTTTATCTAGCACATGTGGCTCTATCGATACGAAACGTTAAGGGAGGTTTGTTGACAACCAGCATGGAGTCTAAGCATTTTGAGGTAGTATTATTGGAAACCGCATATAAAACTGATGTTTTCCAAAATTATCTAAATGAAAATTTGGAAAACCTGTTGGAAAATTTATCACTGGAGTTTTTAAGACTAATGTGGTTACAGGTAAATGGAGCGAAAGCACATTTTAGTATCAGTGACCGAAACACTGGATGAAAGGTTTCCTGCCAATTGTTTCGTCTGCGAGCCACGCCACCTAAGATTTTTCCAATTCCTACGCTATAATTACAAAACCGTAAATATCTTGAAAACCATCAAAGATAGAGCCACATGTGCTAGACAAAAGTGAAAGAGAATTTAATTTCGCATTCACCGATGTGAAACTTACCATACCATCCCATTTGAAAAAAAGTTTTTAACGTTTCTAACTTTTCAAATTTGAAAATTGCTAGTTTATTGATTTAATATTCTTTTCAAACAATGATTCCACCGAAACACAAGTACGTTCGTTGCTTGTTTCAACACCGAAAACCGCATCTTTCTGTCGCATTTAGTTTCCGAGATATTAACGTTTATGGTACAGTACTACAAACGTCAAATTTTGAAAAAATTGCTGAATAACTCCAAAAATAGGTTTCGTAGACATAAACAATGGTTAACAAACTGGACCTAAAGATTGATGCTGAATTAAAAAACGTAATAATATACAGGGTGTTCCATTTAAAATAAGGAAGTTGATGCCTACCTCCGGTATATTCGCTATCTTTGAAATTATTTTCTGAATGTAGAGCATTTGAAAAGAAACGTTTTTTATTTAAAACGTTTTCGCCTAATTTAAACAGTGTGGTCGCTAGAGAGCACCGCGCGCTTATTGGACCACCCTGTATAAGTTTTATAACAAATAGTTACTGATATAACTAGTGTACGTTAGTAGTAGTGTAGTTTGCAGCTCGAGGCGAAGTCTACGAAACTAATAAATGTTTTTGAAATTACATCACAAATCCCAGTAATAAAGTACCTAATCAAATATGTTTTGTTGAAGCAACATTTTTACAATGCCTGTGTTCGATCCCAGGGCTTGACAACTTTTTCTAAATTTTTTTCAAAAAAAGAAAAATTATTGATATGCTTTTTACACACGCTACTCAAATGTTTTTCCATGATCGAAATAAATATGTTTTTGAATCAAATTTTATTAGACATTTTACAAGTACAAAAATTACTGATAGTTTTACTTTTTTGAATTAGGTGTAATTTTGATATCGCAATCAGAGCCATTTCCACTGATTTTTTGAATTCTAGTGCCTACCGTACTCACTTTTTGCACTTGTGTGCAAGTAAAATGTCTGATGGAATTACACTTAGAAAAAGATTTTTTGATCGTAGCCAAAAATATGTGTAACATGTGCAAAAAGCATATCAATAGGTTTTTTGAAAAAAAAATTAAAAAGTCATCAAGCCCTGGAATCAAACCCGGACATTGTACGATGGAAGGTTTAGGCGTTGAGCTGCCATGGCGCAAAAATTTGCTTCAACAAAACATATCTACCTATTAGATTAGGTACTGGAATTTGTGATTTAATTTCAAACATTCAAAAACATATTTATTTCGATCGATGACTTCGCCTCGAGCTATAAACTTTATTCATCGTCTATCATGCAACAAACATACTCTAGTTGCACAAGTAACTTTTTTCATTCTGACGTCACACGGACTTGGCTTTGTTCGAGAGCTGTCGGCGTGTCTTCGGTATTTTAGGCGTTGAGCTGTCATGGCGCAAAAATTTGCTTCAACAAAACATATCTACCTATTAGATTAGGTACTGGAATTTGTGATCTAATTTCAAACATTCAAAAACATATTTATTTCGATCGATGACTTCGCCTCGATCTATAAACTTTATTCATCGTCTATCATGCAACAAACATACACTAGTTGCACAAGTAACTTTTTTCATTCTGACGTCACACGGGCTTGGCTTTGTTCGAGAGCTGTCGGCGTGTCTTCGGTATTTTGATATAACTTTTGAAGAATTGCGAAAATAAGAATAGAAAATAGTTTTGTTATAAAACTAATATATGATCTTTCCATTTATCACAAAACTGTTTTTTCAAAAACCCAATTACCCAATTTCATTCCAATTACCATGGGATGCTGTGAGGGGTTTCCTAACAACTTAAATTCTCGAGCATATAGAGAGGGCAGTAATAAATCCAAGCAATACAGCACCATGTAACCCTTTAGAGAGAGACCTTAGATATAGCATCAAGTCAAATCGTACGATTAGTTCAGTTCCCAAGCATTATTATACCTGGATGTTATGGTAGGGATGATTTTTGAGCCCATCTTAAGAAAAATACTTCATATCAAGATATAAGTTTAACGTCATAATTATTGACATACAGGGTGGTAAAGTTTTTTCAAAAAGGTCTTTTTTTAATAGTATCTGGTATATCATTTTAGGTACCTTTGTGAAAGTTACATGCGTCTTCTATAAATGAAGTAACATTTTCTGGTAATCAGCATTTCTTTAAATTTCTGCCAACGGCGTTCGGATAAGATTTGCCTTGCATATTGTTGACTGACATTTTCTCATACAGACGTCACAGTTTTAAATTCTAGTCCTATTCATACTCGTCTAAATTTCATACAGCTATATTATAAATACAGTAATAACATTGTCTAATCCTGGACTAACGAGTTAGATAAACTCAGGAAGCAAAAACTGATATCGAAAAATCTGCTAAGTGTCTAGCTGAAGTATCAATGATATCGCACACAACGTACTTTATAATATTCATATCATTTTATCGATTTAGAAAACAAAAGCCTGATGCGAGTATAAATACATGATTTATAGTAAATTATAGTATACAGAAAATAGAAGCTAATTGATTTGATATACAAAAGAATCCACATAAATAGTGTAAGATGGGCTTTTATTAGACTTAATGGATGGTTTCCCAGGTAAACGTGCAGCAAAAATTTAAGTGAATATTTTGTTCTTTGACGACTTATGAAAAACCATTCCGTTTCCAAGATACAGGGTGGATAAGATTTGCGAGTACTATTTACGATATTTACCTATATCGCATCTTTTTAGAAGAAACGTCACCCGGCTTACTGGATCATGCACCATTAGCAACAAGACGTGCAATGTGGTTTATGCACGATGGTGTACCACGAAGTTTGGTTGTTCGTGAATATTTAACAGCAAACTTACGAGCATCACTGGATTAAACGAGATGGATCATACACATGGCCTACGCGATCGCCAGACTTAAACCTCGTAGATTATTTATTGTGGAGTTATCTAAAGTCACTAGTTTACGCTGCTGCAGTGGAAAATTTGGACTACTTAGTAAATCAGATAATTTCTGGGTGTAACTCCATTTAAAACGAACCTGGTGTGTTTGAAAGTGTTCGGCAATCACTGATGCATGCAATTGCATGCTTGTATCCAAGCTGGTGCAAGTCATTTTGAACACTTTATTGTAGATTGGGCAACCTACCATGTGATTTCCGATAGTAAAATGTAGCTGTCGCAATTTTTTTAATTCTGTATCTTTGAAATGGAGCGGTTTTTCAAAAATCATCAAATAACAAAATACTCTCAGAATGGTTCAAAAGATCACCCTTTACATTTTGCCCATGTTTACTAAACACCCTGTATAACTAGAGGGGCTTGAGGTGCTTCAGCCTGTCGAATTATTTTCGCTATATTTATGATGTATTACACCTCCAGAAAAACATTTATCACCATAAGAATAATAGTGGTCAATGTCCCAACCACTAGACTCAGTCCCCCGAAATCAAATCCTGGCTATGCTTCTAAATGTAGGTTTCCAATTCGACATTTATAGCTTTTTGATGAGCTGAGATTATTGGAAAGTTTTTCCAGTGGTTTGTATGCAGTGTCTTGGCAATATTTGGGGCTAGATATGACTCTGTTAAAACGAAAAGGAAAATGAGGATTATTTTATTTTTCTCATCTATTTTTCACCTATCTATGTTGGTATTGAATAAGTGTATGCATATTGAACTAAAATAAGTGAATGTGTTACTGATTTTTAAAGTAGATTTTCCATTGCAACTTATAATTCCAATCCCAGGAGACGGTACGTCGGCGACAGCAGCATGCCTCACAGATCAACCCAGATATCAAAACAATTGTCGAGTGGGGATTAGCAAATGAAGTACAATTCAAGGTACAAAAAAACTCAGTGCAAAAACACTTACAAAGAAGCCTCACGATGGCTTACCAACCGTGGAAATGGAGGGTCACCCCATAGTCGAATCACCTTCCGTCAGGCTTTTGGGAATCAACATCAACAATAACATGTCCTGGTATGACCACGTCGTCAGTATTGCTAAAACGGCATCCCAGAAGCTTGGAGTGTTGTTCCGCTGTAGGAAATTGTATACACCAGAGCAACTGCTGCTGCTCTACAAGGCACAGATCCGACCATCGCTGGAGTATTGCTCCCATGTGTGGGGATGCGCTCCGAAGCACTCTCTAAAGCTTCTGGACACTAACCAGAAAAGAGCGATTAGAATAATTGATACGCCTAACCTCACGAAGGGCCTCCACAGCTGGAACATCTAAGGAGGGTGGCTGACCTATCCTTGTTTTACAGATTCTATCACGGAAGATGTTCGAGTGAGCTCTCTCAGATAATAACACCACAGGCCGTCCGAACCAGGAACACTACAGTATATTCAATACCAAGATAGACTCCAAATAAACAGTCGCATGCAACATTCGCGTGGTTACTGTCCGCTAACGTCTGCGAACGCGCCAGCTATAGTCCATTGCAATTATGAAATTTTATATGACTATTTAAAAGAGTTGCCCTATGAGCCCATTGCAACTCAAAAGTAGCCAGTTGCCAGTTTGAAATGATCATTAGGCAATGAACACTTGATATTGCATATTTGGGTCTACTTTCCAGCCAGCCTTGGAGATTTTGACTTGCCAGATTATAACACACAATTTACACATAATGTACCGGACTATTAGGGACCTCACCAACACGAGCCGATCACGCACGTGGGCTTGTTTTCATTTGGTCTAGCTTGGCTTTGAATACAGTATAGAGAAGCTCTGCGAGCTCGTCCTTACCAGGTCGAGGTCCTTACTCCCCGAACCAGTCTCCTCCAGCATTCCTTCTTTTGGAGAACTTCGACGCTGTGGAATCAGCTGCCGGGGAATTTGTTTCCCGACGGCTACAACCTGCAGCGTTTCAAATCTAACGTGAACCGGCACTTATCCTCTCGCAGCGCTTCTACAGCGCCATAGGCTTTCAGCCTTTGCGGGAGGCCGACCATAAAAAAAAATCTGAATATTGATTATAACGCACTAATTGTTTTCTGAAGTAAAAATAGATTCTTCCGTTGATTGCTGAATAAAAAATAAAGTACTTTTTATCCAGAAAGTTATTTATGTTCGATGAAAAATATTTTCACTCACAAAAATAATAATAATAATTGTTAATAATTTTATTAAAATTTTTTTCAGCTCAGTGGCTTTCCTTTAAAACTCGCTCAAAGGGTACAGTTCAATATATTCTTGAGGCCTATTGAAGGTGCCAGTAAGTTGCAAAATGTTACTCAAGCCCTGGTACCAATACTATGGGTTGAAGAGGTGAGTAGAGAATACTTTACATAGAACATCCAGTGGCGGCTCGTGCCAACTTAGAGAGGTAGTGCCAGAATGACAGCCAACATTTCAAACGGATATAAAATTGAAAAAAAAAATACCTATAACTAGCCGATAAGCCGAATTTAACTAAGTCTTTATGTTCGACCAAGCATCGATAAACATTATTCATATGCACTTTAGATTTTTCATGGGTCTTTTTTCTCCCATATACGAATAAGACCATCCGTACCTTTTTTCACCCAAGTGTCATCGCCTCCAAATAGAACAAACACAAA
Source organism: Callosobruchus maculatus (assembly GCA_951848785.1). Lineage (NCBI taxonomy): Eukaryota > Metazoa > Arthropoda > Insecta > Coleoptera > Chrysomelidae > Callosobruchus > Callosobruchus maculatus. The sequence goes on from CATOUR010000006.1 coordinate 8,269,076, forward strand.
ACAAAACAGTTTGTTAACTTCGTCACAGTCACTTCATCCAATTGTTTTCATCATAAATAATTTTATTAAATTTACAACAACGCGATTTCTATCCACTACCAATAAGTTTTTCAGTTTCTCTTGCAGGGGAAGATTACTAAATGAGTTTATTAATGCGCCAATTTTATTCATTTTCGCTCCAATGATATATTTTAATTAAACACAAAAGAGATACCGATCCGAAAACAACGCACAACTCACTCAAACTAATAAGATCTAAATTTCAAACCTTTAACGAGAAAAGCCGACATCAGCAAAACAAATCGAAACTGCTGAAACAAAACAAAAATAGTGAACCATGAATGGAAACATGGGTTATGTGCCTGGCACGATCTACTTCGGATTTTCGTATTTAAAATCTATCCAAACGTCCAGCATAGCGTTCTCACTGTCACTCGTAAGCGTTTGTGATAAGACTTCTCTCACTCCGTTTGTGCCTTAGAAGAAACGGCACGGTAGGCTGTTGCCCCATCTCGCCGTTTCGTCGCGTCGTCAGCACTCATCGTGTGAGTTGCGACGATGCCACGTGTTGCCTGGTGCAAGCATTTATGCGCTGAGACGCTATTGCCATTTCATATAAAACAGAAAATGTCGTTGGAAATTAACATAGAATAAGAAAAGTTTGAGACATAGATAAATATGTTTTTGTCGAAAATTAAGGTAGTGCCATGGCACTGTGGCACTACCTCACCAGCCGCCACTGAAAACATCTGCTTTTAAATAAGAAGTAAACAAAAAATACGGCAGCTCTAGCTATATCATATTTTTGCAGATGCGGGAAAGTAATCAGAAGTCTTAAAAACACGCAAAAATCAAGTTTTGGAATATTCATGTCATAATTTTCTGATTGAAAGGTGATTTTATATATTTTTTTCACTCTGGATGATGAAATTCCACTACTTGACCTGTCTGTCTGTCTGTTTTCTCGTTATTGTAAGCATATACAGGGTGTCCATTTAATGTGTAGTTCCTCGATATCTCGCAAGGTATACCTGGTAGAAGAAAATGTCAAATACAAAAGTTATTTGGTTGTTTAAGACGCATATCACAATAATGTTTCGAAATATATAGGGTGTTGCGGGATAGTCAATAGGCCGTTGTGAGGTAGTGCAAAGTTTTGTGTACCTCGGTTCTTAGATCGACAATTCAGGTAGCTGTGAGAATGAGATTCGACTGCGCATTCAACAGGCACGGATGGCCATGACAAAGCTTACTAAAATATAGCATGACCATAACATCACTAAAGCTACCAAAATGTCAATGGTTCAGTCTCTTGTGTTCTCCATATTTTTGTATGCCTCGGAAACTTGGACTGTTAAAAAGGCAGATCGAGCTCGCATAGATGCTTTTGAAATGTGGACGTGGAGGAGAATGCTGAGAATTCCTTATACCGCCCAACGAACTAATGTTTCCATACTGGATGAGCTCGGTAATCCAAAGATACTATTCTCCATTGTGTCGATGAGAATACTCACATTCTTCGGACATATTCACAGAAGCGATAATGTGGAGAAACTTGTAGTTCAGGGTTACGCACCGAGTGGGCGGCGCCGTGGCCGTGTCCCTACATGCTGGGTGGATACGACGAAACAGTTGCTAGATATAAGTATCAAGAACGCCACTGAACTGACAGTAAATCGCGAACGTTGGCGAGCTACAGTTCTCAAAACTATTGATAGTATTCGTGTCGGCAATACTCTAGCTCCCACTTAATGCATTTTACGAGTTCACAACATGTCTGTTAAGACATTGTGACTATGATGATGATGCGGGATAGTAGGATGAATGAACGAATGAATGAAATAAGAAAGGCTTTCTGGGATCAGAACCATCAGTGCAGAGCCCTACAAGCGGGCCCTTATAGACCGCTGCTTACCCTAGTTCCCAAGTCCAGCCCTCGTCCGCAAAGGTGAGGATGGCCTTGGGTTCTGCCTATCTATCCTCAGATTAAGGACTCATGAACATAGTATAGTCTGCCTGTGATACCCAAGGGCTTCACAGTGACATAGAACGGATGCCGACGATTCCTCGTTCTCGTCACAGCGGTGCTAAAATAAGTTCTCTAGCTTGACGGAGATGTCCAGCTATTCCAGATGTTGATTTTGCAACCAAACTTCTGTTTTCCTTCTAATTGTACCTGCTGGTAGCCCCACAGCTAGCTGAGGACCCAGAAGTGCGTCCGCCGTTTCATTACCGCAGACTCCAGCATGACACATACATAGGCTGATGTCTCGCCGAAATGTCATCCAAGACCTTTCTATCTATCTGTCAGATCAGATAGTAATCCGCCTCCTGAGCCCCTGAATTTCGTGGATACGAGAGGCTCAAGCTGAAATCGTATATATTCTGCATGGAATACGGTGGTGTATCCTCTCAAAGAGAGCGAGAGTTTTATTTTTGGCCCACAGACCCCAGCGCCGGAGTTTGTAGAATACTTCACCGTAAATTTGCAGTCGAAGCAATATGTAGGACAAATTATAGCACTCCTCAATTCCTCATATGTAGGAGAGGGCCATGCCTTTGCAGTTCTGAGAGGATAACGGGGTGCCTCCTGGCAGGATTTACAAAGAACCAACTGCCCTGGCTCCACAATCGGAACGCAGACGCCCTTGCAGAATAGCAGGATAATGATCAACTTGAATTTTTTTATATGGAACCATTAACTTTTTTAAATGTCATTTAGTTTGTATCACTGATATCTATTTAACTCTATAAGATATTTATGGGATCGATTATGACGTTGCAAAGTTATAATTTATTTTGAATTATTTTCTGGATTTGTAATGTCAAGTGAACATTGTTTTGGATATTACAAACTATGTCTACATGCTTTATTCAAAATCAATATATCTACTTACCCCTATCTCGTCTCGTAATTTATTTTTTCGAGTCTGCGGCCAAAATTAAGTTATTAATTATTTTGTGCTAATGGTAGTCGCAGTTGTCACAGTGCCCTCATGGTGTTCGAGGTAATTGTGGACTAAAGCTTGGCGTTTCACGCAAATCAGACGCAGGTATCATCCGGAAGTCAAGAATGTTCTAGTGACAGTATGCCTATATAGACTTCCAATAAAAGTTAATACTGAGCTGACCGATTTTTTATAATTGTAACTTATGTCACTTTTTTTACGAAACATACCACTACTTGAATATATTTTCGGACAAATTGACCATTCATTTTTTTTTTTTCAGAGCACAATACTGGATGACAAGCTCATCGGCATGCTGAACACTAAACTCTTCAAAACATTGAAGACAGCTACCATAATCAAATGGTTCGTTATGATATCTGGACTAGGTTGCACAGTTTTGTCACTGTGCCTCTATATCTACAAACGATGTCCTTGATCTGGAAATCGAAATGTATACCATTGAAATAGTACTCAAATATGATAGGAACGTGTGTTTGTAGAAATATATTTAATTACTTACTTAGAAACCTAGTCACCTACAAGAACTTGCTGTGTAATGCCTGGACCTGCCTGTACAGTGTGTAAGGGAAATCTGAAATGCTGTTAATATCTCCTAAAATTTGGTATCTGTGTATAAGACACTATATTGGAAATATAAAGGGTAAGTCCTAGGTTTTATTTTTTTCACCTGTGTACAGAAGTCATTAAAGTAAACAACTTTTTCAAATAACTTTTTTCCGAAAACTGAAAAAATATTTAGTTTTTCGCTCGAATTCTTGTCCTATCGATCAGGCATTGAAACTGTCAATTAGTGCTTTAGTTAGTTTCAGTTTATCATAGTAAATTTTAAATTGGTAAACCCTAAAAGCTGTTTAAAAGTAATGTTCCACTTTTAGGATTTACCAATTTAAAATCAACAACGATACAATGCCTAATCGATTTGACAAAAATCCGAGCGGAAGACTAAACATAAACAGACTTACGTCTTACTTTTATTATGCCGTATCTTGCTTATTTTTCAGTATTTTGAAAAAAGTTATTTGGGTAAGTTGTTTATTTTTACGACTTATATACATAGTTTAATAAAAGTATCAATATAGGACTCTCTCTGTATATGCTCCTTTGTACCGGGTGTTCCTCAGTTCCTCATACTTCGCCACCCCTCTTATCTTTTTCATTTGAAGAGATACAAAAAAGTTTTTATATGAAAGTTTTATAGTTTTTTCTTGACACTCAGAATTGGACAAGTAAAAAAAGCGAAAAAATCATAAAATATCGTTTTTTTTTTCGTATAAAGTTTTATTTTTTCAAATGGCATACCCTGTATATTATATCACGGAAAGTAATAAATTTTTTTTCTTATTTTCAAAATTATAGGGCTCATTCACCTTATTTTGAAGGGTCTTTAAAATATTTAGCATCAAAGTTTCTAAAATGTGGAAGGAGACCTCAATACACTATAGCCATGGCGGCCGAAAAACAATTGAATGGTAATGTTTTGTGTCATTCTGACATTTTGCTGAGGTAAAAAGTATCGCTTTGTTTACAAGTACAAATAGGACTAGTCGGCAACATGGCATTCAGATATGCTGATAGTATGAACATCCCTTATAATTGTTTAAATACAATTGCAAACAAATACTGTGAACTGATATGTCACATAGGGTTTCAAAAGTATGCTTAGATAAAAATAAAAGAATACAATGAGAAATTAGGGGACAACAACTTGATTTGTCTTCAAAGGTGATATGATCTATACATACAGGGTGAGTTTTTAGTACCGGCTCGGTCGATCACTCCACTACTGTAGAAGATAGCGAAAAAAGTTATAGATAAAAGTTGTAGCCACAGATATACTCCTTGCTCAGAAAATATTTAGATTTATACAGGGTGGTGATGCAAACATGCATTTTTTTAAATGAGACACCCTATATATTATTCCAAATTCAAATTCTACTAATGATTTCCGTTCTTCCAATGTAGGGTATTGTTACGTTATACAGGGTATTTCAAAAGTTATGACCTATTTTATATCCAAATTGCGATAAAATGAAGGTACTGTATATCAAAAAGTAATGAATCAAAAACTACTTTTTTACATGAAAAGATTAAAAATATCCTCTAGTTTTAAAATCGGCTATGAAAAAAAGCCCGAGTCGCATATTCGTATACAGGGTGATGTAAAATGTAAAATCCAGATTTACTCTTTCATCTTTAGTAAATTTAAAATATAGCTTCTATTTGTGTATTGAAATTCATTTATTTTGAGAAGGTACTATCTAATTTGCTTTTTATCTAACGAACAACTAAATTTTAAGGTCATGATACTATTTGATGGAGTCAAAACCCTAAATCATCCAGATAATAACGTCAAGTATGCCGAGGAAACAATTTTGTAGGCGTGATGCATAATTATCAAGCAGATTTATCAGGTAGGCTTTGAAAAATCAACAGTTTTCATAACCTGCTCAATAATTCCGTACTGTGTGAAAAACCATCTGTAAAAATTCATTTTTCCATTGGGGTTATTTAGGAGAAGCTTCGAGAAGTTTTCTACTTGCCTCTAGAATATATCAGCTATGAACAGCAATATCCAGAACGGAGGCACTCTAAAACTAATGCGTTTGAAAGATTGAAGAATCGTTTTATTTGGACTGTGTCGTTTAATATTTTATAGCCTACCTGATGCATCTAGGGTTCTTTTATAGCTGATTTTAAAACTAGAGGATATTTTTAATATTTTGGTGTAAAAAAATAATTTTTGATTCATTACTTGTTGATATACAGTACGTTCATTTGACCGCGATTTGGATATAAAAATGGTCATAACTTTTGAAATAACCTGTATAATGTAACCCTATATTGGAAAAACGGAACTCATTAGTAGAATTTGAATATGGAATAATATATAGGGTGTGTCATTTAAAAAAATGCATGTTTGCATCACAACGTAGTTATGGATTACCCTGTACAAATCTAAATATTGTCTGAGCAAGTTGCATATCCGTGGGTACAACTTTTTTCGCTATCTTCTACAGTAGTGGAGTTATCGACCGAGCCGGTGCTAAAAACTCACCCTGTATATTTGACATACACTTTTTGGAACAACTGAAGAAGGCTTGGTCTGTTCTGACTTAATGGTTCATCGCTAGTCTTCTCAGAAAAATCTCATTATTCAGGTCCACTTCTTCTGGTAAAAACGTTTGTGAACAGATACTGTCTGTTTCCAATAAGCTAAATAACAGTTCAAGACAGTTTAGAATAGGACAGATCAGTTTCTTTCTAATTATTGATTTAAGGAACAATTTCAGAAACTAGTTTAATCCAGGACAAACTAGTTTATTCTGATATCGGTTTGACCTGTAGCATATATACAATACATGTGTCTCTGAGAATAATGGTCTGAAGATTATTACTGTGAGTCGCCCATAATATACCTCTTCTCTTTCAAACTTGATAAATATCATATCAGTAAGGATATTGTGCATTTTCATGACGGTAGCATCCTTAGTAACTGATGTATCCAATTATATTATCTATTTTTTAGCTTCTTTTCCTCAAAGAGCCATACGTGTCGTGTAAAAATTTATTTGAAAAAAATCTGATGAGAGAGTATAGAAATATTGTGTGTATATATGTGCGCCCGACTCTGTGTTTTCAAAAATTGACAGCGGTAGCTGAAACATTAGCAATTAGTTTATTCCAAATGATAGTCCGATTCATAAACTCGCCGTTTGTGCCGTTAACCTAGTTTCCCCATCGTGTTTGTAAACATGTTCTATTGCAATTTATCATCAGTGGCTTTGTGAAAGATCTTTGAATTTTCCTGGTGAAAATGCACATAGTCAGAACCAATAACCAATACACAAAACTTTAGAAAAGCCAGAATCCTTTTGACAGCTACACGCAGGCCCAGATTAGCATCAATTTACGCCCTAGGCCACAGTCCTAAATTACGCCCTTTCCGGGTGGCCCCGGGATTGTGAAATTTTTGGCTGTAGGACACTAGCGCGCCGCGGTCAGATTGATCCTAATCCCACCGCTTAAAAGCGCGCAAAATATTTCGGATAAGAGGCAGGTATGTTGACACAAGCGCGCGAGATGGTCGTAATCGTAATACCGTTGATTGAAATAAATTGTAATGTCATAGATTAGCAGCATTTTCCGTCAGCATTATATATTCGCATAGAACTGCATCACGTGCTTTTTTACTAACTTGTCGGATGCTGGTAATATTCAATGTATTTAAAAAAATAATACTTAGATGGTTTGGATCCAGTGAATAATGGAAAGTATTTTACAAAGCATTCAGCAACCTGTCATGATCTAGAAATAATAAACCGAAAGTCCATCTCAACTAACGCCCCACTTCAGAATTAGCGTCTTTATATGCTGCTAAGAATTTTTTGAACCAGGCTTGTATTAGATGAAATCTACACCCATTATTGTACAGTTAGGCCAAACTTGCTTTATTCCTAAATAGATGGCGATTTCAAAATCACAAACTATTTGGGAAGGGTTAAAAGACAAATTATTTTCTCCACAATAATCGACTAACAATTTAAAACCTAAAACATGTGTAGAACTTAATTTGTTAGGTAGCAATATAAACACTACTGCTATGTAATGACCATTTTTGAAAGCGTGGATTATAGATAATTGATACAAATTTTTGTACAGCAATCAAAAGTGTCATCGACGAATGCCTTATTACAGAAGCACAGAAATTTTGAATTGTTTCGCAAGAAAATACAACTAGGTTAAGGTGGTAATTACTAATTATAAAGAATGAAAGGTAGGTTGTCATTAAGAACATCCAGGCTTAATTTTCTTCCGGCGCGCAAGTGATCGGTGCCGATTGAGGCACCCTTTTCGAAAACAGGTAAAAATCAAACCGTCGCGCTTGTGACCGATCACCAAATTTTTGTGCTATATTATCTGTATAACTCGTTTCGTTTTATAGTTTCTTTTGAACTATTTATGCTACTAAAACGTTTTTTTTTTAGCTTTTTCTGAAAGGATAGTTAATGTCGTTCTAGCACAATACTAGTCAATGACATTTTAAAATATTTATATAAAATCCCAATATGTACTTGCAATTTGTAGTAAGCAGATATTAAGTAAAAAAGATATTGAACGTTACATAGATTTAAAATTTCTTCTTTCTTGCTTTGACCCACGTAAACGATTGAATCGTGCTGGTGGATTTTTTTTCATTTTCAATGCTTGGAAGATCGAGGACGATGAGTTTTGCTTGAATCATATGTGATCTATGGTTATGCTTGATCTTTTTTAAATAGGAAAATATCCTTAAACGATACGATTAAGTTGGACACTAAAAAACTAAACAATACGGTAAATAGTAATAAAAAAAGAAGACTATTAATGCATATGAAGTAATTATGGACCCATAATACATGTATTGGGTGGGTTGACTTGATCTTTTTGTTTTGGATTCATTGCTTTTTATAGCTAATTATGTAACGTGTGGATTAGAAGTAAAAAAGATTGTAGTTTTTTTTTTCATGACATGCGCCCCCGTAGGATTGTGCCCTAGGCCATGGCCTAGGTTGGCCTTATGGGTAATCCGGGCCTGGCTACACGTCAACAATAACAACAGTATCACATGACCGGTACCGACGACTATGATTGGCTTATACGCCGGCTACGGTGGCTACAAACGGTGGACGGCAAAAATTGAATGTATCAGCTAGTGAAGAGCCATGAGTCTGCAAGTGAATTTTATTCATTAAAATACAGTAAACATTTAGGAAAGCAACTAGAAGTGCATTAAAATATTTTGTTATTACAAATATTATTTGCCAACGAAATAATAGGCACTAAAGTACACTCAAAATTTAGGAGAATAAAGAGAAACGAGAATTTTTTGTTCTAAAATTTGTCAAGTGTTTGGGATTTATGGGAATTATATTTTTAAAGTATGGTGATTGTACAGGAGCTAAACATTCAACTTCGTAGAACTGCATTGAATGAAATATTGCAAGGTATTGTCACAGTATATCCAATACAGTAGCGCAACTCCCTAGAAATCATGCAGACAATTTGTCTCCGAAAAACAGGCCTCTCATATCCCCACGCCAGCTCCTCAGCACGAGCCGCGAGTATTGCCGTTTACGTCTTGAGCACAGGGTCGGCTTAGCAATTTATTGTCCATACGTGAAAATGTTTTGTACTGATTCTTCTAATTCATCATGGATTCTTTGCATATAAATGGGGTGTAAACATTTTTGTTTAGAAGCAAAACAAGAAATAGTCGGTGTATGAAAGAAAATTGTTAACTCCGAGAAAATAGGTGGCTTTATTGTTTGTGAGTAAATCAACAAAAATGCGAGACTTATTCAACTTTATTTTATCTTATCTTACAAACTTAAACATTTAAATAAATATGAAAACTTTATAATATCTTATATGATTCAAATATGGCTATAAGACGTAGCGTCCAAAAAAACATTTATGTCTAGTTATCGCACAACCTTCAAATTAATGTATCTTCATCAATCATCGTAGAAAAACGTTTAGGCACAAAAAAGTGTCAAACAGCAAAACCGATGAAGACCTGTTAGGTGTACATAAAAAAATAAAGATCAATAGGTTTATAACAACGATAAAATATACCAAACTGGTCGTTATTCATAAAAAAATTGCAAAACTGTTTTTTACCTAGATTACCAAGACTACCCTTTCTTCTGTATTTGTATATTATGTATATGAATAGGCATATTGAAGAAAAGACTCCATGTTTATAGAGGAAAATGATACATTTTTGAAACTAGCATGTTGATTCTTTTTATTGTGAACTCTCTATTTGAGCATCCATTAAAATGGACTTCACTTCCTGCTTAAAATTTCATAATGTCGGAATGCATAATCACATTAAAAATAATGGACTTCACTTCCTGCGTAAAATTTCATAATGTTGGAATGCATAATCACATTAATTTTATTATTAATCGTGAAAGATCTTTTGAACGTTGTGGTGCTGTCAGGAAACAATGAGAAATTATTAGGAAAGCTAATAATAAGTGGCTGTATGTCACGCTTAAAATTTATCTTTGAGGTAAGAAGGGGACGTGATGGTAATTTTGTGTAAAAACTCAAAAATCTTAGAAAATAATGGGGCGTGACCGCAAAAGAGAAAGAGGTTGAGGAGCAGAACAACTGAAGGATGGTAACTCGGGCGACACGTGTTTCTGCTAATTGGCTTCATCAGGCCCAAACGGATGTCATGTGCTCACATCTAGATGAGGTCACATAACGTAACACTTGGTTTCGGGTGTAACCTGAGGAGTCAAGGATGGAAAAAACAAAGCCAGAAGGCACCCAGAAGAGCCAGCCAGCGCATTTGTGGCTTCGGCCGAAAGATCTTTTTGTGATCCGCATGACTCAAAGATTGTATTTGTATAAGCTGGATTAATATTATTAGGTAATAAAGGAGCATATTAAACATTGGAGAAATCGCTTACCTGGCAGCATCTTGAGGAAACTTAAAAAAACTTTAGTCACAGTTTTTGGAATTATTAATACAGCCTACAGCGGCGCAACATTTGACTCCACGCGTCCCGATATCCATATCAACGTCTCACCAAATGCCTTAAACCGGTTCTGTCAAACACACTACCTTCACTCTCATAGACTGAACACGACTCAGGCGATTGCCGTGCTAAACATCCTGCGAACGATGCGCGGGGTGCTATGCGCGAACCACCAAAATTCTGGAGAGTCGCGCTACTGTTATATTGGATATACTGTGGTATTGTATTGTTCACTTTTAGACCGATTCTGAAATAGAATAGAATTCCGTAATTTGGTCATCTACTCACCTAACATTGTTAATGTTACTAATTCGTTAGAAAGAAATCAAAAAAGGGTTACTATAACTATGACCATTTAACGTTAGGTATTAATATAAGCACTCTTGTTAACTATCCTGAGCTGTTGTAATTATTTATAAAACTCAGCATCGTTGACAGAAGAACAGGTATATTACTAAAAGGTTTGAAATCCCTTTTCACCATACTTATGATAACTTAATGAAGTTTCAACCGTGTTTCAACCAAATGTCTGATAAATGAAGTGCCAAGTTATTTGACCCATCACTTTCAAAGATCAAGAAAGTTATACGGAATCTATAAACTGTGTACGTATTTTCTATACCTACATTTCCAGATTGCTTTGTTTTCTCCTTCATTTGTTGAAAAGTTCGTAAAGAAATAGATAACTAAATATTCATAGTATCAAGTGGTAATGACTTAAAACTTCCCAAGTTACTGAATAAAATACGATTGGTGGATTTTTACTTATGGGCCGATTATTCACCATATTGGATTTTATTTTCTAGCACAACGAATAATTTCTCATTCAGTTAAAATTTCACATGGAGAGAAATCAATTAGCAAATTCTACATCGCAATCAAAGGAATACATAATTAATGCGTTTGTCGCTATCGTTTTATGACATGAATTTAATTTCCTTATTAGTTAGCCGCTAAATATATTTCAGTTGATTAACATACAAATATTCACACTTTGTTATTCAGAATCATGGGTCAACTATACAAATCTTCGCCAATTACTTTGGAATGTTCCATCAACCTTGTTGTGGACCTCTTTCTTTCAATCTGGATATGGTTTAGACCAGATTAGGAGAAGAGCCAATTACAGTGTTGTTAATATATGTATACGTAGCTGTATACATCACTGAGCCACCTTTTGGGCCACTTGTGATTTTATTTTATAATGTTGACTGTTGCTACGATCCCAGCCACATTCTTAATTGAATCGGTGAGTCCAAAAACAGTATAAGTGCAGAAACATAGTTTTGAGATAAATTGAAAAAACATATTAACTCCAAAACGAGTAAACTAACTGTGTTCGCCATCATATAAAAGTTGTTACAATTCTTTAGGCCAATGATAGTACAGCATAATAGATCCGAAAGTCTCACCCTTCCCCAAGCTATTAAACAAATACTTTATGCCTTTGTACTGTTCCTGAACTCAGTCTTCTTTTTACAGGCTTTTTTGTATTTTTTTAGTTTTAGCGCATAATAAGTTTATGACAGCGTCAATAGAGGGTGCTAAGTATGTGAAAAATGTTTTATTATTATTAAAGATATCGCGAACCGTGGCGCTGACAGCGAACAATGAGTTGACCAATGACGTACCTACATGTCCTAGGAATTGTAATGTTTTTAAGCGCAACCGATGGATCTTCGTATTTTAAACGTTTTGGCCATCTTAAGTGAAAACCCCATTTTTTGGACTTGTACTGTTCTTGGACTCGGCGATTCAATGGACTAGTATCACGAGGTTAAGAACAATGATTTAATTATTATGACCGCTTAGTGCATACAAAAATAAACGTTCTGCTGCATTTCGTTACTTTCTACATCATTTTGTTTTTTAGTAATTTCATTCTAAAGTTTAAAGAACGGAATTCAAATTCAGCCAATCAATGCCAACCGCGCGAATTATTAGCAGTGCATTGTTGCCAAGAACAGCTCCGACTCGCAAAACATTTACATTTCATATAAACATGTTATTTGCTAAGCCAAGTGTCATAAATATTTTGAAACTCACTTCTTAGCTTTCACATTTCTCATTTCCGTATTGAAGAACTGCATATTATCCCCATAAATGTCGTTCACCATAGCCATATCAACTTTAGGCAGGTTATCTGAATCGGCTTTTGCGAATCCACTATCGATTTTACTCATACTTGTTGGTTATGTTCTGATAAAATAACTTGAAACCTAGTAAAATGGAATAAAAGGATATCCTGTACAAATAAACGCAAACAAATAATAATAACTTTAAGATTGTTGAAAATTACAGCCAAAGCCCAATGGAATTTGGAAATGACAATGACCGAACGACGATTGATTGACAGGATTGACGGATTGAACCTTAACTTAGCTTTTGGAAGGGCTGTTCCAAATTTTGTGATTCTAGAATCGATGATTGGTTGGTACTCTGGTGGACCAACCAATCACCGTTTTTAGAACTGTAAAATGGGTAGGGCTTGATGAAAACAGTTCTATGACGGTGATCGAACCGTAATTTGGAACAGCCCTGGAATTTCGGATCACGGGACATTAAAACCACAAAACATATCAGACGGGAACAGAAGACAAGATAGATGAGCCAGCCCGCGTACAGCTCCGGCATTTCGCGCGCCATCAGAATGCGGCAACACAGCACACATATCTCTCTTTTGATTGGATGTTCGCCTATAGGGCAGTGACGTCACCGCCCTAGGAGAATTCAAATATTTTCCTTATTTTCACGGCTTTCCTGTGCCCAAAAAAATCGGAGAAAAAAATGAGATGCTTTTTATGACGTACTCTATCATATGAAACCGGAAATAAAATTCATGATACTAGTCCATTGCATTTATGTGAACCCCTCTGCCAACTTATGGGTGTCAAAGGCTGAGATTTAATATTATAAAAAAATATATAACAGAAAAAGTACATAATTTGCAGAAGGTATAAAGAATGAGGATGATTCAGGTACCCTTTTGTTGCTCTATTGCTAAACTTTCTTTTTTTTCAAAAAATATGTATACCTGTATTTATAAAGTTTGTTTTGTCCCCAAATTACTGACGCGTGTGGATTACTGTGCAAGTCTTGGTATTTACACATATCATGTAGGTTAAGTATAGATATAGTTAAATGTATGTCACTAAGATGGTCTTTTTATGTCAGAATAAATCCTTATCTCTGAAATAAATGCATAGACAGATTATTTTTATGTCTCCTTAAAATAATAAAATGTACAGGTAATGGCACTTACAACTAGTAAGTGGGTAATTAAAAGTATTCATATTTATTTGAGTAAAATTTAGTGAATTTATTCTCAAACAGTATTTACCTGCTTATGGAAATTTATGTTTTATGTGCATTTTGTAAATGTGTGCTGGTAGTTGAAATAAAAAATAATAGGTTTTTCCAGTGTATTATTTCTATATATTGCGTAATAAACCTCCCCGTATTTGTCAAGCAGGATCCATTATTAGGCACTATTGTTACTTGAATTGAGTCACCCAATAATTCAAAAGTTAAATTTCGAATAAAAGGAACAAACAAATTAAACCGTCAATATAAAAGAAACATATCTTTTTAATCATTTTAAGTATATTTTGGTCGATAAATTATTGTTCAGTACCAGTATCACCTAATTTTGTATTTTGAGCTTGTTTACGACTTTGATTGAAAAGAAATAATCTCTACATTCGTACTCCGTTTTCTGATCTTTTCTAAAATATGCCTTCCAGATTAATAATGTTAGTATAAGTTAACCCATATAATTTAACTATTTATACGTAATTTATCTTGGAAAGGGTTGTGTTTAAATAATAAAAAGAGACGCCTAACAGTTGAGATACGTATTTAAATTGTATTTATATTTTATACAGGGTGAGTCAAGCTCAACGCCTCGGACTCTTGCGACCAAACGATACCCCTTTTCGAAAAATCGGCTTTGCAACTGTATCTAGGTCGAGTTGGGCTACATTTTAAAAATAATGACTTTTATACAGGGTGTTTAATAAAAGCATGGCATATCAAAGTTATGTTTTTTTTTAATGGAACACCCTATATATTATTGCATATTTAGATTCCTGGGTGCATTTTAGTGTGTTTTTATCAATCACACATGAGACTTTAAGCGAACCGTTTAGGTACAAATCACAATTTTGGGTATAGGTAGATTTCAGAAAAAAATTGAATATCGCAGCTATTATAAATCTTAGAGGGCTGTGACTTTGCCGTGTTACTAAGCATGAAATGTGTCAGCTTACGTTAGACGGTCGAGTTCGAATTACATTTGTACTTGGAGAAATCGGTAGACCAATTAAAGAAACTTCAATCAAAGGTAACTTGATTTTTTCAAATGGGAATGTATAATTTTTTTCATACGATCAAATGTGCAATTTGATAGGCTTTCTAATTACATCAGGTTGTGAATATCAGTCTATGGTAGTTTTTATTAAATTTCGAGATTTCAATCAAACCAGTGTTTTTCAATTTCCCTATCTACAAATAAACTAGCAGGCCATGAAATATTAACAAAATCGTATTCAGATGGAAGAAAACAACTAACTTAGCAAAAATATCCAGCAGAACTACAGTAAAAGAACAAGATTATAAAAATTCTCTACAACAAATCAACTCTAACCAGAAACAACGGCGGTAACATGTCTAAGATTAAAGAGAAGCTGGATTATGACAGAAATGGATAATTTTTACAGCCCACTAGTGACTGCATCGTACTAGAGATTAAAAATTTCCAAAATCACTGAAATGAAAGCAAAACTTTCAGCGATAGTTGCCGTCAGTCTGATATCTTCAGAACGCAATTTCACATTTAATCGTATATCTATAATAGTAGTCATTTCCGTCAAAGTCAAAAGTAATGATACCTCTCACTGTCGTCCTTTAAATTTTTCAGTATCTATTAGCAAGATCGCAAAAAAAGGAATACTGACAAATCATATTTTAATTTTCTGCCAGGTAAATTATGCTTAATAATTTGAGCAGATTTTTAATTTATTCTTCATTTTCGGCGATCTTGCTTATGAGTATTGAAGAATTTGCAGAACTCCAGTCAGAGGTATCGGTTACTACTTTTTTAAATCATGAAATGTGAAATTTTATTTTGAAGCTATTAAACTGCCAGCAACATTACGTGGTAGATTTCCTTTCATTTCAAAATTCACAATGGTTTTGTGAATCTTCAATCTTTCGAATATTATAGTAGCCGGTGTGATGTGAAAAATACCCATTTCTATCGTACTACAGCTGCTTTTTGACCTTAGATGGGGGCTCCAACAAAACTGACGCAGCGGGGCGCGCCGTCGAAGCATTTGCCATAAGCCAAGGTCTGACACAGCTAGTGAAGGAACACACTTTTTTTCCTCTTGTGTCCTCTCACTCTACTAGCCTGCTGGATCTCTTTCTGACTACTCACCCTTACAGGATCGACATACAGTCTCCTTTAGGCAACTCCGATCATGGCTTAGTTGAAGTTACGTTCCCCTCTGTGACAGATGTGTCCTCGGAAATCCGCCCAAGCCGCAAAATCTGGCACTACGGCCATGCTGACTGGGATGGTCTGAGAGACTTTTTTTCCAGTTTTCCCTGGAGCGAGGTTTGCTTTGCAAAACATGATGTATCAACTGGCTGCTCGGAAATCACAGAGGTTATACATGTCGGCATGGAAGCATACATCCCGCATACAACCAAATCATACAAACCAGATTCCAAGGGCTTGTTCAACAAGTCCTGTGACACAGCTCGTCTGCAAAAAGTTCTGGCCCACCGAACTTACTTACAGAACCCCACCGTCGAAAACAGACAGGCTGATATTGAATCCAGGAACAGATACAATGAAACCATCCGACATGCAAAAAGCCAATACGATGCCAAAATAAAAAAGAAGGTTATGTTACACCCCAATGGCAGCCGCTCCTTCTGGACTCTGGTCAAACAAATAGAGGGTAACTTCTCGAGGAGTAGCTTCCCACCGATCACATGTGCGGATGGAACAGTAGCAACTGCTTCCAAAGACAAGGCCGAAATATTTGCCAAGACACTTGCAGCAAACTCCACTGTAAAAGTCCCATCCAGTGCCCAGTTACCATCCATACCGAGAGTACCCCAAGCCATGAGCGCAATAACGTTCAGAACAAAAATAGTTCGGAAGGTGCTGCAGTCACTTGACATTAATAAGGCGAATGGGCCCGACATGATCCCCTCCATTGTTGCCAAGTAGTGCGCACCGGAGCTCGCTCCCATATTTACCCGCCTCTTTCGGATGTGTTACGATTCCGGCATTTTCCTAAAAGACTGGAAAACAGCTTGCATCCAGCCGGTGCCAAAAAAGGGACCCAAAATTGGTCCGACCAACTACAGACCTATAGCTCTGCTTTCTGTAATCAGTAAAGTGATGGAGAGTTGCGAACCAAGAGCTCATTAAATACCTAGAGCTCCATCACTTAATCAACGACAGACAATATCGATTCCGACACCAAAGATCAACTGGAGATCTCCAGGCTTACATCACAAATGTTTGGAGCAAACTCATTCAGTCATTTGGCGAGGCTCACGTCGTTGCTCTCGATATTTCAAAGGCATTCGATCAACTGTGGCATGCAGCTCTCCTAAACAAGCTCCCGTCTTATGGGCCGCTGTTAAGCTCTGCGGTTGGCTCGCAGACGCTTCCTCTCAGGTCGGAAAATCTCTGTCGTGGTAAACGGCTTTTCCTTTTCCATAGCATCAATGCCGAGGTTCCGCAGGGATCGGTATTGGCTCCGACATTGTTTCTGCTTCACATTAATGATCTACTCTCTAGCACTACAAACCCAATCCACAGTTTTGCGGATGACAGTACGCTTCATGTAGGCATCATGAGCAATAGACCGATATCTGTGGTCGAGCTGGAACGCAAAAGACTGGTAGTGGCAGCTTCACTTTCAAAGGATCTCGATACCATTACCGCTTGGGGGCTTACGAATATGGTTAAATTTAATGCCTCCAAGACCCAGTATTGTACGCTATCAAACAATAAGTGCCCAAGCCAACACTAGGTTATGATGAACAACCGGGCTCTGCCAAGGAGTCACTCATTCAAGCTGTTAGGAGTCAACATTACAGAAAATCCGATCTGGCACGAACACGTCGCCCCAGTTGCAACAGCTGCTGGTCAAAATCTTGGGTACCTATTTAGAGCCAGAAAGTATTTCTCACCATGTAACCTCCTCACGCTATACATATAAAGCCCATATAAGACCTTGTCTGGAGTATTGCTCTCATGTCTGGGGATCTGCTACCCCTACTACCCTGTCTATACTAGATGCCGTCCAGAGAAGGGCAATTCGACTAATTCACCTTCAGTCACTTTCTCACCGGCGTGTTGTTGGTGACATCTCACTCTTCTACCGATATTCCAACGGAATCTGCTCCTCTAAGCTATCGTCTGTCGTTCCGCCGCTCACTGCTTCTATCAGATGTACCCGTGCAACCGCCGCATCTCATCCTAAGACGGTCATTCATCATACATCAAGAACTGAGCGGTACAACCGCACATTTATTCCCAGGGTGTCCAATGCTTGGAATGGACTGCTAGAAGATGTATTTATTGGGCCTGAGGGTATTGGCCCATTCAAATCTCGCGTTAACAAACTTCCCCTAACATAACCGTTTCACAGCAGCCGCGGTACTATGGTATTTAGGCTCTGCCTGCGCGGTCTGCTCAGTTATAAAAAAAATCTGCTATTTCTGGTTAAAATTGATTTATTGTTGGTCATTTTTGTAACTTTGTCCCTTTACTCCGTCCGTAACTATCTGCTAAGTTAGTTGTTTTGTTCCATCTGAACAGTTTTTTGTTTATATTTCATGGCCTGCTAAGTTGCCTATAGGTAGGAAAATTGAAAAACACCGGTTTTACCGAAAATTTGAAATTAAATCAACACTACCAGAGATTGATATTTATAACACTGTACGATTAGAAAGCTTATCAAATTGCACAATTGATCGTATAAAAAAAATTACGCTTTCCCATTTGAAAAAATCAAGTTACCTTTGATTGAAGTTTCTTTAATTGATCTACCGATTTCTCCAAGTACAAATGTAATTCGAACTCGACCGTCTAACGTAAGCTGACACATTTCATGCTTAGTCACAGCCCTCTAAGATTCACAATAGCTGCGATATTCAATTTTTTTCTGACATCTACCTATACCTAAAATTTGAAAGTCACTAAAATGCACCCGGGAATCCAAATATGCAATAATATACAGGGTATTCCATTTAAAAAAACGTAACTTTGATATGTCACGCTGTTGTTAGACACCCTGTATAAAAGTTATTGTTTTTAAAATGCAGTCCAACTCGACTTACATACACTGGCAAAGTCGATTTTTTGAAAAGTGGTATCGTTTGGTCACAAGAGTCCGAGGCGTTGAGCTTGACTCACCCTGTATACAACAATCATATTTCGTCATAAGCATATTATAAAATAACTTAAATAATCAAATATTGGTACTTATAATTAACATATACTTCTTCGCTATTATATTTATATTCTTCGTTATTTCAGTATTTCATTGTAGAAGCCTTTATTACATTCTTTGTACATGCTTCTTATAGTTAAGACCATAATATTTTCAAATATTAACCTTATAAAATAAGTTTCAACCATTATTACGTAATAAACGATGCCTTATTGATTTTTTTCTATAAAATGCGCATCAGTGTCAGCAAATATCGAATAGTAACCTACATGTATAAGAACTGGTGTCCTCATGATGATACATCTGTCCGCTGAATATTTCATACTTCATTAGTAATCAATGAAGATTGACATTTCCCAAGGAAATGTCCGTGTAGAAAAAATGGCATTTACGCCGTTTACCCTTGCGAATCATACAACTCCCCCGCGACAGTGGACGGCGCCGCATCAAGCAGAACTAACACAGAAATTTAGAGGATGGATTTTGAAGAAATATGTTTCTGTGTTATTTGTATTTAGAAATTAAAAAAGAAGCTTGATGCTTTCCAAAGGTGTCTCATGGCTGACTCTACAATCGTGCGTTTTCACGTAAAAATAAAATTGCAAAATAAAGCAGCAATTGGATTTTAACTTCTTCAAAGCAAGACTTAACTGTGGCCTATTACAAAATGGCTTCAATTATAATTACTATAGGAATATTAATTGGTTTTTATTCGATTTGAAAGACTTTTTTGTAGTTGATTTTGTATTGTGAAAAATTATTATTTCTTATTTTAATAATAAATAAATAAATTTCTATACCTTCTGTATCATGGTTTATTAAAAAATATAATTTATTTAATATTGACTCGAAATTAAAATAGTTAAAAAAGTTGAATAGATGCGTCATTAGATGCTATTGGAGTGATGTTGTATACAGGGTTTTTTTCATAGTTGGAACGTTCCTTTTCAGAAACAATTGCCTTGAAATGACAAAGCTGCAGAAAAATAAAAAAAAAATTATAAGAAAATACATACTTTTATTTTTACTGCGCAGTTTTAAATGCAGTCCTGTGACATGAGTTCTATAGATACAGTTCCGCACTGAAAAGCGCAAGTATTTCTTATTCAATTTGGTCCATTTGAAGCTGTCTAGGTCTTCCAGCGTTTCCACCATCATGTATATACAAATATCCTGTGTATTTAGCTCTTTGCACGAGACAGTTAAATCGACAGGGTGCAGGGTAAATACGGTCAGGGAAACGATCACCATACACACGACAAGTCTGAGAGGCATTTTGACCACATTCACCGTACACTAAAGTCATGTCCATCAGTTCATTATCGTTATAAGGGTTGCACCATTTTTGTTGTTTTTAAAGTCCGATGTAGCACTTAAACAACTCGAGAGACCTCAAACGCGCACTGCTACGCATGCTCTCTCAAAAGTATATCAAGCACCTGATTTACGTTTGACTATACAAGTTATACGACAGGTTTCTTGTTTAGGTACATAAAATAAGGTTATACGCCAGCTGGCGAGCCTTGCCGTTCAGGATAGGTAACCAGTAATGCACATGGACACTTGGGAAATAGCTTGGCTAACAGTTAAATCGTGTGTTTAGCTTTTGAAATTAACAAAATGCTATTTTTACCGCTTTTTGCTATAAAACAAAGATATATTGCATGTATTTATAATTATTATCGATAGTAAACCATCGTTTTATACAAATAATGCAGTAATTTCAATGTTTTGTCATCCTTATCATTCGATAGACGAACAAACCAGTGATCAAATGTACCGCTTCTGTGGAATCTGATTGGTTAAGATTAGCAATTGCTAAACTTTTTGTTAAACAAGAAAATGCAATTTTTCACTCATTTAGGATGCAAAATCAGATTGCAAAAGACTAGATGGTTCACAATGGTCGATTGTATACAGGGTTGGGATAAAGTATGGAACCAAGCAAATAACTTTGGAACGGAAAGAGTGATATTGCTGAAAATTTGCAGGCAAGTGTAGTGACGTCTAGTGCATCCGAAGACATTATGTTAGCTATTAATGTACTTCCGGTTTAACCGGAAATACCGTCAACTTTTTTTAATTTAAATGGGACACCCTGTATATTTTTGCAGATTTTAATTCATCTTTTTTTTCCGAATACGTCCATAGTGGGTTTAGCATTAGTCTCTGTAAAAACGGGAAAGATATAGCTTCTTTATCATTTCAGGTGTTTAAAATGCCGGTCATTTAAAGTCGGTTTTGGCGATCGCGTGAAAGCTCACAAAGAAGTGTGTCAACTTTTAATGATTTACGTCCCGACAGGGGTCCTATAACACGTTTGACGGTGACTAAAAAAATAAAATACAAAAAAAATTACCTCAAACGGGAAGACCGCAGACCGCCACGGACGAATTTGTGAGACAAATTTTTTAAGAAACAAATACTAAACCCACTATGGACGTATTCGGAAAAAAAAGATGAATTAAAATCTGCAAAAATATACAGGGTGTCCCATTTAAATTAAAAAAGTTGACGGTACTTCCGGTTAAACCGGAAGTATATTAATAGCTAACATAATGTCTTCGAATGCATTAAGCGTCACTACACTTGCCTGCAAATTTTCAGCAATATCACTCTTTCCATTTCAAAGTTATTTGCTTGGTTCCATACTTTATCCCAACCCTGTATAAAGTATGTTATTTTTGACCTTTTTGAGGTAAACTTCAAGAGAAATCAATAATTTTCAAAGTACTTTGACAGAAGCATGTTCTTGAAAGGGCTGCTCTGATTAGTTAAAGTCTTTGTTAAAATGCGCATGTTGATAAAATCGGGCCTTAATATTGTATGCAGCGATTATCCAATCACGATGCTACATCGTCTTTAAGGTGGGGAAGAAAATCTGCTGTCGCTGCTTCTTTTTTAGTACCATCTCCTCAGCGGAGGTTAGCGACCATCATTTGGAATTCTTCTCTGTTTTTTGCTAAACAAGTGATTGTGCAGGCCTCTATCATTTTAAACCACTGGCGTAACTTCCGTAGCCAGGAGAACCTTTTACGTCGTCCTTCGATCTTTCCCTCAAAGATCAGTTGTAAAAAATCGTACTTATACTGCTTCTAAAAATATGGCCGAAATATGCTTCTTTTCTCGGTTTTATTGTGGTTAAAATTCCTGTCCTTTATTTATTATTTCTAGTACCCTACTGTTTGTTACTCGCTCGGTCCATGATATCCTTAATATGCGTCTGTATTTGCAAAAGAATCCAAACGTGACATGGTCCGAGTTTTCAATCTCCATGCCTCAACTCCGTATAGTAATGTGGACAACACATAGCATTTTGTTGCTCGCAATCGAGTAGTCAAACTTAAATCTCGGTTGCAGAGTATCGTTTTAATTTTGAAAAAATATTTATGGCTGTTTCGAATCTTATCTTAATCTCTTCATCAGGGTCCCATTTGTCATTTAGCCAACATCGCAAATATTTAAATCTCCTTACTCTTTCTGCGTCCTGATTGTCGATATCTAACATTATTAATACTTATACTTAATCTAGTGATGACCATAAATTTTGTTTCCTTCAGGTTTATTTTCTTTACGTTTTTTTTTTTTTGAAAGCATACTGTAATTCTCTCACATCGCTAGCTACGAGTACCGTATCGCCAGCATACCGGATGTTATTAACTTATTTAGATACCATCCACTTTTATTCCCATTTCTACACCTTCCAAAGATTCTGGGAATATGGACTCATAGTATAAGTATTATAGTAATGGGGACAGTATGCATCCTTGTCTGACGCCTTTGAGAACTTGTATATATCCAATGTTGACATATGTCCGATGTTTATATGAACTGACTGATTGCAATATAAGTTTTTGATAATCCTATTGCCATCTAACCTGAGCCGTTTGAGCAAACATATCAATATATCGTGCCTCACGTTATCAAATGCCTTCTCATAATCTATAAAACATACGGACATTTCTTTCCTGATCTAGGTATTTCTGTATTAGAACCTGTATCGAGAACAATGCGTCTCTATTTCCCAAATAAGTTCTAAAGCCGAACTGAGTTTCACCGATACTTTTTCAATCTTTCTCCATAGTATGGAGTGCAGGATACGTAAAAAAGTGTGGCACATAAGGATTATCAGTTGGTACACTATGCACCTTTTTCAGTTGGGTTTTTTGGGGAGTGTAACAAATATGGGTTGCAGCCATTGCCTGGATATTGTAAATTTGATTGCACAATTTAAGCATAAGGTTAATGTTTTCATCCTCTAGCAGTTCTATAGTTCATCGGGTCCTGTAGCTTTTCCATTTTTGGTTTCTTTCAGAGCTTTAATGAGTTCTTCTTTAATTATGTCCGATTCTTTTCACTCACTATCTAATTGATCTGTTGACTCTCGGTAATCAGTAAAACATTCTGTTATGTAAGCTCTTCATATCTCTAATTCTTGCTGTTTATCTATTCATATTTTTTTGTTATTATTATCAATAGGTTTTGCCGTTGTTGAGATACTAAGTGATATAAATCAGTTGCCGTTTGCTTATAAATAAAATAAAACAATATGTAAAAAAAGGAAATAAAATTAATTAGTAGTAAAATTGACTATATCATTAGAACATTTTGATTCGAAACGGCATTCAATCTTTTATTTTTGATATCTAAAGCAAATAGAGAGTTATGGCAACGTCATTACTTCTTTCACCAAATTTCAATTTACGGTGGCCACATAGTGATGATAGTGATGATACGTTTTCGTTTTGTACCTGAGTACCTATACACCTTTTACTGACAAGTTCCCTGACAATCAACCATTCCTGTTAACATTTAAGGAACAAAATATGTCGGATTCTTCTAACCTTGATCACAATGATTGCAAACGATCCATACTATACGATACTATATTGTAACAGCGTCTGATTGTCTGCAACCATAATCATACCATAGACACAATGTCTTAACAGACATGTTGTGAACTCGTAAAATGCATTAAGTCGGAGTTAGAGTATTGCCGACACGAACATTATCAATAGTTTTGAGAATTGTAGCTCGCATCGTTCGCGATTTACTGTCAGTTCAGTGACGCTTTTGATACTCATATCCAGCAACTGTTTCGTCATATCCACTCAGCGTGTAGGGGAACGGCCACGGCGCCGCCCACTCGGGGTATGACCCTGAACTCCAAGTTTTTCCATATTATCGCTTCTGTGTATATGTCCGAAGAATGTAAGCATTCTCGTCGACACAATGGAGGATAGTCTCTTTGGATTACCGAGCTCATCCAGTATGGAAACGTTAGTCCGATGGGTGGTATAACCATTCTCCTCTACGTCCACATTCCAAAAGCATCTATGCGAGCTCGATCTGCATTTTTAACAGTCCAAGTTTCCAAGGCATACCAAAATATGGAGAACACAAGAGACTGAACCAGCGACATTTTGGTAGCTTTAGTGATGTTATGGTCACGCCATATTTTAGTATGCTTTGTCATGGCCACACGTGCCTGTTGAATGCGCCGCCGAATCTCATTTTCACAGCTATCCGAATTGTGGATCAAAGAACCGAGGTACACAAAACTTTGAACTACTGCGCAACGGCCTACTGACTTTATTGCTCGATGATTATCGTGCTCTCTATCTACGATCATAACCTTGGTCTTGTTGTAGTTAATACCAAGACGATACGCTGCACTGTGTTGTTCCAAGATATTTAATAGAGCTACTAAATCTTCCTGAGAAGTAGCAATAAGTGTTGTATCGTCAGCAAATCTTAAGTTGGATATTTTGCTTCCGCCAATAGTTACACCATTCCAGTTGTCCAATACCTGTCTCATCACACAAATTCGGAGCAAATGTTAAAGAATATCAACACCATAAGCTAGAATCATTATCATTTTGCGATATTGTCAAATAGAATATGTATATATAACCATGAGTAGGTAATCCACATTTATTGAAGGTAGCACTAATTATCTATATCGTGCTTCCTTATCAATGGCTTTTAAACTATTCCAAATATCATGCGCTTCAGTCAAGTAGGTATAGGTACTGTGTCAACAGTAGAAGTTCTGTGGTAATAAACTGATTGCTTGTGAAATAAGGTTTTGATACATAATTGTGAGAAAAGACATCATTCATAGTTTTATCATAAATGTGATTGAAAAATCAAGTCAGTAGGTGTGCTACCTAGCCTGGATGCGATAATAAACAACGTGAATTTCCACCCAATTGGAATTTGGATTAAGTGCTCAAAAATTTGATAACATTGTGAAGATTATTTATGAAAATATAGGCTGTTTATACAATGCGATATTGTATCCAACTTAAGGGGCTGTATGCAGGCCATATTTTCTTTCGGTTTTCATTATAAATTCATTTAAAAGTTTGAAATAGCTTAATCATAATATCTTACACAAAGAAAATATGTCCATAAGATGCATTATAATACGATAAAATATCAATTATGAAACACAATATTTCTGTGTTTGATGCACAAAAAGTGAGTTACATATGAAAATCTACAGATAATGACCCTATTTCACAGTCATTTGGTCAAAATCACCTCTAAATTGGGAGGTGAAAGGCTATATGCACGTATAAACTTCAGGACAAAAATAAACAAGAAAAATTAAAATACAGTATAAAGTTGTACTGAATAACGAAAATACAGAGATTCGATTAAATTTACGAGAGTCAATAAAGAGTAAGGAACATATATTTCCAAAATATTATCTTGTTTACATAGTACCACAACTGTTCTGAATCATCTTTCCTACTTTTTAGGTAAAAAATGTCAAATTTAAAACAATACGCTTTTTAACAAAAAATTCATTTAGGCCTAGAAGCGTCCTTCGAGCGACCTTGTCAAATACAAATTGATTGATAAAAAATTAAATAATGAATTTGTATTAGAAGTGATATTGATTCATTAGCTGTCTCAGGATATCAGTTGAAAGCTTTCAGTTTTTCTGACGATTGCCGGCACTTGAAGTGTATATTTGTTGATGAATCCAAAATAAAACTGAGTAATACATCGATAGACCAGAAACGTAAAAAGTCGGTTATCTTATGAAAGCACACACATATGAAACTTGTCAATTGGTATTTATGAACAAAGCTAGAAAAATTTAAGCTGAATATTATTAAGTTTAAGTATTTTTAGCTTCTATCCCAATAGAAGTTTGCTCCTAGGACCTGGTCTATAAATTGATACTATTTGATGTGTATTTGAGGCATCCATTTTTTTTAAAGGGAATCATTTGCAGGTCATTTTCAGTGATATTTTTTTATATAAATTTTTGGCTGCTACATTTTTAACAGTTAATTCAGTTAATAAGGCATGGCCCATTATAACTGATAATAGCTACTTATTTGATTAATTTGATATTTGTCCGCAATTTTATTTTATAAAATTAAATCCTTGGGATGGAAAATATATTATAGTGTGGCAAAGGCAGGCGGAACGCTACTAAACGTTTTTTAATACTCATTTCTTTTTAATGGCACCGTGATTTTACCCCACCACTCAAAACCAACTAAATGGGAAGGGATACAAACAAGAACACACGCTTCTCCACCAGGGGTCCTTCAGGGCATTTAAAAAGGACACAATGATAAAACTAAAACTATCAAAGGAAGGGAATCTCAAAAGACGGTCAAAACAGATAAAAAGTTTTATCCTAAATTAAATAAAAAGAGGAACTAATAAATGTAAGGAGAGCTAATAGCCGATATAATATCATTCCTGTTCAGTGGCAGTATGTGCAGAATGTTGAAATGGGCAAAAAATCATAGTAGCAAATTGGAGTCATTTGCACCTTCAGTGCTACATCACTGACATAAACTGAAGTCAATAATTTTGAGTCTTGCTAGAGATGGTGTCTAATTTTTGCAAGTATAATACAGAATATGTAATTTTTGAAGTCATCATGCCAGATTTAGGTGTAAAGGGCTAAATTAACGTATAACGTATTTTGTTAGTGGAAAAATACTCATGCCACAGACTGGACCATTTTTTCCATGTACTCATTTGTCTTGAGCAAGGAATAGACATCTTGTGTACTAATATCCGCTTTCAATCCAACGGGATTAAGAACGCTTGACTTAGACAAACTATTCACCTTTTCGTTATTTATATTTTTGTTGGCCATTGAATCCCGATAGTCAGAGAGACATTATGTTACGTTTTAGAAGTACCATATCAATAATTATAGGGTACAGAAGGAAATAAGTTCAAGGTAACTACGTTGTCAAGCTCACTGCAATCAAAAAGCCTTTTTCATTACTATTCTTCGTAGCACAACAGAATGCCCCTGTAAATAAACCAGACACACTTCAAATTAATGACTGAAGTCAAGTAACCTTCCCTGTTATATCTACGTTAGGAAACCAGTGGTGTACCGTAGAGTGATACCGATGATACGATATCCAATTCCAGTATACAGGGTGGACCTATTAAGCGCACGGTGCTGTCTAGCAACCTTACTGTTTAAATTACCTTAGGCATGAACAGAAACAGTTTCTTGTAGAAAAGAATTTCAAACATAGCGGACATGCGGATATACCGGTTGTAGGTATCAACTTCCTTATTTTGAATGGAACACCCTATATATTTACGTTTTTAAATTCAACATTTATTTTTAGGTCCAGTTTGTTAACCATAGATTATATCTATGAAGCCCGGTATGGAAGTTATTCAGCAACCTTTAGAAACTTTGACGTTTGTAGTTTTTTACAAAAAATGTCAATATCTCGGAGACTAAGTAAGACAAGAAGATGCGGTTTTCGATTTTAAAACGAGCAAGAAACATACTTGTGTTTCAGTAGGATCATTGTTTCAGAAGCACATTGGATCAATAGACTAGCAATTTTCAAATTTGGAAAGTTTAAACTTTAAAAACTTTTTGTTCAAATGGAATGGTATGATGAGTTTTACATTAGCAGATGCGACATTAAATTACCTTTCACCTTTATCTAGAAACATGTGGTTCTATCTATGATGGTTTCCAAGATATTTACAATTTTGTAATTATTCCGTAATGGCGCATAGGAATTGGAAAAATCGTAGGTGGCGTGGCTCGCAGACGAAGCAATTGGCTGGAAACTTTTCATCCAAACTGTTTCGGCCTCTAATATTAAAATTTCTAGGGGCTCTATCTAACTGTATCCACATTATTCTTAAAAACTCTAGTGAAAATTTGGAAAACTTCTTGGAAAATTTACCATCGGAGTTTTTAAGATTAGTGTGGTTACAGTTAGGTAGAGCGCCTGCAATTTTTAGTATTAGAGGCCGAAGCACTGGATGAAAAGTTTCCATAATTTTTCCAATTCCTACAAAATGGTAAATATCTTCAAAACCATAAAAGATAAAACCACATATTATGCTTGGCAAAGGTGAAAGAGAATTTAATTTCGCATCTACTGATGTGAAGCTTGTCATACCATCTCATTTGAAGAAAAAAGGTTTTTAACTTTTTAAGCTTTTCAAACTTGAAAATTGCTAGATTATTGATTTAATGTGCTTTCTAAATAATGATCTTACCTAAACACAAGTATGTTTCTTGCTCGTTTTAAAACCAAAAAACGGATCTGTCTGACATACTGTTTCCGAGATATTAGCATTCCTTGCAAAGTACTATAAACGTAAAATTTTTTAAATATTGCTAAATAACTTCTAAAATAGGCTTCATAGACATAAACTGTAGTCGACAAACTGGATCTAAAAATCAATGCTGTTCAGAAACGTAATAATATATAGGGTATTCTATTTAAAATAAGGAAGTTGACACCTACTTCCAGTATATCCGGACGCCATCTTTAAAATTATTTTCTGCTAGTAGACCATTTAAAAAGAAACTTTTTTTATTCAAGCCATTTTCTTCTAATTTAAACGGTAAGACCGCTAGAGAGCACCGAGCAGAGTTTAGTAGATACCTGAACATAAAAATCGTCCATTTGAAGTTGTTCATAAAAAAATTTATTTAAAATAGAGGTAGCAAACAACTGAAACCATATCATCTCGTATCGCATCCCAAATAATCCGAGGTCTTAAAAAACAAATACTTAATTCACTCAAAAATGCAGATAACAATCAATAAGCTATTGTACCGATCAAGTGTAGAGTGTATAGTACAAACATCTAATCAGTGTCTAATGTGGTGTTGTGGTGGTTCAATACCTTCTTAGAATCTCCAACATGATGCTCAAAAATTTCTGCACTGTGAAAGTACTGTTTGTAACTACTGTGTTTCTTGTGGTGCTTCTGGCTGGATTATTAGTGCTGTTCTTTGTTGGTATTCCTGTGATCATAGAAGATCAGATCGAAAAGGTAAGTCCACTACCAAAACCGTATGCAATGTAGGGATGTTTGCAGAGGAGGAAATGAGTGCAATTATACAGTCATTTTTTGGCGCTTTTAATAACCATTAACCATTGAAATTTTCTCAGTTTGTATGATATCATCGATTTTTGTCCAATTAAATCCAAATCACACCAATTATTGCATTATGTGCAATTATGGATCGCTCTGACTATACAATTGAGTTTGACAGCCTCAAAATTGTTTTCTGTCGAATATCCCTTATGTATTCCTTGGAAATTGACAAATATTCAGAGCAATGACGCGTAATTTTATAATCGATAAAGCAACCGGATGACGCTTGGTATTTGAGTTCTAGAGGCAGTTTGAAAACTTTTTTGTCATTGCACCATAGCCCCAAAATGAGAGGGATTGGAGATAAAGCGGGGGTGTTGAAACATGTAAAAAAATCGTTAAGTAACCGAATGAAAATACGGTAGCATTCTAGTACTAGTACACCTACCAACTAATGTTCCAAAAAATCGTCGTCCAAAATCTACGGGCGGTTTGCGCATACCGATTTTCTTAAGATGAAAAAAAAGGAATCGCGATGAAACCGGTCGGAAGTTGATGGAAAATTGTTTTGTTTTTTTTTTTTTGTAGAAAGCACAAAAATTACTGTTATCCGTTTCTACTGGGCAGTTTATGCGAAATTTGAACTGAACGTTCGATTTTTCACGTTATCATTTAAAATGGATGACGTTTTTCTCATGCACTTGTTTTTGCGAGGTTCAGCTATGACATATGTATCAATGTCATCTGTTCTAATTATATTTAACTCCATTTCCCTATAAGGGATGAAATTGAACGCCTTCCGTATCTTTTCGCTTCTAACCTCGCTTTTACGCTTAATATGACAAGAAAATAGGTAAGTTAGAGTAGAATTGTCAGTTTGCCTGTATTGGTAGATGTTTGAGGCCAATTGCTACATTCAGTTTTATGTGCAGTCTATTTATGAGGCTAATGTTCAAAATGATTAGAAATACTCCACTCTATTGCTATCATTCTGTTCTGGGCAAAAAAGTTTCCAAACTACCTCTAGAACCTGAATACCAAGCGTCATCCGGTTTCTTTCTCGACACTAAAATTATGCGCCATTGCATTAACTAAAATGCCTCATAATCTTCTAAAAAAAAGTTCGTTACTTGGAAACAGCCCTCAGCCTGCGGCTTCGGGATTATCTCGTATATTTTCAATGTCCTAGGGATATTACTAGTGATAGGATAATGGGTACAGTTGTTGGCACTTTAAGGACACGATGCCAGTAGTTTTATATCATTTGTTTAATACGTTACGTATACAAGCAATATTTGTGGTAAAGTTCATTCAAGAAGCATTAACAATTTTGAACTTGCGTGTCAAATTTCTATTTTTATTTTTTCGGAATGACCTTCATGATAAATTCAGTTTAATGGAATACATTCATTGGCACCTCAGAGTAATAATTCTTCTCTCATTGGCACCATAGAGACAGTGAATGGCACTAAGTAGACCAGTTGTTAGCACCTATTAGTTTTTACTGTAAGAAGATATTTCAACCAAAAGTAGTAAATTATCGTACAACGGATAGGGTAATTTCATCAAGATGTAAATACCACCCTTTTGAGCCGAACAAAAAAATAATTCTAGCGAAATTTAAATACCATATAACAAAAATGCAGTCCTGTATATTGCAGATAGTTATACCTATGCAAATTTAGCCCTCAAAGCTTTATAGCAGATTATTATTAATTTTTTAAGTAAATTACTTTTTATTTTTTATACCCTGTACCCCATTAGTTGGGACCTGAGGTGATAACTTCAAAACAAGAAGCTTGTAAGGAAATATTATTAGATGTGTTAGTTCGTCTTCTGTGGAAAATGAATAAAGTACCTACAGTTATATTTGACTTTCCTTGCCCCCGTCTTCCTGTCTACTTCATAGTAGTTACGTGATCCTTTTGGTCCTAGTGTAGTTTTTGCTTTGGTACACAATGGAAAGTTCGTTTTGTCAAATACCCTAGTTGGACCGTCGGTAGTCTCCATGAGGCCATTTTTATCCAGGTAGCAGCCAAGTTTGTCAAATCATTCCCTACATCCTTTCTGTTTGCATTTGGGGAAGATGTCTGTACCATCTCTCTACTGCAGTATTGTTAGCAAATTGATTTGGTCGCGGGTTTTCACCAAGAAAACTATTCACGCTATTTTGGAAGACTGTTTTTTTGAGGAAAACCCTTGCGGCTACTCTCTGGCATCCATTTCACTAACAGATGTTCTTCATTAACTGTTCAGATCGGCCAAGGTACAAGGTCCATGGGAAACTTTACTAAACTGAGCCTAAACTGAAGTGTATACCTAGGAATGTTGTATGTCTTAAGTCTCGTACACATCTAAGCGCACATGGTTTGTGTCACACGAATATGCAAATGTGGACATCCCATTCGTCGTGTTTCAAGTCAAGCGGGCTGACTCGCGCGCGACTATGAGCGCGCATGGGTCGAACGAAATCTTGTCGGTTTTCGGTCACCGCTCAAAGAAAACGTTCATCATATGCGTGCTCCGTGTGGACGTTTATGCATTGTATGTGCCATGCAACGACGTCCGAGGTACCAGCTTATACCCGACTGTGAACATGGAGCGAGTTGAGAACACACGCATGCGACGTAAAAACTAAAACCGAGACTAAAACCGACACATGACTTAAGAACACACACATTGAGCACGCACGCATATGTGCGCTCAAATGTGTACGCGGCTTTAGAGCTCTTTAAAGGGCCACTTCATTATTATTATTATTATCATAAAACGAATACCTCACTGGGAATCACAATAACAAGAAAAGATACAACATTTGCTTTAATATACATCCCCAGAATATACTTCTCTACTACAGCCCAGCTCCGATATATTTCTTGTCTTAACGTCGTGGCACACCCTGAGTATAGGATAATATATAGGGTGTATCGTTTAAAAAATGTATGTTTGCATCATCACGTACTTATGAGTTACCCTGTATAAATCGAACTATTTTCTGAGTAAGGAGAATATCCTTGCCTACAACTTTTGTATTCAACTTTTTTCCGATATCTTCTTCAGTAGTTGAATCATGGACCGATCCGGTACTAAAAACGTACCCTATATACCATCTTGTTTTTCCACAATCTCGACCTAATCATTTGCGTAGAAAAAAGTATATATACTCAAGATGTTGAGCAGATGGGTAGTGGCTAGCTCTCGGAAAATTTTGGAATTTTACAGTATCTAGTAAAGCCTCAAAGAATCTGAGATAAAGCTTACTGATGCCTTTTTAATTTACAGAATGTTCGTCTTGATACAGGCACACTCCAGTGGGACAGATTCGTCAAGCTGCCATTAGCTTTCGATGTGAAAGTATTTCTTTTTGCTGTAACCAACGGAGTTGACGTTGTTAATAATAAGGAAATCCCAATTATGAAAGAGATTGGACCATACCACTATTCGTAAGTGTTCCACTCGATTAAACTAATAGTACATTGCATTCCATGTAACGTGAACCAATACTACCATTCCCGATATTAGTTTTCTTCATGACCATTGCCGAATGTAATCCACGATATGCTACGGAAATAAAAATTAACAGACTTCAACCACTTACGATATCCATATCTGACTGACTTTAATCTTATAAACACCTGAAGACAGGAATTATCAAAGGCATTCTTAAGCATTCACGCAATGCCAATTCTGCTACTATCTCTGAATATGGTAGATATCTGGTCTCCCACCTCCATAAGTAGGTTGAAATACTGTCTTTTCAATGTAAAGGGGGAGCCAACAACCAAATCATACACCACATTACAAGATAGTATGTCCTGAAGGTGTATGATGGAGGCTAGGATGACTTACGGTATGAAACTTTCGCGTGCTATTACAATAGAGTTTGCTCATTTATTTATGATTACTGTTACACTTCTATTGTTTCAACTAAAAATAAACGAATCACTTAAAAAATATACCTAATATAATTTAAATAACAATTTAAAAAGTTGTATAAAAATCATACGATAAATAATACGCTGAATATAATTATTCTGAAATCATCATTAATATTATAAAACGAACTTACATGTATATATGTAAGAATTATTATTCTGGCAGACTTGCTTTCTATGCCTTTTGAATGGGTCTTTATTCTGACACCTCTTTAAGACGATGAATATCCTGTGATTGTTTTCAACAAATGCAAAACGCCATATCTGAGACACACGTAAATATAGCATATTAGTTGTTTAAGCAGGTTAAAATACCATCTCTCCAGTATAATTGGGGTCCAACAACCAAATCATCCACACACACGTTACACGATAATATCTATGGTGGAGGCTAGGATGACTTACTGTCAGGCCCAAAACCTTATATAATGCCTCTAAAAAATGGTATCCACAAACTTTTGCACCCCCTCCCCCCCCCCGGACGACAGCAAATTTAAGATGGCAACTCTAATCTGGACCCCCACCCCCCCGAAAGGTCAAGCAAGTCACACCCATAATCTGGACCCCCCCAAAACCAATGACGAAAAAAATGTAATAATATGATATAAATTAAGTAACAATTTAAAAAATTGTGAAAAATATACGATAAATTATACCCTGAATATAATTATTCTGAAATTATCATTAATAGTATAAAACGAACAATCTTACACGTACATATGTAAGAAGTATTATTATGGCACGCTTGCTTTCTATGTGTTTTGCATCGATCTTTATTCTGACACATCTTTAAAATGATGAATATGCTGTGGTTATTTTCAACAAATGCAAATTGCCATGTCTGAGACACATGTAAATATAGCATACTGGTTGTTTCATCAGGTTAAAATACCATCTCCCCAGTATGAATGGGGAGGGGCAATAACCAAATCATCCACAATCATTACAAGATAATATCTAAAGGTCTTTGGTGGAGGCTAGGACCTACTGTATAAAATTTTTGAGTCCTATGACACAGTTGCGGGGGCCAAATTAATTTTTTGTCAAATATTGTACTTTGATAGACCATAGAGATGTTTGGATATGAGGCTTTTCATTGATGGGCCAATGAAATGGGATGGTATCCACAAGACAACCTTTTTTGTTTTTTATTCCTGATCCTAAATGCCTAAATGATCACTGTAAGTGGAAGAAGTATGAAATCCAAATGAGGCAGGTTGAATTGAGCCCATCACTTAAATACATATCCTGTTTAGGGAGGAACGAGAAAAGCACATTACCGGTTTCAATGATGATGAAGACAGTGTAACCTTCAAGCAAACCATGACTTTAAAATTTAATCAGGAAGCTTCTGGAGTCTTAAAGGAAGATGATCTTATTACAGTAATCAACCCTCTTATGATCGTAAGTATCCTTTTTTTCTAAAAAAGAATATGCTCTTGATCTTTACCAGTAATTCATAGAGCTTCTGTGCATGAAAACAATACGTACTGCTACTCTGACTTAAAAGTTTGGCCTTCCAACCTTTTATGATAAATTAATGCTTGGTTACCTTCACGACCTCTTTGGTTTTGAACTCTCTCACCTCTATAGAAGCCATCTCTCATAACCTCTAGCTTAACAATTTTCAAATCTTCTAAAACACCATGTTATCCAGATTGCAGCAATCGATTACAATACTGCATTGACGAATTATTGAAGAAATAGCACTACCATATTATATAACTGAGAAAGTACAACCCAAATATAGGTTACGATAATAAATAGGTCATACCATTGATTAACACGCCCCTAAATACTTTAATCAATGGTCATACATACATCATTCTCAGTATTTCGGCACGTAGTAGTAAAGCAAAAGGGGTACTCGACTCAGTTGAATAGAATTTTGATAGATACGAATCGTTTGCCACCAGTCTCTTACATAAAACGCATATACGACTCACAGTGGAGTTTGCAGGTCCCGTTTGGTACCGTACTTTTCTACGCAGTCGTGCTTAGCTCAATTGAATTCAGAGTCCGGACACTAGTATCCCAAATGGTAACCAGCGTCCAAACTATGAAGAAAAAGAGGTATATTTTGCCTTTCGATCTTTTACATGCAGGTGTGGCGAGCTTTATACTACGTTCTACTACGAACTTCACGGCCTCTTTGGTGTAGATCTCCCTCCCACAAAAATATTTCCGTTGTGACAACATCGAGCAGTACCCTTGGGCTTGCATAAAAATGCAGGCAATGCCAGCTTGCTTGCGAATGCTTGACAAGATCAGCCAGAGTAGTATAGAGAGGTTCGTGTAGAGCAATGTCCAGATATCCTCATTAAGGCTGGAAAGGGCAGAAGATACATTAAGCCTTCACAATGGATTCTCACTAGCCATCCACGAAAGAGATGATTGGATGTAAATCGAATTAAACTCCAGCACTACAGTTTATTGTGCTTCACTGACGGATCACGCTCTGAGAACTTGGGATCTGAATTAATGAAAGAAGGAGAGAGGCTTTCTGGGGACCAGAACCACCAGTACATATTCCTACAAGCGGGCCCTTATGCACCTCTCCTCACCCTACTTCCCAGTCCTCATCGCAAAGGTGAAGATGGTCTTGGCTCCTCCCTATCTTATGTCCACAGGTTCAAGAAGACTTGAACCTAGTGTCGTCTGCCTGTGATACCCAAGGGCCTCACAGCGACATACGATGTGCGCCCAGCACTCTTTCTCCTCGCCACAGTGTGTACACGTCGGATCGCTTTCCATCCCTATCACATACAAGTAAAGTTTGAAGGTGTGATGGTCAGATAGCAGACCAACAAGTAACCTTAGTCGGCCTCTGTCCAGCGAGAGACAGAACCGCCCCACCTTGACCAGAGGTTCTGAAATGAGTTTTCTAGCTTGACGGAGATGTCCAGAGATTCCTCTCCATTTCATAAGATGCAGATTTGGCAACCACACTTCTGTTTTCCTTCTAATGGTACCTGGTGCTAGCCCCACAGTCAGCTCAGGACCTAGGATCGGGATCTAGTGGAGCAGACGTTTTTCTTGGAAGGTGATGGTCAAATGCATATGCTCAAAATTAGCATGTTCTTGAAACTGACGCATTTGTATTTAGTCGCACGGTTCTTGATCATGCTCGAAATTAGCATTCAAGGTACGTACACACATGCTACGAAGTAGCAGTTGCTCATTAATAGCATGCTTATGTGCTCGATTTGAGCATGTATCTATCTGTATCTTAAAATAATGCTGGGCGTAGTGATGTGGCGACCCCATCGCCCAGAGGTGATGGTGGACGACGATGCATCGTGTACTATTAGCTCTGCAATCTGTCGCAGGGGGGAGAAGTGCAGCCACTTACGCTTCGCCCGCGGTGCAATCACCCCTACATCGAACCATTCTCTAAAGCTTCTAACCTCACAAACGACCTCCACAGTAGAGGTGAGTCGATTCGGAACTAATCGTTTCATAGGAACGATACCGTAATAGGAATCAAAGGAATCGATTCCAAGGAATCAAAGGAATCGATTCCGATGGTTTGGAATTGGAATTGACAAATCCGCAGACGGACTCGGACTGTCGATGTTGGTGTCGGTTAGCCAAACTTACTAGTGAATCGTGTTGTCGATTCCGTCGCGTTGTACCGCAATCATGAACGAGATGAACAAAACAATTCACGGCATTCAAGCCTGACACTGCTGTAGTGCGGTGTAGTTGTTTCTGGCAATTCCATTACTTTTTCTTTATGGAGTACCTTGTACAGAAATTTGAAAAGCTTTCCTTTAACTTGCAATGTACGTTTGTTTGTACGGGTGGAATCTTGCCACTCAATTTTTTTGATGTCAATCATCTTTAATGTTCGAAGATGTCAATACGATAAGCTGTGTGCCGTCATTCTAAATCCAATATGGCGGACCATCCAAGATGGCGAAATTGTAAATTTTAATGCATTTGTACAATATGGGTATCAAATTAACGGGGTTGTTGAGAGTAACTCGAAAAAGAATGTGACTTCATTCCGAATCTAATATGGCCGACCATCCACGATGGCGGAATAACTATTTTTTAGGCACTTCTGCAATATGGGTATGAAATGTAGGGATTGCCGAGAATGTAATTAGGGAAATATTCTGAAATCACTCTTAATCCGATATGGCGGACTTTTGAAGTTTTTTTATGCTTTCCTATAATATTAGTATTAAGCGAACGGTTCGCTGAGAATAAAATTGCAGGTTAATAACTGAAAAGTAAAAAATTGTACCGAAACGGCATTACTGACCTGTAATGGACTAATGGAATCGTGAACGTAGTGAACGAATTGGAGTAATCGATTCCGAAAAAGGAATTGATATCATGGACATTCCGAAAAAGGAATCGATACCGTTCTACTCCACAGCCCGGAACATCGAAGAAGGGGGTGGCTGACCTGACCCTGTTTTACAGATTCTATCATGGAAGATGTTCGAGTGAGCTCCCCTAGATAATAACACGGAAGGGCATTCAAACGAGGAACACTAGAGATGCTCTGCGAGCTCATCCTTACCAGGCCGAGGTTCCTACTCCCCGAGCCAATCTCCTCCAGCATTCCTCCTTTTGGAGATCTTCGACGCTACAGAATGAACTGCCGACGGCTACAACCTGCAGCGTTTCAAATCTAACGTGGACAGACAATTATCCTCTCGTAGCGCTTCTACAGCCCCATAGGCTCTCAGCCTTTGCGGGAGGCTGACCATAAAAATAAACTAAGTTTTGCGTATAGAAACTCCCAGGCAGAAATATTCGGAATACTGATAGAGACAGTAGAAGTTGAACAACGTGCTAAACAAAACATCACACACACCGCTGCATGACACACTTATTCCTCAAACCACCTAGGGATAAAATGTCTATAAACAGTGTAATAGTGTAGTCAGACCAAAGCCTGCGAAGTACTGGAAGGAGCTCCTGATATTTGATCAGATTTTCCTCCTCCTTCAAGACAGTTTTCACCTCGTCAGGTACCAAAGACTCGTATTCGTGGAAGACCATGTCGGGGATGTTTGCCTGTACAAGCTCTAGTGCGGGGAACGGGTAGTTCCAGTATATCAGGAATATCTCGTTCCCCATGACGGGCTTGATGTCCCTTGTAGCATATGACAGCATTAATATCTCATCGATACTGTATGTAAAATGTCGCTGGTTCAGTCTCTTGTGTTCTCCATATTTTTGTATGCCTCGGAAACTTGGACTGTTAAAAAGGCAGATCGAGCTCGCATAGATGCTTTTGAAATGTGGACGTGGAGGAGAATGCTGAGAGTTCCTTATACCGCCCATCGAACTAACGTTTCCATAGTGTATGAGCTCGGTAATCCAAAGAGACTATCCTCCATTGTGTCGACGAGAATGCTTACTTTCTTCGGACATATACACAGAAGCGATAATATGGAGAAATTGTAGTTCAGGGTCATGCCCCGGGTGGGCGGCGCCGTGGCCGTTCCCCTACACGCTGGATGAATACGACGAAACAGTTGCTGGATATGATTATCAAGAGCGCCACTGAACTGACAGTAAATCGCGAACGATGACGAGCTACAGTTCTCAAAACTATTGATAATATTCGTGTTGGCAATACTCTAGCTCCAACTTATTGCATTTTACGAGTTTACAACATGTATGTTAAGACATTGTAGTATTTTAGTACCTTACACTATAATATAGCCATACTGTTATTGTCATGATCAGTCGGTATAAACAAGTAGATAATAACGAGCTGTGTCAAGCCAACCAATTTATACTATTAATGAAGGACTTTACAGATTGAAGATCATTTTACGTTTATTTCCAATTTTAAAAGGTGTAGTGTGATAGTGGTTGAGGCCTGAGGCAGATATAATGAGAGGATACTAATGACTACGACACCATGGTATT
This sequence comes from Callosobruchus maculatus, assembly GCA_951848785.1. Lineage (NCBI taxonomy): Eukaryota > Metazoa > Arthropoda > Insecta > Coleoptera > Chrysomelidae > Callosobruchus > Callosobruchus maculatus. The sequence continues at coordinate 8,308,249 of CATOUR010000006.1, forward strand.
TCCATCGTCGCTTTATTTTTATCGCAGGGTACATGAATTCAGATATCTTCCCAGAGTAGCTGTATAATCATTTTTGGGTACTAATGTTGGGTTCGTGTTTTCTGTTGGTTTGCTGGTTAGGACTAATGCTTGGTATATCACTTTTCATGCAGAGTTATATTTATAACTAGCTGTGTACCGGACAAGGTCTCATCATTATTATTACTTTCTTTTTCTCTTCCAGACACTATCCCAGGTCACCTCAACATTGGAAAGGTTCGTGATTGGAGGATGTCTTGAGAAAGTGATTCCGCCAGAGTACAGCAAAATGTTGATAACAGTTCCAGTGAAGATGCTGATAATGGACGGCATCCCGTTTGGCTTCAGAAACGCTTCAATGGGGGTAGCATGTAATATCGTAAGAAACAAGCTGCTGGAGAAAACTGCTAATATGAAGAACGTCGAGAGAATCTTAGATCCAAATGATGGAGAAGTCGATTACTTGAAGTTTGCTTACCTGCAATATGTAAGTATAAGGTCGCTGTATCGGAGCTAAATGATTATACAGGATGGTCCAATAAGCGCGCGGTGCTCTCTAGCGGCCATACCGTTTAAAATAGATGAAAATGTTTTTAATAAACGGCTAATGACCATAGAAGTCGATGCCGTAAACAAAAAAAAAAAAATAAAAAACGTTTCTTTTTAAATGCTCTACATTTGCAAAATAATTTCAAAGATAGATGGCGGACTACCGGATATACCGGAAGTAGGCATCAGCTTCCTTATTTTTAATGGAACACCCTTTACATTATTACGTTTTTGAATTCAGCATCGATTTCTAGGTCAAGTTTGTTAACCACAGTTTATACCTACGATGCCTATTTTCGGAGTTATTCAGCAATTGTTACAAAATTTGATGGTTGTAGTACTTTACAAAAGAAGTTAATATCTCGGAAACTGAACGTGATAGAAAGATGCGGTTTTCGGTTTTGAAACAAGCAAGGAACGTACTTGTGTTTCAGTAAGATTATTGTTTTAAAATAACATTATATCAATGGACTAGCAATTTTCAAATTTGAAAGGTTAAAAACGTTAAAAACTTTTTTTTTCAAATGGGATGGTATGATAAGTTTCACATCAGTGATTGCAAAATTAAATTCTCTTTCACTTTTATCTAGGCACATGTGGTTCTATCTTTGATGGTTTTCAAGATATCTACGTTTCTGTAATTATGGCGTAGGAATTGGGAAAATCGTAGGTGGCCTGGCTCGCAGACGAAACAACTGGCAGGAAGCCTTTTATACAAAGTGTTTAGGTCTCTAATACTAAAATGTGCTTTCGCTCCATCTAACTGTAACCACATTATTCTTAAAAACTCCAGTGGTAAATTTTCCAACAGGTCTTCCAAATTTTCATTTAGAAAATTTTTGAAAACATTAGTCTAATATGCGGTTTCCAATAATACCACCCCAAAATGCTTAGACTCCATGCTGGTTGTCAACAAACCTCTCAAAATTTGGATTTACGTCGGTATAAAAATGTAAATTATGCCGCTAGAGTACCGCGCGCTTATTGCACCACCCTGTATATTCTGTATTTGAGGGAGAGGATCAAATTGGTAGCACTTACGCCTCATTGACCTGGTTCGAGAATTTCTCAGAACTGATGGTTCCACCGAACTAGTGAAGAACGTGGTGACACAGAGGTCACAGAAGCCTTCCGTCATCTGGTTATGGAAGTCTAGGTTAATAGAATAGTATTCTTATGACCTATAGAGAGGTTTATAGGTTATGGACCAAGTGATAAATGAGCTAGCTAGCTATATTGGACCAACTGGTTATTATCTGAACTTTATTTTTCTGCATTGTCTGGTCAAGACGTAACGTCAAAATTTTATGTATCAGACATCCTATTAATACATTTATTCAAGAAACGAAGACATATGGAAGGCTGCAGAAGGATCGTTTCAGTCCAGGCGGAAGACAGGATGGATTTAACTTCAAATTGAATTGAATTGAAGCCATGGTGATCATTCAACAGATAGGATAAATGCAATAGGTTTGCTAAATTATCGTATGTGTATATGCCTATACCTCATACAGGCATTGCTTTCGAGGTGGCAATATTTGTAACTCATTAATAGGTACAAATAGATTAAATGAATGAATGAATTGAATTGCTACGAGACCATTGGGCAATTTGATAATAAAGCTTCGTTGGTCGTTGTGGGAATAGAAACAAGTGCGTGACTAGCGTGACACGCGTTGACCAATAAGAGACCGGAATGGGAGCATGTGGACACCAAATGCTCATTGCTTCAAAGGTTCTGTAAAATAAAGAATTGTAGTGAAACTTCTATTATTATTCTATTATATACTATTTCATATTTTCAGTGTGACTCTTATTAAGTTTCTGTTATTTGCCTTTTCAGTTTAGGTTTAGTGCCAAATGTTGCTATGTGTTACTTATATTTCTAGTTTGACTTTTCTTAAGTTTTAAGTGCTGAAAACTAGTGGATTCTAAATCTAGAAGCCTTGATAGTAAGTCCAAATAATGAGTTTGATTATTTAAACTGTTTAGACTTTAGTTTATTTAAAGTTTTGTAATCATAGGTCAAAGGTTCAAAGGTTCTATGAAACAAAGAAATGTTGTGAAATTTTTGTTTTGTATTTTTAATTTGACTTTTATTAAGTTTGTATTATTTGCGATTTCAAATTAAAAATAATCGTAAAGAACATATTTATTATTACTTTGCCCCATGCCCCATAGGTGATGGACACTATGTATTTCGTATTCATATTTTACATTTATTGCACTTGGTCTATAACATACAATACAAGTGTTTGTTTAGCTGACAATGTCCAGTCAATGTCACAAAGAGAAGATGTTGTGTGGGCATGGATAGGCAGCATTTAGCTGGGTTAGTTCTTTTATCAAGGAGCAGCAAGCATCCTTACGTGCCCTTAAAGACTACATGGAATCACTTTTTTGACAGGTTGTCATAGCGCTTGAGTGCAACACAAAAAGAAGCTCGTGTCCCAGAATTTTTAGCATTTTTTTGTGCTAGCAGGTCTGCTATAGCCCATAGACTGAGGGTGACCTTTTTCTCACATGTACATTTTGTTATGGCCGCCCTAAGGTTGGAATCATCTATAGTCTAAGGCATTTGAAAGCCAGTGATATCTATCTGCTAACCGTGCAGATTTCTATTTTTTATCTGTGATGGTCTTTGGATGCTATAGTTATACCGGCTAGCTCTAGTTGAGTTACACTGATTTGTCTATAGCCATTAGTTTTATTTTTACTTCCCACACCGATAGGTGAGGGGAGTATTGTGATCGTGAAAATTTTCGATTTTGAGATAACACGCTTTTTGGGCGTTTTATGATGTCTACATAACGAAAATCCACGTCACTCATTTCCGTCGGTCTGTCTGTCGGTCTGTCTGTGCGTCTGTCTGTCTGTTAGCGTTTTTCTAACGTCGTAATCTCAGTAACCGCTGCATGGATTGTGATGAAATTTGGGCAGCGGTATGCTGTGGGGTCGTAGTAGGTAATGTTCCTATAATTTTGAAAATCGGTGCATTGGCGGCGGAGTAATTAGCAAAAAACAAAAAAAATTAAATATTGCTGTAACTTCGTTTTTAGGCATTTTATAGGTCCCTGATCATTTTTTACCTACTTTTTTTTGGGTGGGGGTGAAATTAGGGTGGTTGGGGGGTGGGGGGGTTGTAAAATTGAAAAATTTGTTGCTTTCATAATAGACTGTCCACTGACCTGTGAAGGAAGACCTGGCGACATAAATATTTTTTTTAGGTCCGTCCGAACATTGCCTTGCCTATTACAGAAAGCAAAGGACTTAGAATTTTTTATTATTGTATTGCTTTAGATCGTTGTAACGAGGAAACTGTTGAATTGATGTTAATGAAATTTTGACACAGTATTACTCCCATAGCGAAGATGGAAAACGCTTATGGTTTTGATAAATCGTGCCAGTGGCGGCGCAGAAATAATAAAAAAACTAAAAATATAAAAACAGCTCAAACTTTGTTTTTAAGCATTTTAGAGGTTCCTGACCATTTTCTGCGAATTTTTGGGTGGGGGTGAAATTGGGGTGGCTGGAGGGTTGGGGGTTGAAAAATTAAAAAATTTCTTGTACTCATAATAGGCTGTCGACTAACCTGTGAAGGAAGATCTAGGGACAAAAATCACCTTTTTAGGTCCATCCGAACATTGCCTAGCCTATTACGGAAACTAAGAGACTTAGAATTTTCTGTATACATACGAGAATTTATTGGTTTAAATCGTTTTGTATTTTGTAACGTGGACACTATTAAATTGATTCTAATGAAGTTTTGGCACAGTATATTGTTACCGTGGTGAGAATGGAAAACGCTTATGCTTGTTAAAAATAATGTCAGTGGCAGCGTAGCAATAATCAAAGAACGAAAAGTATTAAAATCTCAAATTTGGTTTTTAGATGTTTTAGGGGTTCCTGATCATTTTCTACAAGTTTTTTGGGTGGGGGTGAAAGTGAGGTGGTTGGGGGGGGTGGGGGTTGTAAAACTGAGAAGTTTGTAGTATCGATATAAGGCTGTCCATTGACCTGTGAAGGAAAGACCTAGCGGCATATGACAATTTTAGGGGGGGGGGGGCTGGCGACTATTTGGTTACAAGGATCTTAGACTAAAGCTTCATGCTATGGGAAAATAATAAACTGGTATCAGCGTAACGTGTGGGAAGTACTGAGTCAATCAACTTGACTTCATTTTTTTACTTCCCACACCGATAGGTGAGGGGAGTATTGTGATCGCGAAAATTTTCGATTTTGAGATAATACGCTTTTTGGGCGTGTCATGATGTCTACGTACCGAAAATCCACGTCACTCATTTCCGTCTGTCTGACGGTCTGTCTGTCTGTCGGTCTGTCTGTCTGTCTGTCTGTCTGTCTGTCTGTCTGTCTGTCTGTCTGTTGGCGTTTTTCTAACGTCGTAATCTCAGTCACCGCTGCATGGATTGTGATAAAATTTGGGTAGCGATATGTTGTGATGTCGTAGTAGGTAATGTTCCGATAATTTTGGAAATCGTTGTACGGGGGGTGGAGTAATTAGCAAAAAACGAAAAATTTCAAATATTCCTCAAACTTTGTTTTTAGGCGTTTTAGGGGTTCCAAATCATTTTCTACTTTTTTTTGGGTGGGAGTGAAATTGGGGTGGTTAGGGGATGGGGTGTTGTAAAACTCAAAAATTTGTTCTATTCATAATAGGCTGTCCATTGACCTGTGAAAGAAAGACCTAGAGGCATAATACCCTTTTTTAGGTCCATCCGAACATTGCCTTGGCTTTTACAGAAATCAAGGGACTTAGAATTGTCTGATATGTATACATATATTGCTTTAGATCGTTCTGAATTTAGTAACATGGAAATTATGGAATCGATTTTAATGAAATTTATTCACAGTATTATTACAGTGGCGAGGATGAAAATGCGTATGGTTTTCAAAAAACGTATCAGTGGCGGCGCAGTAATAATAAAAAACTAAAAATATAAAAATAGCTCAAACTTCGGTTTTAAGCAATTTGGGGTATCCTGATTGTTTCGTTTCATCCAGTTGGAGCTGGCAGAATAAAAATTGTGTTGTTTCAATTCCTACAGAGAGCCTTAAGAAACTATTTACTAGTTTTTTTGTTTACTGAGTCAATCAACTTGACTCCATTTTTTTTAAGCATAGCGGCATCAACTGCTACGGTTATTAGCCACATACTAGATTTTATGTTCAAACTAAATATATTAAATATGACAATGTTTTATAGTCTATTGGTGTCAGTTATATTCTTGAGTACAAACCGGTCCGCATTAAGAAATTAAGGGTTTTCTGCCATTCCTCTTAGAGTTTGTTACTGTCAGACATTTGTAGCTCTTGGCGAATATCAGTATAGCGTCGGCAGTATATCAGGAGGTGGTCAATAGTTTGCCTTTCGTTACATTCTGTACATCGAGGTCTTTGATCTCGAGCTAGAAGGTACGAATGTGTCTGTTGTCTGCGGCTAAGTTCTTTTGGGTATGTCCATTTATCGGTGCTTACCTGGACAGATCCCAAGTGTCCATCATACTGATCCCAGACATTTTGCGACACTCTTTTAATGCTATCTTTTATACAGGGTGTCCCACGACGATAAAGACAAGCAATATATCGCAACTGGGCAGTAGTAGGGAATTATAATTTTGGGGGTGTAAATTAGAGCAAACATAGTATCTTTTCTTATTATTGTGTCACCCAATGAGGTATTTGTTTTTGATCACGGGACGTCCGATTCAAAATTTTTAATGGGACACCCTGTATATTTGCGACTTTTTGTGTTCCTCCCGATAAAACAATTCCAACAAACTGGCACACTTGGGGTCTAAAGTGATTAACTCAAGAGCTACAGGTACTTAAAGGATGGTACCACTACCATTGATTATAACATGTACCCTACAGTTAAATTATTTTGGTAGTGTTTCATAATGGTAGTGGTACAGTCCTTTAAGTACCTGTAGCTCTTGAATGTATGTTAGTTTGTTGGAATTATTTTATCGAGAGGAACACAAAAAGTCACAAATATACAGGGTGTCCCATTAAAAATTTTTAATCGGACGTCCCGTGATCAAAAACAGATACCTCATTGGGTGACACAATAATAAGAAAAGATACTATATTTGCTCTAATTTACACCTCCAAAATTCTAATTCGCTACTACTGCCCAGTTCCGAGATATTGCATGTCTTAATCGTCGTGGGACACTCTGTATAATTAAGGTAGTGAGCTGTTGGTATCGGAATGCCATCATCTGGTGGTGTATTGGTTGCCCTGCTGGCCGCTGAATCAGCCACTTCATTGCCGGATATAGTTTTATTAGATCCATTTTTGATGATGTTAGTGACATCTTAGTGGTTGTGAGAAAAATATGGGGCGGATCATAAACAAATTTTCGACAATGCTATAATTGTTATTATTCTGAATTTTCAGAAAGTTCGAGGGCCTGATGGTGAATATACTACTTTAAGAGGAAGAAAGGATGTGAACAAGTTGGGTACAATAATTAGGTGGAATGATAAACCTTTCCTAGAGGGAATATGGGGAAGATCAGTTTCGGTGAATAACGACACTTGCAATAGAATCAGAGGCACTGATTCTACTTTATATCCACCTCACATTACAAAAAATGGAATCTTCGAGATATTTTCCACTGATATTTGTCGGTAAGTAAATTATTTGACTTTAATTCGAGCTCCGGTTTATGGGGCTTTAGGCAGTTATACATACCGGGTGTCCCACAATTTCCTTGTAATATTCAACATGATATCCTATCGAAAAAACTATCATACTATAACTTTCACGAAAAAAGTATCAAACTGCTATTATCTTATTTACATAACAGGAAGCAGTACGTCAATTTCGACAACACCATTTCTGCGAAAAAAGTAGTTACTACTGGCGTTCCACAGGGCTCGGTCCTTGGGCCACTCTTATTTTTAATTTATATTAATGACCTTCCTAACTGCAATACTGCAATGAATCTAATACTGTTTGCCGATGACACGACAATGTTACATAGCGGAAAATCTATAGAAGCACTATGCAGTGAAAATGCCATGTTTCGAGAAAGTTTAGAAAAATGGTTCTTGGCAAATAAGCTGACATTAAATGATTTCAAAACACAATCGATGATAATCAGTCTGCGAAACATAACATTGATTCCTTAGAGTCAGTAAAATTTTTAGGGGTGTGGGTAGATACACATATGACCTGGGAGGCCCATGTTAACAATACTCTTTCTGAGCTAGCAAAATGCATTTTTATAATCAGAAATCTAAAAAGCTGTGTTTCTCATGACGTTCTTTTAACCACATACCACGGTTACTTCCAGTCAAAAATGTCATATGCAGTACTGAACTGGGGCCATTCGGTTCATATGCCCAAAGTTTTTGCTCTCCAAAGACGCTGCGTCCGATACATTTCAGGATTGAAATATACGCAACCCTGTAGAGATGCCTTCGTTACACTAAAAATATTAACACTACCCTCTCTCTATATATTTGTTTGTTTATGCCATATACATATCACCTTGCATCTATACAAAACCCATAGTGACATTCATAGCTATCCTACACGGAATATGCATAAACTAAATATACCAAAACAACGGCTTCAAACATCTAGAAATGGCTCCAACTACTATTGCATCAAATTCTATAATATTTTACCAGAATCTTTCAAAAATCTGAGTCATGAGTTGTTTAAGAAAAAGCTTAAGTCATACCTATTAAACAAAGCGTTTTATACCTACGAAGAATTTCTGAGCCATAATTTCAGCGAATCTAAGTAGTGGTTCTGTATATTTTGTTTTAATTTACACACTGTTTCTGTCAATGTGTGTCTGTTTGTTTGTTTTTTTATAGGTCTATATCGGTTTTTCACAAAATTTTATTAATAATAGCGTATATATTTTTCTTTTATTTACATAATGTATCTTGACAATGTGCGTCTGTCTGTTCTTTTTATTTAGAATTATCTGGGCATTTTAAATAACTTTATTATAAAAGTGACGACTTGTGAATAATCTTGAACTCTAGACTCTTGTGTGTGACTTGTGTAAACACGTAAGTGTATTTTAACACCAATAAATAAATAAATAAAATAAATAAATAAATAAATATTCTCGTAACAAAAATAAGTTCAAGCAAAAACTGAGTGGTATTTTTGAAAGTACTATAGATGCTATCATACTATGCTTTAAAAATATTGTTTTTGTACTTCAACCCTCAAAACTCACCCCCACCTAGGATTTTTCCAATTCCTACGCTCCTTTACGGAATAATTACAATATTGTAAATATCTTGAAAACCATCGAAGATCTAACCACATATGCTAAGATAAAAGTGAAACAGAATTTAATTTCGCACTGATGTGAAAATTATCATACCATCCTATTTGAAAAAAGTTTTTAGCGTTTTAACCTTTTCAAATTTGAAAATTGCTAGTCTATTGATTTGACATGCTTTTGTAACAATGATTTTATTGAAACACATGCACGTTTCTCGCTCGTTTCAAAACCGAAAATTGCATCCTACTGTCTTGCTTAGTTTCCACGATATTAACATTTTTGTAAAGCACTACTACTACTACTAAAGATTGCAGAATAACTCCGAAAATAAGCTTCATAGACATTAGCTATGGTCTATGGACCTAAAAATCGATGCTGAATTCAAAAACGTAATAATATACAGGATGTTCTAGTTAAAATAGTAAGCTGTTGCCTTCTTCCGGTATATCTGGATGTCCACCATCTTTGTAATTAATTTCCAGTAGTAGAAAGATTTTTTGTTCAATACATTTTCTTCTAATTTAAACGGTAAGGCTGCTAGAGAGCACCGCGCTCTTATTGGGCGGCCCTGTATATGCAGATTACGTCTATTGCTTTCCTTAGATGGTATTTTGAAATTGATATTTGTATAATTATGTGTATAGAATTTCAGCTTTCTTTATTCTTTACAATTATTTCACCGAGAGATATTAACGTTTAACTGGGAGCTGGGAGATTTTGGATGTCGAAACTTGGAGAAATGGCAACCCTAAGTATGATGTTGATTCTTACTGTCTCAACCTACTGTATCATTCATTATGATCAGAAATTATTGTAATAGTCACCGATTCGTATAATTTATGTTAAAAAACATTGATCTTATGTTCCAAATATTTTATTCTAACAGGGTGAGTTTCCTCGAATCTGATGTGAAGTAACTTTTCTGCTTCCCAACCCGTAATCGCGAAACTTTTTGATTTTGAGATCATAATGATCGTTTTTAGGCGTTTTATGATGTCTCCGTGACGAGCATCTATGTCACTCATTTCCCTCTGTCTGTCTGTCGGTCTGCTTGTTGCAACCGTTTAATAGCGCAATCTCAGCAATCGCTTCACCGGTTTTGATGAAATTTGGAGTGAGGTATGCTGCGGGGTTATAAATTAGTAATGCTGATATATTTTTGATATTTGAGACGTTGAGAGATAGAATGGCCTATCCCCAAAATCCAGAAAATGAGAAGCGTCCATATCTGTGATAATAGCGAAATCAGTCATAGGCCATTATAGGTATTAAAAATACATGAGGTGAGGGTACATTATTTAAAGTTTTCCGCATTTCTAGTTTTTGTGGGATAGGCCACTCTAGCTCCAAACGTCTCATTTGTTGCATTACCGGCGGAGTAATTAGCATTAGCGGTAGCTAATTAGCAAAAAACAAAAAATTCTCAGAATCGCTCTTTTTAAGTGCTTTAGTAGTTCCTGATCATTTTTATTTTTTTAGCAATTTACGTCTTTTTTTAGTTGAAGAGTATTTATATTGGTTTGTGGCACATCTGCGAAGTCAAAATTCGGTGTACACTTGTAACTTTGAAAAAGTAAAGTTATTGGGCATGTCTGCAATAGAGGAAATGGTAAAGGAGCAGTAACCGGCGCGGCGATATGTATTTGTGCGCATTGGCGTCATTAGGCCGGTGTAACCTGAGGAACAACGATGAAAAACAGCCATAAGCCACCAACAAGAGCCAAACCGGCACATTTGTGGCTTCCGTCAGAAGCCTTATGTTTGTAGGGTTTTGCCCAACGATAGAGCCACTTAGGCCAGCTAAAGCTACCTGTCGTGATACTTCAAGCTCAGATGAAACTACAAAAAATGAAGTCAAGTCGATTGACTCAGTACTTTCCACACATTACGCTGATACCAGTTTATTATTTTCCCATAGCAGGAAGATTTAGTCTGAGATGCCTTGCAACCAAATAATCGCCAGCCCCCCCCCCCCCCTAAAATTGTCTTATGCCGCTAGGTCCTTCCTTCGCAGGTCAATGTTGTTTTCATACTTTTCGTTCTTCACTGACACGATTTTTAACAAACATACGCGTTTTCCATTCTCACCACGGTAACAATATACTGTGTCAAAATTTCATTAGAATCAATTTAGTAGTTGTCCACGTTACAAAATACAAAATGATTTAAACCTCAATAAATTCTCGTATGTATACAGAAAATTAGGCCAGGCAATGTTCGGATGGACCTACAAAGGTGATTTGTGTCGCTAGATCTTCCTTCACAGGTTAGTGGACAGCCTATTATGAGTACAAGAAATTTTTTAGTTTTTCAACCCCCAACCCCCCCACCACACCAATTTTCCCCCACCCAAAAAAAACGCAGAAAATGATCAGGAACCTCTAAAACGCTTAAAAACGAAGTTTGACCTATTTTTATATTTTTAGTTTTCTTATTATTTCTGCGCCGCCACTGGCACGATTTATAGAAACCATACGCGTTTTCCATCTTCGCCACGGTAGCAATACTGTGTCAACATTTCATTGAAATCAATTCAACAGTTTCCTCGTTACACAATATAGATCGATCTAAAGCAATACTCTCGTATGTTTACATCAGAAAAAAAGTTATTTGCTTTCTGTAATAGGAAGGCAATGTTCGGATGGACCAAAAAAAGTTATTTATGTCACCAGGTCTTCCTTCACATGTTAGTGGACAGTCTATTACGAATGAAACAAATTTTTCAATCTTACAACCCCCCACCCCCCAACCACCCCAATTTCACCCCCACCCAAAAAAAAGTAGAAAATGATCAGGGACCCCTAAAACGCCTAAAAACGAAGTTTCAGCGATATTTAATTTTTTTTGTTTTTACTAATTACTCCGCCGCCTATGCACCGATTTTCAAAATTATAGGAACATTACCTACTACGACCCCACAGCATACCGCTGCCCAAATTTCATCACAATCCACGTAGCGGTTGCTGAGATTACGAGGCTAGAAAAAAGCTATAGACAGACAGACCGACAGACAGACCGACGGAAATGAGTGACGTGGATTTTCGTTATGTAGACATCATAAAACGCCCAAAAAGCGTATTACCTCAAAATCGAAAATTTTCGCGATCGCAATACTCCCCTCACCTACCGGTGTGGGAAGTAAAAGGAAAGTGTAGTGCGGAATTATGGATAGAACCGTTGGAAAAGTTACTTGGCATGTCCGAAATAGAGGAAATAGTAAAGAAGCAATAAACGGCGATACGTATTTCTGCTCATTGGCACACTTTCATTTTTGTAGTTTGAAGTATCACGACAGGTAGCTTTCACTGGCCCCCATGGCTCTAATTTTTGGGCGAGACCCCATAAGCATAGGGTTCCCGACGGAAGTCACAAACGTGCTGGTTTGGCTCTTGTTGGTGGCTTCTGGTTGTTTCCATCGTCGTTTCTCACATTACAGCGCCCTGATGACTCCAATGAGCAGAAATACGGATCGCCGGTTACTGCTCCTTTACCATTTCTCTATTGCGGACATGCCCAATAACTTGTAACTTTGTGTATGCTAAGGGAGTATTTTCGGGCGCCCAAAACCACACTTATATGCTCCATTTCTATAATTGAATAATCCCGAGTCACTCATGTTTAATGAGTACCTAACGATCACAATTGCTCGAAGTTCCATTTAATTTATTCATAGTTTTCCATGAGCAGGCGTAATCGATTGCTGATTGCGCTTTGATGCTTTTCGAATGACGCATTACTAAAATATTCATTGAGGAGAAGCCGTTTTACGAACTGCTGTTGCGATAGTATCTTGTTATTTCAGGTTTATGTTTAGACAAAACGATCAATTTTTCTATTAAGCCGTTTAAGGACAATAGGTGCCAGCTAACCGCCTACTTGATACTTTAAGTGATATGGATGAGTTTCTTTATTGTTTTTTACATTTAGCAGCAATAGGTGTATCGCAAAAATTGGAGCTTTGGTTAAATTTAAATTTAATTTTTCAGGCTTATCCCATGTGATCTTTTTTTTGGAAAACTATATGTATACTCATCTGCGTTTACTTGCATATGCAATGTTTTGATAATAATTAACGATACATTGCGTTTTACTGTCCCACAGATAAAACAACAAACTGAAAGAATAGTAGAAACCTTATCTTTCAGTATACAGGGTGGCCAATCGGGTGACGATAATAATTTTTTTTTAGATAGCCCGTACCGAGACCTATCCAAAATACCTCCATGTATATGTACCGATTATTGATAGTTTCCGAGTTATGATTTTTTTTGAAAACTTAGAGATTTTCCAGTTTTTCCAAGAAATCGTCAAAAACAAAAACAAGAATGCTTTTTAGCTTATATTATTTTCTGCAATTATACTCAGTATTAAGCCTATTTTAATATCCAATAAGGAGAACCTGTACATCCGAACAATGATCAAGTACATTTTGGGCCCAAAGTTTGAAATCTCTGTTTTTAGTCAGGAGACCAAAACCTTCAAACTAAAATTCAGAATACTTATGCCTGGTTCTGGAGCTCCAATCTAATCTTAAAAACTCTGCAAGACATTGCACTTCCGAAATAATAATGAAAAAATAGCCCTTATGGGGGCATTTTGCGCTGTACGTGACTGTTAAAGGAAAAAGGTGATAATTCACGAATTTCCAAAATGATTTTAAAAACTATTATTTTACTTTATTATGACAAATTAAAGAAAAAAAGCTCATAACAACTAACAAGCACGATAATCATTGATGTTTTAATCACTTTTAATAAAAAAATTAATACCTATACTTTTTGCTGTGTACTATTGAACTTCTGCTAAATTAAGTTGTATGGAAAATTAGCAAAGGAAAGGAATAATGAAACAACAATCTGACTTTTAGTCTTAAGTCTATGACAGAATTACCTGGGAAGCGTTATCGTAGCATACGCCATCTCTTTTACTTCCCACACCGATAGGTGAGAGGGGAGGATTGTGATCGTGAAAATTTTCGATTTTAAGATAATAGGTTTTTTGGGCGTTTTATAATGTCTACATAACGAAAATCCGCGTCACTCATTTCCATCGTTCTGTCTGTCGGTATGTCTCTCTGCACGCGTTTTTGTAGCCTCGTAATCTCAGTAACCGCTGCATGGACTGGAATGAAATTTGGGCAGCAATATGCTGTGGGGTCTTAGTAGGTAATGCTGCTATAATTTTGGAAATCGGTATATGGGCGGCGGAGTAATTGAAACAAAAATGTCAAATATTCCTCAAGCTTCGTTTTTAGGCGTTTTAGAGGTTCTTGATCATTTTCTGCGTTTTTTTGGGTGGGGGTGGAATTTGGGTGTTTGGGGGGTGGGGGATTGAAAAACTGAAAAACTTGTTGTATTCACGATAGGCTGTCTAATGACCTGTCAAGGAAGACCTAGCGATATAAATCACCATTTTAGGTCCATCCGAACATTGCCTTGCCTATTACCGAAAATGAATTAACACAACTGCGCTTCGCCGACATGAGCTCGCAAAGAGCTACTCTGAAAGATAGGGATGGCGTATGCTACGACATCGCTTCCCAGGTAATTCTGCCATGAAATTGGAAGTCAGATTATTGTTTTATTATTCCTTTCCTTTGTTAACTTTCCATACAAATTAATTTAGCAGAAATTCAATAGTACATAGCAAAAACACTTCAAAAATCACAATTTAGGTATTAGTTTTTTCATTAAAAATCATCAAAACATCAATGGTTATCGGGTTTATTAGTTGTTACGAGTTTTTTTCTTTAATTTGTCATAATAAAGCAAAATAATAGTTTTTTAAATCATTTTGGAAATTCGTGAATTATCACCTTTTTACCTTTAACACCCACGTACGGCGCAAAATGTCCCTATAAGTGCTACTTTTTCATTATTATTTCGAAAGTGCAATGTCTTGCAAAGTTTTTAAGATTTGTTTGAAGCTCTAGAACCAGGTATAAGTATTTTTAATTTTATTTTGAAGGTTTTGGTCTCCTGCCTAAAAACAGAGATTTCAAACTTTGAGCCCAAAATGTACTTAATTATTGTTCGGATGTATAGGTTCTCTTTATTGGATATTAAAATAGGCTCAATACTGAGTATAATTGCAGAAAAAAAATAAAAGCCAAAAAGCATTCTTGTTTTTGTTTTTGACGATTTCTTGGAGAAACTGGAAAATCTCTAAGTTTTCAAAAAAAATCATAACTCGAAAACTATCAATAATCGGTACACATACATGGGGGTGTTTTGGATAGGTCTCGGTACGGGTTATCTAAAAAAAAATTATTATCGTCACCCGATTGGCCACCCTGTATGTGGTTTTAGGGGGAAAACGTTCATACACCACATGCATTTGATATATTTTTATATTTTTTCTTCACCTTCCCAATTTTCAGTAGTATTAAATGATTTTTGACTTTCCTGCAGTAATAATCCACGATAACACCTCAATCAATTTTTCGCCCTGCAACTTGTTGCGAAAATTTCATTAAGAGCGTCTATGATTGAATGATGAATGAATGAATGGATGAATGAATTAATTAATTAATTAATGGATGAATGAACGAATGAACGAATGAACGAATGAACGAATGAACGAATGAACGAATGAACGAATGAACGAATGAACGAATGAACGAATGAACGAATGAACGAATGAACGAATGAACGAATGAACGAATGAACGAATGAACGAATGAACGAATGAACGAATGAACGAATGAACGAATGAACGAATGAACGAATGAACGAATGAACGAATGAACGAATGAACGAATGAACGAATGAACGAATGAACGAATGAACGAATGAACGAATGAACGAATGAACGAATGAACGAATGAACGAATGAACGAATGAACGAATGAACGAATGAACGAATGAACGAATGAACGAATGAACGAATGAACGAATGAACGAATGAACGAATGAACGAATGAACGAATGAACGAATGAACGAATGAACGAATGAACGAATGAACGAATGAACGAATGAACGAATGAACGAATGAACGAATGAACGAATGAACGAATGAACGAATGAACGAATGAACGAATGAACGAATGAACGAATGAACGAATGAACGAATGAACGAATGAACGAATGAACGAATGAACGAATGAACGAATGAACGAATGAACGAATGAACGAATGAACGAATGAACGAATGAACGAATGAACGAATGAACGAATGAACGAATGAACGAATGAACGAATGAACGAATGAACGAATGAACGAATGAACGAATGAACGAATGAACGAATGAACGAATGAACGAATGAACGAATGAACGAATGAACGAATGAACGAATGAACGAATGAACGAATGAACGAATGAACGAATGAACGAATGAACGAATGAACGAATGAACGAATGAACGAATGAACGAATGAACGAATGAATGAACGAATGAATGGATGAATGAACGAATGAATGAATGAGTGAGGGACAGAGACTTTCTGGTGACAAGAACTACCAGTCTATAGGCCTAGAAGCGGGTCCTTAACTCCTTATGCACCTATCCTTACTCTAGTTCCCAAGTGCAGCCCTCATCGCAAACGTGAGGATGTCTTTGTGTCCTGTCCATCTTATGTCTTTGGGTTCAAGGATCCTTGAGCCTAATAATGTGTACCGAGAACTCTTCCTCCTCACCACTGTGTGCACACGTCGGGTCGCTTATTAGCCGCCTCACCTTGGCCCCACCACTTACAAGTGACGTTTGAGGGTGTTATGGCCAGATAACAGACCCACAAGTAACCTTAGCCGACTTCTGTCTAGTGAGAGACAGAGCCACAGAGCCGCCCCAGCTTGGCCAGGGGTGCTCCTTGGAGAAATATACAGTTTGTGTATCCTCCAAGAGACAATAAGAAAAGCGTCTATGTACAGGGTGGGGCATAAAAACCTAGTGTTTTTGGTTAGAGTAGTACTCATATATTAGAAAAAGGAGGAGCGCGCGATTTATTACAACCCATTCCTTGACTAAAAGCATTTCACTTTCTTACTTGCTACTTGCCGTCATGGAGCAGTAGACGCTAGAACAACGCGTGGCATATGGCGTGGCATCATTGGCCCATATTTTTTTGGAGAAAATGAGGTCACCGCTGCAGTAACATCTGAACGTTACGTTCATATTTTGAATACGTTTTTCATACCTGAATTGCAAAGAAGAGGTGTGGATATCAAAGATTTGTGGTTCCAGCAAGATGAGGCCACGGCACACACCACCAGAGCATCTATGGCTGGTCTTCGCTACCTGTTTCCACATCGTTTAATTCCGAGGTTTGGTGGTATTTCGTGACCTCCTCGGTCTCCCGAATTTATCAATTTGTATTTTTTTTCTATGGGGGTAACTCACGTCACGTGTCACGTGTTTAAAAGGCTAAGCCCCGTACGTTAGTCGCAGAGAAGGAAATGATTGGCCATGAAATCTCTCAAAAATCAACAGAGACATGCTGAAAACAGTGGAGTGCAATTTTCGTGAACGGCTGCATTATATGCCAGATGTAATTTTTGCACTCAGATATTCCAAAATGGTTTATAATGTTCTACTGCCAATAATTTCTTTTTTTTTTTGGAGTAAAAACTGATAATTTTATGATTATTTCAAAAACACTTGATTCCTATGCCCCACCCTGTATTTACCAAATTATAGAGAGGAGGAGCATTACCAGACAAAAAAAAGAATGCATCAAATGCAATGCTTTTCACGATGATAATACTTTACCTATTGATCTGCAACGTAAAGGGTTTTCGTCCAATACTTACTTTTGCTCTGTTAAAGCATTATTATTTTTTCTCAACTCAATTAGCAATCAGAATGCCTACATCAAATGAGCTAATGTGAGGGCTAGTACAATACTACACATATTTTTACACAAAGAGAAGTAAACAACCAATGATGTTCCTTCAGAATTATAAGTCGAGTGGCAGTTTCCTTTTCAGTATTCTGGTGTCAGGTAGTACCAGTTGCGGCAGTAGTGGATTGAGGTGGCCGACCAATCTGGCATGGTACTTGGTTCTTTATTTATGGAGTGTATGGTCCAATACCCTTGAGGGTAGGTTGAACTCGTTGAACGATTGCCGAATTTGATTTGCTGATCCCAAAGTTCAATACCATACATCCAAATTGGTTTAATAACAGCTTTATAAACGGGTAGTTTATTTTCCATTGCTACTATACAGGGTTGGGATAAAGTATGGAACCAAGCAAATAACTTTGGAACGGAAAGAATGATATTGCTGAAAATTTGCAGGCAAGTGTAGTGAGGTATAATGCATCCGAAGACATTATGTTAGCTATGAGTGTCCTTCCGGTTTAACCGGAAGTAACGTCAACTTTTTTAATTTAAATGGGTCACCCTGTATATTTTTGCAGATTTTAATACATTTTTTCCGAATACGTCCTTAGTGGGTTTAGTATTAGTTTCTGTAAAAACGGGAAAGATAAAGCTTCTTTATCATTTCAGATGTTTAAAATGCCGGTCATTTAAAGTCTTAATGATGATCAGTTTTGGTGATCGCGTGAGAACTCACAAAGAAGTGTGTCAACTTTTCAATGATTTACATCCCGACAGGGGTCCTATAGCACGTTCGACGGTGACTAAAACACTAAAATGTTTTAATTTAACTGGGAATATTAAAAATTTACCTAAAACGGGAAGCCGCAGACCGCCACGGACGAATTTGTGAGACAAATAAAAAGCTTTATCTTTCCCATTTTTACAGAAACAAATACGAAACCCACTATGGACGTATTCGGAAAAAAAGTTGTATTAAAATCTGCAAAAATATACAGGGTGTCCCATTTAAATTAAAAAAGTTGACGGTACTTCCTGTTAGACCGGAAGTACATTAATAGCTAACATAACGTCTTCGGATGCATTATGTGCCGCTACATTTACCTGCAAATTTTCAGCAATATGACCCTTTCCGTTTCAAAGATATTTGCTTGGTTCCATACTTTATCCCAACCCTGTACATCTATGCCCTATGATGAACCAAGTCAGCTCCTTAACTATTATGTCATTCTAAGCTAATTTTTTCCGGCCCATTATGCTTTGGAAAGTTTGGATCAAGTTTTAAGTACAGTGCTATAGAGGCAGGTAAAAACATAATAAATGATAGTCCTTTGATGAAATTAACAAGGTATTAGGTTTGAGATTTGTGCGTAACATTTAGGATTTTAACCAACTTTATTAATTAGGAATTTTTTGTAGCGTATTACTGCGTTTTTAAAGCACACTAATTAAAGAAAAAGGTAAACACGTACCTATCAATAAATCCTATCTCTATGACTCTTTCTGTTCAATCAATCAACCAATCAGAATTTATCATTGTATAAAAAAAACGTTTTCACAAACATAAAGTTAAAAAAAGATAAACAAACAAAACATCACAATCAGTATCACAATTAATTAATTATAAGCACGAATACAAGTACTGTAACGCCTCTGTTTACTTGCCCTAAAATAAATTATACGTCAATCCGTCACAACTCATCGGCTAGCGTCAGACGGTTAACATGAGAAAATCATGTGAATAAGGCCCTGTCGTGTTTTCGCAGTTAAGCATGGGTAAGGCTTCCCATGTCTGATATACATAGGCATGAGTAGAGTTTCACAACCCTAACCATATTTGGGTTGATCGAGCAAAATGAAGTATGCCACTATCTTGTCAAAAAAATTAATGAATAAATAATCGCAAGAATTCAATAGTATTAGAAATTCAATAACTTGACCCTTTAGCGTACTAGGTATAACGACTGTACTGCAAAAGTGGTGGGGAAAGTACCTAAAGAAATGTATAAAGTTCCAATATTTACTAATCTAAATGGCAATGAATGAAATAAAAATATGTCTATCAGTGGTAATGGCGATGGTAATGGCTGGATGAAACTTTGGGTACAATAAAAAAATAATAATAAATAAGTGACGAGATATAGCGAAATAGTTCAACTATAGTTGTGCGATGCAGTTTGTAAAACAGTATGACTTAAAATGTACAACACTGACGGTCTAAGGAAAATAAATCGCAAGTGAGAAGTTAAAAATCATGTCCATAGATGGTAGATACCGAGGTTACCTTTTCACCCTGAGTTCATCTCCTTGACAATTTAAAGATAAAAAAGTTGAAGCAACGGCGATATTGCGGAATATGTTCGTTTGAAATGAAAAAGACAATGTTTCCAGCCCCTGATAATTATGAAATTACCTGCCTCACCAAAACCTGTGCTGCTGGGGTATACATCAGAGGGGGGGGGGGTGTACACACACACTGGCGTCCTCAACCCCAGCATCGCTGACAAGGTACAAATACAGCTAAGGGAAGCCAAACAAACGAGGCTCCAACCACCAGAAAGCGGTGCTCGAGACATTGATGCCGAGACACGATATGTGCCCTAGACAATGATATGCCAAAAAGGGAGACATGGGGTCCAAAGATGCTCTTTTTATGATATTGAAATTACATCTAACATGCTTGTAATAAACTTCCTAAGATGTTCCTAAGATACTTCCCAAAACACTGCCTGAAAAGCCAGACAGGGCTAATATAGCAGTATGGAGCCCTGAGGTACACCATAAGTTACGTCTCTTAAAGCGGAGGTTTCATTATTTAGTTTGGCATATTGATTTTTACCTTGCAGGTAGGATTTAAAAAACTTCAAAGTGATTCTCCTAATTCCATAATACTTCACCGTTTTACTAAGGAGCCTGTTATGGTCTACACGGTGGAAGACCTTGGTGAAGGTCACGCAGGATAAAGCCCACGTTATGGCCAGTCTCAAAGCCCTCGACTATATCACTAACTAAGACATTATAGCGTTGATACTTGAAAGATTTGGCCTAAAACCAAACTGCATATCATTTAAAAGGCCATTACATTCAAGATAGAGTGATAAAAATCTGAAAGTATTTTCAAAATTGTTTCCAGACAGGAATAATAAATATAGGTCTATAGTTCTTGCTTACTTTTATAGTCGGTGAGTTGTTGTAACCAAATTTATCACCCTTTCCATTATAAGGGTGTTGTCTATGGTTTTCATCTAATAAGACATTGTAGGTACTCTATAATTGAATATAAAAAAGGAAAAAGCCTGTTGAACTCAGAATAGAATATGTGCCTTTAATATCACTTTAAAAAATGCAGAACAACGATATACAATAGTTGATTAAAGAACACTGATATATAAGCAATAGAACAACAAAATCCTCCCTCATCTCTACCAGTACTTCTCCAGACTCTTGACAAGCTCTTTGGGACTGGTACTGGGTCCGTGCCTCTCCACAGGCTGGCCATTCTTGTCGATGATGAACTTGGTGAAGTTCCACTTGATGAAATCTCCCAAAGTACCTCCTTGCTTGTGCTTCAAGTACTTCCATAGAGGGTGTGCGTCATCCCCGTTGACGTTTATTTTCTCGAAAACATCGAACTTCACCCCCTTGCTGCGGGCAAACTCGCAGATTTCTTCATTGGTGCCCGGTTCTTGACCTGCGAACTGGTTGCAGGGGAATGCTGAAAAAACAAGCAATCATAAGTCAAAAGAAGAAGAAGTAGCTTTAGTTTGGGGATTTTTTTGTGTTTGCTACCCTAAAAAATTACCTTGATGATATCCTACACGTTGCAACCTATTACCTTCAAAGTTATGTATCTGTCAGCTTAAATGTTTCGCTCAAATACATCTCAATAGGTAATCAAGTACAGAATTAACGAAATGTTTATATTAGGATACCTACTTTGTCATTGCGTAATCTTAGTTACGTCTGCACTGATTTTGTTTAAATGAGTGTAATTTGCTGCTATATTTTTGAAAACTAGCGCCAGAACCCTTCCAGACTATAGTTTTTGAATACCTATGACCTACGCTACGAACCCGTCAACTTCATTGTTATTCATAAGAGTATTGTTTCATGTTCATTATTTCAGCCATGAAGATGGAATTATAAATTTAAGAACGGATAAAATAAATAGTATAGGGCACGTTTTCGCATCTCAATTCGGTAGGAGCAGCAAATGTGTTTATCTGTATTTTAAAAGAGTTAGATCATTGAGAAATAACCATCTGTGAATGTGTATCACATCTGTTATTTTAATTTACAAAGGATTTGTTATGATGACGAACACTAAGTCATTATGTTTGCAGCATGTATTAAAATTAAATACCATTTATTTGAAGACAAATCATACTATAAAATTATAGACGAAGCAATTTCCTGTTTCCAATATTAATATATTTGAGAGCACAAAGATGAAGATAGTTACAGTCCAGATGCTAATGGAGGACGTAACAAAAAGACGAAAAAGTAAAAAATATCTCGGTAAATTGAAGTGGAGAAATTTGTACATAAAACAGTTTTTCGCCGATGTAAAAGTGAATAATCGATTTGTAAACTTTCTCCCATTCATGTGGAACGTTTTAACAAAAGATATTTTATCAAAAGTTATGCTACGGTATAACGATTACACAGAAATTTATACTAGGTGTAAATGATTGTGAGGATAGCGAGTTAAGTTAAGGGACATATTATTTTGTTTAGTAAGACCTTAGCTTTCTAAAACATCCTCACTCCTAGTTCCAAAAACATGTTACAAAAATATAAAATAAAAAAAATTATGATATAACGATAAAATTTAAGTACTGAGTTATATTTCGGGATTATTTATTAGGTACCTAAAACGTTATGAAATTGTTTAAAAAAAATTGAAAAATCCATAGGTATTCCATGTTTTATCAACATGTAGTTGTTTTCACAGCGATATTTTACCGAGGTATATTTTGTTAGATGATATGTTGATTCATCTTGGGTTATTTTTGTTCAGCAGTTATTAACTCCCTTATTTTCCCATTCAGAATACATTTGGCTTGGCTGGTATTCGAATACTACTCGAATAGATTCGTTTATTTCGTATTTGGAATTCCACTGAATACCTTTTTGGTCAGTACTTGGTATTCTGGTTTCTAAATACCGTTTTTGATTCGCAGTATTCAAATGCCCACTTTATATTCGAATCTTGTATTAAAATCCCAGTATTCGAATCCTGTTTGAATATTTTTATTAATATTGGGTTACGCTTCACGAATTTTAAGCGTGCTAAAACAGGTGGTTGTGAACCATACACCATAGATTTACAAAAGAGATGGGGAAGCACGTATCCAGGATTTGGTTTTGGGAGGGTCCAGATTATGGGTGTCACTTTGTTGACCTTTCGGGGGGTCCAGATTAGAGTTGCCACCTGAAATCCTGAAATTTACGGGGGGGGGGTGCAAATTTGTGGAATCCATTTTTTAGTTTTTAGACGGCATTTTATAACGTTTCGGGGGGGTCCGTACCCCCCTGAACCCCCCCCTAAACACGTGCCTGGAGATGGGTATTGAGGGAGAATGAGAATGTTTACTCGTTAGTAACCAAACCTAAACAAAACGTTTGTTGGTCATCTCTGTAGGGTTCATCAAAGTACAAAATGTCTGACAAAAAAATTAATTTGGATTGACTGATATTGACAGCTACGCCAGGGAACCAACTTTTTTTTGTGAAGTAATGTACTCCTGAATGTATTAAGGTTAGTCATTCTAAGATCAACACAGATCGTTGCATATACGTTGTTCTTGAATCTAAAATGAGAACAATTATTGTGAATTGATTTTTCGTCAAAAATTTTGTACTTTTATAAAGGTTACCTTGGTGTCCGAAACGTCAATAAAAGGTTTACCTTTTAATTTATGGGGTTTTAATTACGGGCCAGTAAAGTGTGATGAAACATAGTGTCATACCAAATTGTTCACCAGGTTTCTTCCAAAAATAATTTGCCTTTATTACTAAATATTATTATAATAATCATACCTTCAAAGTATGTCTATTTCTTATTTCCCTAAATTGTTTGTGCTGTATAATATAATTATATCATCATTTACTGGAAAATAACTAGAAATATGTTTATTCGCAATTGCACAAACACTCCTCACTTGATACCCAATTTACTGATAAAAGAAAGATTGCAGGCTTATTTGTGTATTTTGTATTTATGTTTAAATAAATTTTTTATATCAATACGTAATTCAAAATAAGATTACGATAATTAAACTCACTCAAAATTAATAGCTTTAATAATGTCACCCTTAGGGCTAATTTTCCTTAGGTTGGAAACTACAACCAATTTAATCTTTTATGGATCTGCTTCTTAGAATTTTGTATAGTCATCAACTACTTTTATTCGCTTTCCTGAAGCAACATAATAAAATTCAGCCAAGTGGATTGTCTCCCTAGTTGCCACGTTTTAAAAAATACGCATAGAATTCTCTATTTTGGTTCCTAGATTACACAAAAGGTTTCTGTTGTTAACCAAACAGTTTTAAAATCTTGGTAACCTTACCATGGTAATAATAACAAATACAAAATTGATCATTAAAATAGTCCACATGTTGGTGGTTTAATAATAGTCAATACGTTATTGCGTAATATAACAGTTTTAGACATTATTAGACCATTAGTAATACCTGGTAGTTGTTGAGTAGATAACATCAGTTAATCAAGTGTGTTTTATCGCTATGGTATGAGTACTTAGTACAAAGGAATGTTTTGATAACGATTCTGTTCCATAAACTATATCATTGCCAAAATATATGACGTGATTACATAGATTCTTAGTCTTAGCCTACACCACTAGATTATAATATCCTCCTTATTCCCTGCTCCGATGCTGGAAACGTTAAATTTAGGTATATCAGTCAGTGTTGCATAACATACATAATAATCATATGTATCATTACAACATCCAAAAAGCTTTAGAAATAACGTCTGACCTTCCACCTTGAAAAAATAGTCTTCGTAATATTTAGCAATATTGAAAATGAAGGACAGGGACGTATTTATCCTTCAATGAATGGTAATAACTATAATAACCCTTACAGTTGAAGTTCGCTGTAAATTAGCAAGTGAGTTATTATTATACCATTACCGGGAGTTGAATACTATACTTTATCTGCGACCGAAGCTATGATTTAAATACACAATAATTACACAATGTTGACAACTTAACCTCACTTCTGTCGCTAAAATAAATACCGTCACCGTTCTAATTAGCGTTAGACGCCAATGTTGACAACTTAACCTCACTTCTGTCGCTAAAATAAATACTGTCACCGTTCTAATTAGCGTTAGACGTTTCATAGCGATATTTGCAGTTATTTCCAAGGGATCAATACTGGTTACTGGTATCCAGTAGACGGTGTTCATAGCCCGCGGCTGGACTGTGAGTTATGAAAAATAATTCACGCTGTTTGTTTATACGAGGATGGCCTGAAAAGTTCTCGGCTCAATAGGACGCAGGCGCGCGCGAACGTGCACCACTTAGTGCATGTTCATACAAGTCTCTGCAAGTCTCACGTGAAATGCCATTCAGTTGCGATCAGCAGTTTGGCTATGACAGTCGATCATCGTGAGAAGCTTAAGTACCGTGCGGTGATAAAGCTTTTCGTTAAAGAAGGTTTATCTCCGAAGGAGATCCACCAAAGGTTTGTTAACGTGTATAAGGAAGATTAACCTTCATACTCCACAGTCAAGAAATAGACTTTTTGCGCAGACTTGTAACAATGGATGAAACATGGATTCACCAATACATACCACAATCCAAACAACAATCAATCAAAGCAGTGGACTGAAGTCGGGTCCTCTGCACCAAAGAAAGCCAAGTCAGTTCCACCCGCAGGAAAGGTGATGGCTTCTGTTTTTTGGGACGCTGAAGGCATTCTGCACGTGGATTATCTTGAGAATGGTAAAACCATAATAGGGAAGTACTATTTTGACCTTTTAACCCTGTTGGATCAGAAAATTCTTGAAAAGAGACCAGGTTTGCAAAAGAAGAAAGTCATCTTTCATCAAGGCACTACGCCGGTGCGCAAAGGGCAACATGCAATTGCAAAACTGCACGATTTAAAGTATGAATTGTTAGAGCACCCACCCTATTCTCCTGACTTGGCCCCGTCGGACTTTCACCTGTTCTCAAACCTCAAAATCTTTCTTGGTGGGCAACGTTTTTCATCCAACTAAGAAACGATTGCTGCCGTGGATGACTACTTTACAGGACTTCCACAAGATCAGTTTAAAGACGGCATCGTGGCTCTGGAACTTCGATGGACCAAGTGTATAGAGTTAAGAGGAGACTATGTCGAAAAATAAAAATACTTTTGAAGGTCCAAACCGCTTTTTTCTATATCAGGCCGAGAACTTTTCAGGCCATCCTCGTAAGTAATAACATGTTCAGAAGTAATTTGGTTACCGCGGTTTAACTTATAATGGGAGTAGATAAAAAACCTAGTCCACATAAATGCACCCCCTGACGCACTCCCCTAATCTGGAGCTCCCTTCCCCCCAAACTAAATAAGCGACGATTTTTCTTTTCTGATCAAGTCTCCCGGTCAAGCAAAATAAGGTGGCACCGATCATCACGTCATCTTCCCTTTTTTTACTTAATATCAACAAAAACATGGTAAGATCAGGTCGCAATCTCTAAAGCTGACGGTTCTCTACCATTGCAGTGGTCAGATTAGAGTCTTATTGGAATAGTGCTCACGGGACTGGAAATATGCACTGAGAAAGAGTCCTTGAAGCTTCTGGAATCTGAACTCAAACCCAAAAGAACAGTACATATATCTATTTTAGCGTCTCAGCGTCTGATATAACGAAGAACTTTTATAGTCCAAAACAAGCTACTATAGTGTTTGATTTGTCCTCGGATTTGTCAATATTCTGCAGATTCTACCATGGAAGATGTCCAACTGAACAAAAACGCAAAAATTTTGAGATAACTTACTTGTCGCCAATTTTTAATACGAATATAGTTGAAAACGTAGGTAATGATAACACACAACATAGATAAAAAGAACATACAAATATAACCTCGTTTGATTCTACATTAATAATAAAATTATAGAATAGAGGCTGGATAATTCTGAAACACCGATACATTGAGCTGGTTATGTGACATTTAAATTAAGATGTTGTGAGATGATATAAATATGAAAACTTGTATAAATAAATTCCCTGAAAAAATCTAACTTTTCGTATTTCCTGATGCCATAGACGGTTTAAAGTGCAAAAAGATTCCCACTGTGCCAGCACGTTGAAAAAGTAAGAGGAAGATGAAATAAAAGCCCAGAATCACAAGCATAAAATATATGCGACGGACGCTGCTCGAGGAAGTACTAGATAGCACCAGAAATCTACCAGAGAAAGTATTAAGAAGTACAATGAGGTGCGAAAAATGATGAGGAAGTGAAAATAGTCGAGACACGAAGTATGCAGGAAAGTGCAAGAAAGTGTGAAACTCATTAGAAGTTTCAGGAAATGGCAAACTCGCTTATTTCTCTACCGACCAATGTGAAAGTAAAACAGCATCAAATCAAAATATAAGGCTAATTTTAAATTATTTTGCTTTAATTTCATAGCCTTCGCAGAAATAAGTCAGTTGGCGCAACTTTTGTGCGTCCTTGACTCTGTTTCCTGGACTATTATGCGCCAGCCAAGTGTCGCCTTTCTACGCTTATTATCTTATTAACTCACAAATAGTATCTATTTACAGAAATATGACTTTTACTAATATCACTATACAAAATAAATTGTTTAGGAACATACTGTAATCTTTTTTCAATTGTCCAATATATTTGTCTGTTGCACAAAGTGTTGAATTAGCAGATCAACTTGAATGTCTCTTACTAAGAATAATCATTAAAATAAAAATTACTCAGAGGTTTAATAGGACAAGACGTTTAAGGTCTCTCATTTTTAGATATATTTTAATAACACTGAAATCCTATAAAATCCGAAGTGAGAGTTTTTAGGAGCCTTTTATGTGAATGGTGCCACACGGTAATTGGTAATTGCCTTACCTACCTTGTTGGATACTTGGAATAAAGAATAACTACAAAAAGGCTAGTAATGTTGATGCCAGACATATAAAAAATATTACCTAATATCCTCAACCCCTTGCTCTCAGCATACAAATCGTACAACTCATTGAGCTCGGCATAATTGCTCTTGGTGTAGCCGCAATTCGAAGCAACGTTCACAATGATGGCCACATGGCCTTTGTACTTGTCCAGCGACACCGGATTCCCTTTGACGTCGTTCGCCGTGAATTCGTAGATGGATTTGGCGCTCTTGAAGTCCGTCGGGTTTGACATCTTCACGCAGCTGTCTTCCGCACTGCAACTGTCAACCTTGGCGGTGCAATAATCGCTGGCCACCACGCTCGTTATCAGACCAAGTGATAAGGAACAAAGACCAGCTAAACCGGTAAGCCGGCGCGTGCTACTACACAACATCGGAAACGCACAAAAAGCAAACCAGTGACAAGGTAGTACCGCGTATAGGTGCGCTTGCGTTAACAATAGCAATGATTTGGCCCGAGGTTATGAACAGCTGATATTGTTAGTGCATGCAATGGGACGACGAACAAGGTTACCCGACACGACGGTCGACTCGACGCTTATCGACGCCGGACGTCGCCCCCTTTTATTTAGAGTTGGAGTGAATCAGATGCGTTCGCACAAGATCGTTTAAATTCGGCGTAAGCGTAAAACGCCCATGGTCGCTGCAAGCAGGGCTATTTATTTGCCTTATTCCAAAAATTGATTCCAAACATGCACTGACAATAGATCCATTAGGGGATGGTCAAAAGGCATCAATGAATCGATTCACACGAATCGAATCGATTTATTAGATATGTATCGATTCACCTGAATCGATTCTGAAGAATCGAATCGATTACCAGTATACAGGGTTATTCACGTTATTCGACGCGGAGCATTATGGCTAAAGTATTTGATAAAAGAGAAAATAATAATTTCGGATGGATAGAGACCCATAAAAACTACATTTTAAAAATATTTTCATGTTATACAGGGTGTCCCAAAAACACGAAATGTATCAAAGTTATGTTTTTTTGAATGGAACACCCCATATATTATTGCATATTCAGATTCCCTGGTGAATTCTAGTGTGACTTTATGTATCATACATGGGACTTAAAGTGAACCGTTTAGTTGTAAATCTCCATTTTCGGTATAAGCAGATATCAGAAAAAACTTGAGTATCGCAGAGATTATAAAATTTGGAAGGCTGTGACTTATTACTAAGCATAAAATGCGTCAGCTTTGAAGAGACTGTCAAATTTAACTTACGTTTATGCTTGGAGAAATCGGCCGATTAATTAAGAAAACTTTGTTCAGGGATAACTTGATTTTTTCAAATGGGAATGCCTAATTTTTATATACGGTTTAACGTAAAATTTGATAACCTTTCTAATGATATAAGGTTGTAGATATCAATGTCTGGTAGTTTTTGTTTAATTTTAAATTTTCAAACAAATCGGCGTTTTTCAATTTTCCTACCTATAAGAGACGTAGCAGGCCATGAAATATAACAAAAACCTGTTAATTCAGATGGAAGAAAACAAGTAACTTAGAAAAAAGGTGCAGACGAAATAGAATAAAGAGACAAGATGATAAAAATTCCTTACAACAAATCAACTCTCCCAGAAACAACTGCGATAACATCAGGCCAAAGAGAAGCTGGAGTATGGCAGTAATTGATACTTTTTACAGTCTACTGGCTACCGCAATTTACTAGAGGTTAAAAATTTCCAAGAGAATTCAAAACCCTGATATGAAGCAAAAACAACCAGCGACTGTTGCTCCAGCACGCAATTATCAATCATATATGTAATGGTGTAAAGAAGTAGTAATCTGCTTCGAAGTCGGTACCTCTGACTATCGGCCCTTCTATTTTTCAATATCTATTAGCAATATTGCAAAAAAGGAATACTGACAAATCAGATTTAAATTTTCTGCCATTTAGGTTATGTTTTATAATTTGAACAAATTTTAATTCATTCATCATTTTCTGCGATCTTGCTAATAGATACTGAAGAATTTTCAGACTCCAGTCAGATCTTATGACTTGAGTTCTGACAGAACTGCATACTTTTTTATATCATTAAATGTGAAATTTTATTATGAAAATAATAAAAGTGCCTAAAAAATTGTCTAGTAGTTTTCGTTTCATTCCAAAATTTTTAATGCTTTTGAAAATTGCCAATCTCTAGTACATTGCATGAGCTAGTAGGCCGTGAAAAAATCCATTTCTGCCATACTCCAGCTTCTCTTTGACTAAAAATATGTCACCGCCGTTGTCTCTGGTTAGACTTTGTTTGTCGTGAGTAATTTTTATAATCTTGTCCCTTTAGTCACGTTCGTGTGTATTTTTCTGCTAAGTTTTCTTCTACTTGAACAGGTTTTTGTTTATATTTCATGGCCTGCTACGTTGCTTATAGGTAGGAAAATTGAAAAACGCCGATTTGTTTAAAAATTTAAAATTAAATGAAAACTACCAGAGATTGATATTCACAACCTTATATCATTAGAAAGGTTATCAAATTCAACGGTTAACCGTATAAAAAAAAATAGGCATTCCTATTTGAAAAAATGTTATCGCTGGTCGAAGTTTCCTTAATTAATCGACCGATTTCTCCAAGCATAAACGTAATTTAAATTGGACAGTCTCATCAAAGCTGACGCATTTTATGCTTAGTAATACGGCAAAGTCACAGCCTTCGAAATTTTATAATCTCTGCGATATTCAATTTTTTCCTGATATCCACCGAAAATGGTGATTTACACCTAAACGGTTCGCTTTAAGTCCCATGTATGATACATAAAATCACACTAGAATTCACCAAGGAATCTGAATATGCAATAATATATACGGGGTGTTCCATTTAAAAAAACATAACTTTGATATATTTCGTGTTTTTGGGACACCCTGTATAACATGAAAATATTTTTAAAATGTAGCCTTTATGGGTCTCTATTCATCCGCAGTTATTATTTTCTTTTTTATCAAATACTTTAGCCATAATGCTCCGTGTCGAATAACGTGAATAACCCTGTATAACTTTGATTGTTGGGCCGAGAAAATAATATATTATATATTATAGATGTACAAAACACAATTATTTAAGTATTCCCGGGAACTATTTTTTACTTCATTAGTCTTATTTATTTTGACAGCATTTTGTAGTACAGCGCTATTTGCTGAGCTGATCCAGTCACGTGATTATTAAAAACAAGTCAAATATCATATTTATGATAAATGAAATATTTTTTTGGTGGAGATCGGGAAATCAGTGATATGTGTTCAACCTCTTGATGGATACTCTAAAACCTACCTATTTTAAAGAAAACCTGATATAAGCAAAGGTCTTGTGACCCTTACCCGTTAAATAATTTTGTGTACGTTTAGCCACGTAACTGCAAAGTGATCATGTAACCACTAAACGTAAAATTATGGAACGTCCACATGAGTTTTGTTGATATCAGATTTTCTTGGGAATAAATAGACCTTAGTCCCTACATTTTGAGCTTATTTCTAGTTCCATTTTTTGTTTATAAACCAAAAATTGAACCTAATAAAAAATTATAATCGATTCACACTTACTGAATAGATTTATTGTTCCGATGAATCGGATTGAAAGAATCGATGCGATTCAGAATCGAATCGATTCTGACCATCCCTAAGATCCATTTATGTCTGCAAAGTCATCAAGTGAAGTCCGGTTTGTTAAAAGGGCTGTACTCATAGTCGTCTCCTGAATAATACTTAAGGTTCTCTTGAGTAACACTCAAGGGACCCTTGAGGGAACCTCCTAGTGCGTTTTTCCTTGTGCATCTGTTTCCTAGACATCTGCGAGACGGCGGGGAACATTTGGCGACATTGTCATATTTCAAATATGAGTCAATTTGTTATGCCTATGTCTAAGCATTTTGATGTTATCTCTTTTTTTGTGCCAGTATTTCGTGTTTTGTGCCGGATATTTGACAGGAACTGACAACACCTTACTCCAAAATTTACCTACAAAACCGTCTTGGCTGCAACTAAATGTCATGTTGACATTTCCTTAGCTCAAGTAGCTGTAGAGACAAAACCATACTTAAGGGACACTCTAGTATTAAGAGACCCTTAAGTATCAACTATGAATACAGCTCTAAGCCACAGCCACACTACTCGCGAAGAAGAACGTTTTTGACAGTCCAAGTTTCCGAGGCATGCAAAAATATGGAGAACACAAGAGACTGAACCAGCGACATTTTGGTAGCTTTGGTTGATGTTATGGTCACCCCAAATTTTAGTAAGCTTTGTCATGGCCACACGTGCCTGTTGAATGCGCCGTCGAATCTCATTTTCACAGCTACCCGAATTGTCGATCAAAGAACCGAGGTACACAAAGCTTTGAACTACTCCACAACGGCCAACTGACTTTATTGCTTGATGGTTATCGTGCTCTCTATCTACGATCATAATCTTGGTCTTGTTGTAGTTAATACCAAGACCATATGCTACACTGCGTTGTTCTAAGATGTTTAATAGAGCTACTAGTTCTTCCTGAGAAGCAGCAATAAGGGTTGTATCTTCAGCAAATCTTAAGTTGGATATTCTGCTTCCGCCAATAGTTATACCGCCATTCCAGTTGTCCAATACCTGTCTCATCACAAATTCAGAGTAAATGTTAAATAGCATCGGAGATAACACACATCCATGACGAACTCCTTTTCTGGTTGCAGTTTGACCAGACAGGTTACCATCAATTCTTACACGAGCCGAATTATTAGACTCATAGAGTTGCTGTATGAGAGACATTATGTGATAAGGAACTTCCATGGAGATTCCCCACAGTTTAGGCCACTTTACGTTATCAAACACCTTAGAATAGTCCACAAAGCAGATAAAAACTGGAAAATAATGCTCTCTGGCTTTTTCAATAATCTGTTTTAAGTTAAACATCTGTTCAATAAAACCCTCCAAACAAGATTGTAGAGTATATAGTAGAACCTTACTTGCATGAGAGATTAACGAAAGTAGGCGATAATTGTCTGGATTTGTTGGAGATCCTTTTTTTATCGTATCCCTATACAATATAGTCCTATATTGACGTCAGAGGTTGTTTTCGCGCCGTTCTGATTTATATTTGAAATAAGTCTCATAAGCAACCTAAACAGCAGAAACTCTTCTATTTTATGATGCTTAATACGTTACAATGAATGCTTCAAAGCAATCTTTTTTTTTTTTAGTACAAGGACCCTATTTTGGAGCTATGGTGACATGTCCCTTCAAGCCGCCTTCTTATGGATGAGCTGACGACACTTTTCTACCGATACTCCAACAGCCTGGTACATTGATAGTCAGGTTTTGTCCCCCTCACTTACAATCATAATATTTTCAAGACTTCTAGTAACTCTGGACTGGACCACTGGATAAGAGAGGGCGTACTGGACAACCGCGCTTTGGGTTTAGTGACCAATAATTTGAGACCTAATTCTTTTTATGATTTTCCCGAATATCAAAATTCGCCCCAATTTGGGAAAACAGTTGCTTTTTGCAACACTTCTATCTTCTCCAGTCTTTGTATCTAATAGTATAACAACACATATTTATATCAATAGCTACATATACATATACCAGAGGTTTCCAGTGGTGAAAGAAAAATCCTTTTTTCTGTTTTTCTTTTGGGTTCTTTACTCTATTAATCATTAAAATACAATTTAGTGCACATTTTGTAGATTTAAAATTAAAACTGTATTTTATGTTTGCCCGCGAACTTGATGCTCGACGCACATGACTAAATCTAAATACGATCACAATACGATTCAGGTCAGCACAGGGCCGTATGCTCGAGTTCTGCGTTGTATAATGACAATGGCGGGTATTAGGGTAAACAACTGTATGTGCTGGTTTTACTGGACATAAATAATTACACGTAACATATGGCTTGAAACCGAAATGGCGAGGTAATATAGAGGCCTTCGAACAAATTTCAAGAGCAAAAAGCAAAAAAGAAAGATTTTCCAACCATTTTCGATGCACCTCTTTCAATAAATAAAAGTTTCAATAAATAAAAGCCAAACAAGTCTGAATTTGATAAGTTTTAGAAACCCTTGAAAATGTTTGACAAAAATTTGGGTAATTCTTAATATGAATTATTTCCTTTATATTTCTTTTCAAATTCAATAAATTTCAGAACATATACATAAATCAATTAGGCGATATATATAATAATTTAATAAAGTAGAGTTTCTGCATCTTGGAATAATCTAGCAAACCATATTTATGTATACATAGATAGATACAAAAGCTTTCACCCCTATTGTTCCATCGATCTTTTCCCACCACTTTAAGAACATCTGTGTATTTTACAATATCCCAAAAACGCCGTACTGGTCATTCAGCTCTCTCAAGACGTAGAGGCTGTTTCACAAACAAAACAATTTTACAGAAATGTAACCGACATCTGAAATTAACGTAAGTAGGTTTGTTAGTATTATTTTCCTTGTCTCAGTAAATTTAATTCTTTTATATTCATTTTCAATAAACGAAAATAAAATCACTAAGTTTATGTTTAAAAGTTTTATATATACATTTATAGTTAGTTATATTTCAACTTTACAGATACAATTTATAATTATTTTATTTAATTGTTTTTTGTGTTTTTTTTTGTATTTTTATTCTCTTATTTTTATTATATACAGATCATTTCCTATTCATTTATAGACACCTGAAGATGGTTTAGATTAAAATAAACCGAAACGTAGTGAAGGAAAGTTATAGTTTCAATCGTTGACCGAAACCCATGAAAAACAACCATAATGGACTACATAATATGATCCTGAATCGCTCATAGAGTTGCAATGTTGTGCACCGGCCCTGAACCCATTCTAGACTTTAGTAAGCAGTCAGTAGTCTATGGATGATGAGAGGGTTTGGGTAACGAGCATACAATGAACTGGCGAAATATTGGTTGAGAGATGACTGCAGGCAAGCAAAAACAACAGGCCCTGAAAAGAGTCGTATGCTATACGGCTTTTTAAACAACTTCAGAGCTCAACCTTTTGGTAGGGGTTCTCCATTGCCGACTGAGCAGACATTTATCATGAACTAGTCGGACGTACGACGTACGTCTATATTGATTGACGGAGATATAGAGCAACCCTCGTATATCAGCTTTCATATGCAGCAGCATATAGAACCGCGCTCTCTGCTGGCCAAGCGGACGCGCCGTGGCGTTCCACCAAGAAGTCTGCTGCTGTTTAGCAGCGATTTTCTTTGGTTTGCCGTTACCTTCGGATACCAGATGGCGCACCGGCAGAACCTTTCTGTAGCCTGCTCTAACATGGTCACTTTATAGCTTTTTGTAGTCGATTGTTTTCAAAATTAATGGACTTTATAATCTCTTTAACTCTACTGTTACATAAACATTTTTGCAGCGTTATTATAGGAAAAGTATGTTTTAGTGTGGGTTCTGGGGAGTATTCAAAAAAAAAGGTCAACTTATTTGGACTACTTGCGCGTGGCTTGTTTTTAGAATTTTAGATAATGATAGTGAAGCCAAAAAGCTGGTAATGTAATTTATATTTTCGTCTCGATAAATAGCTGGATTTTGATTTTTATAAAAGCAACTGATATTTATGTAAATTAATGGTATCGGGCGTTAACGAGAAGTGTGTTTTACTATAATTGATACCAAATAAACATTCATCAAAGTAATTAGTTAAACGTGCATTTCCGTTACTTTTTTAATTCTGTCCAATTTTATGCATCGCAGACTGTAACCATATCATCTGTGAAACCTACAGTGCTGCCTTAGTTTTTTTTTTTTAATATAAATAAGTCAGAGCTGGATTTACTATTTTGCGCCTATACATAGGCTAAGTAAAATTTGTCTTTTCTTACGTCCTATGCCTAGGAGCAAATCGTCAGACAAGGCGAAATGTTGCTCCCTTATGGAGGAATTCCTCCCCACCCCTGGACATCTAAAGTCAACGTACGAATCCCCACCTGAGCCTTCAATGTTGGCTTCTAATTAACAGTGCTGTTCCTGGAGTGGCACCGGGAAACAGTAATAAAGCCTACACGGAACACGAGGCTAATGTCCAAAGCAGTCGATGCCGATGACGCAGAAGTAAATAAAAATCCCCAAAAAAGTTCAATAAACTGAAAGATGTTCAAATTTGTCAATTTCTTTGCGAATTTCTTCAAGGTCACAAATTTGATCGATTTTTGACAATGTAAAGTGGTTATAAGTTATCATTTCCATCTTTACGATAATTTTATTGTCCAATATTTAAGGATAGAAAATAGAAGTTAGGATCGTGACATACAGCCTTTAAACTTGACTTTGAGATGATAGAAACTTTCTTTTTAGAATTATTGCATTAGATCATCAGAAGCGAAAATAGAGGGGGGAAGAGTAAAAGTACATTTCAAAGCAAGATCATCGCGAGCAGAAGTGCGTGGTAAAGAGAAAAGTATATATCAATTTTATACAGGATGTTCCTTAATGACATGCTAGTGTTTCACGGGGTAAGTTTTGAGATACAGGGTGGTAAAGATTTTACATGAAATGTTTTTTAAATATGTGGAATATTAGGTACAATATTTCTGAAACTTGGTATACATTATCTTTATAAATGAAGAAGTGTTTCCCGGCTGTTTACGTAAACTTATTACATTCTGCACTGTAGTTGAGGTGAGGTTAAATCATGTAGATATACTTATATATCATCTGCAGAGAAACCGTACCTACTAAATATTCTTTTTTGTTCAAAGTGACCTAAAAGGACTTAAAGAAAACATTGGAATTGTTTACAGCATTTTGGTCACACTTCCAGTCAATTTAACTAAAAGGAAATATCTATTAAGATGCTGCGTGCTTTCATTTGGATTTTCAGTTTTCATTATATTTTTCCTCTATTTGATTTATTTCATCCCCTATGTATACCTACGTCCTACTTACTTTTTTTTAGAGAAACAGCACTATTTTTTTGTGCAAAGTGGCCTAAACAGACTTAAAGAGAAAATTTCCGGGGCACAAAACGACATATTATTGCAACTATAACTTTCCTTCACTACGTTTCGGTTTATTTTAATCTGAACCATCTTCAGTGTCTGTAGATGAATAGGAAATGATATGTATATAATAAAAATAAGAATAAAAATACAAAAAAAAAACAATTAAATAAAATAATTATAAATTGTACCTATGTGTAAAGTAGAAATATAACTAACTATAAATGTATATATAAAGCTTTTAAATATAAACTTAGTGATTTTATTTTCGTTTATTGAAAATGAATATAAAATAACTAAATTTACTGAGACAAGGAAAATAATACTAACAAACCTTCTTACGTTAATTTCAGATGTCGGTTACATTTCTGTAAAATTGTTTTGTTTGTGAAACAGCCAGGGCCGCCACATCGCAAGGATGGGCCCAGGACCAGATTTTGGCCTCGGGCCCCCAATACCATAGCCGTCTCAAGTGATGAGGCCAATGTCATGTTGAAAAACTGTTGATTTCCTCTCTCCACACAAAACGTCATTGGTACTTGCTTTCAAGTTTTAGTGACTGAAATGTCTAAATTTTTACTGAACTGTGTTTTTTATCTTTCATTTTTTCAAATAAATTTAGTATTCACGTACGTTGAGTAGGTATTAGTTACAGGATTTTGTTATTTTTTTCGTCTTGGAATAGTACGAATTGCAAATAGAAGCCGTATTTAGAGAAATTCATAATCACTCATTTCTTAAGAGTGGCTGACAGAAAACAATGATTGACTAAATTTTATAATCAATACATTCAATCAGTTACGTTCAAATTAAATTTTGTAGACTGATTGGAAAAGACTCTATGTACAACATGGCTGAAGGGTTTAACGTTTAATTGAAACAGCACTTAAAAAAATATAAAATGTGTATTAGTTAAGTGAAAAACCGGAACAAAAAATAATTGCTACAAATAGTTTATTCACAATTCATTATAGTGTTTTGTAATAAAGTTACCCAGAAAAGAATTCGATGATTAACAAAACAAATGAACCAGTGAAATATGATCTTCGTTTTGTTGAATAACATAACATACACTGTTAAAAAACAGTCGCTCGCGCGACAGCGATTACTAAGATTCAAGCCCGGACCGGGCCCCTAAGGGGCCCGGGCCCGGGGCAACAGTACCCAGCTGCCCTCCCTTGTGGCGGCCCTGGAAACAACCTCTACCGGGTTGAGAAAGCTGAATGACCAGTACGGCGTTTTTAGGATATTGTAAAATACACAGATGTTCTTTAAGTGGTGGGAAAAGATTGAAGGAACAATAGGGGTGAAAGTTTTTGTATCTATCTATGTATAGATTATTCCAAGATAATAATAGATTATTCCAAGATAATAACTCGCATAATAATAACAAACCATATTTATGTATACATAGATAGATACATAAGCTTTCACCCCTAGTGTTCCTTCAGTCTTTTCCCACCACTTTAAGAATATCAGTGTATTTTACAATATCCTAAAAACGCCGTACTGGTCATTCAGCTCCCTCAACCCGTAGAGGCTGTTTCACAAACAAAACAATTTTACAGAAATGTAACCGACATCTGAAATTAACGTAAGTAGGTTTGTTAGTATTATTTTCCTTGTCTCAGTAAATTTAATTCTTTTATATTCATTTTCAATAAACGAAAATAAAATCACTAATTTTATGTTTAAAAGTTTCATATATACATTTATAGTTAGTTATATTTCTACTTTACACATACAATTTATAATTATTTTATTTAATTGTTTTTTTGTGGTTTTTTGTATTTTTATTCTTATCTTTATTATATACAGATCATTTATACTATTCATTTTTAGACACCTGAAGATGGTTTAGATTAAAATAAACCGAAACGTAGTGAAGGAAAGTTATAGTTTCAATCGTCGATCGAAACCCATGAAAAACAACCATAATCTTAGTCGCGGTCACTAGAAAAATAAGCATTATTCATACCATTTTTTACACAATTTCAGTCAATTTGACTAAAACTATTTTTAGATCTAAGGTGCTTTTGTTTATATTTTCGATCAACATTTTCCTATGTTTGACTATAACGGGACCGATTAACAAAAACCAACATTTCGTTGGCACTAACATCTAATACTTTTCAAGTTCTAGTGACCAAGAATTGCCAGGCAGACTTATAGAAACTAAACACAACTAAGAAAAGTGATACTGAAGCAACTCTGAACATCCTTTATATCCAACCACCTCACCTAATATCTTTAGCCCTTTGCTTTCTCCATACTGCTCAAACAACTCATTCAACTCTGGGTAGTTGATCTTAGCTAAGCCACAGTTAGAAGCAACGTTGATGATGATGCAGACTTGGCCCTCGTACTTGTCCAACGATACTAGGTTTCCTCTGTTGTCGTTGACTGTGAACTCGTAGATGGACTTCGCGTTTTTGTAGTCGGTTGGATTAGTCATCTTTCATTAAGAAGATGCGATGTTATCACCTCAACACCAGTAGACACAATAATAATGTCCATCGCTCCTATCCGGCATCCGGCCACAATGCCTCGTTGGAAAACACCGATACCAGTGTTGCACGATGGCATTTTCGATTTTCCATACAGACGAGTTAGCCCTTCCGCACACGGGTCGATTGCCGATGTGGTAGATGCCACGTCCACTAGGCTTCTCATGCAAAGTATTGGAGCGCCACTAACGGGTCGTTTGATGGTCGGCTCGAGATGTGCGTTTCCAATCTCCTCGTCTTCAATCGCATGTGATCAACATGGGGGTGTTTGAGTGGTTCGTGCATCTTGCGCGCCTGAGGGCGGTAAATATTTGAGGTTATACTGTCAAATCAGTCTTGATTTTATGTATCCAGGAAACAGATGGTTGGGTTTAGGTCAAGAAAAAGAGGGAGTCTCTTTTACTGTTTTTGCCGACGTTTCGGCCTTTATTAGGCCATCTTCAGGGCAACCAGTGAGGGGCTCCTTGAGTCAAATATGGTGAAAAAGCACATGTAGTATAAAAAAATGTAAGGGCAAAACGACACGTAATAAATAAATAAGACAATAAAATGGAGATTGTATATTATATGTCTATTCACAATCGATGTGTACGCCGGACTCGCATCGATTGTGAATAGACATATAATATACAATCTCCGATTTATTGTCTTATTTATTTATTACGTGTCGTTTTGCCCTTACATACTTTTTTTATACTACATGTGTCTTTTCACCATATTTGACTCAAGGAATCCCTCACTGGTTGCCCTGAAGATGGCCTAATAAAGGCCGAAACGTCGGCAAAAACAGTAACAGTTCCTTGACCTAAACCCAACCATCTGTTTCCTGGATATTATACAGTAGGTCACTAAACAATTGAGCTTGATTTTATGATTGGTTTTGTTCAACGGGACTAAAGCTTCGTGTCCACTAGCAAATAAAATTGCTAGAGTTACTTTCACAAGTCACTTGCGTAGCGTGTGGACGACGTCATTAATGAAATATTGCAGCAAAATTACTTGCACATAAAGGACTTGCAACTTGCTGAGAGATTGTAGTGTACACGGTTACTCTCAGGAAATTAGTTTGCTACAAACATTTCGAGACTGTTTCGAAAGTCTTGCAGCAAGGAGTGTTGTATGAAATATGGAGAAGTTCAACTGGACGAGAGAAGACACGTGTCTTTTCATTGAAAATTTTGAATTATATCCCGAATTATTGAATATAATACTACAGAACTTAAGGACAGAATCAAATAGCAGAATGCGTTACAAAAATTGGCCGACTTATTCAATACTTCTACAGCGGAAATTCAAGGGAAGCTACATAATTTTAGAACGCAAGTTAACTAAGAATGGAGAATAATTCAAAAAAATAAAAGTGACAAGGGACTAATGAAATATGTAAGAGTACTTAGGAGTTCTTTGAGTCATTAAAGTTCATGTATCCCTAGAGTAGTTCTACGCTGAAACCACTTTCTCACCCAACATTTTCTTGCCTTTTACTATCTTTCTCTTGTTTTCTTTTTTTTTTTAATTAAATATATCACAACTGCCGCAGCAGCTACAGATTTTGCAATCGGCATCTTATCTATAGTGTACACGGAATCAGAACAATCAAGCCCAAGTGAAGTTGCGAGAGCAATTTCCTAGATTAAATTTGCGAACAATTAAAAGATAGTGTGGACAAACAAGCAAGTACTTGCTGCAAAAACTATCACAAGTCACTTGCAAGTGGACACGAGGCTTTAGAGCAAAAGCGCTGTCATATCCATCTCCATATTTTAGGCCCGGTAGTACAATGCGAGCTTAAGGTAAGCCGACGTTGAACCACGTCAGTTGCAAAACGTCCGTTGTACAATGCTGGCTTAGCCCCCCACTCCAAGCTTAACATGAGCTTACGTAAGTCGAAGCTTAACGCGAGCTTAGCTGAGGTTTAAACCTAACCTCATACAAGTGACATGATATGTCAAGGAGGAACCTTCAAATTGCTTGTCACTTTATTAGCTCATATTCTTTGAAAGATTTGTGTCTAATTTAACAAAGAGAGCAAATGAAAGAACAGAGACAGAAACGGTCATTGCCGAAATTTGACACAAACTGTTATAAGTGCCTAACCAGAAAAGGTAATTTTTCAGATGATTCAGTCAGTACGTGTTGCTTCATTGATGCCAACTGTAGGGAATGTCATTATCAGCCAGGTTTAACTATAAGCCGACGATTATACAACGGGTGTCGACTTTAAGCCTGAGCTTAGCTAAGCTTAAGCTTAACAAAGCTCGTGTTAAACCCGCATTTGTACAACCGGCCCTTAGTATTTATTACTTGTACTGTCAAAAACCTAGGTTATAAAATCACAAACCCCTATATGAAATCGACACTATACAAAGGTAACTGCTTCCCTCAGGACTACAAATAACTTTTTTCTAGTTTTGTGCCGCTTCGCTAACCAAACAGCGCTTTTTAAAAGTGCTAATGGTCTGTGGTGCTAACCAAGCTGACTAGCGCTTTTTTGATAGCTTGCGTTCATCGGTTAGTTAGCGCAAAGCGCTCACAAGCGCTTACGTCCGCTAAGTCCGTTGAACACTACCATTATACAGGGTGAGTTTTTAGTACCGGCTCGGTCGATAACTCCGCTATTGTAGAAGATAGCGAGAAAAGTTGTACACAAAAGTTGTAGCCACGGATATGCTCCTTGCTCAGAAAATATTTTGATTTATACAGGGTGATCCATAACTACGTGGTGATGCAAACAAATATTCTTTTAAATGACATTAAAATATTATCCTATTTTTAGATTCTACTAATAATTTCTCTTCACACAATATAAGGTATTGTTACATTATACAGGGTATTTCAAAAGTTATGACCATTTTTATATCCAAATAGGTGTCAAACGATACAGCACGTATATCAAAAAGTAACGAATCAAAAATTATTTTTTTACATGGAAAGATTAATATCCTCTAGTTTTAAAATCGGCTATAAAAAAAGCCCGCGACGCATATTTGTATACAAGGTGATGTAAAAACTCACCCTGTATGTAGTAACATGAGGACATTACTTCCTGGGATTCCACGTGTAATCATCAAATAAGATTTGTATGTAAACTGAAATTTATGAACCATTAATCCACCGGTGTGCTTCTCTAAATGCATTGCAATGCGCATGACATACGATCCAATCCCATGGATCGAGCCAGGCACGTAACCAGGATGTGGTTTTGGGGGGTCCAGATTATGGGTGTCACTACATTATGGATACATATGTTGTCTTCCGTTGAGTGAACACATACTGCCAGCGGCTCCTCGATTTTTATAGTTTTTGTCCAGTACCTAGTGGTTTGTTCGTAATAATTTTGGTACACCACCTGCCGTTCTTTCTGACTAATGTTCCTGTGAAAATTGGAATTTATACGTTTGCAAATAACGGAGTAATTACAAGGTATTTATACCATATTATATAATTTTCATAGCCTGGTTGAACAGCAAGCAGATATACAATCATGGTTTTTACCGAAAGACAAAAAACGGAACTAAAAAGTATCACCAAAGAAATGGCTAGAGAATTAGTCAAGGAGCTAATAAATGATAAAGACTTCGTTGATGCCTTAGTTGACAGACTCGCTGATAAAGTCTCCAATAAATTTAAAGAAAATTTTGATCAACTCAATGCTAAGATAGCTGATGTAGAAGCCAAATTTAACAAGCTCAAAACAGATTATGACGAAATACATCAAAAACTTGATGATTTCGATCAATTCACCAAACAAAACAAATTAAGGATTTATGGTGTACCTGAATGTCCGAACGATAAACTATTGCAAAATGTCCAAGGAGTACTCAAAAATAATTTGAATCTTGCCGACCCTATTGACATTACTTATTGCCACCGTATTGGGAATCACAGTCAAAACAGCAGAAACAGGGCGGTACTTGTGTCTTTTGGAAATATTGCTCACCGTAATTTAGTTTACAACTGCAAAAGAAGACTTAAGGGCACTAAGATGGTGATTGTAGAAGAACTAACCAAGGATAGGCATGAAACTTATCTGTTCGCCAAAGAAAAATTGGGTTCCACTATGGTATGGACTACGGGAGGCCAAATCCTCACAAAAATCAGGGGGAAAAAGATCCAATTAAGAAGCGTTGAAGATGTTGAGAAGATTACCATTTAGATGAGCCAGCTGGCATGGTTGTGCTTGTGGACTAATTTTCACTTTCCTTGTACTTTTTTTTATTATTATTTTTTTTTATTATTAATAGCTGTTTATTTGTATTCGATGAAACAGTTGTCGATAGCTTTTATCAATGTACGATCTTTAGTGCCTCATTTTGCCGATTTTAATTCATTTTTAGAAGGTCAAGATTTTGATATCATTGGTGTGTCAGAAACCTGGTTGAATTCAGACGTGCCGACCAATTTATTACATGTGAATAATTATACTTTTCTCAGAAAGGATAGAGTTAGCAGAGGAGGTGGTGTAGGTATGTATATACGTAATAATCTGAAATTTTCTGTAATTCTCTCAGAATCCAGCTTCACATTAGAAGAATTGTGGGTTGAAGTAAAGTTAGGAAAATTTGTATATGTTATTGGTTCGTTATATAGACCCCCTAAGGGTAATGTTGCATGTTTCGTAGATTTTTTAGAAGATAGACTTTCCCAATTCATTGATGTAGAGATCATATGTGGGGGTGATCTTAATATTAATTTATTAGATGAGCCAAGTAATGACGTAGCTCTTTTTAATAACTGCATTGAGGCATTCGGACTGAAGCAAGTCATATATGAACCAACTAGAATTGGAAAGACTGCAATTACGTTACTTGATGCCATTTTGGTCCCTGATAGTGAATTTGTTTTATCAAGTGGCACAAAGGACACATCATTTATGTCGGATCACTTACTTATTTACTGCGTTCTCAATATAACTACTGACGTAAATTGTTCAAAAAGAAAGTGTGTAAGGAATTTGAAGAATATAGACAGGGATCTGTTAAACGAATTTCTTTCAATATCCCCTTTAGAAAATTTAATTTATTTACCTGATGTCCAGCAAAAGGTAACTTATTTCAATCAAATCCTTCTAGATATTTTTGATAGCCTTGCTCCAGTTAGACACGTAAACTTTTCCCATAAAAAACCGCCTTGGATGACGTATACAGTTAAATCTATGATAAAATTAAAACAAAAGGCATTTAACAGGTTCAAAAGGGTTAAATCTAATGCAAATTGGGAATATTACAAACTGATAAAAAATCAGGTCAACACAGCCGTATTCTCTGAAAAAAGAAGATACCTTGAGTTCTGTATCAATCAAAATCATAGTAGGTCCAAAACTCTTTGGAGCACACTTAGAAACCTGAGTATATGTAAACATAATACTTCGTCAATCCCAGTAGAGTTTAATAATCCAGATGAATTAAAT
This sequence comes from Callosobruchus maculatus, assembly GCA_951848785.1. Taxonomy (NCBI): domain Eukaryota; kingdom Metazoa; phylum Arthropoda; class Insecta; order Coleoptera; family Chrysomelidae; genus Callosobruchus; species Callosobruchus maculatus. The sequence goes on from CATOUR010000006.1 coordinate 8,352,888, forward strand.
AAGTACTTTCTGCAAACTTCTGCTGTTAAATCATCAGTAAACGACGACCTGAAGAAGTACTATAGCCTTAATAGGAATCCAAAAGCAATATCTGTTCTGGAGTTTCACACCATTTCTGAAGAAGTTGTTAAAGATAACTTAATGAAAATAAAATCCTCAGCTATGGGTTCTGATAGAATTAATCTTGATATGATACTATTATGTTTGCACAAGATACTCCCTTACATAACTAACATAGTAAACTCGTGTATTTTAGATAATGACTTCCCAGATATCTGGAAATTAGCAAAAGTAGTGCCTTTACCGAAAAAACAGAGTGTCTCTTCTTTCAGCGACATACGACCGATAAGCATACTACCAGTGTTATCTAAACTGCTGGAAATGGTTATTGAGTCTCAAATCACAACATACGTGAATGAATACAATTTGTTACCCGACTACCAGTCAGGCTTTAGAGCAGGTTTTAGCTGTGAAACAGCATTGCTCAATATTACTGATGATATTTTTAGAGCGGCTGACCTGGGGCGAACCACTATTCTCGTTCTTTTAGACTTCACAAAAGCCTTTGACAGAATTGATCATGAGATGCTACTATCTATTTTACGTTTCATTGGTTTTTCCCAAACAGCACAAAAACTAATTTCCAGCTTTTTATGTAACCGCAGACAGTTTGTCGCAACGGAAGTTGAGTCAAATCAAGGACTTGTGAGTTGTGGGGTGCCTCAAGGTTCGATACTTGGACCATTGCTCTTCAGTATATATACGTCTAACCTTGGTGACTGCCTTGAAAGGTGTAGGGTTCATTTATATGCTGACGATACTCAGCTTTACTTTTCATTTCAACCTAGCGACAGAGCTCAAGCTGAACTCATTATAAATGAGGATTTGCATAAACTTATCAAGTATTCCCAAGATCACGGCCTTCATATTAACGCTGCTAAATCTAATATTATAGTTTTTGGAAGACTGAAGGATGACATATCTTCCTCCTTGAAAATAACTATCGGGAATGATATTATACCGGTAACCTCTTCTGCTAGAAATTTAGGTTTACACTTCGACTCTAACTTAAGATTCAAACCACATGTCAGTAAGTGCATACAGAGAGCTTATGCCAGTTTAAAGACAATTTTTCCTCACAGGCATCTACTCTCTCAATCGATGAAAATAATGCTTTGTAACTCATTAGTTTTGAGTCATTTCAACTTCTGTGATGCTGTGTATGGCCCGTGCTTGGATCGAGCAGATAATGACAGAATTCAGAGAGTTCAAAAAGCATGTTTGAGGTTCATTCATGGAATCCGTAAATTTCAAAGTGTGTCATATAAGCTAAAAGATACCAAGTGGTTGACAATGGAAAAAAGAAGAAAACTTCATGCAGTGAATCTTTTCCACAAAATAATTTTTTATAGAAAGCCACCCTACCTTTACCACAAAATAAAGTTTCGGACGGACGTACACAACCTCAATGTCCGCTTCCGTAGTTATATATCTCCACCACCCCATCAAACAACTTTCTTTGAGCGGTCCTTTACATACAATATTTACTGGCTATACAATCAGGTTCCTGACTCATTTAAGCATTTAGAACCAAGGATTTTTAAACTAAAATATAAGAAATTCTTGCAGGAATTTTAGAACTGTCTGGCACATGACATCCCAAATTGGAAAAGCTATCAATGACAAATATTATGTTTCCTTGTAGATACATATTTTTATGTGCATACACGTAAAAATTCTTATTTTTATTTTTTTATTTGGTCTTATGTACCTACTTATTTCTTTTCGGAAGACTGATGTTCTTTTCTTTGCGTTAGGGCCGAACTAGTTCATTTTTTTAATGCCTTCGGTCCTTTTTGTAACACTTTTATTTTTGTTAATCATTATTCACATTTAACATTTTATGTATGTGTTGCAAATAAACATTATTATTATTATTATTATTATTATTATTATTATTACTTTGTTGACCTTTCGGGGGGTGGGGGGGGGGGCTCCAGACTAGAGTTGCCACCTTAAATTTGCGGGGGGGGGGGTGCAAATTTGTGGATTCCATTTTTTAAACAGCATTTTATAATGTGGGGGGGGGTCCAGACCCCCTAAATACGTGCCTGGATCGAGCAGAACGAGCATATCGTGCGACTATAAACGTGTCGACTAGATCGGCGGATGTGCGGAGGCGCTAATGATACTCGTACCAGGCACGTAGCTAAGGAGGGCTGATAGACCCACCAAATAAAAAAAACAGGTTGATGAAATACATGTTTTGAACTTGCCCTCATTCATTAAGTTATCTTGTGCTCCGCTGAGTAGAGTATGAGAATTCAATCCCGTCCAGCCTCTGACATTTTATAACCATGCATGCATGTGTATTTTCTGCGCCGCGGTCTTCATTTCCCTTCGATTTTGCATTCTATTATTAGTTTCAGAAGGGCATGTATTTATTACTCCCCATCATATGTTCAAGATAGGCGGTTTTAATTTTCTTTATAGTGGTTAGGGGATCAGGTTTGTTGTTCATTCGCCCCAGGACTTCGATATTTGTAACGCGGCCGTACACCTACATCTCAAAAGCCTCCATTCTATACATTGTATTTGTGGTCCTTGCTTAGATTCCATGCAGAAGCACCGGGAAACACATCATTTGACAAAACTGATTTGAACATTCAAACTTTTATTGAGACCACACATTTTCAAGAACATTGTTGTTCGTTAGTTAGGCCATAATTATTATTATATATATAAAACACTGATAATGCATGAGATTATAGTTTTGTCTGTATAATAAAACACATTACAAAGAAGACAACCATCAACGCTGTGATATATGTTGGTACCACGAAATTTGAATGTTGTTACCTCTATAACTTTTTACCTTTATGCCCCGTACCATTTCCTTGACTTCTTCTTCCAGACAGAAGTTTCTTCTGCATCTGGAGGCTTTTTTGAATCTTGCCTTGCTAGATATTTCTCAAAATTATCTGCTTCTTGTTCCACATTAATTGGTCAAGGCATATTAACTTGCATACTGTTTTACTTCTGCTACAGCTTCGATCTCATATAACATCGTATCTCGATAACTGTTCTAGTAGTAATCGAAGTCAGAATTTAAGAACGGTACATTCGTAGAATGACAGCGTCTCTGTATTTTTTGGAATACAAAGTTTGTTTCGTAATTTTTAAAGTGGCGTTCATAATTCTTCTTCTTATTGCGTTGGCAATCACGATGGCGAGCTGATCCCTGCGTGCCCTTACTGAACCTTTAAAACAGTTTTAGGCATTTTATAATTATCAAACCAATGTTTGGGTTTGCTTCCTTTATTTCGCTACTGTACAGAGAATATGTTCTGGCCTTCTGGCGTTTCATCTGCTTCTTTGCAGAGTCGGCAGGTTTTGTCGAACCGATACGGGTATAATACATACCAGCAAGGCTCTTTAGATCAATCCTCCTTGGCAAACCCTTATATTGGCGAAATAGTTATACAGTTTTTTCCTCCATCTGTGTTGGAATCTTTTTCCAATACGAGGTCTTTTGACTTTTCTTGTTCCTCCCATCGCGCATCGATCTGATTCATTTTAGCTCCCCTTTTAAACTGTCGCCTTTGATTTTTTCATGGCTATTCCGCCACCAACGGTTATTATAATAATGACAGGTATTTCTTTCTACTCTACTGGTTTTTCACCTTCACGGAATCCTTTGCAGAACCTCCCTTTGACCATCTACTAGTTCCACTTATTAACTAACTGCATCTTCCGAAGAGCATATGAATTGCGACGCTTACCAAAACCTGATGTGCCCTCTTCCATCATACATCCATTCCTTGCCAAATAAGCAACCATGTGTAATGTGTAAAAATTTCATTACAATCAAACTAGGAGTTTCCAGATGATATGACCATAGAGGTAATAATACGTTACAAATATACTGGATACTCCCAGGGCATTATAATGTCCATTATAAATAAGTAAGCAGTTCTTGTTCTTGCCGCAGTAACAAATAATTTGCCATTAAATTTTCAGTATTATTGCATCAACCTTTTCCTTGCTATGGAGGGGCAAAGGACTGCAGGATGATAGACATACATATCGACGGACACGAATAGTAGCATAGTTTTTCCTGACTGTCAACGCCCAAACACGTGTTTGTTCTTAGCAGCCAAGCTTAGCCGATAGGCAAAACTAAAATTTTGTGTATTGAACCATCAATAATGAGGTTTCTACCACGTTTTTTGTTGGAAATCAACTCGTAAATTATATAAAGACCAATACTTCGTACATTTCAATAGCATAGTATCTGTGTTCTGTGTATAATTAGAACTAAACTTGCTTGGAGGTGTTTGGAACAATACATAAAATTGTAAAGTTTTTGCAATTTATTCTCATCAAATAGAGGATTTTCGGTGGTAAGAACCAGAACTGTTCCATTATTTCAATTATTAACACATTAGCTCAGTTTTAATCGCATAACATGCAATTAATTTCCGACACTCAAAATTCTGATAACTTGAGAAAAATCCCACAGGCCCGCAACACTGGTTACTAGGGTAAACAATACGGAAACATGTGGAAACGATTTACGATTTACGCCGTAGAAAGGGGGTGGGACAGTGGTGGCATGCTGGCAGGGCGGTTTAAAAAAAAATACAAAATCAATTAAGTAGCAGTAGTAGCACTCTCGACCCCCTAAAATACACGGGACAGAAAAAACTCGCAATGACCAACCTTATCCAGGGTGTCCCACGACGATTAAGACAAGCAATATATAACTGGGCAGTAGTAGCGAATTATAATTTTTGGAGTGTAAATTAGAGCAAATATAGTATCTTTTCTTATTATTGTGTCACCCAGTGAGGTTTTTGTTTTTGGTCACGTGACGTCCGATTCAAAATTTTCAATGGGACACCCTGTATATTTGTGACTTTTTGTGTTGCTCCCGATAAAACAGTTCCAACAAACTAGCACACTTGGGGTCTGGGGTCCTGAAAGTCAAAGTATTGCGCGACATGACCTGTAAGGCGTGTTCTGACTGTTCAGTTTCACTGAATCAGTTTGACTGATTCAGCATTAATGAAAGCGACGTTTGTTCTCACTGCTCAGTTTTAATGAATCATTTTAACGGATTCAGCATTCATGAAAACGACGTTTTAATCATCTTGAAATGCTAACACTGATGACTCTCATGATGACGGAAAAGATTCTAGCACGTCAGTTTGACGTTTGTATTCATTTTTCAATACTGATTCAGTCAAAATGAATGAAAAGTAGGTCTGGCTTTCACTTTGACTGAAACTACAAACCCACTGATCAGTTTTAATGAAAAGGTGTTCTCACGTTATCTGTTCACTATCACTGAATCAGTCAAACTGATTCAGCAAAACTGAATCGTGTGCGTTTCAGTCAAATGGCGTTTCTGCTGACGTGGCTGTTCAGCAAACAATGAGTGGCTATTACATCGATTTGAGTTGCTGCAAAAGTACCTAGTTGTGTTCATCAGCTGCAGCAACAAGAAGAAAACTATAATACAAACTGATATTTTTTTTTTATGGTCGGCCTCCCGCAAAGGCTGAAAGCCTATGGCGCTGTAGAAGCGCTGCGAGAGGATAAGTATCGGTTCACGTTAGATTTGAAACGCTGCAGGTTGTAGCCGTCGGGAAACAAATTCCCCGGCATAGCTGATTCCACAGCGTCGAAGTTCTCCAAAAGAAGGAATGCTGGAGGAGACTAGTTCGGGGAGTAAGGACCTCGACCTGGTAAGGATGAGCTCGCAGAGCTTCTCTAGTTTTCCTGGTTCGGACGGCCTGTGGTGTTATTATCTGAGAGAGCTCACTCGAACATCTTCCGTGATAGAATCTGTAAAACAGGGACAGTTCAGCCACCCTCCTCCGATGTTCCAGGCTGTGGAGGTCCTTGGTGAGGTTAGGCGTATCGATAAGTCTAATCGCTCTTTTCTGGATAGTGTCCAGAAGCTTTAGAGGGTGCTTCGGAGCGCATCCCCACACATGGGAGCAATACTCCAGCGATGGTCGGATCTGTGCCTTGTAGAGCAGCAGCAGTTGCTCTGGTGTATACAACTTCCTACAGCGGAACAAAACTCCAAGCTTCTGGGATGCCGTTTTAGCAATACTTACGACGTGGTCGTGCCAGGACATGTTATTGTTGATGTTGATTCCCAAAAGCTTAACGGAAGGTGATTCGACTATGGGGTGACCCTCCATTTCCACGGTTGGTAAGCCATCGTGAGACTTCTTTGTAAGTGTTGTTGCCTGAGTTTTTTGTACGTTGAACTGAACTTTATTTGCTAATCCCCACTCGACAATTGCTTTGATATCAGCGTTGATCTGTGAGGCATGCTGCTGTCGCCGACGTACCGTCTCCTGGGATGATAGTGGCTTGCCTGGTTCGATGCACGACACTAATGTACTGTCATCTGCGAAGCTGTAGATTGGATTGGATGTTATCTCCAGCAGCTCGTTGATGTACAGCAGAAACAGTGTAGGGGATAGGACAGATCCCTGAGGAACACCGGCGTTTATTGAAAATACGTCCGATGAACAGCCCTCGACTACAACAAACAGAGATCGGTCGTTCAAAAAGCTATTCAGCCACTGGCGCAAGACAGGTGGCAGTCCATAAGCAGCAAGCTTGACCAGAAGTCCGTCATGCCACACTCTGTCGAAAGCCTTCGATATATCAAGCGCAACAACACGGGATTCGCCATGATTGTCTATTGCTCTGTTCCACAAGTGAGTGACGTAGGCAAGGAGGTCACCTGTAGACCTGTGCTTACGGAAGCCATACTGGCGATCATTTATGATGTTATTGTTGTCCAGGTATTTCAGGAGCTGTGTGTTAATGACAGTGTCCATAACCTTAGACATGATGCTGAGAAGAGCCACAGGTCTATAGTTGGTGGGATCAGTTTTTTTGCCTTTCTTAGGAATGGGTTGTACGCAGCCAATCTTCCACGAAGCGGGAAACACGCCTCGTTGATACGAAAGTTTGAAGAGCTTGCAAAGAATAGGTGCAAGCTCAGCGGCACAGCGTTTAAGGACAATGGCTGGAATTTGGTCAGGACCAGTAGCTTTATTGGTGTTCAGTTTTTGGAGGATGCTTTTTACATCTCGATGTTGAAATTTGACCTCTGCCATTCTCGAGTTCACGCTTATGGTGGTGGTAGGAGTACTTCCTTGAAAGTCTACAGTAGAATTGGCTGCGAAGAGCTTCCCCAAGATATCTGCTTTTTCTTTAGGAGCAGAAGCGATGGATTTGTCCTCTCTGGTCAAGGGTGGTATTGACGAATAGGAAAAGTTCTGACTAACAGCCTTAGCTACAGACCAGAATGTTCTGGATGAACTAGGACATGAGAGGAGCTTGTTCTTAATTTTTTGGTTGTGTTTCTCCTTGCTGCTGTCAATCACGCGTTTACAGTGATTTCTAGCGTCGATAAAACTGCGATGGCTCTCAGCATTTGGATTTTTCCTCCATTCTCTGTAATGTTGGTTTTTAGAGGTAACTGCATCTCTGCAACGTTGATTGAACCACGGCTTGTTTTTGGAGGGATGTTTGACGACATGAGGGATATAGGCTTCCATGCCGGATATTAATACCTCTGTTATTTCTTGGGCGCAAGCTGATGGGTAGCCACTTGTGAGAAAGATCAATAAACTATAACTACACTGCACTCATCGGACTACAAACATGTTGCAATAACAGCCAAATAACCACAACAGCAGAAATCAACACTGCTGAACTGGAACGACACCTGCACCAGTCAAAAGAGACAATATATCAATTATAAACGGTATTCAATAAGTTGCCTGAAGACCATATTAAACTTCCAGGAAAACTGTTAAGCATTCACACCATAGATTCCATCACATAACATTTGACAGATGCTACAGGAATGGCCAAAATGTTAGTAAAGTTCATTTTTAGACAACTAGTTTTAATTACAGACCAGTAAAGTGTGATGAATCAGAGGGGCAACCACAGGATACAAAAAATTAAACTTGAATTTCAATCAAACCTTGTACAGGCTCTCCCTGAATTTCCTTAACACGTGATACGTCTATCATGCTTTCAAAACATTTTGCACTTCATCCCTTATAACTCACCACCTTTTTTTTCAAATAGTACCTTACACAAATTAGTCCTCGTTTTTTTTTTTAAATGTTGTAGTACCTTTTATTTTATACACAAACCTATTTTTTTCTTAGTCATAAGCACAAGATGAATAAAATAAGGACTTGTTTGAGGCGTTAATGTTATCGTAAGAAAGACAGTTAAAAAAGAAAACTAGGTGGACTGTTTAAGGGTACTGATTGGCCTATCATACCATACTTTCGGAACATTTTTTTGTACCTCAACCCCTAAAACTCACCCAAAACTTTCTTTTTAAAATTACACCCCACAGCCTTACCTACATAAATGAGGTCATTATTTTATTTAAAATCTTGCAGTGGTTTTGATTTCATAAACAAACCATTTTTTTCCTAACTTCATAAGCATAAGATAAATAAAATAAGGATTTGTTTGAGGCGTAATATTTTCGTAATAAAAAAGACATTTGTTTTGAAAAACATGTATGACAGCAGGTCATTCAGAAGCTCTTCAAGACCTACCTCGATTTCTTTTTCATCCATTTTTGCGTCAAACAAATTATTATTTTATTTATATTACATTACACTCATGATTTGACTAAAAAAAATAAGCTTGTGTATAACATTATACGTAGGTACCACAATATTTTAAATAAAACAGGGATATCATTTATGTAGGAAAAATGGAAAACCTATGGGGTGCTAATTGAAAAAAGTTTGGCGTGAGTTTAAGGGTTGAAGTTCAAAAAAATATTATGAAAGCATGGGATGATAGACCCTACAGTACTTTCAAAAATTCCAGATAGGTTTGAAATTTTCTTACGAAAATATCACATGTTAAGGGACCCCCTGTATAGAATGGTTTATTCCAGAAGGATCATAAAATAGTATTCCACACTTATGGAGCTTTATCACTATTCTACTCTTGATACTTAAATGTAATGGAAATTTATGGTTTGAAAAATCTTAAACAGGCTGTCAAGATAATAGATAAACGAATACTTTTGATATATTTTTACCTGCAATATTATACTCTGCAACGAACTCCTTCTCCTCAGGGTTGGCAGTTATATTAGGAATAAGTGAATTGTGAATTAGACTCGTGGTTGACACGCTCGATTTATTTTCTATTAATTTATAGACAACATGATGGTGCGTGAACGGGACAACCGTTACACGACTTTTTAAAAATAAGAGAAACTAAAGTGTCGGACGAGTCGCCAGACGCAGACTGCCGAAAATCTAATAATCTAAAATAAAACTACCTGTCCCCTCTTGCAAATCTAAAAATAGAATATTTTATGGCCAACGCACCAATGAGGGTTCTCGCATCGCAGACACTTGTCTAGCCACCCATTGCCACGTTGCCACATCAATCCGCAGAATACCGTACAAACAGTTAGGCTCACTACAACTCAGATTTTAAAATTGTTCATACTAATAAAGTTATTTTCATAAAGAGCTTAAGGAATTTGACTTCCTCATACCAAAGTCATCATACAAAACAGTAGTAAAACACACTGTATGTTTACAAGCCACTTCATAAATGTATTGATGCCATGCTATAAAGTGATAATCTTTGTACATGTTTGTGTACATTATTAATACTTATCTTGCCATGACTAGCATAATGGAACAGTGAGTCATTGCTCAATATTTAATGATACAACCAATATTATTCTAAGGATGACACTCCAAATTTTATTGGAATATGAGACCTTGGATAGTAGTTTATATTTTAGTTGCAGTAAAATGTATTTTGTGTTGCACCACAAGCCAAAACAAACAAGTATTCAAATTAGTAGCATCTATTTGTCTTATTAACACCTACTATTGCTGCAATCGTGATTATAGATTTAGATTGGTTTTGAGGCATAGATATTAATGTTACACCTGCAGTGTTCCTCATACATATTGAAATATGTACTTGTAATTAGATAATTTGGTTGGTTGAAAAAGATCCAAAGGGTATCGATCTTTTCGATTTTGTTGCTTTTAGTTAAGACTCTATGTCTATCTGATTTAACTTTTGTACAAAATCAAATAGGGGCCTGTTACTGTTGTTTTTTGTATTACGTACATATTACACATGATTCTAAAGAAAATTGATTTTTTGACCTATTTGACCTTATCCTATACACTGAAGGACTGTGAAACTACTTAAAAAGCTACAGGTCTCACTAAGGATTTGTTCTTGTAAGAAATGTTCCTGAGAGCAATGGAAGAATCGGTTAAATCCATTTTTAATGAAGTTGCATTAACTAGCTATTCTTGTATAGTATCTGGAATCCTACACAGTTTAGTGTAAAAAAGAGGCTGCTGTCTTACATTATATGGGATACCGAACTGTTTTATTGGTTGACTGGTTCTTTACACTGTGCAATAATGGTTCAGAACTAGACTTGACTTGTTCTAGCACAATATTTATTCTAATGGACTTACCCTTCAATTGCAACTACATTGGTGATAAAACATGATGTGGAACGGATCATCAAGACACATTGAAAAAACTGAAACTCATCTTATCATATAGGCATAGTGTTTTGAACTTCAATGAGATTTGATTTATCAATGTTGTACAATTTTATTTTCAATGTTTGCAAACACAATGCAAAAAGCATTTGATTACATGTTGCACACAAAAAATAGCATCACTATAATAAAAATAATATAAACATTATAAATATAATTTTTTGTTAAAAATAACAAACTGTATTCCATGTTATTGAACATTATTTTAGTTTAAAAATAAAATATTTTCCCAATGCCATAGTTCAGACAAAGTTTAATAAACAATGTTTCAAACCTGAAGCTTGGCACCTACTAATAATAAATAAATGTTACTAACCAAGGTTTCATATTAAACTTTAATTAAAGTCATTCAAAATTAAATCATTCTAAATAGTATAAATTGCATAACACAAATGTATAGGTATTTAAACAAAACAAAAACTGATTATTAAATGTATTAATAGTTCATGAAATATTGCATTGATGAGAAATTATTGTCAGATCATCTAAGCTACAGATTGGTAATAAATATAATCATATGACATTGGTAATAAATATAATCATATGACAACATTAGTACATTTCAAGGCTGACATTGGAAAGTAGATAAAATATGGTATATGGTACACAAGAAGCATTATATGGTATTACCAGTACTTTTCTAGATTCTTGACCAAATCCTTAGGGCTAGTACTAGGCCCATGCCTCTCCACTGGCTGTCCATCTTTATCTATGATAAACTTTGTAAAATTCCATTTGATGAAATCTCCTAGGGTACCACCTTGTTTGTGCTTCAAATATTTCCACAATGGGTGTGCATCGCTGCCATTCACGTTTACCTTTTCAAACATGTCAAATTTCACATTCTTTGTTTGTACAAACTGGCATATCTCCTCGCTAGTACCTGGCTCTTCATTTGCAAACTGGTTGCAGGGAAATGCTGGAAATATATAATATTCCATGGAGATTAAGTCTGTTCTGGCCATTTACTGGAAGACACTAAAATATATTGGGTATATAAAATTGAAAAAAAGCAATTTGAGCTCCTTGTGATTTAATTGAGCAGATCAAAATGGTCAAACAATGGCAATAGGACGGTAAAAAGGGAAAATGTGTATGGCAGCCCTCTGAAGCCATTGCAAATGAATTCATAAAAGGATGAAAACTGGCCCTGAATATACTCCTTGAGGCTTTAAAGACATACACTCCTATGCACACCTATTGTTTGATTATCCAGCTGTCTTAGCTTAGCAGTTTGACACTGGCAGTTTCAGGGCTGGATTTTCGGGAGGGGGGGGGCATGGTGAAGAAGCAATAGGGCAATAATAAAGATTTCGAGCCATCTTTCAAGCAACGAAAACAGACTATATTGTCACATTTATATGTCAATTCTTGGTAAATGGAATTTTGTGTAATTTTGGCTAGCTAGTATGAGTACTGAAGAGTTTATTTGGTCATTGTACATAATATCAGAACAGACATTTATTTTCTCAGGGGTGGCTACGCCCCATGACCCCCTCCCTAGATCTGCCACTGATGTGGGGTAGATCATTTTAAGCAGCATTACATGATCAGCAAAATAAGAAAAATACCACATTTTATTATCAGGTACAGTGCTGCCGCTGCCGTTCGCTGGTGCGTACTGAATTTTACACAGAAAACGTACTGAATCCATAGATAGCGTACTGAAAATCAAAACGCAGGAAATTGGAAAAAAACTTTTCATTTATTACCTTAAAAATAAATTTTAACTTAAACTTTGACAAAAGAAAACATTATGTATATAATTATATAAACCATAAAGGTAACAATAATATACTTATTATTAAAAAACATTTTCAAATAAACAAAACATCACAGATACAAATAAAAAAATCAATCCTCAAAGGCCTCCTATAGAGTTATTCTCAAAAAAATCTCTGACAACTGAAAAAAAAAACAGATACAAATTCCATTTGCATCTTTTTATTCATTTTTTGAAGGTGACAAGATCAGAATCGGGCTCCCATTCATAGCAGTTATTGTTCTTTAGGAGGTATTTTGTAAATAATAAATTCTGTACTGTTGTGATGCTCAAACCATTTCTATACCTGTTTTTAATTAAAGTTATCTGGGTTCTGGGGAAATACCCTTTCTGTTGTAAAGAACAGAGTTGGGATCATTCGCGAACTTTCGGAGCAACAGCAACAGCGAAAATTCATGATCACCATCGAGCAGCTCAGCAACGTCAATAAAGAGATTACATCTGTATCAAACTAAGGTACCAAGAGTCCATCATAATTAAAGTTGCAAAATAGTCGTAAGGTGACGCCACAGTGACACTCTCTAACTAAAAATTAAATAATTAGACAGCACAATAACTATTATGTCAATATATCCTAGAGTAGAGTGGATCGTTCGATATCCATATAAAAATGTACTGAAAAAAGGCAAATTATGAAAAAAATGTACTGACATATTGAATTACTTGAAAACGTACTGAATTCAGTACAATTGTACCGAAACGGCAGCACTGATCAGGTAGCAACATACAGGTATAAGATGTTTAAGAATTTAGGGTGGACGATGCCCCCCTCTATGACCGCTAGATGGCCATGTTGAGGGGAATCCCTTTGAACTTCATTGCACCTTTCCCACTAGGTTAGGAACATTCAGTTATAAGGGATCAAGGGGCCCAATGCCACCTAAGGGAAGTGTCCAATACAGAATACAGTAGAAACCCTCTAATCTGTTGCCTTCAGGACTAGGGGTATGGTCAGAATGAAAAAAAGGTCCGGTTATCCTTTATTTATTGTATGAACATGTTTTGCATTGCAATAAGTGATGTATGAAGTATATAAACATTGTTTAAAAGCAATAAATAAATTTAGTTTAGTAGTTTAGTAAAAAAAGCAGTCATAGATTTTGTTTAACACACAAAATTCTAGTGTTAGCTGCAGTGTCTCTCCATTCCTCAGTCCACAATATGTCACTGAAGCAAGGTGGGACTAACCAGTGTCAGACCAGAGGAGGGCAGATTAGAGAGGTTCTACTGTACTGAACTAGTTTTTCAGTTCCATTAAAGAATAAACAAGCCATTTGCAAAAGATCTAAATTACCTTCAATTAAATCAGAATTAAGTCTGAGCCAGTTTTATTTTAAATTATTGTGAAACATTATGAAACCCTATGTTTCTGTAATATATGTATTTTCCAAGCATTATTTATATTACAACAGATAACTTTATTACATACCTAGAATTCTGAGACCTTTGCTATCGGCATACTGGTCGTATAGTTCTCCTAATTCAGCATAGTGGTTTTTAGTATACCCACATTGTGAGGCAACATTAACTATGATGCATACATGTCCCCTGTACTTCTCCAGAGAAACGTCGTTACCTTTAATATCCTTGCAGGTGAACTCATAGATGGATTTTGCATCTTTGAAGTTTTCCGGGTTTGACATCTTTGCAGCCGCTCCAGCAGTTACAGCCAATGTTACAGCTAAACCACGACAAAGGGGACGTTTACACAAACTGAGTGCTCTACTGCTTATGAGCAGCATTTATATTGGATGATAATAATCTTTATAAATCGTTCCGCTTACTCATGCAGTCGGAATATATCTATGTCCCGATAATTTCAGCAATTTAATATGATTACCCCAATCATATGATTACAACGTGATTACAACTATTACAAGCCAAAATCAGACAAAATAATGCATAAAATAAAATGAGGTTAAGAAAATGTCAATGCACAAAACAACAGCACAGCAACAGGACATGAATAGATGAATATGCTTGTAGAGATGAGAGGTAATCTTATCGCCAGTGATTTATTTTTCAATGATTAATTTTTTCTGTACCTTTGTATAATTATTACTCAAAACTTCGCTACTTCAAAACCCTGATGATACCGCTTTTATCAATACATTCTTAAAAGACATTTTTTAAACGTACGCATAGTGATATTCGGTAACTGGTTCAAAGCTTTACGTAATTATTAGTATATGATAGCTTTGTTTTTGGTAAATTATACATTACCGATTAAATAAGTAGATATGTTTTATGTATTCCTTATACGCCAGTTGCGAATATTGAGGCACGGCTGGCGCGTGACGCCATATGACCATGACCATGGCCGACTGTACTCACTAGGCCGGAGCATGAAATATGGCAACACTGAATCTGGGGGCCGAGTTTGCATTTGTTGTTATGTCATGTGTATTCTTCCAGGTGCAGAAAATATGGTTGGAAGGTGATTATTAATGTGTTTCTAATTATTTACCTGCACAAACGAAACTATAAAGATAACAAGATGCCTGCAAAGCCAGGTTGCAGCCCAGTAGAGGACTACCAAGCCATGGCCCAACATCACCTTATTCCAGATTAAAAAGAACGTTGCAAGGTGATTTTTAATGGGTTTCTACTTATTTACCTGCACAAACGAAACTATAGAGATAAAAAGATGGCTGCAAAGCGTGTAGTACCAGGTTGCAGCCCAGTAGAGGCATGGGTAGAGGACTACCAAACCATGGCCCAACATAACCTTATTCCAGATTAAAAAGAACGTTGCAAGGTGATTTTTAATGGGTTTCTACTTATTTACCTGCACAAATGAAACTATAAAGATAAAAAGATGCCTGCAAAGTGTGTAGTACCAGGTTGCACTAGCAATTGTGCGTCCAATAAGGGACATAAACTGAAGTGGGTGAAAGGTATTCCTCGGAAGGGCTGGTTATATTTATAAGGATAAAGACAATAATTTACAAACATTTCAAAGGATAAGACCTATTTTAAAGCACAATGTGGTACCTATAATCTTTTCTGGACCTCCCAAATATCACAGAAAAATACAGTTAATAGAACTCATCTGGGCATGGCCTGGGGCATACCTACGAAAGGATTTGATAGTGAAAGGGAAATCAGGACCAGCAAGAATGGCTTCACTGTGACCTAATAGTGAATTTTTCTAGCTCAAGTGACAATTTACAAGGTAAATTGAGTGTTCATTTAAGTGGAAGTGGAAGTGGCAGCAGGCAACAGGTTGCGTTTATTTTTATTTTGTAGTGTCTGACTATGATGAAACAGACATCAGATGTAAGTCGTATTAGTAGTAGTAGTTCTAAAAAGTATTTTTCTTAATTTATTAACCGAGATGAACTCTAATACATATAAAATGTAATAATTATTCTGAAACTATAGGGCCACTATTTGACAGCTAAGCCACGTTGCCACATCTAAGGCTCCGGCCTAGTGTAGAGTCGGCCATGGTCGAAAACAAAAAACCACACTAGTTTTGCACTCAAATCTAAGACGAACATAATTTTGACACTCAGTTTCTATGAGTGCAGTGATAGGGCAATAAGTCGAAAACGCCATTAGAACATAAAACCAGAACAACAATCAGGGCCGGTTTCTCAATGTCCGGTTAAAGTGTCAGATAGGTATCTGCCAGATAGCGTTGCTATGGATACAACTGTCAGATAAGATTTACGTGACTTCGTAAGTTTAGCCTTCAATTGTTTAAACAATTTATCTAACAGTAGCTGTTATCTTGCAGATAAATATTTAACTGGACATTGAGAAACCGGTCCCGGCGCCTGGTTGTCAATTTGCGCTGATACATTCCTTCACAAGTGCTACAATAACTTGCGCTGTCTCGTCGAGTCACACGCGTTGATCCATGGCCGACTCTCGATTAATAAATTAAGAAAAATACTTTTTAGAACTACTACTACTAATACCACTTACATCTGATGTCTGGTTCATCGTAGTCAAACACTACAAAATAAAAATAAACGCAACCTGTTTCCTGCTGCCACTTCCATTTAAATGAATACTCAATTTACTTTGTAAATTGTCACTTGAGCTAGAAAAATTCACTATTAGGTCACTGTGAAGCCATTCTTGCTGGTCTTGATTCCCTTTCACTATCAAATCTTTTCGTAGGTATGCCCATCAGATGCATACCCAGATGAGTTCTATTAACTGTATTTTTCTGTGATATTTGGGAGGTACAGAAAACATTGTAGGTACCACATTGTGCTTTAAAATTGGTCTTATCCTTTGAAATGTTTGTAAAGTATTGTGTTTATTCTTATAAATATAACCAGCCCATACGAGGAATACCGTTCACCCACTTCTGTTTATGTCCTTTATTGGAAGCACAATTGCTAGTGCAACCTGGGACTACACACTTTGCAGGCATCTGTTTATCTTTATAGTTTCTAGAAAAATTCACTATTAGGTCACTTTCTTAATTCCCTTTCACTATCAAATCTTTTCGTAGGTATGCCCAGATGAGTTCTATTAACTGTATTTTTCTGTGATATTTGGGAGGTCCAGAAAACATTGTAGGTACCACATTGTGCTTTAAAATAGGTCTTATCCTTTGAAATGTTTGTAAAGTATTGTCTTTATTCTTATAAATGTAACCAGCCCATATACGAGGAATACTGTTCACCCATTTCTGTTTATGTCCTTTATTGGAAGCACAATTGCTAGTGCAACCTGGTACTACACACTTTGCAGGCATCTGTTTATCTTTATAGTTTCGTTTGTGCAGGTAAATAATTAGAAACACATTAACAATCACCTTCCACTTTTCTTGTTTACTCTGGAATGTTATGGTTGGTATGCCCTTTATTGGAAGCACAATTGCCAGTGCAACCTGGTACTACACACTTTGCAGGCATCTTTTTATCTTTATAGTTTCATTTGTGCAGGTAAATAATTAGAAACACATTAAAAATCACCTTTCAATCTCCTTTTTTGCTCTGGAAGATTACACTAATGACTTAACAACAAATAAAGGCTCGGTCCCCGATTCAGTGTTGCCATATTTCAATGCTCCGGCCTAGTATGAGTAGTCGGCCATGCCTCAGACGACGTTGCCTCCCCCCCTATGGAAAAAACTGCACGTAAAGGCGAACCTGTTACTACAATTATTTTATTGTATTACTAAATTTGCATATCACAAGGTGAGATCAGTGGTTAGAAGTTTGTGACAAAGCGGCTGAGACTCTAAGAGCCAAACTATACACGAGCGAACTTTCCGCGGCGTATTTTACGCGGCGGTTTGCACGTCGTAATAAGAACCGTGCCCTCAAACAAGCGCAACTACACGAACGTAAAATCCGACGCGTTGTGTTTCTTTCCGTCGGTGGTGAGCGTATATAACGCTCTCGACAGCGCTAAGATCATCGCCGCCAGAACGCAAAGGTGACTGCGCGCGACGGATACCTTGACGATACAGTCGAAGAACAATGTTTGACACGGAAGTTTTTATTGGTGAAATTGAAAAACGGCCTGCAATTGTATCCTGTTGATAATTTCTCTCTTAATATTGGATGAACCCTCTAACATCGTTTATTCTTACTTTTTTTGAAATATAAACTTGCACGTACAACAGCAGCACAACCCCTCACATTGGTGTCCATTTTGTAACTGAATGTACCTACTCAACGGAAAACACGCTTTTTCTGTTCGCTGCCAATTCCAACGGAAACCTCGCCGCATGAAATAGGCCGCGGAAAGTTCGCTCGTGTAGTTTGGCTCTTAACTCCTACAAGAGAGTGAGTGCGTTAGATCTAGTGAAAGTATTAAGAGCGTATCACACAACAGGGTATAATATCAGTTTGTGCATGTTTTGTGTTGTGCATGGCCGACTCTACACCACACACTAGGCCGGAGCCTTAGATGTGGCAACGTGGCTTAGCTGTCAAATAGGTAGCCTATGGTTTCAGAATAATTATTACATTTTATATGTATTTTGTATTAGAGTTCATCTGGGTTAATAAATTAAGAAAAATACTTTTTAGAACTACTACTACTAATACCACTTACATCTGATGTCTGGTTCATCACAGTCAGACACTACAAAATAAAAATAAACGCAACCTGTTTTCTGGTGCCACTTCCACTTAAATGAACACTCAATTTACTTTGTAAATTGTCACTTGAGCTAGAAAAATTCACTATTAGGTCACTGTGAAGCCATTCTTGCCGGTCTTGATTCCCTTTCACTATCAAAGCTCTTCGTAGGTATGCCCAGATGCATGCCCTCGTTGGCATGCCCCGATGAGTTCTATTAACTGTCTTTTTCTGTGACATTTGGGAGGTCCAGAAAACATTGTAGGTACCACATTGTGGTTTAAAATGGGTCTTATCCTGTGAAATGTTTGTAAATTATTGTCTTTATCCTTATAAATATAACCAGCCCTTCCGAGGAATACCTTTCACCCACTTCTGTTTATGTCTCTTATTGGACGCACAATTGTTAGTGCAACCTGGTACTACACACTTTGCAGGCATCTTTTTATCTTTATAGTTTCATTTGTGCAGGTAAATAAGTAGAAACCCATTAAAAATCACCTTCCACTCTTCGTTGTTACTCTGGAAGGTTATGTTGGTAAGTCCTTGTTTGGAAGCCCCAATTGCTATTGCAACCTGGTACTACACACTTTGCAGGCATCTTTTCATCTTTATAGTTTCATTTGTGCAGGTAAATCAGTAGAAACACATTAAAAATCACCTTCCACTCTTCGTTGTTACTCTGGAAAGTTATGTTGGTATGTGCTTGTTTGGAAGCCCCAATTGCACTTTGCAGTCATCTTTTTATCTTTATAGTTTCGTTTGTGCAGGTCAATAATTAGAAATACATTAATAATCACCTTCCAACCATATTTTTTGCTCTGAAAGAATACACTAATGACAACAACAAATAAAAGATCGGCTCGCGAACAGTGTTGCCATATTTCAATGCTCCGGCCTAGTGAATAGAGACGGCCATGGTTTGTGATAAAAGAGGCCGAGCACAATTCAATACTACATGTTGATATTATGTTCTGTCTCTAAGCTTCCATAAGTAAATAAAAAAAGTGTGGTGGATCGGGTACAAATCGGAATTCGATTTTCCTGAAAATGCCGACTAATGCGTACATGATTCCAAATTATAAGGTAGAATGATATACCATCTAAAAAATGTAAGATTATTTCAAACCACATTTGAATACTATAATTCCAATTGACATTTAGTCTATAATTTGAAGATTCTAGTACCTACTTATTATTCTCGTTATGTTATGACCAAAAGCATTAGATGAAAACATTTATTTTAATGCAAAAATATATAATGTATAGAGACAAACACAAATAACTTTTAAAACTAAAATACAACAGCTTTACTAATAATAAACAGTATACCTACTTGCTGTTACGAACTGATGATAAGATAATGATAAACATAACAATTCCACAAGGAGAACGTATCATACAAGATGTCTAACTAAAACTTATTACAACTCACATAGCTAAATATAGTTCTAACACCTAACACCCAAACTATGAATAGGTAGTTGAGTACAAACATAAATTGTAACTGAACTTTGTAATAATACTATATCATTACATGAGCGATGAATCGCAGGAAAACTTTAGTCTACAAAATAAGCTTTAGCAATCAAAAAGTAAAATGTGATGTAGGTAATTACAACTACAAACTACCAATATTTTTCAAGAGAAGTCACCAGTTGCAGTGGTTTAACACTTGGCTTGTGCCTTTCAACAACATTACCCTCTTTATCGATTATAAACTTGGTGAAGTTCCAGTCGATATTATGTCCTTTGGGACCAGCAATCTTTGATTTTAAGTAGTTCCACAACGGATGAGCATTTTTTCCATTAACGTCGATCTTTTCAAACATGTCAAATTTGACATTCCTCTTGGTAACAAAGTCTAGAATCTTCTCAGAGTCTCCAGGCTCCTGCTTCCCAAACTGATTGCAAGGAAATGCGAGTATCTTAAGACCTTTATCTTCTGAATACTTATCATAAATCTCTACGAACTGCTCATAGTTGCTTTTTGTGTGGCCACATCTTGATGCAACATTAACTATGATACAAACATGACCTTTGTATTTATCCAAAGATACCTCCTCGCCATTGATATCGTTGGCTTTGAATTCATAAACAGAATTTGCAATAGCGTCTTCCGCTTCTTCAGATTTTTCTGACTTGTTTTCTTTTGAAGGTTTTGGTTTAGCCGCACTTTTTTTCTTTTTCTCGGGAACTGTAACTTCATCCTCTTCGGCTTCATCCAATGATTGTTCCGTGTTTCTTTTTGCTGCTCTGGATCTCACTTCTCTAGTTCGTTTTGGTGCTTCAGCATTTTCAACAGTTTTTGCCTTTCGACCTGCAACAACAAGGACTCTGAATTCACAAGTTGACATACTTTTCCAATCACCGCGCACATTCCGTATGGACACATCACCCTCATATTTTGTTTTAAAATCTATTCAATGACTTGGAATGGTAAAAAAATGGTTGAAGACAACGACGTCATACTGATAGACTACGCTTTGTATACCGAATGTTTGTAAGCGTTTCTGGCGGTGCGACGGAAGGGGGGAACATCAGCTGTATTGACATAGACACACCCGACGTTGCCAGTTGTGCATTAGGGCATGCTTGGTGCATGCAGCAATGTTTGTAAAATATAAAAATGGCGTTAATTCTTGACAGAATTGCAAAATTAAACGTGTTTTACAAAAGAGTATCTTCAGAGTACTTTTTCTATTACAGATAAGCAAGCCACAATCATATTTTTACTTTTTTACAACATACGTTCCATACATTTTTCTGAAAATTCATTCCAAATGATTGTCAACTTGGCATGCTGCGATGTAACTTGTAAACAATGACGTCGTTGCTTGTAAATATTCCGTTGACATTCCCAATGTTTGGAATGCCGACAAACAATTTGCCTTGGATGCGTAGTCTATCAGTATGACGTCGTTGGTTGAAGACGTATACGAGCTTTTATAAAAAAGAGAAACAACCTATGAAATACTGGAGATAGGCTGTTATATGGCCTAGAATGTATTAAAATCACAATGTTCCCTGAGGAATGCGGTCTTTTTAATTTTACTTCTCACGCTAATAGGCAGTGGAAGTACAGCCTATTTCACGTAAGAAGATAACAGTGATGTCTTAAGGCCTTTACGGAAACAGTGATCTGGATCCGGATCGATCAGTTATCTGTCAAACAGCTGTCAAGTGGGATTTATGATTCCATGGATTTAACGGATATCGAACAACGAAAAACTTGGTTTAAGAATAAAAAACAGGTGGTTAAGAAAAAAGCTACTGATCTGTATAACCCAATCGCGGGATCACTTACCCTACAAGAGAGAACTGACCATATTTATGAAAGATCCTAGATCACTTTCCGAACGTCAGGATCAGTGATCCAAGTGATCGGGTTAACCCGATCATAGTTTCCGACGTTTCCGTAAAGGCTTTTAGTTACATAGGTGCGTTATGTACGTACGCATAATCAGCTGGTTGGCTGCCATGCAGTAGCGTGGGTTAGATTGAATTGCGGAACATTGTTTGGTAATCGTTTGTGTGCGATTTGGTTTTGATTTTGCGTGGTTTTACCAATGTTCAATGTCGCAGAAGAACTATGTTGCGAATAAACGCACTTATATTTTGCATTAGGCCTTTACGGAAACTATGATCGGGTTCATACCCGATCAGTTGGATCACTGATCCTGACGGTCGGAAAGTGATCTAGGATCAGTCATAAATATGGTCATTTCTCTCTTGTATGGTAAGTAATCCCGATTGGGTTATACAGATCAGTAGCTATATTCTTACCCATCTGTATTTTATTCTTAAAACAAGTTTTTCGTTGTTCGATATCCGTTTAATCCATGGAATCATAAATCCCACTTGACAGCTGTTTGACAGATATCTGATAGATCTGGATCCAGATCACTGTTTCCTTAAAGGCCTATTATAATATTATACAAATTCGAACTGAGAAAATAAGTGTTACGCCTCTGACTGTAAGCAATGTCATCCGCTATCTTGTTCGCGCCGGTACGTCATCATAATTGTGTGACGTCACTGTTATTTTCTTACGTCACGTACGTATGTATATTGTATATCATTCGAGAAAAAATCTAATTCTAATATGAGGTAATGTTTTTTTTAACAATAAAAAACCGTGGTAATCAATTCCGTCGGTGTCTTTTCGGTAATAAATAAACCATCTAAGAGTATATTTATATAGAGAACTGAGCAATATTGATGAAATGAGTTGCAACAAAATTTTTACATTATTAGGTAGGTATTATACTTATACTGTCGCCGTGTCGCCATTTTGGGAAAACTATTATGTCTAATAAGTTGTGTCTAAGTCATTGTTCCTCGCTTTTGGACGGTTTTACTTCCCACACCGACAGGTGAGATGAGTGTAGGTACTGTGATCGTGAAAATTTTGGACTTCGAGATTCCGTACGCTTTTTGGGCGTTTTATTATCTACCTAGGTACCCAGGTCACTCATTTCCGTCGGCCTGTCTGTCTGTTGGCGTTTTTCTAGCCTCGTAACCTCAGTAACCGCTGCACGGATTGCGATGAAACTTGGGTAGCCATATGCTGTGGGATCGCAGTATATAGGTAATGCTGCTATTATTTTGAAAATCGGTGCAAGGGCGGCAGAGAATTAGCAAATAACCAAAAAAATTTAAATATTTCCCAAACCCAAGCGTCGTTTTTAGGCGTTTTGAGAGTTCTGATCATTGTCTATACTGAAAAAAATGTTTTCATAATAGGATCTCCATTGACCTGTAAAAGAAAGACCTAGCGGTATGATACACACTTTTTCAGGTCCATCCGAACCTTGCTTCGCCTCTATTATGGAAGTTTCTGATGTAACGTGAAAACTATTGAGTTGATTTCAATTAACTTTTTACATATTATTTTTACCGTGGCAGGAATGGAGAACGTTTTCGGTTTTTAGAAATCGTATCAGTGGCGACACAGCAATAATTAAAAAACTAAAAACATAAAAAACAGCTCAAACTTCATCATTCTCTATTTTTTTGGGTGGGGCGATGAAAGGGGCGGTTGTAACTCAAAAATTTGGTGTGTTCATAATAGGCTATCCATTGACATGTGAAAGAGATACCTAGCGGAAAACACGTTTTTTGGGCGGGCGAAGATTTGGTTCCAAGGGGATCTCAGACTATAGCTTTATGCTATGGTAAAATAAACTGACATCACCGTAACTATCGGGTCTATCATACCATGCGTACAAAACATTTTTTTCGTACTTTTACCCTTATAACTCACCCCAACTTTTTTTCACATAGCACCCAATAGTTTTTCCTACACAAATTAAGTCCTTATTTTATTATTTAAAATAACCTATCTTTTTTTTGTAAAGTCATAAGCATGAGGTAAATAAAATAAGGATTTGTTTGAGGCGTAATATTTTTTTTGTAAGATTAATAACAGTTAAAAGAATACTAATTGGATTCTTAAAGGGTACTGAATGGTCCATCATACCATGCTTATTTTGAAATATTTTTTTGTACTTCAATCCCTAAACTCACCCCCCAACTTTTCTCAAATAGTACCCTACACCTTTTCCTACATAAATGAGGTCATTATTTTATTTAAAATCTTGTAGTGCGTTTATTTCATACACAAACCAATTTTTTTCCCAATTTCATAAGCGTAAGATAAAAATGGAAAGATTTGAAGCATATTTTCGTAAAAAAAAACAAAAAGACATTTGTTTTCGAATGTATGTATCAAAATACCCTTTAAAACCCACTTAGTTTCCTTTTTTGTCTTATATTATTTTACTTATATTATGCTTATGCTTTTACGGAAAAAATAAGTTTGCGTATACAATCAAAGGCACCACAAGATTTCAAATAAAATAGGGATATCATTTATGCAGGAAAATCTATGGGGTGCTATCTGAAGTAAAAAAGTTGGGGGTGGGTTTTAAGGGTTGGAGTACAAAAAAAATGTTTTGAAAGCAAAGAGAAAGAGAGAAAAGAAAATTACTGTATCAGGGACACATTATGAGAGGGGAGAAATATCATCTACTTCAAGTAATAATAGAAGGAAAAATCGCAGGAAAAAGAACCATAAGGAGGAAAAGACATTTGTGGTTTAAAAATCTAAGAGACTGATATAATTGCTCTACTAAAGTATACCTTCAATAATTTCACTGTTTTCGTTTTACCTTTTTTTTGTTACGAGATATCACGTGTCAAGGAAATTCAGGGACACACTGTACATTATAATTAACGCTCATTCTTGTACCTTATCAGATGTTTTAATAGTGTTTAAAGATTAGTCTACTACTGCCATAGTATGGAACCGCGGAAAGCGTGGCATTTATTCAATTGCTGTTGGTTCAAATTTAATTTTCACCATAATTTTTTGTTGAAAAAGTATAATACGCTACTTGGTTGTATTCAGTTCAGAATACTTTAATCAATGGTTCAGATAAGTGTATAGCAGGTTAGCAGTGGTGGTATATGACTATATGAGGGTGCATTGATTAACACAAATACTTTAATCAATGGAGGGTGTCACACCTTTCAAAAGTATAGGAACTATAAAACGTGGACAACTTTATAGGGAGCATAACTTCATTGAAGCAATCGCTAATTCGTAATCTATATATTAACAAATTACGATTCAGTTGCAAAACGATCCGAGGAATATAACTGCTTTGTACAAATTACTAATGTTTATAGCATGCATATTATGTCAATGCCCATGATTTAGAGTTTACAAGTCGGGATCCCAGAGATTTCTGGGTCCCGACACTAGCAAATGATCCCTCTGTTGCGCGAGTCAGTGAACAGCACAGTCGAGCAAGCTCGCAAGCACACAAGGCCGCGACTCGCATTGTGATCAAAAATAGATCATGCAATTTTGAAAACTAAATTTTTTTCCCTTTTAGACATGGAACCTCAAAATTAACTCATTTGGTTAAACCATTGCTTAAACCCAAAAAAATTCCGAACTCTAATCGACTATGTCAAGCTAAACCCTCCAACACATGAACTTCCTCCTCTTTTCTTTCCTTGCTTCTCCCTGACTGTCTGATTTCTGGGTAACCAGACCGGACAGCAACTAAGAGCAAAGGGCCACTGGACCGCTCTGACTAACAATGACGAATTTAATATCAAATGATGAAATTTCAGTCTGCCTTATTCCTTTTATTTGTTTATTATTTTAGCTTTGCTCCAGCAATTTAAATTCAAGCCCCTCCCTCCTAAGCAAATCACATGTTTAAAAACTATTTTAATTGCACATTTATATCAAAATTTTCTTCCTATTTTTGTTTTTAGTTCTTGATCCTGATTTTATGTTTTTATACTCAAAGGTGATTTGTTTGGAAACTTAATTTTTTTTAATGTATTTTTACTACATTTTTGCATTTTATGACAACCTACTAGTGTTTAAAAAAATTATTGGTGTTAATCCTGAAATGTTGCAATTGGAAACCCTACCCAAGATAGTGTAAGTTATAAAAAGTGGTTTGACTGACAAAATATATGTGGGCCAGAAAATTCTCCAAATTGTAATGATAGGGAATTAGGGAGGCAAATCCAGGGTAAGTATGTAGTCCAACTTTGCCTTTTTAACGACCCCAAAGAACCAACACAAAAAACTGTAATTGCAACTTCTTTCTGTCAAACCTACTAGACCTCCTGGTGGGTCAGGATCTTCAACCAGTTTATCGAGAATGATTTCTCTCCAAACTTTGTGGCATCACATGTTCCAAACATATGCAAACACTACTTATTATGTGCCAGTAAAGCACAATGAATTGCAATATTTGATACTTTCAGTAACTCATTATTAAAAACAGAATCTAATACAAACGTTTTATTATAGAAATATTAAAAATCATGTGACAGAGACAATTGTACAAATCAAAAGGTTGAGATTAACTAAGTTAGTTGAGGAAGAAATGAATGAATTTGGACAAACTCATCATTTTTGCTATAACTTATTAAAATGGTGAGTCAAATTGAGATCTGTATCAAAATGGTTTTGTAATACAATTTTGTCCCTGACCTGTGATAAATAAACATAACTGGACACAAAAAAATTAAAAATAGATATTTGACTATCTCAGACTCATTATGTTTCTTCAGTCTCCTCATCAACATCTTCTGTAACTTTGGTCTTTGATTTTCCTGCTGCTTTGCCTTTACCACCTTTTTTCTCAGCAGCTGCCTTTTTTGTGGTTCCTTTCTTTACAGATGCTTTAGAGTCTGTGTCTAGCTCATCATCATTATCATCTGGCACTTCAGCAGCCTCCTCCAAGTCATCAACCTCTTTGTCATCTGTTGACTTCTCTGTAGCCTTTGCTTTTCCTTTCTTCTCCTGAGCTGTTTTTTTTGTACTACCTTTCTTTGCAGCTGCTTTAGAATCTCCATTCAGTTCTTCTTCATCTGCTGCAGGCTCTTCAACAGCTTCCTCTTCATCTACATGCTTTGCCTTTCCCTTGCCTTTTGTAGTCTTCTTTTCTTTAGCTGCCTTTTTCGCACTATCTTTCTTGGCAGCTGGTTTGGAGTCTCCATTCATCTCAACATCATCTTCAGGCTCTTCAGAAGGTTCTTTCTCTAAGTCTTCTTCAGACTCTTCAGATTTGGCCTTCTTGCTTGGAGGCTCAGACTTTTCTTCATTAGACTTTGCCTTGCCTTTACCTCCTTTTTTCTTTTCAGCAGACTTTTTGGTTCCAGCATCCTTTATTTTCTTTTCTGCTTTTTTCTTTTTCTCTTTGATATTGCCATCTTCATCTTCATTATTCACATATTCTTTGTGCAGTTTTGCAGCCCTGGATCTGACCTCCCTTGTCCTCTGTTGCTCCTCCTCTGACTTTCCTTTCCGACCTGCAGAAGAATTCTTATATCAGTAACTGGATATTTTGCAATGCAACAATAGTCTTGATTTTGTTGAAGATAATCTTGGGAATATCCAATTTGCTTTTTTTCTATAATAAGACCAGAACCCTTCTCCAAATAACAAGAGCCTGTGTTTGTGATGGTATAAACTATAAAGTATATCTTCCAGATTTAGTTAAGACTAATTCCAAATTTTTGGTTTATATAGATGTGAATTCCACTGACACTGAAGAATTTGCGTTGCCTGTCTGCCTTTTTCTTCTTCCAGGAGCTACTTTGGAAAATTCCCTTGTCTCAAGATTTTGTATATCCCAGATTCTTGAATTTTGTATTGTATCTTTGCATTTAAGTTAAAATATCAGCTAACAAACAAAAAATGAAAGTCATTATACACCTCATATAATGACGATATGACTTAGTAATTGTTCTTAGCCTGTCAACCACCTTTGTGCAAACATAAAAATGCCCCCCTTTCTACTTGCCACAGCGAAAGGTGAGGGAAGTATTGTGATTGAGAAAATTTTTTATTTCAAGATAACATTTTTTGGGCATTTTCTGATATCTACATAACGAAATTCCACTGATTTCCGTCCGTCTATCTAACAGGCTGTCTGTCAGTCTGCCTGTTGGCGTTTTTCTAGCCTCGTAATCACATAGATGATGATGAAATTGCTATAAATATTTGTGTGAGGGTGAAATTGGGGTGGTGGGGAGGGGGGGCGGTTGTCAATCTGAAAATTTTGTTGTATTCTTAATACAATAATAATTCTGAAAGAAAGATCTAACAGCATAATACACTTCTTCAGGTTCATCCAAACATTGTCTCGCCTATTATAGAAACCAAGGGACTTGGAATTCTCTGATGTATAGATATGAGTATTGCTTTAGATTGATCTGTATTGTGTATGGTGGAAACTTTTGAATAGATTTTAATGAAGTTTTGACACAGTATTACTACCGTGGCGGCAATAATAAAAAGCTGAAATCATAAAAACAGCTCAAACTCCTTTTTTAGATGTTTTAGGGGTTCCTGATTGTTTTCTACTTTTTTTTGGGTGGGAGTGAAATTGGGGTGGTGGGGGGATGGGAGTTTGTAAAACTGAAAATCTAGCAATGTAATGCACTTGATGCTATGGGAAAATAATAGACTAGTAATGTGTGTGAGCGAGAAACTGAGTCAATCAACTTGCCTTAATTTTTTTACCAAATTAATGTTATTAATTGAATAAAGTTAATATTTTAATGCTACATATAATTCAACAAGTCACATTGTAACTTGTAACAAAACAATAGACAACATAAAACATGACAGAACAAAACACAAAAATTAATATTACTCTCACCACTTATTTTAATAACAAAAATGAATAGAAAACAAATGAAATGAAACAAGGAAAATTGGGGCATTTTATATTCTATCTAAGCCCGAATCATGCATACTCAGGTCAGAATGGAAGAGAAATCTATTTGTTTTTACTTGAGAAATATTATTCTAGCTTTTCTACTTGCTTATTCCTCTATGTTGTATAGTTGGTTGTGATCTAAATTTTCACAGATTTAATATTCAATTGATATTATACCCAAACCTTTAAGCCACTATTTTATTTGCTCCCTACTGAAACAAAATAAAACATTTTCGCCGAACACATTAAACAACCCGCCATGTGTACTAAAGTATAGAGTATAGACACACCATCGACATTTTATTTTTTATGTTTGAAACCTAATTTTGGTAGGTTTGTTACATTTTGAAATCACTAAATAGAATGCAATTCATTTTATTTTTATAATATAAAAGTAAATTTTGCTATATCTACAGACCGCTTGCGGCCAGCTCTTTGTTTGGCCGCCTTTGTGCTGACACAACATGCACATTCCTAAGAATGACCTGTGTTTGTATTTTAAGTTTCACATTACAAATTTGTGATTGAAAAAACAAAGTCTAACAGCTTACAGTCATCCAATTAAAATTATAGATTAGGGCTCTATTCATAGTTGCCACTTGAGTGCTCTTTAATACTGGAGTATCCCTTATGTACCATTTTGTATTTCGTAGTCATCTGATACTCAAGGAACAAAATGTCAATGTAACATTTCGTTACAGTCATGGAGAATTTATAGGTTCATTTTGGAGTAAGGCATTGTCTGTTTCTGTCACATCCAGAGAAATTGTACACAAAAAATAGGAAATACTGGCAGACAAAAATAGATAATAGAAAATATCAAAATGTGTAGGTGTAAGCATAACAAATTGACTTTTAGTTGACATAGGACAACACTGCCAAAAGTTTCTCCGCTCCTTGTTAAGTGTTACCTAGGTAAGAGATGCACATGGACCCACTTGAGTATTACTTGTGAAAGGTACTAACAAGTGGACGCAACTATGAATATGGCCTAAAGTATCATGCAACTTGGTAAATTAATGTAATCCTCAAAAGGTCAATAGCACTTCAAGTTTTTAAAAGAGCTAAAGCACAGAATGTGTGTATGCTAAAATAATCTAGCTTAGCTTTTTAGTTATTATACTCAGATTGCCAGATGCTATTAAAATTCTGTTGTAAGTTGGTATATTGGAAATTTACAGGATTTTGCTTATTGTATAAAAATGGAATTTGTCATATGTACACAGTACAACTTTGAATATAACACAAAATCAAATCATTATTATCCAAAAGTTGGGTCCTTTGACATGATTCAACTATTAAAAGTGATTGATGTTGATATAATAAAAACAGAACTTGGCTCAGGGGCAATCAAGGAATCACCCACCTCTAGTTAGTTTACAACGGATCTCATGTTCTCCTATCTACTTTTCAGTGAATTCTTAAACTGCAGCATCTGAAGAAAACTGATGTTAATACAATAATAAGTAGTAAACACATGTCCAGGATTTAGTTTTTGAGGGCCCAGATTAAGATTGCAGCAGAATATGTATTTTTGTGTTTAGCAGCATTAGTGAAGGTGTTTTGGGCCTGTAACTTATAACTCTTCACTACTAAATGGGGATACTTTCGATCTACTACAATTTATTGTAATCTATTACATTTAATCAATGTCAATACCTCATACAAGGCATAGCCTTCAAGGTGGCAGTATTTGCATATCACAATAGTACGAAATAAATAATGAAATGAATTCTAGTACAAATCAGTTGTACAATGTCCCAGGCTTTTGCTTAAAGTGCACAGCATGCAAATCCGAAAACAGCCCTGAATAATGAAATTTGAGCTCTGCAATGAGACAAAAACATGACAAGAAAGTTTATGCTGATCTCTGCCCTTAATGCTGCCTCAATTGCTTGCTCTTTGATAATAACTCTTTCTCAGCAAATCTTGGCAAATTTCAGCTCCAATGCTATATAGGGTAGGGTAGTAATTTAGTAAAATAATTTTTAATAATAATTCTCATATAATCAGTAGCACAAACATTAGATACTGAACTTGCACAACAAAATCTACCCTATGAATTAAATTTTTCTAAGAACAATAATACCAATTATTGAAAAGGCATTAAAGATAAATTCTCTTTCAGAATGTTAATTCCATATAGCAAGGTTATATTCACCAGGATTCCAAACAAAATTCACATTATGAAGTTTTTTTAAATTTACAGACTTCAACAGAACTTTACAGTATATTCACTATCTTTATAGGAAGTCAGAAATCAGGAGTCTGTGTTCTTTGAATAGTAAGTACAGTCCAGAGACCATAAATATCATACGGAGACTCTCGGGTCATGAATACCGATAAAAGCAAAAATATTATTCAGAATATCGGCAGAACTAGCAACTCATCAATATTTTTATCGGATTTGGAAGTGCTTCCTCAATCCCTGTACTTGACAAAAGCAACCCCTCCAGCAAAAATCAAAAATGGCTGGTATGAAAGCAGCTAAAATAATCATATTGCTAAAATTCATACTAGCATTATGGATGTTTTTATTACCTGCGGCTTTCGTCTTTTTTTCAGCTACAGTTCCATTCGTTTCTACATCTTCCGTTGTGCCATTTTCGGCTTCTACTGCAGTTGCTCCTTTTCTTTTTGGCGGCATTTCTGTATTTGGTTTCTTGATATGCAATCCTTAAATTTGTGACACTGGATAGGCTCTTCGTAGCGCTTAGAATTTTCTTTAATATACTTCAGACGACGAGGAAAGCTGGACAATGCGTTTTCCAAACGACAACGCCCAGAAACACTGCACAAACAGCACAAACCAAGCCAGGTGAAAAACGGGAAATGGCGAAAGTTTGTCCCAGGAAGAGAAAGCAAAACGCCGGTTACCGGCTCGGCTAGTTCACAGATTCACGATTCACAGAATCACAGCGTATTGGCGGTAATAATTTCATAGAAGATGTCATTCGCATCGAGTGTGATGTGGAACAGATATTTTAAAGTTAGCTGGAAATTCACCAATGCACAGTAAGATTTGGTATCACGTGACCAAATTAATCGGCCCAGAACTGTTCCAATTTACATTTGTGTTTGTGTCCGAAACGGAAACACTAAGAACCGTTCCATGAAACTTAGTTTATTTGACGGAGCGACGCCGCATTGCCAAATTTACTAAAATTAATTTGTATCAAAGATATAAGATAACGTGTGCTAAGCTTTGTGTTGGGACGAGCGAACTTTACCGAGCGAACGTTCCCATAAATGCCGTAATTTATGTTAAAGTTCGCTATGGTTGAAGCGAAAGTTCATATTTAGGGAATGTTGAGAAAGAATCTTTTACCTATTATTATTGTGACATTTGAGAAACCTCGCTTGCACACGTTGCATACAATTCCTGCCGAATTTTTAATTATAAGATAATAAGGCATAAATACTTAAAATACGTCGAATTATAAAGGTTTTTTTTGGGAATACTCTAGATAGTAAAGCGTTAACAATGAAACTGTGTACGCATGTATGTTTTGTTTTTGAATGTACAAGGTTTTGTTCATGTACTTGTTCTTTCAATACTCTTTTATGATTTTTTAAAGAAGTGAAGCTCCTTTTTTATCAACACGTTTTGATTATTCACCTGTATGTTTGTGGATACCTCTCCTTTGGATTAAGCAGTCAGCGCCGGTACTCTGTAACTTAGAAACGTGTGGGCACCCCGGGCACCCCTTGGGCACCCGAAACTATCCGATCGTCATGGTGATAGAAACATGCTTCTATCTCTTATGTTACAATAAGAGTACCGGCACCGGCGCAGCGATCGTATCCGCTGACTAGAGGTGTAGCGACGAGAGCTTAAAAGGCATGACATCCAACAATTTGGGAATTGGTACTTTTGTGAAATTTATTCAGGAAAGTCGATAATTTCAATTATAGTTTATACAGTAATGGTAAATGATTATATGCTATGAATATATTTTAAAAACAATTTGTTCATCTTCATTACACAAATACAGTTTAAAAAAACTAAAAAACATGCTTTAGTGATAAAGTTTGTCGTCAGCAAAAAGTCACTGTCAAAATTGAATACCAAATTTGGAAATATTTAACGTGATCAAGATGTCTAGTGGTGAAATTTAGAACCCAATGTTGTATGTGTGGCCATGATAACTAGATTCTTTTAGCATGCATATGTGTACCAACTTAGAGAGAATGAAATAAAAAAACAGAGAAATGTTATGATATTGTCTTTTTATTACTTATTTCTTAACATTGGTTTTGTATTTATTAATCATGAGTGCTGAGTGTTTATGATATTGTTTTATTACTTGATTATTAGCCTTGGTTTTGTATTTATTAATTATGAATGCTTTGTATTTCATATATTTTACTGGTAAAGAATTTATACTTATTTATATGTTGAAATATACCATTCAAAAATGTCTGAATAATAGTGGTCATTTGGCTCTTATTGTTGATATTTGTATAACAAAGTAATGGTTATAAACATTCACAGACTGAATAATACGAACTATACTGGGACGTTGAAATACATACAGACAAGGCTATCCCAGCCAATAGACTAGATATAGTTTTCCAGTCAAAGAGCGACAAAATTACCTATTTGATAGATATAGCCATTCCCAAGGACGTGAATATCCAAAACACCTACGCTGGGAAGATATCTAAATACACTGACCTTGCCATGAAAATAAAACGACTTTGGAAACAAAACAAAGTCACAATTGTCTCCCTCATTATGTCAGTCTCAAGCCTTACACCAAACACGTTTACACAACACCTTCAACAGTTGGGCCTGGACGAAAAGTTACACAAAATATTCCAAAAGTCTGTAATCCTGAAGACCTGTAATATTTGTGCGATCCTTCCTAAATTCCGATCAATAATAGTCCGGGTGTTGACTTGGCACAGCCCGTTAACACTTGTTGCTACCGCAATTATGCGAGAGGAACTTAGAAAGTCAGATGAATAATAATAATATATGGTGGGCTAGGCCTCTGTTCAACGTCATGGAGAGAAAAATGGATAGGATATAGAAAATGTAAAAGATAAGCATATATAAATAAATAAATATAAACAACACATAAATGAGTAAATAAAAGGGGTAACTGGAATAGGCCCCACCTGGGTTATTGCCAGGCAATCGACCTTCCGTAAATAAATGTCATATATAAATGAAGAGAAATCAGTAAGGATTGAAATAAATACACCTAAACACCACCAAGCTGCAATACTCTAGGACCTAATACCTAGAGTAGACGGATGACAGAAACCAGAGACCCAAAGCCATATAATATCGTCTTAGCAGTCAGATTTATAGTATATATTATAAAACATACATTAGCAGATATATTGGTTAATAATATAAAGTTAAAAGACAACATATACCTGCAAATATTCGTGAAAAAGACTCTAAGATGCCTTTGTTGAAATTTTGGTGTCTGGCTTGTTACTTTTTCAAAAACCAAAACCCCCCGTAATAATAATCAAAACCACCCAGGACAACGAGCAACCGATTACCCATTACCCAAGTAACAATTAACAATAACAAAGGTCCATCACACTCATCACAGAACAACCCCTTTAGCTTAGATTGGAGATGGAATGAACGTAATGAACTGAGTGCCATGCCACTGTCAATCTTCGAACGTGTGACAGCCGAGAGCGCGTTCTTTTAACGTATGCCAGCCAGGAGCGCGTTCCGGCTCACGCTTAAAACAATAATGAACGAAAAATACTAGTATGATTGGTTGATGGTTTAGTAACAAGGGCGTACCCAGGTAGGGCAGCTGCCCCCCCCTAGAAGATTAAATAAATGTAATTTTTTTTGGCAAATAAAAATTAAAAACGTGTTACCTACTCTGCGCAAAATGAAGTGTTGGAAACAAAATATCTTTTCAGCCAGATTTGTTCTTTATTTTCTATAGTTAAATATTCTACAACATTCGATATAGAGTCTGTATAGTGAGTCGTGTCGGTCGTGTCACAACGTATTTATTAGAATATTTTATATGGCGACCTTCAGCCGCCGTCAAACGAAACGCAAAATGTTTTGATCAAGTTTTGATACACTTTATTTATTTCTTTATTTCGTTTTTATTATTTGTTAGTTATCACTAACAAATGAAAGTGTCAGTAATGATTTATAGTCGATAATTTAATTTCTAGAATCTGATTTTGATTACGAGACAGAATAAATAAAAATTAAGTACGGTTTTGATGCAAGTTTGGTTTTATTATATAATTTTTGTTTTCAATGCTATGCTAAAATAAAATAATATTCAATATGTTGCATATTATTTTAAGTAGTATATATCTGTACAGATTTAGTTTAAGATTCTTAGTGTTCATAAAATAAAATAGTGAAAGTATCAAACTCAAATTTCATAGCATATTCTATTCAGTGCTTACAACTAAATTATTTTTAAATTTGCCGCGGTTATTTCTGTGCCGCGACTCACTAGACAGACTCTAGTATACTGTTAGCGATGCAATATAATTTAAATCTCCCACAAAACCGTGGTATCTCGTAGTTTCCGCTTCCGACGAGACAATCAGAGCCATATAGGATTAAAGCTGAATATAATTGGAAGAAAATAACATCTAACGCCATCTAGTTTCGGACGGCAGTACTTTTTCCAGTAAAAAGAAATAGGCTCAATGTATACTGTATACGGTCAATAGAGACATCTAGTATTGAATAGCAATACCACGAAGAATATTCTAGCATGGACTATTCCGGAAAGAAAAGACAGTGATAGCATGTATTATAAGACAAGGATGGAAATAGAGTCGAGCTCGAGTATTTTCTACATATTTCGGGAGCGAGAATATTTTCAATATATAAGCGGAACGTAAGGCAGAGCACGTGAATTTAGTTCGAATACAATTCAGTTCGGAGTGGAATACGAGCGAATATTTCATACGCCATAGATAGTGTCTTATAGTTTCGTTGCGGAGACACGAGATTTACGTTTACTGCGCAACAACTGGAAATATTACTCCGTCAAATGGATATCAGGAAATTCTTTGAAAGAGGTGAGTCAAAACAAAACACTTAAGTACATACTTAATATGATTATTTGATTTGTTTAAGGGGGGCTATGACTCTCTTGTAAGTGTATATCTTAGGCATTACTTACAATATTTAAATTTATTAATTACAACACGTGGTTTTGTTATAATAGCTAAAATAACATTTGTGAATATTTTGTGATAAAAAAGTTAAAAAAAAAAACATAAAAGAAAGATCCTTGCAATATTTTGGATTTATTAATAAGATCATACCGACAACAAAATCCCTTTTCTCTAACGTCACAACAAGTGTATTATTTCAAATTACTTACCTAGTTTTGATTATTTGGCGTTCAAACCATATGCAAGAGAATGTGAAACTTGATCTTTGATTTTCGTCCTATGCAACCCGCCTAAACACTGTAAGGGTAATTCTGTGTATCCATTTTTTAGGGAGGCCACGCGAAAAAAGAAAAAAAGGTCGGGAAAGTAGCAGTGGAAGCGATGAAAATGACAACCATGATAAAACCACTCATGTAATGCCAATATCATTGCATGCTAACATTGGACAAGCGTCAAATTCTTCAGTAGAACCTCTTAATATATCTGTTGCCGACTATTCTTCTCCATCGACATCCCAACAAACTTATGACGTCAACGTCGATCCTGAAATTATAGTGGACGATGGCTGTCATGAAAATGATCTGGGTCGTTATGTTGGATTGGCTACCCAGCTATCGACGGAAAAGAAGAGGGAGTTGTTACAAAATCCTTGGATCCCGCCCAGAAATTACGATTTTGAAAGTGATGCAAGCCATTTAAAAAGAAAATTTAATCATGCTTGGTTGGATCAATATTCACCATGGCTAGTATATTCCAAGCGACTAAAAGGTGCTCTTTGTAAGTATTGTGTTTTGTTTCCTCCGCCCATTAGCACTGTGAGAGGAATTTTGGGATCGTTTATGGTCAGGCCATATTTAAAGTTCAAAAATATGCATGAAGACTGCCGAAAGCATGCAACGACCAACCTTCACCAAACGGCGACAAATGCTGCAAAAAATTTTCTTGAAAATGTTCCTGTAGACATCCAACTGCAAAGTGGACACCAAAAAGCAATCGATGAAAACAGACAAATATTGTCATCAATTATTTCTTGTATAGTATTTTGCGGTACACATGATATGCCTCTTAGGGGCAAACAAGCAGATGAGGGTGTTTTATTAGATTTATTGAAGTTGAGAATCGATTCAGGGGACAACAAATTAAAGAGTCACTTTGAAAAGTGCCGTCGAAATGCAATTTATACTTCGCCAAGAATACAAAACGAACTAATAAATTTATGTGGCGAAGTTATTCAGGAGAATGTAATTAGTGAGGTTCGGAAGACCATGGCTTACTCAATCTTAGCTGATGAAACAGCAGACGTATCTGGGAAAGAACAGCTGTCAATAGGCGTGCGGTTCTACGACGAAAGCAAAAGTAAAATCAGAGAAGAATTTGTAGGGTTCGTTGAACTAAAAGCACAAAATGCTTCCGCAATCGCCGAAGCAATTGACAATTTCTTAATTAGTTCTAACCTCTCCAAAGAAGATTGCGTAGGGTTTGGATTCGATGGCTGTTCTACAATGGCAGGAAAAGAGGGTGGCGTACAAGCCATTTTGAGAAAAAAATATCCTCGTGCTTTATATTTTCATTGCTCAAGTCACAAACTCAACCTTGTTGTGAATGATGCGAACGCAGTGCCAGAAATTAGAAATACTGTCGCCACTGTAAAGGATGTTATAACGTTTTTCAGAGAATCGACTACACGTCGAAACTACGCTCCAAACCTATCACGATTATGTGAGACGAGATGGTCCGAAAAATATAAATCAATCAGAAAGTTTTCTCAACATTTTTCAGAGCTCGTGAAATCTCTAGAAACGTTATCTGTAGAGGGAAATTATGCCACCAGAAAATCTGCATATCAGTTGCATTCAGCCGTTACAAAACCAGTGTTTATTGTTTCTCTACAAACAATAGCCAAATATTCAGCAGTTATAGAACCAGTAGTTAACGCACTGCAAGCTAAATCGATCGACATGATCTCGGTAGGAAAACACATTAAAAATATCAAGGACATTCTCAGAAATGACCGCGAGTTTCCTGATAGAATAAGTAATGAAATACTTCAAAAAGCACGAGCTGTTGCAATGGATTTGAACATAGAAATTTCGGTTCCACGTCTTGCTCATAAGCAAACACATAGAAGTAATCCGCCATCAGACAATGATAACGAATATTGGCGGCGTTCCCTGATAATACCATACATTGATTCACTCATTTCATCATTGAATATTCGATTCTCCCAAGAAAATACTCCGGCGTTTGCTTTAAGCAGGCTACATCCCTTGTATATGACAAAAACCAGCATTGCAGACCTACACAAAAACGCAGAATCATTCCAAGAATTTTATAACCTGGATATCACCGGGGAACTGAACCTTTGGCATAATTTATGGGTGACGAAGGCTTTATCAGATGATCAATTAAAGGACATAGAAGTAGTTGATCTGTTCAAAGAAGCGAACATTTTTTACCCTGCTGTCAGAAAGGCATTAATTATTTTAAGCACTATCCCATGCACCACGGCGACCGTAGAACGGTCCTTCAGTACGCTGCGAAGAGTTAAAACGTGGCTAAGAAGCACCATGGGTGAAGAAAGGCTTACGGGTTTATGTCTGATGAGCGTACATCGCAATTATTTAAAAGACAACAGTGAGTTTATTGAAAAGATTGTCATAGACAAATTTTCGGCAAATCCGAGAAGATTACTGTTAAATTAAAATAAACATATATAATATTATATATTATACATAATGTATAGTATAATTATTATGTACTTATAATATTTGTTTTGTGTCATCATAAAAGTTAATGAATAAAAGTCAATTTTCGAAACAGGTATAAGCACTAAGCAGCCCCCTGCCCCCCCCTAACTGAAATCCTGGGTACGCCCTTGTTTAGTAACATCTTTAATGATATATGAAATGTTTTTTTAATAATATTTTAATGTTTATAACGTTGAATTAACTTCGCAACGGAAAATAAATTACGGTATTTTTCCAACACTAGCTTTGTATGGACAGGGGCGTGCGGTGGGTTTACATTTGGTTTAGTGGAAGCAATAGAGGTAGCTAACTCAACTAACCTACGTAATTTCCACGGTTTACACTAGCTTATCTTCTTCATCATGACCGCTAAAACTAAGTTCATGCTCCCCCAAGAAGCAAGTGATATCAGCTAACCTTTTAACAATATCCCGATTTTTTTGAACCAATTCTCATTTGGCCTCATGTGTTACAACAATGTCTTCAAACAATGTTGTTACAATATCTTTTCATCATTTTATGTTAGATTGTTTAAATTGCAAAATCCTGAAGTTTTCCACACGTTTCCCACCACGGTCGAAAAAGGCAGACACATGGCCAGCAGAACAATTTTTCAAGTTTTGCTTATGCGTTTTTTGTGTGTTATACACACCGATATTAAAATGGCTTTTGTAGGACTCATATCTTTAGTAATGCCCATAGTTGGAGTAGGTCGATCCCCTTTTAAAATAGAATGTTTTTGTGTAGATGATCGCACGGAAAAATTATGTTTTAAAGAAAAAAACGCTGGACGATTCATCCGCTCCCGCAGTAGCCGCATCCATAACGCCATACGCTCAAAACAGAATAGAGTACTGGGGAAGCGAAATTTGAATCGCTTATTCGGTAGATAACGCGTACAATAAATAATATATATATTACAATTAGCTTGCAAATAAAAACAAACAGATATTTACAACGCAGAAGAAAATTGCAATTTATTAACCACATCTGTGTGGAAGCATTGCTGATCATGGATAATATTATCATCCCTTGTAGCGATGCTAGTGTCTTATTGAATATTAGGTGTTGTATGTTGTATTAACATTATTAAAACGTTTATGTTACAAATACTATCTTATAAACGCTGCCTCAACTTTTATAACATTTCAAATTGCTAATTGGGTGTTTTTATTAGGTCAAGTGCACAGGCGCCTATATCAGCTAGGAAAAATTTAAAAAAAATCTATTTGACAACGTTGCAGTTCTTGGTAAAAAGATTTCGTGGGTTGCCTCCACTCCACCGACGACAGGGTTGCCATATTTGCGGGATTTTCCCCCAAATTTGGGGTATTTTCAGCCTACTGGGAAAAATTTTGGAGGTCATTATTTCCTGGGGGATTTGCTGGGGGAGAAAATAAAGCCTTAGGAATTTTTGGGGGTACTTTTTTTCGTTTTTAATAACGCAAAACTGAAAATTTACACTTGCTATTTTTCATTTTGGAACGCCCAGCACATCGTCCTCCTTAAGCTTAATTCAGATGCACACGACATCCAACGATACGACGGTACGAAACTGTTTTTAATAACAATAACAATAACAATAATATTTATTTACTCGCAAAGTACATAAAAAACAAAATTGTTGAAAAAAAGGAGTAAATAAATATGTTAACATCCATAGAAGGACTAGGCCTGTGCAGTGTGCATGGACAAATTAGTGTTACAATGTACATATTATACACACATAAATATTACAAATACTTACGCATGTATAAGATATAAATGTTACATATAAGATAAATAGGGTTATGAGTAATTTGAATGAAATTGTTTATAAAATTATAAGATTACTTATGGATTTAGTTATAATATGACTTATTTATTAATTCATGTATTTCTTTTCTGTCTACTGAACTTAGCCATTCTTTAAGAGATTTTTTGAATCGTTTATTGGATAATTCCTTTATATCATTAGGTACTCTTTGATATAGTTTTGGCGCCAAATAAATGTTTGATTTCTGCATAATCGATTTTCTCGTTTTAGGTATGCTTTTTGCGTGTAATTTGTATCTTGTGTTATGACCGTGTTTGATGTTGTCTTGCTCATTTGAATTTTTGTGATAACGAGTGATAGTATGTAAGAAATAAAGTTGCCTGACATCGTATATCAGAGCTTCCCTGAACAAATCATCACTAGGATACAGTTTTGGTTTGCTAAACATAGATTTTAGAATTGCTTTTTGGAGGATATCTAAATCATTGATATATGTTGTGCATGCAGCACCCCATGCCAATATACCATAAATGAGATGGGTTTCAATTAATGCATAGTATATTGTACGTAGATGCTTTTCAGTTAAAATGTTTGTTAGTAGTTTTATCCTATATGAAATGAATCTAATTTTTTTCAATAAACTATTAATATGTACATCCCAACGTAAGTGTGAGTCTAAATATATTCCTAGATACTTTATACTGTTCAATTTGTCAATTTTAATTTTTTTATTATTTACGTTTAATGTAATATTGTCGAAAGTAGGTAAATACCTAGAATAAGATGTGAACGGTAAAAAGTGTGTTTTTGAAAAGTTGATTGTCAATTTTCTTTGAGTAAGCCACTGAATAATTTTGATGAAATCATTTTCAATAATAATTTTTAGTTTACTCCATTCTTTTTCCTTATACAGTACGGCCGTATCGTCTGCGAAACTGATTATTTTACCAACACAATCAATTTGGAAAAGATCATTTAAGTATATATTAAATAAAAGTGGTCCCAAAACTGGTTGAAATATTTTGATTTGACATCATTTTGAATATTTCAACCAATAGGAATAGTTTCGTACTGTCGTATTGTCGGATGTCGTGTGCATCTGAATTAAGCTTTAAAAGTGAGTTGGCAGACTTGCGGCAATATTAAGGTGAGATTTCACCCATGAAAATTGGCTGTGCTAACTTTACACCAAATGAGAATGTTACGCAGGTTCAACGCAGACATGTATAAAGTTGCTGATGACAATGCCTTAGATATATTATTTGAATAAATTTCATAGTTTAACCATCATTTTTTGTTTGCTATATTTAATACATCACTTAAAATGTTTATTTTCTTTTGTTACGAAGATTACATATTAATAATATTAGTCCATGAAAGAATCTATTTTTTATGTTTTGTTAAACCACACCCTCAAAAGATATTTGTTAAACTTTATTTCTTTCTTAAGTTTCAACGTTGTTTTCTCAGTGTATACAAGAATGACAAAAAATGCGTTTTTCAGAAGAACATCTTTTATTCGACATTGTTTACATTTCACTATCGCTAAGTGTACGTGTAATACATAAAAAAATAGTATTCGTTTATTTCTTGATATTTTTGTTAAAACCATTTTGGGGGATTTTTTTTCAAATATGTCTAATTTGGGAGATTTTTGAACTTGACCTGGGGGAAATCCATCAAATCCATCTGGCAACCCTGACCGACGATTGCTTCAGTAGTCAGTACCTAAAGTCCAGTTGCCTGCACCTCAAAGGAGATTAATTTCTCCCGCCTTTGCCAAACATTTAAATTTAAATGTATGGTTAACTTACAGTAACATTTGTTATCTAGGTATTATCATTATTTTTCAGAGCGATTAAGATAACATATAAGGCGCCAGCAACGTACATGGGTCTAGATGCACTTCGGTTTGGTTTGAGCGAAGACGTTTTCAAATCTGAAGATCCAGAACATGATTGCTACTGTACCAAACTAATGTCGGATGAGACTGGGAGCAAAAGTTGCTTCTTGGATGGAACGCTGGATGTTCAAAGTTGCCTAGGTATAGGGTTGATTTTAAAACCGTTTATCTACTAAAGGGACGCAGATTTTTATAAATTACAGGGGTGGTACATATACAGAGTGGTTCAATAAGCGCGCGGTGCTCCCTAGCGGCCATACTGTTTAAATTAGACGAACATGTTTGAAATAAAAAACGTTTCTTTTCAAATGCTCTACATTTAGAAAATAACTTCAAAGATGGCGGACTTCCGGATATACCGGAAGTATAGGCATCAACTTCCATATTTTAAATGGAACACCCTGTATATTATTACGAAGCCTATTTTCGGAGCTATTCAGCAATTTTTACAAAATTTGACGTTTGAAGTACTCTACAAGAAACGTCAATATCTCGGAAACTAAACGCGATAGAAAGATGCGGGTTTCGGTTTTGAAACAAGCAAGGAACGTATTTGTGTTTCAGTATGATCATTATTTCAAAAGAACATTAAATCAATAGACCAGCAATTTTCAAATTTGAAAAGTTAAAAACGTTAAAAACTTTTATTTTTCAAATGGGATGGTATCATAAGTTTCACATCGGTGGATGCGAAATTAAATTCTCTTTCCTGCCAATTGCTTCGTCTGCGAGCCATGCAATAATTACAAAACCGTAAATATCTCAAAAACCATCA
This sequence comes from Callosobruchus maculatus, assembly GCA_951848785.1. Taxonomy (NCBI): domain Eukaryota; kingdom Metazoa; phylum Arthropoda; class Insecta; order Coleoptera; family Chrysomelidae; genus Callosobruchus; species Callosobruchus maculatus. The sequence continues at coordinate 8,395,936 of CATOUR010000006.1, forward strand.
AGGATAGAACCACATACGCCTAGATAAAAGTGAAAGAGAATTTGATTTCGCATCCACTGATGTGAAACTTATATGATACCATCTCATTTGAAAAATAAAGGTTTTCAACGTTTTTAACTTTTCAAATTTGAAAACTGATAGTCTATTGATTTAATGTTCTTTTGAATCAACGATCTTACGGAAACACAAGTACGTTCCTTGCTTGTTTCAAATCCGAAAACCGCATCTTTCTACCGCGTTTAGTTTCCGAGATATAAACGTTTCTTGTAAAGTACTACAAACGTCAAATTTTGTAAAAATTGCTGAATAACTCCGAAAATAGGCTGCGTAAGCATAAATAATGGGTTACAAACTGGACCTAAAAATCGATGCTGAATTCAAAAACGTAATAATATACAGGGTGTTCTATTTAAAATAAGGAAGTTGATACCTACTTCCGGTATACCTATCCAAAAATCCGCCATCTTTGAAATTATTTTCTAAATGTAGAGCATTTAAAAAGAAACGTTTTTTATTTGAAACATTTTCGTCTAATTTAAACGGTATGGCCGCTAGAGAGCACCGCGCGCTTATTGGACCACCCTGTATATAGGTATATGACCCGTAATAAATTCTGTAACCTATAACTTATAAAACTTCTTACATTTCAATGTAATAAAATTTGATTTCATGTTAGTACACAGATTCCTTTCGCTGATCGCTGTTATATATTACCTATATGGTTTGTATTTATTATTACAGGTGAGCCACTCTTATTGTCGTTGCCACATTTTCTGTATGCTGATGAAGAGTATTTCCAGAAAGTCAAAGGAGTTTCTCCTCCAAACAAAGATGAGCATGAGATATATCTGTTAGTCGAACCTGTAAGTATAGCTCGAGAAAACTGCTCCACAACTATACAAATAATAATTATGTAATATATATGTATTGTGATATGATACGATATTATGGTTACATTATTTCACTATCCGTAGGTCCGAAATGCTTAGTTAAGTTGATACACATCAAAATGAGCACACCAGGGTGAGCGTATTATTGTAATTTTTGAAACATAGCGCTGTACTACATTCCGTGGTTTATTTAAACAAAGACAGATGGTCGTGCGGATCACAAACAATTAGAAAGAAAGAGAATCATGGGGCGAATCCGCAAAAAAGGAAGAGGTTGAGGAGCAGAACATTTAAAGGATGGTAACCCGAGCGACACGTGTTTCTGCTAATTGGCTTCAACAGGCCCAAATGGATGTCATGTGCCCACATCTAGATGAGGTCACATAACATAACACTTGGTTTCGGGTGTAACCTGAGGAGTCAAGGATGGAAAAATCAAGCCAGAAGCCACCGACAAGAGCCAGCCAGCACTCAACCTCTTCCTTTTTTGCGGATTCGCCCCATGATTCTCTTTCTCTCTACTTGTTTGTGATCCGCACGACCATCTGTCTTTTGTTTCTTGTCGGTGGCTTCTGGCTTGATTTTTCCATCCTTGACTCCTCAGGTTACACCCGAAACCAAGTGTTATGTTATGTGACCTCATCTAGATGTGGGCACATGACATCCATTTGGGCCTGTTGAAGCCAATTAGCAGAAACACGTGTCGCTCGGGTTACCATCCTTTAAATGTTCTGCTCCTCAACCTCTTCCTTTTTTGCGGATTCGCCCCATGATTCTCTTTCTCTCTAGTGGTTTATTTAGATAGACTTCTTTTGCAATTCATCAGCGACCGCTCCACCGACTTTGATCGAATTTCCAGTGCTATATACAGGGGGACATTACTATATGAGACCATTATCTACTGATAAAGTTGCTATACGTATTTGGGAATTTTTTCCGAAAATCTCTTGAAACTTCATCTCAAATAATTTATAATATTTTTCCATTGTTTCCAGAAGGGGGAAATTGGAGTGACGGGAGAGCGGATTTTTGAGGGGGAACTCAAATATTTGTTCTGTATCGAAAGCCAAGCCACTTGACCTCCTAATTTTGTTGTGTCTTTGTGAAGAATATATTGTCGTCAGCAGCGTCAGTTAAGGCTGGTCCAGACGATACGTTGTGTACAAGGTTTTGTCTGCACAGTTCGACACGTTGCACACAACACGTAAAAAGGCGCAGACAGAATTGCAGGGAGACAGTACGGTTGCGCAGCAATGACTGAGCTGGCAGGGCATAATAGTTATCCATGAACTGCGCAGACAAATCGGTACATGTAGAGACGTTGGATCCGTATTTCGATACATTTTGTTAACTATAATTTAACCAGAACGACACACCTATAACAGACAATTTCCTGGGAGTTTTTGTCTAAGTTTTGCGCGTTATGTGAAAGTTTCCAATGAATTTGGCGTATCAGATCAAATCGAAGAAACATCGTGACAGGGATAAAAAGAAGTAAGCATATTAAATGTTGGTAGAAATCGTAGCGTCTGGATTAGCCCTTTAGGTTAAACCAACGTTTGGTGATAGTTTGTGAATTCGCATTCTCCTGAGTAGTTTGTTTTTGATTTTTGTGTGGTTTTAGGTTTTACCTAAGTACAATATTTTCGAAGAGAGTTGAATGAAAGAGTGAAATAAAATACGTGTTTTTGCATTTTAGTATAATTCAAATTTGAATTCATGAAATATCACTTGTTAAGCCATCCGCCGTATTTTCTGCGCCGGTACGACATCAATTGTGTGACGTCACTGGCTTGTTCTGATATGGAAAAGTCTGTAACATTTCTTACTCAATGGAATCATCAGATTAAACAAGGCTTCTTTTTGTATCTAGTAGAAAAGAAATTGTTTTTTATTAAATCTTCCATATTTAGTTTTTCATTTTGGTTTTGTCGTATTTTTCAGAACACTGGAACTCCACTTCAAGGAGTGAAAAGAGTGCAAATGAACATGATACTAAGACCAATTCAATTCCTGGATTTCACTAAGAATCTTCCTCGGGCAGTTTATCCCCTCGTATGGTTAGAAGAGGTTAGTATCTACGCTTTTACAGGATTTCATCAATCAACGTGTTGAAATAATAAAACGGATATAACCGAGCTATTCACGTTATTATCACGAGAAAGCATCGATGAAAAAATAAATAATAATTTCGGATGGATTGGGATCCATTAGGGCTATATTTTATATCCATTAGGGCTATATTTTAGAAATATTTTACTAACGTACGTATACAGGGTATACAAAATACGAAACATATTAAACTTGTATTTTTTTTTAACTAGAACACACCTTGCATATCATTGCATATTCTGACTTTATGTATCACATATATTGGACGTAAAACGAACCGCTTACGTGCAAAGCACCATTTTTGTTAGCTTATGTTAGACGGTCAAATTTGAATTATTTATGTATTTGGAAAAATCGGTAGATTAATTATTAAGGAAACTTCAGTCAGCATATAATTTGATTTTTTCAAATGGGAACGTCTAATTTCTTTTATACAATAAAGTCTAAAATTGGACAGTAGTTCTGATAATATAAGGTGGTGGATATCAATCTCTGGTAGTTTTCAGTTAAGTTCAAATTTTCAATTTTCCTACCTTAAGCAACTTAGCAGTAGACCATGAAATGTAAACATAAACTAGTATATATTTTTTTGTGCAACTAGAAAGTAATACTTCGTATAATACCCTGTTTCTACAAGAATGACCCTACTTGTTCTTTTTTTTTTCAGGGAGCCAGCTTAACCCAAGACCTCATAGATGAACTGAATTCAAAGTTATTCAACGTCAAGAAAATCGCCACCTACTTATTGTATACTCTGATGGGAATTGTGTTTGTTGCAATTCTAGTTACAAGCACTTATCTCATGAGAAAGACGGTTTTCCTTAAAAACAAAACCAAATGAAATAATATATGCAATGAATATAATGTTATTGGTTATTAAAAATGGATTTGAATTTGTCGTCCCACCGCGAAACGAGGAAGATGACAGCCATGGAGGGGCGTTGCACTATACTTAATCACCGTACACAAAGACCAATAGGGTCACTCGGCGTGCCGACTTTGATGTGCGTCTCACAAACGCGAGCCGCATCGATTTCGGAGGGGTGTTGTTCGTGCGGTCTCGTTTACTTACAGGGAATCCGAGGCTGTGCGTTGGGCTGTGCGGTATTGTCGACGTTCACTTAACTTCTTATACGGGGGTCAATAGAAATGAACTCTATACTATAGATAGAATATAATTTATTATTCAATAAACCCTTCAACTGAATTGACAATACATGCCATTAGTTCCTTGAAATATAAATGATAAGATATTGAAAGGGAATAGTACTCTAACAACATATTTTGTCTATATCGAATAAATTATATACAAAACTTAACATAACCTCCTTAAAAAACAAAGAAAACGGCAATAAGGCAAAAAAGAATACGAATACTGGAAGATACGTAACAGACACGTTTTTATACATTTTATATTTGGTTTTATTTTCTCTCTTGATTATTCTTTAATGTCAACAATTGTAAATTTGGTCGCTAAATATATTCGCACTCTATTATAATATTATAGGAATACAAAATGTTCATAGAGTCACCTAAGCTAAGCTAGGTATGCGCTTTGAATGGAAAATGAAAAATGTGGGTGTTATTTAGTGATTTCGTCCGTCATTTTCATCCTGGTCATTGAAGTACAGAAGACCTTGTTACTGGCCAACGGCAATATTAATTTATGAATGATTTCAATACCATGGGGTTATAAACCCTAAAAAGTGTGTGTGTGGTTTCTTTGAATAAGTTATATCGTGTGATTGCTGTAATTTTGCTGTGAACATGTCCTATTTGTACAGCATGGTTCCATATTTATAATAACGTCTTCAGAACAGAAAAGATGTCTGACCTTATAATATAGTATATGTATTTTAAGGTAAGGTTGTCGTATTTATGGATACCCACGAACTCTAATGCCCGTTTCCAATTTTCACATCTAGAGACAATACTTATTTTTTAAGACAAATATCTGCCAGTATAAGTTAATAAACTATCTACCTAACCCAGTTTCCCCTTTCGGACATCGAAAAAACGATTATCTCATTCCTTGTTTGCTATATACAGAACATGTAGCCGGCATTTTTCTGTGAAATACGCAGATACGCGCAATACGCTCAATATACACCCAAACACTACTTATTTAGGTACCCCGGTAGATCCGACCGATTGTGTCGCATGTTAGATGAAATAACCCTGTAAACCACTGCTGTTAGCGTTCGGCTACTGCTCGAGATCACCGGGCGCCAGAATTCGCCAGCTTGCGTAGTAGCCGAGAGCAGAGCGTGAAGGACAACATTGGGGGCGGAGCTTAAAATGACTATACTTGTCTTTGTTAATGTACGGTGACTTGATATAGTACACCTCACAGGTGGTATACACCCTATTTCACAGGTAATACCCGTTTTACATCAAGAATAAATCCATGGTTTTTGTTCGTGGATTCAGTTCGTGGTCAATTTATTCACAGATGTAATGATGTAAAACACAATCAGTTTGACCTTGAAGATGACCATGGCTTGATCAATGAATAAATTCACGGAGAAAATGTTAAACGGGTATAAGATAATAGTGACGTCATAATACTGTAGGGTGGGTTAGTTTGATTTGCGGAACATCATTAGGTATTTCTTTTGTGTGTGAGTATCTTGTGCGGTTTGCTTTTTGTTTTGTGTGGTTTAACGATTTAATTAAGTGCAATATCGTCGAAGACATATATTGTGAAGAAACGGACTTATGTTTTGCACTACACTATTAGGCAAATTCGAATTGTGAAAACAATTGAAGACACAAGTGGTTAAAGGTGTCATGTCACAAAATAATTATTTTGAGAAAAATCGATTTAAAGATTTTCGATTGGAACTTTTTTATGCACCACATTTGAGGCATATGGTTCAAGTATTTTTAAAGCTTAGTTAGGTATGTATTTTGTTCGTGTGTTTTTTTAATTTCAAAACACTTTTATATTTCACGGGAAAATGGATTTGGAATGTACATGGCACCTTTATACATAAAAAATTGGCGTAGCCCGTATTAAGAGCATATGGAAAAAAGAGCTACGTACACAAACATTGGTGTTTTTTATTGCAAAAAAACACAAAACTTGAAACTAATCTAATCACTAATTAGTTTTTCTTTTTTTCTTTGGATGCCCTTCGTTGTCTTCAAAATTTTTTTCATAGAACCATATTTATACTCTTTCTTACCTTGACTCCTTTATCCACTGTGAAAAGTAAAAAGTATTTGACGTAACACCTTTATCACCTAAATTAAGTGACCTAAGAATGAAATGGAAGCATATTTTAAGCTTATTGAATGAAAAATACACATTTTTGAAAAAATGTTACATGACACTTGTGTCTTCAATTGTTACGCCTCCTGACTGTTAAGGCTCTAGGGTATAGCGCGCGAAACTAAGGATCCAAGAAAAGACGTATTCCCGTGTCAGCGAGGAGGCGCGGCCGCCTGTTGCCTTTCTCCAGTGTGTGTGTGTCTAAGATGAGGGGAGATAAGTTTAAAAATCCAAAGTTAAGGTCGAAAGCTCCTACGGTAAGGTCCAAGGGTCACCATAACAATGAATTTCGCATTTCCAAGCTCCTGACGTTACCTTTGAACTTACAGTAATGATTCAAAAACCAAATTGAAAAAGACAGCTTACGCTTTGTCACCTATTCGGCCTTTTTCTGATACCGTGTTTGGTTGTTAAATTATAGACATTTGAATGATGTATGATTTTGCATTGCGAGTTTTTTTTGCACACTAAAAAACTTTTTTGAGAAAATCGCAAATAGTTGTCATTCATTATGGTCTTGACTATCACCTCCTGAAATCCTGTGTATGTAGTTTGAAAAGCCAGTGAGTTCTGTTCGAAATGGGAATCCGTGTTTTAACATGGCAAATACATACAGGGTTCGGATAAAGTATGGAACCAAGCAAATAACTTTGGAACGGAAAGAGTGATATTGCTGAAAATCTTCAGGCAAGTGTAGTGACGTCTAGTGCATCCGAAGACATTATGTTAGCTATTAATGTACTTCCGGTTTAACCGGAAGTACCGTCAACTTCTTTAATTTAAATGGGACACCCTGTATATTTTTGCAGATTTTAATTCATCTTTTTTTTCCGAATACGTCCTTAGTGGGTTTAGCATTAGTTTCTGTAAAAACCGGAAAGATAAAGCTTCTTTATCATTTCAGGTGTTTAAAATGCCGGTCATTCAAAGTCGGTTTTGGCGATCGCGTGAGAACTCACAAAGTAGTGTGTCAACTTTTAATGATTTACGTCCCGACAGGGGTCCTATAACACGTTTGACGGTGACTAAAATAAAAAATACAAAAAAATTACCTTAAACGGGAAGACCGCAGACCGCCACGGACGAATTTGTGAGACAAATTTTTTAAGAAACAAATACTAAACCCACTACGGACGTACTCGGAAAAAAAAAGATAAACAAAAATCTGCAAAAATATACAGGCTGCCCCATTTAAATTAAAAAAGTTGACGGTACTTTCGGTTAAACCGGAAGTACATTAATAGCGAACATAATGTCTTCGGATGCATTAGACGTCACTACACTTGCCTGCCAATTTTTAGCAATATCACTCTTTCCGTTCCAAAGTTATTTGCTTGGTTCCATACTTTATCCCAACCCTGTATGTATAACTGTGTATACCCAGGCCTCTTAAGCAATGTCATCCGCTATATTGTTCGCGCCAATGCGTCATCAATTGACACAATTGTTTCGTCTCTGTTATATTTTACATGAAATGGACTTTACTTTACCACTGAAAATAACTTAAATCAAAACATTTCTTCATCGTGGCGAGGGGTAGAGGCTTTGACCCAGGCCCCAGGCCAATGGGTTATCGATATAGGTACCATTTTTAAGATGTTTTCGTTTCAGAAGAGCAGGATGCAGAATAATTAAAACAGTGATTTACTAAGGAACTTTTTTTATTTCTTTTTTTTCATAATCTAAGATCAATACACTTTTTTCATATTGGGAACTATTGACTTAATTCCATTTTTTCTAAATTCATGTACTAAGACATAATACTAATTGACAATCAAAGTCAAATAATACTAAATAAAAATACTTTTGCTAAGTAGGTATCTTGGCACATGAATTTTTTATCACCCCTTATTGATATTCTATGTGTTGAGACAAAAAGTGGTAAGAAATAATTATCCCCACAATATAACGTATATTTGTCTTAACACATAAAACATCCAGAGAGATGCCCAAAATATTGCTTAATTGTTTTTTTGCGATTTAGGTTAATTCTTTTTAAAGTTAAACTTTACTTATCTGAAGTTCTCATATAATCTTGAAACACTTTGTGAGTACGCCTAATTTTATCTGAAGCATAAGTATTAAATATTCTTGGGCATCCTAAGGAACTTATCCAGAAAGTAAACACCAATATTTCCAACTATTTCGACCCTGTTTTTCAGCTTTCCCTCTTTCCTATCATCTGGAATAGAAAATAATCCAGACTAAGGTAATTTTTTAAGGCACCAAGTCACACAGTTCCTTTGGAACTATATTCTTTTCTTACTATGTTCAATCGCCAGTGTTCAATACTTCTTTCCTGATATAAAAAAGAAACATAACATGTTTCTTGAACGATACTGATCCAAATAATCTAGTTTTTTTATAAATTATATCCCTATTTAACCATATATATCTTTTATACATATTATACACATATTACAATGCTATACTTGAATCAGTATGTCCAAGTTAGTATATTGTGCACATTTTTCTTATAGTCAGCTCACATTTTAGAACAAGTGTATATTTTGAATTTGATAATTAGTAAAAAACAATATAGAATAGGTAGATATCTAAATGACGATTATATAAAAACGAATATACAGTTAGGGTAACAACTGGTATTTTACAATTTTAGCAATATATGTGTACTGCTTATAATTCATCAGACAATTGCCACATATTATACAGACGTTTTTCTACTTCTTCAAAGTGATCTGGCAGTTTAGATGTACTTTATTTTACCATTTAGAAAAATAAATCGGTATTGTTGTAACAAAAATACATCGCTTTTCTTGTATCTAACTGGATATTTTGCGGTCTAACTACTTTTAAGCAATTTCGTCACAGCTTTTTGTTATAGCCTAAATATATATTGAGGGTAATTACAATTGTCAAATACAATACAAAACATAAAAGCATCCCACTCAGAAACTCTTTTGGCTAAGATATTATTTTTTTATTTGATTTAAGGTTAGGTATATAATATCATAGATTTTTTCGCAAGTAAGAAATATGCGGATACATAAAATATGAAAACTGAACATCATCAGGAGTAAAAATAAAAACTTTCTTAAATAATTTTTTTGATGACAAAAATAAGTTGTCGCTAAGTGGGTGCCTACATTATTTTGGATAATATCGATGAATTTCATATGTTTTTCGAATTTTAATGCTGGCAGTGTGCAATTTACATGATAAGTCGACGAAATGTTTGTGAAAAGTAATGAACACTTACAAAAGGACACTATAATATGAGCTTAAATTAAATCTACAAAATCACAATCAATATTCATAAATAAAACGATATTTTCACTTAATGACATGAGATGATACTCCTGCAAAAATCACTGTGTTTCTGTAAATGTATGTGTTAACGAAAACTAGGTAAAGTATAAAAAACGGTTAGATAAATTTCTTTTAATGTAAAAATCACAGTTTTTACTGCAGTCTACTCTCTACCTTTCATAGAGTATTTCTAAACGTCTCGATGTGCTACGTTTACCCAAGTTGCTTTGAGATTTCTGACCAGGCATCCCATAAATTACATTTGAAAATTTTGATTTTTAAAATAAACTTTACGACCAACTATACCATATAGGGAAGATCAAGTTTCCGAATATGCAATGTGATTCATGGAGATGCCTTAACTAGCAGGGAGTTACTCTACTTTTCCTTTATTTGAAGCATCACAATACAGGGTATATATTCAAAATCTGTAATCATCAATCAATTCAATCAATTCATTGATCTTTGTGCTACTAATATCACTGAAAATATAATGTTATATGATTAAACATGAACTATACTGCTTGCCTTTTGGACATATGTATTTAAATAGAAAGTAATGAAAAATGTATTTTTACTTTTTGTCTGCAAAAGCAATCCACTAATAGAAAAAATATATGTAACTTACAAGGACAGTTCTTGAATATATTTCCTGCATTTTTTTTAATGAAAGTCTTATTGTTCATTGGACTTTTATCAATTACAACAACAGATGTAGTTACGGTGTCGCAAACCTGAATTCAACTGAATCTACCTCAAATAGAGGAAAATTTAGCTGAATTGGGGCAAACTATTTTCTTTGATCCTATTTCTAGATAATGCTGTTTGATATATTTTATTCATAAATTAGGATCTACCTAATTCTCACTATGAGAAACGCTTAAGCATTTTGAGTACCTTGGTGTTTGTGTACTAATACAATGCAATGAAAATGGGAATGTCAAGAATAAGCGTTTGAATGGAGTTTTTTTTGCTGTGCAACTAACAGTTTTCCTATTCGGCTGCACAAGTATAGTCTTGACATAGTTACTTAAGTAGTACATGATAATCTTAACACGTTATGTTATGAGTCTGTTGGAAAAAGTGCAGAGTTGTTACAAATATGTCTGCTATGGTGATACTGGGTCACCAAGGACTTTAAAACAATAGGCACGCTATCAAATTTGAGAACAAACCTGTTTTATAGATTCATGTACAAAAATACATCGAATTATGAGCTGTCTTCATATAATCTTCATATAAATATTGAATATCATCTATATCTATATTGTGTCAAATATTATATTTAGAAGCTGTTGAACAAACTTTTAAGTGTTAAGTTATTAAAAAACCTCAAATTCCGTGCAAAAAAGTTGTGTTTTGATGTCAATTCGTGTAGGCTATCCAAAGACAAGTGGCTTTCGTTATGAGGAGAAGGAAATGTGACTATTCCAAAATTCTGGCTATGGAAAATACTGACTCAATCCATACGATTACGATGCAAATCTCCCTTTCGAGTGTCGATACAGAAAAATAAAATTATTGGCTGCGTAAATTATCTGAGTCGGGGATTTTGACGTAACTGGAACCAATTTTGGCGAATAGATGGCGCAATACCGTCCTTTGGAATTAGAGTATGATACTCATAAATTCTATAAAATAGTTTCATTGTCGTTTGTATCCCATCGCTTAACTTCAGCTCTTTAAGCTTAAGTCATTGAACTGAACCTCTTGCCTAACATAACCCCAAAACATTTTGATTCTTGCCACATTCCTTGGATCAATGGATTATGATATTCTATGATGGACATAGCAGACATATTTGCGGAATCATGTGCTACCTGAGCACGCATAACGATAATGGGGTTTTGATTGCTACGACCCGTACTTCAAATTTTCCAGCTAACGCTACGATACGTATACAGTATAGTATACGATCACGATGGAAAGAACCGCCGGGTTTCAGCCGGTAGGGCACCCTGGGTCCTCCCCCTTCTCCCTCCACCTCCTCCTCCAACTCCCCAAAGCCCGGGAGACGATAGAAACACTGCGCTGGGCACTTCGCTGGTGCGAGCGTGCGCCAGCTCATCCGTAGATGATCTCGTTGATGCTGACGTAGGTGCCCGTGACGAACCCCAGCAGACCAAAGCATATCAGGAAGCCGTTCTTCCATAATCGCCAGTTGTATTTGCCCAGACCGGGGTCCTCGTAGAATGTCACCAGCTCGATAATGGAGGGGAAAATCATCCCCAGCATAGACAGACAGACGGCACCCACCAGGCCGATGAAGCCGCCCAGGTTCGGGATCAGGATGGCCATGACCTGAAATCGAACGCAGTGTTGTAGTTTCATTGTGTAGCGGATCCAAAAGATTGTTTTATGATATTTCTTTCAGGCTCTCAGATGCCTTGACTGCATCTCATTCTCCACTCGATCAAAACCACATAACTTTATCTAATTTGCAGGCTAACCAACATTTCTACTCCTTCTTATTCCTAGAGAGAGAGAGCAAAATGTGTAAGCTCGCACATGACATGTAAATTACGAAAGTAGTCCGAAATGTACCGTTTTTTTTGCCGCTGACCCTCACCCAATTTCAATCAAATCGCCCAACTTGTTTTGGTAAGAAAGTGCAAATTATATTTCGTCGTTAAAGCCCTTTCACAGTAACCCTAACAATTCGTTATAGCGCCATGAGTGTATCTTTCTCTGATACACGTTAAATAAAAAAAAAAATCGAATCATGGGGTGTTCACTCCTTCGAACATTAGAGTTCATGCTTACCTTGACTAGCAATTCTGACTCCACCCCAAACTGTTTGATGCCACTGGAATCATATTTGTACAGTTTGCATTTCTATATGACGTTAAACAGGGTGTTACCTAAGTTTTAACTTTTCTTCATAGGGCATATAGCACTCGCCAAAAGGAGTGATTTTCCCCCAGTAACATATAAACGAAATGTTTAGGGATATCAAGGTAATGACTAATAATGAGATTATCATTTATAATTTCGTCCCTGTGCGATTAGATCAAACCCAACACAGGACACGCACATGGTTACGGATCATGCGTAGCAGTGCGCGTTTGAGGTCTCTCCTCTTGTTGTCGTGCTACAACAAAAATGGTGCAACCGTTATACCTATAATAACCTAGTGGACATGATTTTAGTTTACGCTGAATGTGATGAAAATGCCTCTCAGACTTCGCCAGTGTATGCTGATCGTTTCCCTGACCGTATTTACCCTGCACCCTATCGATTTGTGATTTGTCTATCCCGTGCAAATAGCTAGAGACACAGGATGTTTGCATATCATGGTCGACACGCTGGAAGATCTAGACAGCTTCGAATGGTCCAAATTGGGAAAGAAATACTTGTGCTTTTCAGTTTTGCGGTGAGAATTTTGAACTGTAGGTATCTATAAAATTGATGTGACAGGACCGCACCATTTCAAAGGCAGTTGCTTCTGAAAAGAAAAGTCCCAACTTTGAAAACACTCTGTATATTTGGTACATTAACAATATAAACATTTTGTCATGGATTTATAACAATCTTACAGCGTGTAATTTTGGACATTCTGGACCTTTATTTAGTTTATTGACTTTTTTTATTAAATGTAAGTGTTTATTTTTACGAGCCCTAAGTGCCACTTTTCTGTAGTTGTTATCATAAGTTCAAAAAAAATGCAAATTTTGCCCCGTAGCAAAACCAAATACCATTGATGATCTCTGACGCTAAGCAGCGTCGATGGCTACCAATACCTGGATGGATGACCGCCCGGGGACAACTTTGGCCGGTGTTTCGCTTTTTTCAGCGTTAATACACCCAAAATCCACTAGATCGCGCAAAAATACGGTCCCATCACATCACTATTACAGTTTCTCATCTACATCAGTGGGGATAATCTGTGAAATAAATGAGCCTGAGAGTAAAATTGAAAATCTAAAAATAACCTTACCACTGTGAGGATGACTAGAGATGCTCGGATGCCGTACTCTGCAACTGTTTTGTGTGATCCAAAGTTGTTTTTTACCGCTTTCCAAATGATCTCCATTGGAACGTAGAACTGGAGAGCGTACGTGAAAAAGATAGCGATGGCAATCATTACTTTGACGGATTGAGCCAATCTGCAAACAAGAAATATTTATTTAGAGGTTTTGTTAATTAAACGACATATAGCGACAACGGGTTTATATCGTGACCTCATAATGATGAGCTTGCCTATTACTACGATACCTATAAAAAATAATCCATAATACTTGAGTTTAATCAGAATAGCAGTTAGCAGTTCAAAGAAAATTGTACTGATAAGTACCAATAATATCCGACGCTTCCTATCACGTGGTTAAGTATGGTGGAAATATGTCACTTTTAGAACATGAAATTCCAGTTACGATAAGAACACGTTTTATAAGGCTGATAGGTTCATACAACAGAAAACATTTCATAACAGTTAATTGACACCTTCTTGATAATCTGACAAATCTGTGTGATGGGATAAAGCTTAGATAATGAAAGAGAGGGGATACCGCACGCCCGTTTGATGCCATATGAATTAGCTGTCATTAGCTGTTACCGAAAATGAATAGCCACCAGAATATTTTTAGAATCACGATGCTTTTTGCCTTATTGGTTGACTACACATGCTGTCACAGGATTGGCGGAAAATGTACATTTAAAAAAATACTATTTTAATTTATTATTATTTTGAATATGGTGCAAGGCTCCCGAAGAAAACGAACAATTTTCACATGAAATACAATAATCGTGTATACTTACGGTTCATTTGGAAGATTCAGCGTGATGCTGCCAACGCTGGTAGCAGGGCCGTACTTCAAGTACCCGAAGAAACCCGTTGAGGCGTAGAGTAGTACCACGAAGAACATACCGGTGTTCAGTACTCCAGGACAGCCGATGAAGTGTTGGGGGGTCTTCATGTTGTTTTCCAAGGGCATCACCACACCAATGCCTTCCAAAGCAAAGATGGCGGTACCGAAGAAGCCGGGAAGCGAGGAAAAGCTCGCCATTGGAGGTACGTTGTCCAACGGAGGTAGGTCAGAGAAGATGTAGTAGAATGTAATGCCCATTCCACAAGCCACCTGAAAATACATTCTTTGTATAAAATTCATCGCTGAATGCAATGGTGTATTCATATTGGCTCTGCAACACCGAATTTTCAATATAATTGTTTTTATTAAGATGGAGACGCGCGGAATTGAGGTTTTGAATAAAAATTTATTTTGTCATAAATGGAAATATCATACATAAGTTTTATAACAAAACTGTTTTTGTTTTCTTTTTTTTCGCAATAGTTCAAAAGTTATATCAAAATAAAAATGGGTTTTTGAATCGAGTACCGAAAACACGCCGACGGCTCCCGAACCCGTGTGACGTCACCATGGCGGTAAGGATGATCCTTTGACTAACGACGTCCTACTCCGATACTAGATTCTAGATTCCCAGCCAATCGCGAAAATACGTACTGCTAAACCGGTAACTAGTGTATAATTTGTTGCAACACAGTCGATGAATGAAGCTTGCAGTTCGAGGCGTAGTCTATGATCGAAATAAATATGTTTCGAATGTTTGAAGTTGAAGTCAGATTACAGATTCCAGTAAGTAAGTACATAATCAAATATGTTTCGTTGAAAAGATCTCCTCAATCGAAGGATGGCCCAGTGGTTAGAGAGTCTGCTATAGTGGATCTCAGGGTCATTGGATCGAAACCCAGGCTTTCCAACTTTTTTTAATTTTTTTTATCAAAAAGTTTATCGATGTGCTTTTTTCTACGATCAACATAAATATGTGTTTGAATCAAATTTTGTTAGACATATTAATTGCACTGCACAGTGCTTGTTAAATTTTTATGAAAATTTAATATTGAGTTACTTTTTTACATTGAAAAAAATTAATGAATTGAATGGATGAAGGATTTTGTTTTATTAACCAAGTATTACATTTAAAAAAAAATTAATGGCGATTGATATTGACGGACAAACCTCATTTCCACTGATTTTTTTAATTGTCCACCGCCTCCTGTACTTAGTTTTTGCACTGTGCAGTGCAAGTAATATGTCTAACAAAATTTGATTCAAACACATATTTATGTTGATCATAGAAAAAATGTGCGTAACAAGGGCAAAAAGCACATCAATAAAATTTTTGATGAAAAAATAAAAAAAAAAGTTGGAAGGCCACTGGGCCATCCTTCGATTGAGGAGATCTTTTCAACGAAACATATTTGATTAGGTACTTACTTACTGGAATCTGTAATCTGACTTCAACTTCAAACATTCAAAAACACATTTATTTCGATCACAGACTTCGTTTCGAGCTGCAAACGTCATTCATCGACTGTGTTGCAACAAATATACACTAGTCACCAGTTTAGCAGTACGTATTTTCGCGATTGGCTGGGAATCTAGAATCTAGTATCGGAGTAGGACTTCGTTGGGCAAAGGAGCATCCTTACCGCCATGGTGACGTCACACGGGTTCGGGAGCCGTCGGCGTGTTTTCGGTACTCGATTCAAAAACCCATTTTTATTTTGATATAACTTTTGAATTATTGCGAAAAAAAAAAGAAAACAAAAACAGTTTTGTATTCCCAAAAAGGGAATACGTTATTTTTGGGTTAATATAACAATCCAATATAACAATAATAGGATTTGGCCAATAAAGAGAATTCTTAGTACTATTAGACAAGTGACTAATGACTTACCAGTATGTTAGCGATCATGGACAATGGAGACAGCCACTTGAGGTTTCTGATCATGTTCGTGGGTATGAGAAGAGGCAGCAGCGCGGCCATGTACACCCTCACGTCAAGCTCGTAATGAGGGTCGACCACCTGTTTGACGTTCTTGGAGACGAACACCACGTACACGCAGCAGCAACCGATCAGATCGATCACCAAGAACATGTTGATCATGGCCTTGGCGAATTTGGCCCAAGGATGGAAAGCTTTGGGCCCAGCGAGGAAAGCCGCCTCTGCTACTTCAGCAAATCCTGGAAAAGGATAGCAGTTGGATTTATGAATTAATTCATTAAAATTAACCATATATGCCACAACGACACATTTTCATAGGAGGTGATGTTGATTTAATTCGACTCTCACATTTGGGATCTCGAAACCGTAACATGTGTCTATCACCCTACATATTATCATGTTCATGCTGCTGGCCGCTTGTCCGGTTCTTAAATCAAGATGTTACCAGAAAATGCCGGAAAATGAACCAACTTTGAATGTACCATTTTTCATGCTATTGGCCGCACGTCGAGCTTCAAAACCAAGATGCTCCCAGAAAATGCCTCACACATGAGAATTCGATGCTTTGCTGGCTGGGTTGGCATGACCGCCATGGCTCAGCTGGTAGAGCATCGGACTATAATTCCGGAAGTCGCAGCTGGCAGGCGGTTCTTTCTCCGGCATTTTCTGGTAGCAATTTAACATGTGTTTAAATTATAGGTAGGACAATAATCTTCTTCGAGTACGAAAGATCTACAATTCAGCAAATATCAGTATAGTCGATGGAGTTGGCCGTTACTTGATGGAGATCCATACTAATACAAAAAGTATTTCAGATGAATGATCACCACTTTTATGTGATGAAAGTGGTGATCATTCATCTGAAATACTTTTTTGTATAAATATCAGTATGCTTCTTAGATTATAAAAATGATGATTGCATTACAAATAATACGATATCAAATAAACGACTGGCCGCAAAAATACATAACATTAACTTATCTCAGTTCTCAAGTCAGTTCTTTTACTTCCCGCACCGAAAATTTTCGATTTTGAGTTAATCCCCTTTTTGTCGGTCTGTCTGTCTGTCGGTCTGTTTGTCGGTCTGCCTGTCTGTCTGTTGGCGCTTTTATATACTCCTAATCCCAGTAACTGCTGCATGGATTCTGATAAAATTTAGGAAGCGATATGCTGTGGGGTCGTAGTAGGTAGTGCTGCTACAATTTTGGAAATCAGCGTAAGGGTGGAGGAGTAATTAGCAAAAAATAAAAAATTCAAATGTTCCTTAAACTTTGTTTTTAGGCGTTTTAGGAGTTCCTCATAATTTTCTACTTTTTTTTTGGTACGGTTGACATTGAGGTGGTTGGGGGGTGCGCGGTTGTAAAACTGAAAAATTTGTTCTACTGATAACACCTAGCGGCATAATACACTTTTTTCGGTTCGCCCGAACATTGACTTGCCTGTGACAGAAACCAAGGACATTGCATTTTCTGATGTATACATACGAGAGTATTGCTCCAGGTCGTTCTGTATTGTGTAACGTGGAAACTATTGAATTGATTTTAATGAGATTTTGACACAGTACACAGTATTATTACCGTGGCGATGCAAAACGCGTATGATGTTTAGAGGCCTCGCAGTGATGATCAGAAGACCAAAAATATAAAAACAATTAAAGCATCATTTTTAGGCGTTTTAGGGGTTACCGATCATTTTCAACTTTTTTTGGGTGGGGGTAAAAATGCGTTGGTTGAAGGGTGGGGGTTGTAAAGCTCAAAAATTTGTTGTATTCATAATAGACTGTCCATTGACCTGTGAAAAAGGACCTAGCAGCACAACACACTTTTTTTGATATGAGAAAATAATAAACTGGAATCCCATGATGTGTGGGAATCCACTTGACTTAATTTTTTAGAATGCAATAGAAATATTTTAAACCAGATTCAGATTAACATACAACTATCGTCAAAGTACAGTCCTGTATTCAGTCAAATCATGTGTCAAGACATGGCCGACTCTACACTAGGCCGGAGCCTTAGATGTGGCAACATGGCTTAGCTGTGAAATTGTGGCCCTAGAGTTTCAGAATAATTATTACATTTTATATGTATTAGAGTTCATCTCGGTTAATAAATTAAGAAAAATACTTTTTAGAACTACTACTACTAATATCACTTACATCTGATGTCTGTTTCATCACAGTCAGACACTACAAAATAAAAATAAACGCAACCTGTTTCCTGCCGCCACTTCCATTTCCACTTAAATGAACACTCAATTTACTTTGTAAATTATCACTTGAGCTAGAAAAATTCACTATTAGGTCACTGTGAAGCCATTCTTGCTAGTCTTGATTTCCCTTTCACTATCAAATGCTTTCGTAGGTATGCCCCAGTCCATGCCCAGATGAGTTCTATTAACTGTATTTTTCTGTGATATTTGAGAGGTCCAGAAAACATTATAGGTACCACATTGTGCTTTAAAATAGGTCTTATCCTTTGAAATGTTTGTCAATTATTGTCTTTATCTTTATAAATATAACCAGCCCTTCCGAGGAATACCTTTCACCCACGTCTGTTTATGTCCCTTATCGGACACACAATTGCTAGTGCAACCTGGTACTACACACTTTGGAGGCATCTTTTTAACTTTATAGTTTCATTTGTGCAGGTAAATAAGTAGAAACCCATTCAAAATCACCTTGCAACGTTCTTTTTAATCTGGAATAAGGTTGTGTTGGGCCATGGTTTGGTACTCCTCTACTCATGCCTCTACTGGGCTGCAACCTGGTACTACACGCTTTGCAGGCATCTTTTTATCTTTATAGTTTCATTTGTGCAGGTAAATAAGTAGAAACCCATTCAAAATCACCTTGCAACGTTCTTTTTAATCTGGAATAAGGTGATGTTGGGCCATGGTTTGGTAGTCCTCTACTGGGCTGCAACCTGGTACTACACGCTCTGCAGGCATCTTGTTATCTTTATAGTTTCGTTTGTGCAGGTAAATAATTAGAAACAAATTAATAATCACCTTCCAACCATATTTTCTGGACCTGGACGAATCCACATGACATAACAACAAATGAAAACACGGCCTGATCTCCAACGTTGCCATATTTCAATGCTCCGGCCTAGTGAGTAGGGACGGCCATGGTCAAGACTGTAGACCTATTCTGGGGTATTTTTAGTTATTAATAGCCGAACTAATGTTCGTTTCTCTGGACGTTGTGCACATGCTTGCAGGACTACAATTAGCAGTCACCTTGGCATAAGGCTCTGGATTGACTATATCACTGTTAGTGACTAGGATGAAGTCTGAGGCCCGGTTTATCAATGCTCAGTTAAGTTAATTCAACTGACAGTTATCTGTTAACTAGCAGTTATAGTGTATCTTTCTCCTGCTAACCGTCAACTGCCAGCTAAAGTAACTGCTAAAGTGACTGGAAGTTGAAAGTGTCAGTTATGCGGTTAACTGGCAGCTAAGATTTTAATTGCAGCAGAGTATTATGTTTTGTGATTGCAGCCTTAACCTAACTTTTTTATTTTTTTCCTTTGGTTTTGATTTTGAAGCTGCTGCTGTATAAATATTTTGAGTGTGGATTATATTTTGTATCTAGAGTAGGGACTTTTTATATTGCTTTATTATTCTGACAATCGATAACGGTAAGATCTAAGATCCTTTAGAAATTCCATATTTTGCTTAATTTTTGTAATTGACAAAATAAGCTTTATAGATAGTGTCATATTTGAAATGGAACTTTTTTGAGCAGGTAGTTGTGACTCAACGAAGATTTTAAATCTATCTTATGAGCAGCTGCCTTCCACTTTCAGTGAAATTTGGAAGTCTTTTATTTTTTACGTCAGCCTTTGCTAGCGATTCTGGAACTGAACTCATTTTAATCCGATTTATATACACACACCGATATTCACGATTAGGAACTACTATTCAGTATTCATCTGCCATTAAAATTTCGTATAACCGACAGTTTGTTCTAGCCAATAGGATTCAACAACGAGTTAGGGATATTTTAGCAGTGTGGCCAACTCAATGCAAACTTAGCTACATAACTTTCAGTTACAGAAAGTCACGATAAACAGTAATTTACTTAACAGAGACTTTGACTGTTGGCTATGCCAAACTGTCAGGTAAGTAACTGGAATTTTTAACTGAGCATTGATAAGCCGGCCCTGAGTAGTTAATAAGAAACCTGTTGTTTTGACGTTTTGGAGCGCGACACGACGCGACCAAGTAATAGTTACTCGGTTACTGTCTCATCCCTACCTTGAACAACACAAAAGGGGGCAGATATTTTCTCACGAGGCTGATAATCATGATAAAGGCAAATTCGTAGGTATAACTGAAGTCCGGATAAGCGAATCTCCACTGTAATTGTTGTATTTGAATAATACAATTTTAATTTATTAAAACTCCACCGCATACAAAGAAAATATTCTGACATATACGTGTCACTTACCTAAAGAAGGAACCCTTGTCCGCCTACATAACTCGTGCGCACTTTTAACCAGGATGTGTACGCAGTAGGTGCAGATAGCACCGATAGCAAAGGTGCAGAAGAGTCCAAAGAAGAGCCCAGCATGGGAAAAGGCCAATGGCATAGCCAGAATGCCACTACCCAAGCTGCCCTTCAACAGATGAATCAAGGTGTCCAGGTCCCTGTAAGATAACAGGAATCAGTATTGCCCAATCTGTCATTGTCTACGTAGTATCTTTCTTATGTTTACGGGTCAATATGTGTTCTGCTAAATCAGAATTGTACTGAAATTAAATACGCTGTATATTACTCAAATTTTGCCCTGATAAATGGTATTTAAATATCCTAAGGTTCGATAAACATGGTAGTCTGTAATCTGTAAGATTTGCTGGAACTCTAGTATTTTTAACACACTTTTATTAGCATCACCTGTATGTTGTTTGTGAGCTTGTAACACTCCTTTGGATTAAGAGGTCGGACACAAAAATTGAACGCTTTTGTTTTGCGGATTAATTTCAGAAGTCGGAGATTCTGAAATCTTAAAGAACACAGAGTTTTGCTTTTGCTGTTGATAAATCCAAAATAAGAGCTATAGGACAAACAACATCGTGATTCTAATTCACTGTTGTATGACAAGCATTTTGAATTCATCATCAACATAAATTTCACGTTGTGTTCTTTAACACTCCAGAATCCGCTGGTTAGTTAGGAAGCTAGTTCACAAAACAGAAAACGCTGCTTCCTTATTTTGTGCTTTGACAAAGTTAGTAAAAAGTTTATATTTTAGAATATGTCATTTTGATGATGGACCACTGAAGCGCAATCAATAAATTTAGCATGATTTAAACGCATCTTTAATGTTGAAAATATTGTGAACTACATACTTTTCCTCTAAAACTAGTATTTGTATATGAACCATAAGTATAGACATACATCTATACTTAAGCACCATTATTTCTGAACTCCATGTAAACGGTTTCTTTGATCTAGACAGGTTATATTTAGAACATATACGTAAACAAAACTAATTACAACCTATGAAGTAAATGTAGAATGGTATGTTATTATTTCCAGTTCAAACGAAAAAATCAACTTGCGGAATGCATTGTTTACGTTCAAGAAAAATATGGCTTATAGCAAATTCCTTTACAGGGTTAAGCGACGCTGTCGATTATTAGCTAAAATATTCAAGGTATGGTCAACATGTTTTTTGAATTAGGGTTCAGGATTTGTGTGTGTGTGTGTCTAATAAGCAGTGAAAATTTCGATTATAGTTGATCATAAAGTAGGTAGTAATTTCGTTACAGATCTCGTGATGCACCAAAACTGCATTTCTTTAGCCTTTAACCCTTGCCTGTTATTAGGCAATTCATTTTTTCCTTAGGTGAATTTTAAGCAGAAATCCTTTAACATAAAGTGTTTAAAATATAACTAAGAATTTTATAAAAGTTGATTATACTGTATTGTCATAAAATGGTGCAATATTTAAAATGGATGACTGTTTATTATTTGAGAATTCAATTAGTATTCTGAGAACAAATTGTATGCAACGTAAGGTGCCTAAATTCAACCGTTTCCAAGTTATCGGCCATTTTGATATAGAGAAAGGTTAATGATTTGCGGTTCACGCAAAATTTCCTAGTCTTTTCTTCTTATACTCGATTTCTAGTTCACGCCAAGTTTTCTAGTTTTTTTCAGCTTGTTTTCAAAGATGTGTTTTTGGCGTTTTCATTTCCGACGGTCTGTCTATCTATCTGTCTGTTCGCGTTTTTCTAGCCACGTAATCTCAGTAACCTCTGCATGGATTGTGATGAAATTTGGTTAGCGATATGGTGTGGGGTTGTAGTAGGTATCGCTGCTACAATTTTGGAAACCGGTGCATGGGCGGCGGAGTAATTAGCAAAAAACAAAAACAAAATAGGATAATCCTCAAATTTTGTTTTTAGGGATCATTTTATACTTTTTTTGGATGACAGTGAAATTGGGGTGGTTAGGGAGTGGGGGGTTATAAAACTGAAAAATTTGCTGTTTTCATAATAGGCTGACCAAAGTGCCACAGCTGCTACGAAAAAACTATGTTAGGGGAAATTTGTTGACACGGGACTTGACAGACCAACAGTGGTGGGCTCAATAAATGCTTTCCTGGAAGTCTATTCCAAACCCTGGATACTCTGGGATCACAGGTGCGATCGTACCGCTCGGTTCTTAATATGTATAGGCTGTATGTCACGGCTCTATTTTCCATCCTAAATATTTGACTAGAAATTGGACAAGAAATAGCATGGCTACGCAATCGCTACTGCACACTTTCACATCCAATTTGTTCGGATATTTAGGACGTCTTCTAAATATTTGGCAAATTGGATGTAAAACTGCGCATTAGATCCTTTTGCTGGTGACAGTTGGAAACTAAGGATATGAAAATTGAATATTTTTGGTTTGCATATGGTGTGTATGTTTTTGTGTTTTGTCGAATAACAGCCTTCGTTGAAAAAAAAAATTAACCAAAACAAGCACAAATCCTCGAAACAAGAAAACAAACACACTTATTAGATTAGAATAAGTTGACAAACTAGACAGTTAAGAGATTATGTACAGAATGTTAAAATGAGAACCATGCGTTGTAGTGGCTCATTGACAACACGACAATGTATTTGACAGAAACGATAACTGTCAACAGATAAATGAGATTACCGTGCTACTAATGCGCATGCACTTGCCCTATATTTGTAACAAAATATTTTATTGCTGCATTCATGGAGAATAACTTATCATTCTATTTTCAGGATAATTTTTTTGTCAATTTTTTTGTCCCATATTTAGGATGGAAACTAGGATCGTGACATACAATCTTATGAAAAGCGACCACCTTGTAAATGTAATAATTAATACATCCGAAATTACTTCACCAGAATTCAAGTACCTGTATATGATACGTAACAATTGGTTTTGTAGGTACCTACCTTATGTTATCAGTGAGTCAGAATTGAAATGCGCCGGTTTCTATTTTATCAGCCAATAAAGATAAGCTAACAGACCAACCAACACATACACAGCAGTGTACGTCATAAATGTTGCACTTAATTTGTTGATACAGCTCAATTAAGGCAAGCAAGTGATAAACGTCTTTAGACTGAAGATACTATTTTAAACTGAAAAAGTTTTGTTGGTAAAAAACTAACCTTGTACTATCATACAAAGTATCCTAATCATTTCTGTTGTTGCTAAATGATACGCTATGACTGTGGCGGCGCGTCGGGGGGGCACGGGGGGCCGAGGCCTCCCCACTTTTTATGAAGAGTTAAAAAAATTAATAGAAAATTATTTTTTACGTGTCCATTTTTCAACTTTATTATATATATTATTAAATTTTATTGTATACGTACATACCCATTTTTTATTATTACAAAGTAGATTATAACTACATTATTTCATTATTTTCCAATTTCCAGCACTCTGCAACTTTTATTCTTATCATTTCGCTCTCTCTGCTCTGCTCTTTCTCCTTTCTCTCTTTTTCAAAATCATATCATGCGTACCACCAATGGTTTGGCCAATACAATTCCCACCAAATCTTCGCGGTCATGCAAGTGCCGGGATGTTTTCGTCTTTTTTGCTTGCTTGTTTGTTTCAACGTGTGATGCAATATACTGATTGTACCAAATTTTCTACTAAGCTGTTTTTTCGTCGTTTGAGTTTGTATATATGATGTTAGTGTGAATTAGTTGCAAAAAACATTGCAGTCTGTCGTCCATTTAATTTATAGGTAAGATCCAAAGTAGCTATATCTACTAATTGTTATATATAGGGTCACCCTGAATTTCCTTGACACGTGACATTTTCGCAACAAAAAATAGTTCAAACGAAAACTGAGTGGAATTTTTGATAGTACTATAGAATCTATCATACCATGCTTTTTAAACCTTTTTTTTGTACTTCAACCCTTGAAACTCACCCCAACTTTCGTTTTTCAAATAGCACCAAATAGTTCTTTCTACGCAAATTAAGTCCTTATATTATCTAAAATCTTGCAATACGTTTGATTTTATACGCAAACTTATTTTTTTCGTAAAATCATAAGCATAACATAAATAAAACAAGAACATGCTTGACGAAAAAAAAAACGGACTAAAATAAAACTAACTGGATTTTAAGGGTACCGAATAATCTATGAAACATGCTTTCGAAAACAAATGTCTTTTTTATGCTTTTTTATTACGAAAATATTACACCTTAAAAAAATGCTTATTTTATTTATCTTAGGTTAATGACTACAAAAAAACTGATCTATATATGAAGTCAAAGGCACTACAAAATACTAAATAAAATAACGACCTCATTAATGTACGAAAAGATGTGAGGTGCTACTATTTGGAAAAAAGTAGGGGTAAGTTTTAGGAGTTGAAGTAAGAAATTTTTTTCGAAAGCATGGTATGGTAGGTCATTCGGTATCCTTGAAAGGCCCACTTATTTTTCTTTTTTATATTTTTTTCTTAAGGAAGAATTACGCCTCAAGCAAATCCTTATTTCATTTATTTTATTTATTTTATGCTTATGAATTTGAGAAAAAAATAGTGTTTGTATAAAATAAAAGGTACAATTTTAAATAAAATATCAAGTTAATTTGTGTAGGAAAAACTATTAGTTGCTATTTGAGAAGACACAGTTAGGGGTAAGTTTAAAGGGTTGAAGTACAAAAAAATTTTTTCAACGCATGGTATGATAGACCCTGTATATAGTATGTTAGTTGTTTTTTTGCCCCCCCCACTTTTTCGGGGCACGCGCCGCCCCTGCGCTATGACGTAGCACACAGAGAAAACTAGCAAAATATGTTTAAACCACAGTGTTAAGCTTTGGTAATAACTTGTTCCTAGATAGCCCAGACCGAAAAAATGGGTTCTTGCATAATTATGTTTGAGCTCCCCTTGAGACTTTCCGTAGTACGTAGGTAAATTTATAAGGTCTATGTTTCTCATAAAATTTTTCCTCTGTCTTTGTGTCTATGGGTAAATTAAGATATTATTACTTACGATGTAGGATGGTCCAACTTCCGATGCTGGAACGGATCGTACTCTCCGACTTCCGGATCAAGCTTCCGGGTGTCCACCAGTGGTACTGTCGATCCGTTAGCAGACTGTGTAGGAACTTCATTTTTGTCACATTTATAACTGCAATAAGGTACAATTAGTTGTCGAACTCGCACTTGGTCGGTTTTACAATATCATTAACGAGGATCAGGGGTGATACGATGCGTCACATACAGGAAGTGCTGGGTGATTTTGAGGAAATCGGCAACCCTGGAGATGTTACAGATCTTCATTCTTCAGGGGTACATACGCCAGTTACAACAAACACACATACATTATTCTATTAGGAAAAAAATAATGGAAATGAGTATGATATTGCGTTAGATTGTACCTAATAACTGGGGAGGAGGTTAAGAGTAAAATCTTTAGATTAGAAGGCATATTAACAACAACGCAACATTGCAATGCGAAATACTGTTTACATTAACTTATTTAACGCTGCTATTCCTGCGTTCTTGTCTATTTAATTTACAATTTTAAAATACATTTGAAATGGTACGAGTATCTGTGGCCTATAGAGAACAACGTTTTTATCCAGAGAATTAAAGGTATGCTATGCAGGTGCAACAAATGGTGAAGCTATTGAGCGAAAAAAGCAAAAAAATCAGCAAATTGGCTCAAGAAATACGTAAAGTACTCAACAGTTCGAAATGTTTGCAAAATAGGTGAAGCTAAGAAACAAAAAATATCGTCGTATGTATGGAGCTGAGTTAAAATTTGGTGATAAAAGCAAATTTAGATTTAACACAAAAATATGGTAATAATGTAAAATAATGTTCAGTTTCAAGGTTGACTGATTTTTAATAGTTGTGTTAAACTCGATATATTTGTCAAATCAAGTCGAGATTTATGAGTCACTTTCAACGCTACTAAAATTGTCTGCTAAAGCAGCATTTACTCCAAATTATTTAGGTCCTCGATGCTGCCTCCTCCCAGAAGCAACTAAAGAAAAATATTGAATGATAGCTCAGACCCAGTGCACTGAATAACATTTGAGTTGACTTTAAATTCTTTTAAAACGAGTTCTCATAACACAACTTAGCACATACAGAAAAAAAAAACTATGTTTGGATGGTTGTTATTAGGTAATTTTCTTACATTAGTCTCTCAGCCTTATCCTAAAATCAACATATAAGAATGTATTCTGTTTCTGACATATCAAATATCAGTTTCTTTTCATAGCACTTTTCTTGAAATTGAGACTAAAAATATTTAGTAAAGAATTCAGATGTATGTTCTTGTTCCTCTGTTCAAAGCTTAACACGTTCTAAACTTAATTTTTTTGAATTACTTCTTTGCTTCTTATACCAAGGTTATTTCTACAACTATTTTATAGATGTCTGAAACAGAATCTAAACAATGTTTGTTTTGATATCTAAACAAAGTAGACAAATATGAATTTAGTGTCAATCTACTTTTTCATACAACCCTCTCAGCTCTGTCTTAAAATTAATAAGATTGTATATGAAATATGATATACCGAAAAAAGATAAATTTAAATTTCTGTTTGTAGCATTTTCTTTAAATGTCACTTCGAGATGCAAGCATATTTAGTAAGAGACTCAGATTTATGTTTTTGTTCCTGTGTCCAAATTCCAGAACTACTTGCTTTGCTTGTAATACCAAGGTTTTTCTTACATTTATTTTATAGAATTCAAAATATATTTCTTGTTTGGATATCTGTACAAAATAGGCGTTCAGATTTAAAAACTATGAAATCGCCTCTCTTCTCACAAAGTTTCATTTACTAGCAATGTTATTCCAACTAGCGCAAAAATATGATTAGGGGGATTTTCAAACTCATGAATGAATTGAAGAAACTCAAGATGTCCAATTGACTTCAGAAGAATTTTTCATTCACTGGGTCTGGCGACATTTCCCGTATGTGACGTCATGTAGTGATCGTTAAACTGATGGTTGTTAGTACTTACAAAATACGATACTAGATCTATATGCATTAGTGTTGTATTGTAAGGATTGAAACGGGAAAGGAACGGTTGGTAGTGATGCGTATGCCAAAGCAAACTATTAGGAAAGAAATACTTACAGATATGTCTCGATATGGAGAATGGAAGAATACCAAGATAGAGTGGTACTTCGAATCTAGTTTACTACAAGTTTTAACAAGCTATTAAGTATGATCAGAGAGAGGTTTCTAAAACACGAAAAGCTTGATATGGTATACTTAGTCCCCAGTTTGCGGTTTAGAAGAGGTAAACCAATATACAATATGTTTTGATTAAAATTTTTGGTCCTCGAAAGTGATCTGGGTATTTATCTGTGCCAGCTCTCAAGTTACAAAAGAATTGAAACATCAAGTAATAATCACTAAAACAAACAAGTTTATTTTGAACAATATTCTTGGCAAGCTGTTTTGTTACATTTGCATTGACATTTTTTTATAGTTCCTTATTTATTGTGGTTCAACACACTTTCAAGTATTTGACAAACAACTACTTTCGTGTTTTGATAAAATAGAATGATTTATTAACAGCTAACACCCACGAGTGTTTAGAGTGCATAATATGTTGTCTTTCTTTCTCTAACCAAGGTCTCTTGTTATAGTTGTTTATTTTTATTGTTTAAATTAATGCAGCATATAATAACAAACTCGATGATAAAGGCCACATTTTTGTAGTTGCAAGAAGCTATAATGTGACCAAAGAATCAACTGATTTGGGAAGGAATTTCAGCATCTGCGTAATTACCTTAAATGAATATGTTTACTGTACACAAAAAAAAAAATGTGTTAAAAAATGATCTTTTAATTTAACGTAGAGGCTTGTCAAGCAAAAATAATCTACTCATTGCAGTGAGGATTCAGTTATCTTAGTGTATTCAAAAGTCTACTTCAGTTGAAATAACGGTGATTCAAGGTAATTAATGGAAAGAGATCTAACATGTGATGCTATTTTAATTTTATTTTACATCGTTTTTTGCCAATCGATTCTGAAGGAATTTTCTAATGACGTATCTGTTGAATACAGTTTCCGTTAAGTTAGATTCTATATTAGTAATATTGTTTGACATTCCAGATGAAACGATTTTGTTATATATCAGCTTTCAAGCTAAGGCTTTAATTATGAATATTTAACAAAAGATCGACAATTATGAACAAGAGACCTCAACCTTTCGATGTGATTCCATATCTATAAATATTTACAGAGTAGGATTGGCAATGGTAAAACGTCACATGGGTGGTGAAATTGTGGCATGATGTGTGTAAAAATAAAAAAAATATAATTACTGTCGGTAATTGAAGACAAACTTGACTTTCAAAGGCTAACTGTCTGTCTCGATACAGATATACAAATTACAACAATTGTCACTTGTCATATAATAATTTAAAAAACCAATGGACGGAAGACTGAAATTCGGTCGAATACCGTAAGTACTATAGTACACCTAAACTTAAATGGAGTGGTTTAAAACAGTGCTTAAAAATGAATGATCATGTTTGAACGCTTTAATTTCATACATACGCACAAACTATTTCAAAATATTAGGACATATTTATGTTACATATGAAAAATATGGGAATGATACATGCAGACTGAAAAATTCTCATATACTGTCTTGTGTTTTTGAACCAAAATCTTATTATAAGGTAGGTACCTAATGCTGATTCGTGTGCGACTGAATATTTTTGCAAAACTGCTTCGCAACTCTTAAAACGGGGTGGAAAAGTCTAAATTTGTCAGTAGTAATTTTTGTTCTTTGACATCGTTTATCTAAAAAAAACTGAATTTACGTTGTTTTGTTCACATGTACAACGAAGTTGATTTTGGTACATGAAAGTTTCATTTGTGCTTTCAAAGTAATGTGCAGTTAATGGCATCTTGTTTCGAAATAAAATCTATAAATCAAATAGCACCTTCTAGGTAAAACTATACCAAGATCAATAATAATTGGACTTTTTTCAATATACAAAATTCACTTTAGAAGGAGGCAATGTCTTAGTTTGCTACGGGTACCTTTGTTTTCCGCTTTTTCTTTAGGTTATTTTCAATAGGTACTCCTAATTTATCATCCCTATTATCTTGACAAACGCCAACTCTGTTTACTGAATCTTACATTATTAATCTTTCGCTTTGTTGCTATGAAATTCTTTTGAAAAATGGAAAAATTGCGCCATCTTTTTTGAGCTACCTTTTTCGATCCCTTCTATCAAAAAATTACCAATTTTTCCAAACCAGATATGATACTTCATTTGATTTCGGATGCCGTGATAGGTACGAGATGTTACAGTTCGTTGTTTTTGTCATAACCTCAAACGTTTGTGACATCAGTTGTAAGGATCATTTTGCTTTCATAACTGGGATAGGGAAAGTTATTCTTAAGAAAAGAGTCTCAAAGTTGACATCAGACTCGTTTTGATTGACATTTTTCTTGGCTCTTTTTCACGTTGTTGTTATCTTCATGAGCTTCAATATTGTCACTATCAAATGTGGAATGAATTTTTATATTATTCAGAACAACCTAACATGTAATAAGTATTACTTTTGTTTCTAACTAACAGAATTTTAAACACTTCAGGTATCACTCATAGATTTTTTTTGGATCTCAAACTTGCTGGACATTAGTTTTATGGATGATTTTTGGTTCATAAAAGTTTTATTTGGGGTGGAGAATGATATTCTCAAAAAATAAGCCGACAGATTGTCCTTCTGACGTTTTTTCTTGCTGTATAATTTACATCGAATTACAGTACTTACGTCTTCCAGACCACATTTTGTGGCAGTACTCTTTAAAATAAGCAATATAATAAGTAATACCAAATATTACTCAAAGCAAAATCAAATGTCAGTTGAAAAACATCCTATACAGCGATTCTAAAATAATAATGGCTTAAAAATAAATCATGAAACTCTACATTTTTATTGTGAAACATGTAATTGAACGAGATAAGTACTTTTAATTATTGTTAAAACAACATGTACCGAATGAGTACAGATGCAGCGCAACTATCTTAGGCCATCGGGCACTATTTGGTATGAATTCTGAACTTGATAAAGAGACTATTGAAATCTTAGTTGACGAACTAGGTATATTATATAATCTTACTTAGATATAACAATTTCTTTCACTGTTGTCAATTTGGATTTCGAACTAAATGTTCTACGGCACTAGTGGTAAAAAAGGTAGTGGGTACTATAGTACATAGTTTAGAAAAAAAGAGCATGTAGCCGTTACTTTATGTGACTCATCTAAAGTGTTTGTGTGTCGTTAGAAATTTTAGTATGCAAACTTGAATATTAAGCTTAAAGGGTTTGAGCCTTAATTTATTTGAGTCATATTTAGTAGGAAGATCACCCTGCGTTAGAGCTGATGGCGGTTCATCTCAGGTTATTTCAGTTAGACATGGGGTATTTCAGGGTTCTGTCCTGGGTCCCTTATTTTTCATTCTTTACGTAAACGATTTATTTAAGGAATTATTTATCACCTACTGACTGTGTGGCATGTGCAGATTATGTTTCAATACTAACGAGCTGTAGTGATATTCATTTCTTCAATATTTTATTTCAAGAAGCACTAGACCGAGCAAAAAATTGGTTCACAGCCAACTCTTTAGCAACAAATAAAAATAAAACGACAAATACTATATTTTTCTACAAACAACAACGTAGCAAATGGTAGTTGAATCAATCTACTAGGTTTTCATCTTGAAAATAAGCTCTCTTGAAAAAATCATGTGGACGAACCACTATCAAAGCATTTGTTTGTCCTCCGATGCTTAAAAAAGTTGCCTGACTTAGATACATTGCGTTCTACATATTTTGCTTTATTTCACTCTCATTTGATGTACGGAACTATTTTATGGGGCAATTCGTCCAATGCGCACAACATTTTTGTTTTACAGAAAAAAGCAATCCGCTTGATAGAAGGGTTCAGAGACAATTGTCAGCTACTATTCAAACGTTTACGGATGATGCCTCTGCCTAGCATGTGGTGCATACCAATTTGCACCTTTTCACAACTGGTGCTGAGATTCATCGTCACAATACTAGATCTATGAATGTACTTGTGTACTACTTTTATATATATTTATTTTTTTAATAACGTACTGTCTTTGTTTTTTGTTCGCAAGATTGACTTATCACTTGTACTTATTATTTACTGTTGTGATCAATAAGTTCTATTCTATTCTATTTGTAACCGTGGGATTCGGGTATATAGTAGATTACGTTTCGAGACCGATATTCTTCCAGCCGCCCATTGCCATTTAAAAATAAGAAGTGGTAAGTGAGTGAGGTAAAATTTGTACCGTGGACGAGTTGGCGCGTCATCCGCAGCTCCTGATCAGCACACTGTCAACCACACCTGGTGCGGTTTTCGGCATACTTCGAGCAGCTCCGGCTTTTGAACTTGCGTACCAAGTACGCGTAGCCAATGATCTTACAAAATCATCAGAAATATAATCAAAACAACACTCTCGGCCTCGAACGGGCACAGGAACCATGTATAAATGCGCTCAAGCGCACGCAAATTTCTCTTGTCAATGTGGACATCTCAACAAGTCAATCACAGATGCATGATCGTTCTTTTTAATATGAATAATGAATCCACAAGCATTTTGAGAGTCGAATTTAGTAACAAATTAAACACAACATAGCGTTATTCGCGGCTGAATATATAGAAAAAGGATCTGGCCCAACAACAGATCCTTGAGGGACTACCAGTTATCAAACGTAACATATCAGTACCAGATGTAACAATATTTTAAGATTAGACGCATCGAGCAAATGCTTACGAGCAAAATTACACAATATGTCGTATTATGTCGTATTAAGCTCATAAAAAGCACATTTGAGGTTAGATTTAGAGCATAGAGAACAAAATATTCTAGCCCAAGAAGGACCCTAAGGGAAGTTTTCAGTATCAACTGCTGACTGTCTCTATCAATGTCCTCCTATTTCAGGATATAGTCCACTGACTGGATAATTATAGAAAAACAACGAAAGAGAGAGGGAGATACAGTCTATCATCCTGATATTTTTCTACTCAAAGAGCAATTGAAAAGAGTTTTTTATGTGAGTCAATTGTCAAATTCAAGATTTTGAACTGATTTGATTTGAATACAAGACACATTAGTTTTATAAAACAACTAGCTTTAGTAGCTCAAAAGATGTTAAGAGTTTCGACGTGCTACACTAATATTAGGGATGCATTATGTCATAGCGCGTACTAGCTTCTATGTTGGAATTTATGGCTTGAACAAATAAAATGGCTAAAGTTTGGGACTTTTTGCTTCTAGCTTGACGAAATATATGTCATTATTGTATTATTATAGGTATATCTCTTATATTAAGTGAAGTGTGTATACAGTTGGGACTTTTCTTCATAGATCGTATAGTACTGGCCAAAAGGATGATTTTACTAGTAGCATATACACGAAATGTATAGTAATATCAAGATAATGATCAATAATGAAATCCTCATTTCTAATGCCGTGACTGTGCAATTAGATCCAAACAGTCGACACAAAAAACGCAGTTTCCTACCGAGCATGGATGCGCGTAGCGCGCGCGTTTGACTTCCCTCGATTTGTTGACGTGCTACATCGGATATTAAAAACCACAAAAATGGTGTAACCGTGATAACTATGTATAATGAACTGGTGGACATGATTTTAGTGTACGGTGAATGTGGTCAAAATGCCTCTCAGAGTTCGCGAGTGTATGCTGATCGTTTCCCTGAACGTATTCATCCTGCATCTCATAGATTTGTCTATCTCGTAGACTATAATTTTATGACGAATAATATGAGCTCACTTTTTTCATAAAATAATCAGAATCAATTGGTTGCTACTACAAGAATCTAACCTGATAAGTCAGAAGCGGATGGGAAGCGCCTTCTTATTCACATGTGAAGTGTAGGTAGAATGATCCACAAAACGGTTAACTGACATTTGGTTAAGTACTACCACAAAAGACAATCAAAACGTAAGGATATAGACCAAAACATGAATCATCAAAAGACTAATCTAGCTATGGAGGTACCGATTGTTTGTTAGATGGTATAATGAATATATTTATTTCAAATACTATTTTTTACTATCTATACAAGTGCACAAGGAGATATCATAGATAGATAAAATTACATTTGACGAGGTGCTAAGGCCAGCGATATTCTTTTATCAGTGAATCGACTTAGGGTTAAAGACCAAATCCGTAATACTCCTTAAATATGTACGTTGTATCAAAAAAATTATTAATTTCTGTATGAAATGCACTTAGAGGCCGTATAAGCCTTGGAATGATGTACAGTGGGAGAAAAATTCAGCTCTATAGACTAAAACACAATAACGATAATGACATATTGCTAGCTGGAGAAAATTATTGTATTAATTATAGGTATAGCGGTAATACGGTACAGTAGTACAAAATATAACTCCTATAGATCAACTAAGTTGAAAATATCTATCTCAAAATGCTTGTTGTTGGTAAGATAGTTAGAAAAATGAAACGTTTTTACATTTGCGCACACAACAGAACATGTCTTGGACTAATATACAAACTCTAGTCCAAGAAAGCATGTTAAGTTTTAAGTAATTCCTCTAAATGGCGATAGTGATTAGTATTGAGGGCAAATCAAGAAAATGAACCTTCTACCTTGTACAAGTCAAGGAAATATCGATTACATTCTGGTGATGTTATCTTTTGACTGTTTACCGAACTTTGAAGGGCGATATCGTGATGTGAAGATCAGTATTTACCTAAACAGATGTGGTTAAACAGAGATAAACGATACGATTGATTTGTACAAAGCATTAGGTGTATTAAGAGGGTAAGCAACCTAACTTTGGCAGGCAAATATACATGGTTTTATCAAAAATATTATAAATATTCTGGAACAAATAACTTTTTAAATATATTCCAACCACCAAAGAATAAAAAAGAAAAATAAAATAAAATGAAAAATATGTTGTTGACATTATATTAAACTAAATAGTAAGCTGATACCTTCAAAATGAAGCATGTTCGATGAAATGAGAGATTTTTTTTGTTTGAGTAGGAGAAATATGGAACTTGTGTTACTTACTTAGTCATGACTACTGTGTTTACACCGCCCTTTTTCTGGTCAAGTTGGGCTATAATAGCGGGCTGAAAAAGAAGAAAAAAGGGTCAGTTATAATGGTTCTCATGAACTCAAGTGATGAAATAGCAGCAGCCTATAGTTTGTACATGGACAGAAAGGGTGGAAGTACTAGTACTCCGACATCCGATTTAGGGAAGTATCTCAATATCATCACTGAGAAAGTAGACGCATCTCTCAAAAACATGTTTGACATACGTATATTATGTATGACTTTTTAAATAAAATTGTAGATTAGTTATTGTCGATACCAACTTCCAGATCCAGAAGCACTAAGCATGAAGCAATCTGCATCTTTGAAATCCGGGAAAAAGTGTTGATCAAGTAAATAGATATAGCTTTATAAAATTTTTCAAGGCTTCATTCACCCGTGCAATATGTTTTATATCATTAATAAAATCCTGGGATATGGTTAAACTTTATATTTCAAGAAAAAAACATCCGCTTTTGACAATTTTGTTTATGTCTCAAAGATGAGCAAAACAATAAAAAATAAAGGATTAACTATAAAACAAAAAACTAATCCAGTATGAATATAATATGCGAATGCCCTAAGGAAATTAGAGATAGCAATTCAGTAAAACATAAAAACTTTTTTATCACGAAAAAAAAAACATTTAAATCACTGCTATACTACATAGTGACTATGATATTTCAATTAATGCGAAAATACGAAAACACGAAAAATTTAAATCTAACTGAGAGAATGCCTACCTTTCATACGAAACTGAAGCCGTTTAGTAAACACGAGTCTGTGATTTATTGATTTATATTGAGACAAAGTAACAATACAAAAGATAAATAGCTGATAACCTAAAAAGGGACAAGAGGGACGAGACAATATTGGCGACACTTGGCATTTGTCTATC
This sequence comes from Callosobruchus maculatus, assembly GCA_951848785.1. NCBI lineage: Eukaryota > Metazoa > Arthropoda > Insecta > Coleoptera > Chrysomelidae > Callosobruchus > Callosobruchus maculatus. The sequence goes on from CATOUR010000006.1 coordinate 8,431,752, forward strand.
AGTGATATCTAATTCTTTATGAATTTGCATTTTGCTTATCTACTAGTACAACCCTCTACACATTTTGAACTACAAAAATATTTACGACTCACTGTCAAGTACTCAATGCATACATGGGTATCGCTATCACTGTCAGTATCAGGCATTTTTCACAATACACCACTTCAACATGCATGACTTATACAGTGTGCTGACAAGTTGATTATGCATTGACTACTTCTTCAATTGACTGTAGAACCTATAATAACTAGTTGTGATTTTGATTTTAATTACATATAACGTTTCTTTATAATTATTATTGTTTAAACGCAAAGCCTTGGCGACATCGGTGTTACCCTCGAAATAGGATTTTCTTGTCCCTTCTCTCGATATATTTATAGGTTATTTTGGATCTCTACTTTTGCCAAATTCTTGCAATCACTCCCATTTCCTTTTCTATCCCGTCTTCCTTCATAAGCTTTCGTGGTCCAACTTTCACATGCATATACTCGTATAATAATTGTGTATTTTTGGTGATTCAAAAATCCTTATTATTTTCAAAATTGGTTTTGGTCAGTACGATTCTTGCTTTGTTTTCTTTGGTTGATGGACTTCTATAGTATGTAATAGACGTATAGGCTGTATTTCTGCCTCGTCGATTTTGATGTTATTAGTTATGTCTTATTTTCCTTTACGTATTGTCATGACTAGTCAGCAGGTTCACACTGATTTTTATCAGTATTTTTATTTGTCCTAACAATACTTTCGTTGTTGCGATAGCGGTTGTTTATTAATTTTTGAAAATATACGTGATTTTCCAGGTTTTACTGAACAAAATCGAGTATAATACAGAAACCTATTAAAAACACTACAAAATATGGAAAAATGTATTAACAGATCGAGTAGATTATGGCTTGATCAAGATACTATTGTAACCAAATATAGACAGATGGTTTACGTGCAGGTTTTATGATGATTAGAAACATCAAATGTATAAAATGCCTCAATTAAAAAGATTATTTTTATCCACGAAGATCAGTTAATTATCTAATGTATACATCGGGGTCAATTTACCAATCAAAAGTGTACGTTAGAGGAAATATCAATTTAAAATCACGGTACCCGAATCATTACTTGTATTATTTGCGAAACAAATTAAAACACTGTTTGACTGTAAACAATGGGGTCTGACCTTAATGCTGACAACGAAATGGTTGCGCTATTGTAGGAGAAATATCAGTCACACAGGTCACAAAATATATGTTGATTACTATATAGACACTACTAGGAAGCTACTAAGAAAACTGATTTACTAGACTATCTCTAATGGTGACAACTTTGAACATCTTATTCAAGTTAGACAGGACCGAATTGGACACGTTTGTAATTCCATTTTTGCAAAAACTTGTTTATTTTTATTTTATCACACAGTAAAAATAATATCGACTTAGGAATCGCCCTGTATAAGTATACAGGGTGTCCTATTACGAGCGGAAAATACTTTAGGAGAAGACTGTACAGCTCATTGCCAAGAAACAAAGTCATATAAGGTAGCGTCAAACTTTCAACTGTTTCAGAGACATTTAATTTTTATTTATTTTTTGATATCCAACAGATCGGCGCGATTTAAGGGTCTAGGGTATAGGGTGCGAAATTGAGAATCTAAGAAAATACGTATTCCCGTGTTAGAGAGGAGGCGTGGCCGCCTGTTCCCTTTCTCCAGTATGTGTGACTAAAATGAGGGAAAGTACGTCCAAATGCCCAAAGGTAAGGTCAAAAGGTTCAAAGGTCGCCATAAAAGATAAATTTCGCATTTAGAAACTCCTGACGTTACCTTTGAACTTACAGTAATGATTCAAAAAGCAAATTGAAGAAGAAAGCTTGCGCTATGTCACTTCGGTGGCCTTGTTTTGATATCGTGTTTGGTTATTAAATCATAGATATATGAATAATGTATGATTCTGCATTGAGAGTTTTTTTGCACACTAAAAACTTTTTTGAAAAAATTGCTCTGAGATGTCATTCACTAAGGTCTTAACTATCACCTTCTGAAATACTATGTATTTAGTTTGCAAAACAAATTAGAGAAGAAGAAGATTAAAGATGGTTGTGAATCTATTGAAGATCAACCTCCTCCCGATTGACCACAAACAACTACGCAACTTGCCACAAAACCTGCATGAATTAACGACTTTGTACAAAACAAATTTCCGACAATATTTATTAATCCTACAGTTTCGCTCAAAAAATTATTCATAAGCTTATGCAAAATCCATTTTGGTGGTGAGGTGACCGTAACGCCAGCGAGGTTTGTCTCAAGCATATTTTCAATTCATCAGAGCTAGCAGAGGCTAGTGAAATACGATAGATTGAATTTTCTCAATATTGCAAGTAGTTTTTTTAATAACAGCTTTTAAAGAAACAAGAGTTAAAACCCTAATGCTCGTCCAACTTTTTCATCGAAAACCTAACAAATGCTCGTTCAGTGTCTTCTTATAGATTGCAAAAATCTTTTTTTTATTGAATTGCAATACAAAACTTCCTCAGCTCTTTCTCGCGTGATTACAATGCTATTGCCTCCACTCAGTCTATAAATATCGTACCAGGAATGTCACACGTTTGACCAAAGATATGCGCCGTTTGAATCTAACTTTCTGTCTTGGTCCTAACGCGCTGGTCTCGTGCCAAAATATTCGACAGCGCATGTTTTGTTAATGAAATCAACGATCACTTCGTCGCAGAATCGATTTAGCCATAAACTGATATAGTTTATATTTAGCTCGTTTTGGGGGACAACTGGGTGCAGCTTGGCAAGGGGTTTTTGTGTATCGTGCTAGCAGTGAGATTCCACAGTCTTGTTCACTATGACGGTATCAAGAGATGAGCCAATATCATGTAAAAAGCTGTTCCGATAGGAAAATGATTGCGTTCAGACAACCATAATATAAGCAATGATATTTATTAGGATATGCAGTTGATGTTTTGCCAACCCAAATGGATGACATTGTCAGCGATGCGAACTTATGAAAATGCCGGAGGTGGTATCGACGCCGAACGAATAACCTAGAACCACTATCAGGAAAGTCAAAGCCTAACACAGTATGTCTTTTTAACTGATTCAGTTGAAGTGTGAAAAATTATTACAGATGAGCTTCAAGTGTCATATCGAAACTCGGATTTAACATACCCTCGATGGTAAACTGGCTGTACACCAGGGTAATCAGACCCACTATGGTGTGCGGTGCCATTGTGTGGTGGCCAAAAGTTCATCAAAGCGCAACATCTAAAGCACTCACAAAAGTGTAGCGGGCTGCGTGGGTGAGCATAGTGGGCGCCATGAAGGGTACAGCAACTGCTGCATAGGAGGTACTGCTCAATATACCTCTTGATAGTTACATAGAGGGAAAGGTAAAAATGGCTGCATACAAAATGCAGTGCCACGGCACCTGGTTTTACCACCCCGTCATGAAACACAGATACTTGACACCTGCGGTGTGACATACTTGAGATGTCACACGACAGAATGCCTAGGGTCGTGGACTCTGAGACGTGTTGCTGAGATCCCATACAAGGTCAACTTAAGTGGCAGATTGGAATGGGATCTGCCATAGTGCCATGGCACTACCTAAATTTTCGACAAAAACATATTTATCTATGTCTTAAACTTTTATTATTCTATGTTAGTTTCCAACGACTTTTTCTGTTTTATATGAAATGGCAATAGCTTGCACCAGGCAACACGTGGCATCGTCGCAACTCACATGATGCGAGCTGACGACGCGACGAAACGGCGAGATGGCAACAGCCTGCCGTGCCGTTTCTTATAAAGCACAAACAGAGTGAGAGAAGTTTTATCATAAACGCTTACGAGTGACAGAGAGAACGCTATGCTGGACGTTTGGATATATTTTAAATACGAAAATCCGAAGTAGATCGTATCAGGCACATTACCCATATTTCAATTCATGGTTCACTATTTTTGTTTTGTTTCAGCAGTTTCGATTTGTTTATGTTTGATGCTGATGTCAGCTATTCTCGTTAAAGGTTTGACATTTAGATCTTATTAGTTTGAGTGAGTTTTGCGCTGTTTTCGGATCGGTATCTCTTTTGTGTTTGATTAAAATCTATCATTTTAGCGAAAATGAATAAAATTGGTGCATTAATAAACTCATTTAGTAATCTTCCGCTGGAAGAAAAATTGAAAAACTTATTGGTAGTGGACAGAAATCGCGTTGTCGTAAATTTAATAAAACTATTTATGATAAAAACAATTGGATAAGTGATTGTGAAGAAGTTAACAAACTGTTTTGTTTTGTGTGTGTTCTATTTGCAGGCGAAGACACTTGGACGAAAAAAGGCACGGATGATCTGATTCATATATGGGAGAAAATGAAGACCCATGAAAAATCTAAAGTGCTGACACGAGCCGCCACTGGGAGAACCTCGACATATATGGGTGTCGAATGGTAATCAATGCCTCCAAAAAATGCATCAGGGCGGAACATAAGTATCCACCTTGATAAACTGACTAGTGACTACCGTTGTCCAAGAAGACATACCTAGCCGCGGTCATGGAATGTGGCAGAATATGCATAGATGAAGGATACAATAAAAATACTTTCTATGTAAATACAGACAGCCGGGCGGCTCTGATGGCCTTGGCAAGTAACGACTATATTTAAAACATAGTTTGGGACTGCTATAATACCCTAAAAACACTGACAAAGACCAACAAGGTAACATTATCTTGGTTACCTAGTCACATAGGAGTTGGTGGGAATGAGAGAACCGACAGCTGTGCCAAGGAATCCTAACCTCTTCACTACTAAGAAAATCTCGAACCTCAGTTAAAATCCAACATCATCACAAAAATAGAGGAATTGTCATAAATAGGCGTTCTATTTACACTGAAGAAGCTGAACAATAGTAGATTGATATTTAGCAAACCCCTTATCCACTGTACTTACACCATACACATCAGATGAAGTAAACTGTCTATTTACCTCTATAGTATTTCTTATAGAACACAATTTTTAACAAAAGAAATTTAAAATAAGTTTACTTTAAATTACATTCTGTCAAACCCTATGCTATTTGAGTAAGAATACAGAGGAAGCCGAAACGCGAGCGAACAGTTTATTTCAGCGGATGAAGTTTTATTAGTGTATGGATCAGCGAAGCACAGTGAATCACAGTCATAATCATAGTATACGTTTATAAAATTACATTAACCGTGAAACTCGCGACACCTCCCTATCCCTGAGTACTCAAAACATATGAGTGACAAGTTCTAAGTCTTTCCAGAAGACCAACCAGAAATCATTTACTATTAAATAGTTTGAGTTAAAGGAGAGGTAAAAACTTCTAATTTTTGTCCATTAAACAGAAGAATGCATAAGCTGCGTTGCCCTTTAAATCTATCAAAATCCGGAAATATATACTTGATACTCTAAATACGGTCCTGTCCTAATGCATTGCAAAACTATCTATGCACTTGGCGAATACCGAATACGTAGAAATGCGTGTTTTGTCCTTTCGGGTAAATGACCTGACAGTTTCATAGAGGTGTTCTATGCACAAGGCATTCCAATCAACGTTAAATGATGCTGAAGCGTACATTTTAGAAACTCGCGAAGCTTGTTTTGTAATTAACTAAAGAATCAACAAACAACAAGAAAGTTTGCCGTACTGTTGTAATTGCCATATTGTATGTTATATGCAGTAATTTTTCACTTTGGTTTTAGGCGAAAATTGGGTAGTACAATAGTTTGGGTCACAGTTTTATAGTAACTTTATTCATCACTTTGAATTAAATAGTGTAACTACGTACCAAGTAAGAAACATAAACACAAAACATCGATGTTGCTACAGCAGAATATGCTATATATATTGCTATGCCATACGTGTATTATGATGCATTCACACAAACCTTTATGCCAATTCGGTAAGTTGGTAACAGATACAAAATAAGCAAGATAAAGAAAAGCATTAGGAAGCAAATTTGTAAGGTTTACGAGACATCTGTAGTCAGCAAATTCTGGAGTGAAATACGCAGTCTGGCTTTGAGGGTGATTGTATGAGAGGTACAATCAATCACATGAGAAATTATTTATAGGAACTTTAAACACCAATGTTCCGAACATTACATTAATTTATACAACTTACTTATTTTCCTTAAATAAATTGGGACCAAGTTTAAGAATTTCGAACCAAAGGAAAAAAAAAGGTTATAAGATGACAGTATTTTTATACGATGATACCTACCTGCATTTTTAAGCTATTATCTGTATGTATTTCACTATGGTTTTGTAGGTATAGGGGAAATTTATGATTAAAATGGAACATTTCTGCTATAATGCCCTCTTTTCTTATATTCTAAGAAGCGTATTTTATGCAGTTTGTAGGAGCTTGATTCAATTCAGTTCAGAAAATACTGAAGTAATACTACTTCAAGTAAAGTTCTTTTAGATGTATTCAGAAGTCAAAGATGGAATTTTCAAAGCTAGTAGTACCACCACCACTAATACTGGTGCGCTAAATAATTATACGGATATTTTTGATGCCAATCATGTTGATTTCCACTGTAGTAGACTTCCGAAATGCAACAAATGAAGTGAAAAATATTGAAAACTAAATCACCTTAACTTCCACAACAAGAGGTACGAAGCACATATAAAATGGAACAACGATTAAAATTATACGACTAGTGTTGACGCTATCAGGGAATTCCAGGCTTTAGCTACAAACTCATTCATTACATAAATATTTGATAAATGCTATTCTCTCAAATAAGATGTCTTACTAATACGTGGCGTCGTTGGTCTAAAAGCTTCCCGAATTTGACACAAATAATAAATCTGACGAAACAGTTATCCGTATGAGAAAAAATATCATTGCCTTTTATTCAATTCAAGTCACGGAGGCGCAAAAATTTGGAATGTGATTTTTGGAAAAGAAGAAATGTAGAAGTCCTTATTTCATACAACCCTCTTCTTGGTCGACGTTGTAAGAGGAGCAGGTATTTTCGTAAACTGCAACTTGTAAATTAAAACCCGCCTCTAAAAATGCGAAAAAATAAACAAATATTCTCTTGATAATAAAAATAACCGTACATTGATTCCAAGAGTTGCTGAAACCTAAATCCCTCCGCCAATAGTAAGAATATACTATATATTGCTACGTTAGACTTTTTTTGATAATCAGAATATCAGATATTAATCTAATCGCTATGAAAGCAATTATTTTAAAATATGTTGCAACACTGTTGTTGCTTTAAAAACAGTTTCGATAACTGAGTAGCGTTGAACCCTGTAACTTCTCCAATTTTTAATCTGGCGGTTTTTTGTTTCGCCTTTTAATTTTCTAATTTAGTCACTATTATATATGGGTTTGTTTAACTCTTGTCAATGTGTAATAGTCAAGTTAATAAAATAACTCGTATGAAAGTAACTTCTGCTCATTAGTTCTATTGGCGGGTATTGCGACGTTTGACCTCACCTCAATATTATTACTGCTATTTCGTTTTCGTATAGCACCCAGTAAGATAAAATATACTTTTTCCGCTCAAGTTTTGAAAGCCTTACTTAAGGTTTGTTTACAGTTACTACCGCTTCATCTCCACCCAACATCATATATCTTATTTGACTACTGATAAAACCTTGCACAGTACTTGTTATGACTCAGTCTGCTTTGATATAAGACCCTGTCTAAACATCGCTCACATATGTAAGATTAATGTAAAAATGCTCGACCCAGTTTCATAAGCAGCAGAGCATACAAATGTAGAAAAATATAAATAAATGGTTCGTAAATTTCAACAGAGACCTTGTTCTATTCCAGAAAAGCTAAGAATAAGTTTAAGATTTATACACCACCAGTACCAAACAGGAAGTATTTTTGCTAGTAAACGTCAGAATTGCAATTATTACTGAGGTCTTGCGTATAATAAAAATAACCTTTAGTTTGAAATATCCGGTGTAAGGCGGATATGTCGATCAAGAAGTAGGAAATTAATTGGAAAAGAAATCGTCAATACAAATATGACAACACTACACCACAATATATCGGGTGACTCCTGATTTCAAACATTTTTTTTAAATGTGTATAGAGGTCGTTAAGATAAAGAAGTTTTTCAGAAAACTTTTTTCGAAAACTGAAAAATAAGCGAGATTCAGAATCAAAAATGTAAATTTGGGTTTGTGCCTCGAGACGTACCTAGTCTGTTTTTTGTTTAGTCTTTTTGCTGAAACTTTTGATTCATTTATTAAGTATTGTACCTGTCAATTAGTGCACTAGCAACTTTTATTTTATCATAGTTAATTTTCACTCGGTAAATCTCAGAAGTTATTTAATAATAATGTATCACATTTATAGGATTTGTCCGTTTAAAATTGAGAACGATAAACAGAAATTGACTACTGCACTATATAACAGGTACAATGCCTAATCGATAACATATAAAATCCGAGCAAAAACTAAACATAAGCAGACTGTACGATGTATGTCTTTATACACAAGCCGAGATTTAGTTTTTTTGATTCTGTTTCTCGCTTACTTTTCAGATTTCGGAAAAAAGATATTTGAAAAAGTTATTTATTTTAACGACTTATATATGCAGTTAAAAAAGAAGTATCAACTTAGGACTCACCCTGCATATCAGGACAAGGGAAGGACAGCATCTTATAGAATTGAATTATGCTGGTATTTTTGAGAAGGATTATCAAGATGGTTAGAAAAAAATGTTGAGTAAAATATTTGAATATCATTATCAAAAAAAAAATGTTAACTTTAGTGATATTTTGATACCAAAGTTCGAATGACGTATTGTCAGGTCTTAGAATGAACTCCTATCAAATGCTACAAAACTGTGACCGACATTTTTTATATCAAATCAATATCAAATTCTTTTAGTTTGACGGTGTGGCATAACGTTTTATTTTATTGATGTTCATGTAAAAAGGTGCATTGTACTTATGATGAATCTATAGAAGCGAGGAGGGGTTAATATTTACTCAAGTATTTACATCCACAATATGCATTTTATGGTGAAGACCCCGACAAGAAGTACTTCGTACACGACTGTGCAATCTTTAGCTCTAGGACTGCTATATTTTGGTGTGCTTAATACTATGCTCTAGCCTGTGTGAACACACAAAAACTGTAACTGTACTAGGTCAAATAACTCCACAACAAGGGACAATTATTGAAGGTATATGATAAAATGAATACCTATCTAAAAATCACGCACTACATGTTCACAATGATCTTGTGGACATTGAGATCAAATGAAGCGCTACACTTCTGAGATTGACTATAGCTTGGATCTATCTCGGAGTAGGGATAGACAGAGAGAGAACCCAAGAACAGTATTACCTTGTATACTTGGAAAGTGGGGCAAAATACCGTCTCTTCAATATGTATTTAGGAGCTATCATTTCAAACCATCCATTACAAGGCAGTGTGCCCTGAGGACCCATGATGGATGACACCCAAATGTAAGTAATTTCTTCAATTAGTATGAAAAAAAACAAATAAATGCATAAAACAAATTATAAGGAATAGCAAAGTACGATATTCAAACGCAATATGATAAATAAGTAATTGTGAATACCCATACAAACCTACATCCCCCCACTATGCACTTCCCTGACTACACACATCCGTCAACCGAATTAAAAAAGATGGAAGCATAATTTCGTTTAGTTCCACCTCACTGGCATTGCTTAGAACAATAGGCAGTTTTGTATCATTGGAAATATTCCACTATCGAGTTTCTTGCAATTAAGCTTGTTGGTTTGTTGCAAAAATATGCTTTAGTGGTGAAATTTACAATGTACAAACAAAACGAAAATATGCTGATTTACTGCCAGTCACTATAGATGTATATATTTGCGTTTGATGAAGATGTACATGGGCGTAGCAACGGGACTACTATCAAATTAATGCAAACTGTTAATGTTTTATAATGGATCAATTAAACATAACACACGTTTCTCTCTACTTTATATCCCAATCCTCTCTAATCTACAAAATACTTCATAACTTTCGGTAAGCGAATTGGTAATTCCCTTGGCAAAAATAAAAAAGGTGTAATACAAATCTACATTATTTCAACATGAAACTAATTACTGCGAATTTCTAAGAAAGATGGACAGAATTGTATATTTTGTTTAGGCAATGGAAAGCACAAAATTTAATCAAATCAAATTACTTCAGAATAAATGAATTAGTGTGCATTTCGAGTATGAATAACCAAAACGTCAAAATTAAAACCACATCGGCATCTTGCGGTTAGACTAAATCAAAATTTGATGTAGCTGGAAAGGTTTTCCTGAAAAAGGCAAGACAGATATTTCCTTAACCTAGCTACATATTTTGCAACTCTTTATCCAATGGTTTACAAATTAATAAGTATTATAATGTAAAATGTACATAAATATATTGATATATTTACGTTAACCGAAACAAAGTATTTACAGCACTTAGAAATACATTAACTTAATTTACAAATGGAGTCTGAAATATGGACAATAAAAGGCTATGAAGCAAAAACACTGGAAGTGGCTGGATAGTAAAAATGATATCGGTGCGCTAGAAGAAAATGGAGAGAGCAACAATCTAACACCAACTCAGACAAAAGAAGAATCAAACAAATTGAGCATTTGGGCAAAAATATGATAGAAGACCAAGAAAACAATATCTTCAAGAAGCTAAAAAGCAAGGAACTAGACGGCAATGCGATGGAATATATTAATTCAATGTATAAAGTATAATGTGCATCGCAAAAATTTGTCTTACATGAACCTATATGACAGTGTTATTTTCCCATATGAACTTTTTTCACATATGGTCCCAAATTGTCTAGGACTATGTTCTTATGATGATGATTTTTCTTTTTGCGACTTTAAAAAACAGCACTTTAAACAACCGCTGCAAATTTAAAGTTTCGCGAATTTCCTAGGTTGTTTACATACAACATATTACATGTTAAAGAATGTGCACATTCTTTCACACTTCATATTAAACATAAAGGAAATGCGCAGTTGTTTTATGCAGTTTCATAATGAAATGGGGTTTAGGGTTTTATTATCATTTTTTTCCTACTGTTGATCATCTTTTAACAGATGGTGACAGAATAATTCAACAACTATAGGGTATATCAATGAGGTGAAGTTAATTTTGAAACCTTTAATAAGAAAAATACATGCATTTTATTGTAAGAAAGGCTTACTAGGCTAAATAACTCTAAAATTAAGAAGCATGGAATTTATTGTTCTTCCAGTAAAACATTTCTTTAGGTGAAGTATAATTTCATGTCAGTAAAATACCTAGCAAATCTATACGTTATGTGTAAAAAGAAAAATGCAAGGTATGGATAAAATGATCTTACAGTCAACACCTTATTCCGAAGATGTTTGAAACAATCGGGGTAAAAACATCTGTATTTATTGAAAACTTGACACATGTTGCATCCATAAAAATGGTCAGTTATATAGAAATCATACCTGGGTACTGCAAACACTTGTAAATTGAGAATACAAAAAATAGTATATACTCGTTTTCTAGAATTACAATTTTGGTGGATGTGCAAACCCCTATTTAGTTAGAACAGGCACATTCACCAAAAATGGCAAATTTGCGACGTATGGACTTTATAGTTAAAATATTATGGGCAAAGAATCTACGTAAAGTGTACATAAATGCAGTTAACATTTGTTGCTCTTCGTACAGTTTCGATTTATACTGAATATACTCTAGAATTAACAAAAAAAAGGCTAAAACTAATAAGATATGATGCAGTACCTTCCAGATTCTGTGAAAAACTACACCTTTGTAATCATTTACGCTGAATAATTAGACTATGATCTCCTAAATTAAAACTGTTAGAGCATTTGCAATGGCTTCGTTCACCCCGAGTCTAGACTAAAACATTACCAATGCAGATCATGTAAATTGTTTTTAAGCATAGAAACAATGTATATTCTGGGTGTGTTGGAATTTTATTGACTACACCCTGTAACTCTGTGACATGAAAAAAGATTCATTAACATTCAGTAGGCACCGTCTACGGCATACTCGTGATTTTCTATTATAGAATATTCCACTCTGAGTCATTTTGTGAGTCAAAGATCGGGATTTGGTCTGCAAATTGAATACCAGTGGCGGGTCGTATGTAATCACTAATTCAGGTCATAATTTATTATATTCATCAGAAAACGTTCTTTGCGGTTAAGAATACACCCATTTCCTCTACATAAGGCATATATCGCATTAGAAAGTATTATAATCGCGATAAGAGCTAGACAAAACAAGACGTCATTTATAGCAATCTCTCTGTCCCCTTTGAGAATTTGGACCCTATGTGGTGTCAACTGCTATTGTCCTTTGCCGCGTCGAACTACACTAGTATCTTCTTTTAAATATTATACTATAAATTCTGTAGAACAGACCTGTATTTTTCAGAGACTGGACAATCTTTGGCAATGGCAGATGATGCTCATTACTAAGAAAGTACTGACCCTACATAACAACTTATTTACGGTCGCTTGCTATCGGAGCAGAAAGAAAAAGAACTATAGTTTGAGGAAAAAGCTAAGAAAGTCTCATTCTCCAATGTATTAGGGTCATTCGTTTGTTGAGTTTTATACTTCAGTAGCTGTTCTAATCCAAATACTAATTAATCTCACAAGGCTGATTAAAATATGTATCATAAACAGAACTCAAAATATTTTTGTGAAAGGTAAACATAGCACAGAAAGCGTTTTGGTGAATCCTCAGAGAAAAATAGTTGACGGGCTGAAAAGTAACAAACTATGTGATTTACCAAAACGCATACAAATATTGGAATGTGAACGTTTTTTGAATAGATTTTAAAGTAAATATAAAAGTGTTTGTTATCACCGTATCCAAAAATAGTACCTAATCATACTATGTTGCATGATGCATTGTATCGAGAAGTACTGTTTTTAATACACATTTTCATAATCCAATTGTTCTGGGGCATAATTAGTTTTAAATGGTGCATTTATTTGCTATTGTATAGGTTGATTCCTAGGAGATTTGGCTCCTAGCAATAGCTAGCTACTGTAACCATGTAAAATAGTTGATTATTTATTTTATAGACTAACTAGACTTGCGCAAGATTACCATTTTTGTTGAAAACATTAACTAAGTGTCAAGAATGTATCAGTTTCAGATGAAAAACAATTTATTTTCTTTGAGGATCCTCTGTTGTTCCAGAATCATGCAAAATAGTATACAAATGAAGCTTTTTAACCAATTGATCAACTAAGGCAACATAGGTCATTATAAAACTGAAGCTTGGAAACGAAAAAAAAAACATTCCTAAACAGAAGAACTAAGTTCCGCCTTTTCTTGCAAAGCATAATTTCTCACACCACCCTGTAAATGCCTACGTAACTGAACCGAATGTATAATTTTAGGAGAGCAGTCCAGTGGTTTCACGTGCTTCATACAACGCAAAATTTATTCGTACATGTTGGTTGAACTCACAGAACGAGTTCTAAAAATACTTTGTATTCAAGCATATCGTGGATGTTACATTTATAGCTCTAGTAGTATAAAGAAGATGAGGGAATTTCTGGTGTTCTGACAGAATACAGCTACGATTCATGTTTAGCATCAATGAGGTCAACAATTCTAAAATATGGTGGCAAGGTTTTTGCTCCAATGCTTTTTGGTTCATTTTATATTAGAGCAATTGGATAAAAGTACATTACTTTATAGTTGAATTGCTCAGAAGTAGAAGCTTTAAGATCAGTATGAAGTAAAAAAAAACAAAAGCAGATATAGAATTGTCAAAAGTCAATAATAAAAAATGAAAAGACCAACCCATGTTCCTCAAAATTCCTAGTTACTTTTCAATGTATCATCTTTTTGGACGGACGAGAAAATGGCAGAGGATGACTAGAATTCCAACACATTTTCTCTTTCTCTAGCTCACTATAATTTCGGACAAGTGAAAGGCTTTTTAAACGTTTTTACGCGTAGGTTTTTAAGTGATCGATTTTCTTTGATGCATTTGTATCTGTAGAGTGGGGAGAGTGAGTAGTCTTACTGCACTTAGACCACAACTGACACATTGTGCTTGCTCCCAGGAAGTCGTTTTCTCTCGTCGTCCATCCTGCCAATTTTAGGAAGGTGTACAAGTCACTAGAGGATATCTCCCTTATATGGGTAAGTGTAGACCCATGACTCTATGAGACGTAGGTTTGACATGGTCATCGTCAAGTACTTCTTGGATATTCCCATGTCAAAACCTACAAGGGTTTCCTTGACAAATCGGCATTTTTGTAGTTCTTCCCATCGTTTCATTATTTGGGCATGGGAGTGTTTTTGGCTATTTCCGCAATCGTAGCTGTCGACATTCCAGGAAGGCCACATGGTCCTAAAATTCTTTGGCCAGCAGCCTTCCTGGCTAGACCGTCTGTTATACAGATACATCTCTCCTGGTTAGCTGCAGCTATCGATATGCCAGCCAATTCCGTTTGAACGACACTGGCATTTTAAGCCATAGCCTACTTTATTCTTAGGTTTAGAGACCTGGAATACACACCACATCCAGAGCATTTCCTTGTCTTGGAAATATGTTTGTAGATGCACAGTTGGCTTCAAAACTTCTTTGATACATATTCGTGACCTTTCAGGAAAATTGAAGCCACTGAACACGAAAATTTCCAAATTGATCTAATTGACGCTATACCAGGTACTTTGATCTTCAAAGCTGTGGAATGTACAAATTCATAAACAAACGACTACCTTGAGTATCACTTAGATCATGCCATTATTCGATGTTTTCTTGTTAATTAGTAACAATATCATACGGATGGTACTACTATCGTAGTCGGCATTTCCAATATGTGACGTACTATTATTAGTCTAGTTAGTAAAAGTTCAATAATAGAAAGAATTGCATCAGATTTTATTCATTCTTACCAAGCTAGTGTAGCAAATATTTTAGCTAACTTTCAAGCGTACGGTGTTCATTAACAGTTCTGGTGCATTAGTACCACTTTAAATAAATTTTCGTTAAAAAAACGTTATTAATATAATAGCATTGCTATTAGCTGTATTTAGCGTTCATTTGATAATGTTGCACAACAAATGACAACATTTTTCTAGTATAGTTGCGTCACGTAAGGAATGTTTTACACAACTGTGATTAGGAGTTACTTCATCAATCTATATGTAATTTGCAGAAGTTAAATTTATCTGCTTATCATAGACATCATTTAATCTCGTGGATACGAATTTAACGACAACCATGACCATAGATGTATACATGAATTAAGTGTGACGGCTGAGGTATATTTTTTATTGCCTACATTACGTAAATAGTGAATTAGGATACTAAAACGGCATAAAGACTGCCTCTTAATATTTACTTATCTAATTTTGTGATTATTTAGTTTGGATGTTGTTTTATCAAAAAATTGGTGGATGTTATGTATACATACATGCAACATCCACCATTTTACATGTTTATCTAAGCCCTTACCCTTCGTTTATAAAAGAGTGATCGCGCTCTGCTAATATACCATTAAAATCACATAATTATGTTGATAGATAAAAAAGTAGGTATAAAATGTTAGATAAAAAATTATTTGGATGATAATAATAATAGCTTTTATTTTTTGCGAGCTAACTTTTTACCTAAATCGTTGATTACGAAATCTACGAAATAATACAGTGTTGTCAGCAACAGATCAAAATTTAAAATCAACCAAATTATTATTTCAACGCAAGTGTTACTAAATACTTAGCAAATCTCGTTCTCATTGTTACATCCGTCTCACGACGATTAAGACAAGCAATATGTCGGAACTGGGCAGCAGTAGCGAATTATAATTTTGGAGGTGTAAATTAAAGCAAATATAGTATCTTTTCTTATTATTGTGTCACCAAATGAGGTACTTGTTTTTGATCACGTGACGTCCGATTCAAATTTTTTAATGGACACCCTGTATATTTGTGACGTTTTGTGTTCGGCCCGATAAAACAATTCCAACAAACTAGCACACTTGGGGTCTAAAGTGATACATTCAAGAGCTACAGGTACTTAAAGGACCGTACCACTACCATTATGAATCATTACCAAAATAATTTAACTGTTAGAGGTACATGGTAGTGGTACCATCCTTTAAGTACCTGTAGCTCATGAATTAATCACTTTAGACCCCAAGTATGCTAGTTTGTTGGAATCGTTTTATCGGGAGGAGCACAAAAAGTCACAAATGTACAGGGTGTCCCATTAAGAATTTTGAATCGGACGTCACGTGTTCAAAAAACAAATACCTCATTGGGTGACACAATAATAAGAAAAGATACTATATTTATTCTTATTTACACCCCCAAAATTATAATTCGTTACTACTGCCCAGTTCCGATATATTGCTTGTCTTAATCGTCGTGGGACACCCTGTATATTGTTCAATTTACGTGTATAATAATAATTGTTTTGGTCTGCTAAATAAATTAAAGGAAAAACGCCAAAAAAATATTTTCACTTTATACGAATTATTGCATAGTAATGGGCTTGAAGACATAATATCCATATTTTGACTTTTTTCTATTCCTGCATCATACTGCACGAAGGAGCGATGATTTTCAGAGCGAATGAATACGAATCTAGAACCCCAAAACCACACCTCATTCGAGATTCAAAAACAAATCATAGAAAGACTTATAAGAACACTGTTTGGAGGCCATCGATCAGCTCTTTATCTGAAGCATGTCCAACCATACTGGGCCACAGTCATTCCACTAGGCCACAGAATTTTCTTTGCGATTAAAAAATACTTCAACGAAACTTGCTAACCATCTACCACCAACTACTTGTACCAACACATAAACTGTGCACCCCAGGGTAGATTTTTTAACCCCTAAACCGACAATATGATATCAGAGTTTGCTTACTGAGCAGGATCTCTCTCAAACGAAAATTACCATTTTTTTTCTAGTGCTCAGCAAGTGCCAGCCACAAAAGCTTCTGTAGTTTCATTATTGTCAATAAGAATTGTAAACAAATATCGAGGATCGTGTTTCTATAAACATTAAAGGAATTCGAGTGTGGCAGATATTATGTTGTTATGTCTAGACATTCTAAGTTGGAAACAGAAACTTGTATGTCACGTGGATCAATGAATAAACCAATCAGCTAACTGGTTTATACCGCTCTAAAAAGACGAGTATGAAATAAAAATAAAATAAATAAGATTTACAGAAGAACATAACAAACACTTGAACAAATATAGTGAAACGAAAAACTGCTCCACTCACAGACTGCTCTCCACACCACAGAAGAAAACAAAAATAAATCCGGTATTAGAGCTTTGACATTTGAAGACATTTTCGGTTAACAAATTATAGCGACAACATTTTGTTTTTTCATTTTTTAGCATTGTATTTCATCATGATCTATAGATACAAATATAGAGTATGTCATTTAGTTCTATAGATTTACACAATTTCATAAATAGGGTGGAGGATTACTTCAATACAAATAGTTATAAATACATCTGAAGATGCTTTAGAAGGCGAAACGCCATCGAAAAAAGTAGTTTGACTTGAATTAACTGACATTTAAAAAAAAATGAGTGATATCAGAATTTTGAAGAATACCATCACTATCACGATTATGACTACTATCAAAGAGTAGGTGATGGTGCTAGTATTGATACGTCCCCAGAAGTTAAACAGTATGTTGCATTCTAATCACATTTTAAAAGATACCTTATTATCAATTAACGTACTCAAATAATTGACAGCCTAACCTAATCTGGTGTTATAAAATAAAAGTACAAGCTAAAGACCTTCTTACGAGCAATTACGAAAATTGTAAACCATTTTAGTAGAATCCGGGTTTAACACCGCAAAAAACCTAATGAATATATTTACGCAAGTGAAAATGTTGTATTATATTTACAAATTAATTTACCTCTATACCCGCTACAAATCTCAACCTTTTAGGGGATCTTGATTATGGTCTTATGAATGAACGCTTTTTCAGGTAAATATCCAGTTAGGACAAAGATTGTCGTAAAGTACTGGAACAGCTAAAACACTTCAAATAGGTACTTAGCTTGCGATATATCTTACAACAGAAACAAATATATAGAAGAGAAGCTTAATAAATTCACGAACATTTGTGAAACTATCAGCAGAACATTAAAGAACAGAACAAGAAAAGATGCTCAAAACAAAGTTTACTAGACGATAGCTATTCCGACTCTCTTATACGGTAGTGAAATATGAACAACGAAAAAAGAAGAAAATAGGATACAAAAACAAGAAATGAAATTTCTAAGAAGAGTGAAAGGTTACACAAAATTAGACAGACTAAAACAGAGATATAAGAACAGAATTAAACATCTTCAATATAAACGAAAATATAAAAGAAAATAAAACTAAATGGAAAGAACTTGTAGAACGAGTGCACGAAAACAGGAATCCAGTCAGAGCCAGATTTTATCATTGCTCTAGAAGAAGAAAGGCCGAGAAAAATGGGTATCGTAACAGGCAAAATGCCTTAAACCTAAAGTGAAGAAAAAGACGAATACCTAAACGAAAAAGTTGTGATGAAATTTGCATTACAAAAGATTAGTTACCCGACAACAGTTTGTAACCTAAAAGCCTCAGTTGTTGCCGCTAACGTGTTTGAATCAATGACAGCTCAACCTAACCCGCAGCCTTATCACGTATCTTGCAGATGACAAGCGACGGGCGAAAATCACGCAATATCTGCTGTCAAACGTAAATTTCGTATTATGCAACGACGTCATCGTGACGGACAACAACATATAACCTACAATTTTTACAGTCTTGTTGCTGTCGTGTCGCTGTTGCTCGGCATCTGCTCAGCGACGCTGCCGCGAATTTTTTCGTAATAAGGCTGCCGGTGTTTACAAAATGAAAGCCCAAACTAATGAACCTCTGATGAGTTTTCAAGCACAGATATTGCAAACTATTCCAGTGGAAACCTAGCTTAACACCGCACCGCAAAGAATCTCATGAATATATTCATGTATGTAGCAAGATGTATTGCGAACGTTTTGCCGGTACAATTCCATGACGTAGCGTCAGACGGTACTGCTTGAGTACTGGCCGGCTGTGCAGCAAAGCCGCTACCAATTTTCCCAAAGTTCCGAAAACAAAAATTGCCGGCCTGTTCCGAAAACAAGTCGTCGGAAATTTTTAGTGCGGTAAGCTTTGGCATAATTTAGAACCGTTGAACTAGATAAGGATAAGAGCGGTTTATCATCAATTTCCTGTGAGACACGTTTTTGCGACCACGACTTGCGGTGGACCTCAAGGATACCGAGTCGATGGCTTATACAGGGGGTACGCGAAAAGTTTGACGAGAGTTTATTTTTAGCATAATGACACTATTCCGAACGGCATAAATAATAGTATTCATATCATTGTAATTGGTAATAGAAGTATATGGCTGTTTATAGACCATTATTCGAAAAAAGTCAAGAATACGTCAATGCGATTGTTACATTTATGTTACATTATGTTACGTTTTATGTATGGAATCATGTGACAAATAACTCGTACGCAGCCATATGGCAATATACATAGCAGTGTTAGAGGAAATCCTATATAGGTTTACACCATGAATAAGGTTATAACCTTGCTATGCTTTTATGTTTATGACTATTTGCGGATATAAAATGAATGCAAAAATAGGTTATGCAACCTAGTAAGTTCAACAGTTTTACTTAATTCATCATCTTTTAAGTAAAACTTGTTTTTAAACCTACTATTCAAAATAATATTTAAGTAGTAGTTAAAATAATTGTCCCACGCCTCAATATATAATTTAAAATAGCCCGGAAACTACAAGGAGACTCAAAAATTTGTGTAGGATAGTGACCTTTCAGTGTAATGTTTATATAGGTATTCATGTTACAATTGAAGTAATTATTACAGTTCAAAATAATTTAACAGAAAAATTGTTGATGGTTTATCAAGAAAGTGTTGGAAGATCGCCAAATAAGTAGAAGTATAACTTTAATACTTAGCTCAATAAAATTGTCACATATATTGGCAATTGTCAATATTACACAGAATTGCATCATCCTTATAGGGCCACCTCATAAGCGGTAAGTACATTTGAAACTAGGGCCAGAATATGCGAAAATAGTCAGAAAAAAACTACAGTTTTGCATTTGTGCTATAATAAAATAATTACAGAGGTTGAACGGTATGTAACTGATAAAAATAATTGCTGATGGTTTGCACAAAAAATGGTAGGAAAATGGTAATGTAAAATATACTAGCTACTCACTACAGCATTTCGAGAAAGGTGATATTTTTTTCTTCACAAACATAAATTTATAATCTCGATTCTGTTTTAATTTATAAGGTCTAATTTTTTTATGCAATGTTTTGAGTAAACAAAATAAAACAAACAGATGATTCCGTTAAAAAATAAAGATGTTGGTTGTTTTACGGACTGACAAGGTTTTGAAACTTAAACCCATTCGTTTAATGACATGAACATTTTCGGAATAAAAAAAAAACATAAAATTAAGGATGTTGAACACACTGCTATATCAACATATCATACATCAAGTTTTCTGCCAATAGATATATCTCTTACTGCATTTTGACTGCCTGTGCAGTCTTTTTGAATGTGAAATTTTTTTATTGATCAAAAGTTAAACGTAAACTCAGCAATTTTTTTTTATTGACCGACTAGTGAAATAATGCATAACTTTTTAGATAAACGTATCCTTATTAAACATTATCATTTTTCATCTATTATACCCCTGGTCAAAAATACGTTACTAAACATTAATTTTTTATACGGAATGAGCCAAAAAGTAAATTTAAGGTGGTTGGACAAACAAAAAACTATAAAATATTGCAGATGGGAAATAGGCCGAGAGACAAAAATAGTAAAAAATAGGTTAAACGATGACTGTGCTAAAAGCGCACTGGACGTCGCGGGCGCTGATTTTTTCAAACAACTTTTTCTAATCTTACCTTAATGGCCGTATGCAACGGAACAGCTCCAGATCCTCTTCTCGGCATTTTGGTTACGCTTAAATTTCCAACAAATAAAAAAGAAAAAATAAAATAATATCACAAAAACCACAGGGCTTCGGCACAGTCTTGGTTCGAACCTTGAAGCTACGAAAGCCGGACGACAAATGAAAGTGCGGGGGAAAACAGTCGAAGCCCGAATCGCGGTCCGCGGACGTCGCGAAGTCGAGTGGTGGGGAGGCGCGAACCCAAGGCAGGCGCCTTCGGGCGGGGCCAGGGGGCACGCGGAATTTATTTTTAAAAATATATTTATTTTTCGTATGGAATTTGGCACATTGCACACATACAAAGACCTACAATGTTTGTCACATTTACTGCATTTTTGTCCACTTCCTTGATTATTTTTTTATTTTAGATTTAGCTTTGTTGTAGATTTTCTTGTTTTACATTTTTATCGGTTTTTTACTTCTTTTAATTATTGTCTGTTTGTGAAGGCTATGAAGGGTATTTCTAAAAATATTTATTTGTTGTACCTACGTCATTTTGTACACCGTAAACACGGTGAGTTTTTAGTACCGGCTCGGTCGAAAACTCCAATACTGTAGAAGATAGCGAAAAAAGTTGTATAAAAAAGTTGTAGCTACGGATATGCTCCTTGCTCAGAAAATATTAAGATTTATACAGGGTGACCCATAACTACGTGGTGATGCAAACATGCATTATTTCAAATGAGACCGTACATATTATTCCATATTCAAATTCTACTAATGATTTCTATTCTTCCAATATAGGGTATTTTTACATTATACAGAGTATTTCAAAAGTTATCTCCATTTTTGTATCCAAATCGCTGTCAAATGAACGTACTGTATATCAAAAACTGATGAATCAAAAATCATTTTTTTACATGAATGCAGCCATAACAAGTGCTGTACAAAGGTGAAAGAGCGTATTAAAAGCAATTCTTTGGTATAATAAAATATTTGTGGTTACATTTAAAAAAAAAGAGAAAATCTGGATTTTGCATTCTACATCACCCTGTATGCGAATAAGCGTCGCGGGTTTTTTATAGCCGATTTTGAAACTAGAGCATCCTCTTAATCTTTTCGTATAAAAAAAATAATTTTTGATTCATTACTTCTTGATATACAGTACGTTCGTTTGACAGCGATTTGGATATAAAAATGGTGATAACTTTTGATAGACCCTGTGTAATGTTATAATACCTTACATTGTGAGAAGAGGAATTATTAGTAGAATCTAAAAATAGGAAAATATATAGGGTGTCTCATTAAAAAAAAATACATGTTTGCATCACCACGTAATTATGGATCACCCTGTATAAATCAAAATATTTTCTGAGCAAGGAGCATATCCGTGGCTACAACTTTTATGTACAATTTTTTCGCATTCTTCTACAATAGTGGAGTTATCGACCGAGCCGGTACTGAAAACTCACCCTGTATATAGAAAAATCTATATTGTTTGTCACAACACTCACAACCTTTGTTTTTTGTCTACTTTCTCAATTCCTTTTTCATTTTACATATATTGTGGTTTATTTTTCTTTTTTACTGGTTTTTCACTTTTTTTATTCTCTGATGTTTATTTTGAACAAAACTAACGTGGAAGGTGTTATACGAAGTCATCACAACTAATTCATAAAACTTATAGGATTATGATTATTCGTCTTAATATTGAGTACCACTTTTAGCAGGTACTACAATATCACATCTTGCTATCAACTGTCGCGTAGTCATGGATCTCAACCAAAAGAAAGGCTACCACTCACTCGCATCACTCACTGTAGCGATAGAAATAATAGTATATTGTCCAATGAGCGGAAATGACTGTAATAACTCACGCAGGTGAAGTTTGCAGCACGAGGAGTAGTTACTGAGTTACTACCATTGCTGCGTGTTGAATACTATACTTTATCTATGACCGAGGCTATGAATAGTAGGATTTAAATACATAACCTCACCTTTGTTACTTAAATAAGGACCGTTACCGTTAGAATTAGCGTTCGACGTTTTCATAGCGACATTAGCAGGTATTATATTGTGTATTTTATCCTCCTATTTCCAAGAGATCAGTACTGGTATCCAGTAGGCGGTGGGCGTGAGTTATGAAAAATAACTCATGCTGTTTATTCATAGGTAGTATAGTATAGTATAGCTGCTTAACTTAGTGGGGATAGGTAGAATCATTGATTAATTTATTTGGACTGACAATGAATTAAGAAATATAGACCGATGTTACAAGTTGTATAAGTTTGAATGATCTTTTAATATAGAGCTGAGTTCAAATGTAAAGTCAATTAGTTCTCGAAAAATGCCACGATCTTCGGAGCTGTCTTTTTCATCATAGCTCTTTAAAGCTAATTCCAATTTACCGCAAAATTTGAAGCAATTAATATTTTCGTTCGTATCTAATTGCTCGGTGTGCTTTATAATATTTTGCCGGTAAGCTGAATCCAACTGAGCAGCGATATTAGTAGTACCCAGAGAAGCTGACTCTGTCGAACAATTTGCGTGCTTGGCAAATACCTCATGCTTCTTGGTTTTTTCATCAAGGTGCTTTAAAGGCCCGGTCAAACAGAGGGCGTTCCAGAACGCGGCGGTCCAGCGTTCTTTGACGCCGCGTTACCACATTCCGTTGTTTGCACCAAACAGGCGTGTTTGACGGGTTGAGCAAAAGAGTTACGCCAATTTTTGTCAAGATATCTAGTGATTCAAACATATATGAACTCAAGGCTCGGTCAAACAGACGGCATTCTAGAACGCCGTAGCGCTGTGTTCTAGAACGCCCTTTGTTTGATCGGGCCTTAAACTCTAAATCCTGCCCCTGCCTACACGTTATCACTTCCAGTGAAGTAGAATAATAAACAAGGGAAGCAAAACAGTGCATTCACAGTATCACAGCCACAGATCCACTTGCTCTTCTCATACACTTTTCTTGAAAATCGTCTTGTGTAAGAACTTTTTCAAGCTTCATCTGCTTGGGTTAAATTTAAATCGGGAGTCAGTCTACCCAGAAGTTTAATACGGCTTTTTTTTGCAGGCGAAAGTCTCGTGAAATCAGTTTTTAAAATATTTTGAACAGTATTGTCCACCATGATTTCAAAACGTAAACGCACGCGGCGCGAAGCGCAACCCACACAAGATGCAGACTAATGTGGCGAGGGCGATAATGTTTATAGCCTTTTTGCAGGTTATAACCCGATATCTGACCGGGCGAACTGGCAAGTGGACCCGAAGGACGCGACGTGCCCTAGTGCGGGAATTCGCGGCTATAGGATTGATCGCCCATGTCCATGCAGGGACGGACTGCCAGACTATAATTAAAATGAACGAAACTGAAGCAGTTGCATGAAAGTTATACATTAATAAATTTTATAAATAACCGTGGAATGTAATACTTTTATTAAAAATCGTATGGGAGGTGAATAACATATGTTAATTTTAATTTTATGATTTTATATTTGCAAAAATCGATTCCTTGTATGGGGGGGCTGTAGCCCTATAGCCCTTACAGACACGCAGCCACTGGTTACAACCAACATTCATTGAGAAAGAAGAAATATAATTCAGACATTTTTCATTTCCCCTCTGGAAAGAACCAGTAATACGCCTATGCGGCGCAGACCGATTTCGTCAGCATAGCCAACTGTGAAAACTCAAATTCGGGGCTGTAGTCCATTTCTGCGAACCGCGGTTAGTTTTATACAAATTGAAACGTGTAGGTAAATATTTACTGTTGCTAATTACGAGTAGGAGGGTCACATGAGACGACGTCGCTTTTTTGCGAGTATACAGGGAGATCGGGAAGCTTTGAGAACAACCGCGCTAAGGAAGCGCCACCACTGAGTAAAGCATTTTTTAATAGGCTAAAGTACTGTACTGTCCTTCAGTAGCTCATACCCCATATGGATGTGTATGCGTGGCCCTTATCTATCTAGTAGATCAACCTTGTCCATCTACCATACCCTACCCTTTTTTTATAATTATGGGAAGCTTAACAGCTACCTGCGTAATACCTGGAAATGCTTGTTTATCGGTAATGATCCACGTCATCTTCATTGATACCTAATTAATAACAATTAATACCATACCGGTCTGTTAATCGCCTTTGGCTGGGTATATATACACTATACAGGTTAGGTGCTAAGGGTAGTCTCAGTCGTCATGGAGCTCTGAGACTGAGAATGTCCCGTGTAATTGTGGACGAAAGCTCGACCTTTAACGGAAATCAGACCCAGATACCAAGATACCATCCAGAAGTGAACAATTTTTTAGAATCTAAAGCCTTGTACTCACTGGTAGACATGTTGCGCGATTTGCCTATAGACAGTCTAGAGACACCATTTTTTGTCTCGTCTAGCGTCTACACTACAATGCGCAAATTTAAACGAGACAAAGAATTTCTCATCAGTCTCATGCCCGCTGTCCACTATGAAGGACATTGCACTGTGCGGAATGAGTTTCTGCTTAGTGATGATGAATAGTGAAATAAAGCAGAAACGTAAACGTTTGTGGATGCGAGAAGTGTTCGCATAAGGAAATACGTTCGGCAATACATTACTAAACAAATTAAGACTGGGAGACGCTATGGGTTTCTGGAATTTCACCCGGCTGACGCCTACTGATTTTGAAGAGTTGCTTCTGATGGCCGGGGGTTGATAATGAGGCAATAAACAAAATTTAGAGAAACAATTCCAGCTTCTCTTTGGCTCGCAGTCACATTGCGTTTCCTACCAAGTGGAGACTCATTCACGAGCCTGATGTACACTCCACCTCCACTCTATGAATCATCCAAGTCTGTGTTCCGGCTGCCCTTTGATTCGATTGCTGGTTGCAGGAATTCCAAATACTTGTACGAAAACCATGTGGACCTTTTAGGAGAAGATCCAGTTGTCAAAGTATTTTTTCCTCTCTCTGTTGAACGATGTTTTTAAATTACGAATTTTCTTTTCAACCTCCGCTACTGTCACATTAAGCTTTGCAGCCAGAGATTCCAGGGCCAATTTCCTTTTTACCTGGTTTTTGTGGTCGGGACTTGTAACATCCTACAAACAACATGTTTCGAAATCTTCAATCGGTTTTAAAACCTCCTCGTTCAACCACATCTTCACGAAGCACTATATAAAAACAAAAAATGACGAACCACACCAAGAGCACACATAAACAGTCCAACGATGCCATTCAGTAGTTGGACTCAGACTGGGATGTCTCGTCTCTAGACTCTGATTGACGTCCACACTATCAAAATGTTACGCAATATGTCTAACTTTGCATGAAGTCTCCCATTCCTGCCGGGAAACCATATACCTGTGATTTTAGGTCTCGCAACAGTCTGTAGACGGCGACTGGGCTGTAGACATGTCTACGTAGACAACCTTAGGCACGTCTTTGACACCAAAATCGCGCAACACGTCTACTAGTGACTACAAGGCGTAACTTGATATTTTGTCTTTCAAATAATATGTATCCGGTCTTTGCCTTTAGAGCAGGGTTTTTTAATGCGGGGTCCACGGAGCCCCTAGGCGTCAAGGATACAAGGCAGGTCAGCTGATTATTAACATATTTTTGAGAAAATGGTGTAGCCAAAGGTTGTTTTAGGTAAACTGTCGCTTTGGAAAGGGGGAGTAGAATCAGGTAAAGTTAGAAGACTTGATGACACGAAGTGTCGGTAACATATCAAAAATGGTACAGAAAGAGGTATCTAGGCATCTGGAAATATTGCAGACGTCTTTTGAAAGTTATTTTAGCTTGAAAGAGAAACAAAAAAGTTATTATTAAAGCATTAAAGCTGAATTTCATGCAAAAGGTCTTGGAGAGTTTGGGTGCCCTTTGATGCTTACTGTCTTCTTGTCAAGTGAGCTATGTCCATTCTTATATCATTTGTTCGCGGTTAATAAGTTTATTTTCTTTTCCTCAAATATTTTGGTTTATTTTATTCTCCTCAAATATTTTGTAAAAGGGGTCTTTGGAATTATTCCAAGTTGTAAATGTGGTCCGTGACCGCCAAAAGTTTAAGAAACACTGCTTCAGAGTCTGTCTAAAAAATAAAAGCAAACTTGAGACTTGGATTCTTATATTGCTATTCAAAAAAATTAAATGTAGAATATTCATAAAAACGTACATGTAGGAACTACCTATACTCAATATGATATCGATACATCATGTATAGAAACTTGCATGGCCTCTTTAAAATACCTTATATAGTCCCTATTTTTTGTGCAGTATGTAATATCCATACAAGGAAATTTTGAAAGCAGTGAACCAACAGAAACAACTAGGAAGCACTCGAGCCACCAGTGTAATTCAATGTCGGTAGGAAGTATTTGCCCTCGGAGTAGTTGTTTCTGCTTTCATATCAGTCTGATATCGGGCTATACCCAGGTCCACCTGATGAGATCCGAAAGATCGAAACAGCACTGTCGTGGACTAGGAACATCGTGCCTGATGCGATTCAGGGATGAGATTCCGTTTTAAACATGATATCGAAAACGATAGTAGCGATTCCGTTTGCCACAATTCGACAATAAACTCGATATCTATACTCGACAGCTGCAGAGCAGTCGATTCGATGCTTAGATTTTCAAGAGTGAGGTTATACATCTGTTTGCACAATCATTGAAATTTTATAGTGAAGTCTGTACTTCAGTTTTTTCAAACTTAAGGGAAATTGTGAGTATATCAGCGGCTGCAGTAACTAGAAAATAAACTTGTATTTCACTATGGATGTTTGACTCATTTCAGCTGTATATTCTTGTCCAATACCTACATCCTTGGTATGAACCTGTGGCGTAGAAACTAAGGCAGCAAAGAACTTAGTCTCCAGAGTAATGCCCTTTCTTGAAAATCTCTCCTGAACCAAAGGTCGAATTTCCTCAATCATATGCCTACAGGACCTTTTGTTTATGTTATATAATTTCGATAAATATACATGTATGTACTCTTTATTTAATCGAAACAGTTCTATAAACCTATTGTCGGGGAGCTCGAAAGGATTGCTTTTTGCTCTTATTTCTATTCTTCTCCGAATAATATTAATCAAGTGTTGCTGTTCTCTCTGTTGCTGTAATAGATATGCTCTCTCACAATTGGCAACATTATAATGTCTATGAATATTATTATTACAAAGATGGAAACAAAAAATAATGAGGCTAATAACTAGAGCAGTCGAAGCTGATGACACAAGTAGAAAAAAGAAAAAATAATTTTTCTGCGTATATTTGAGGTTAGGACAGTGGTTAGGACCAAAAAAACAACGATAATGTCATAGGTACTTCATACGTGTCATTTCAACTATCGAATTCACGAAGATTTCCGAAGCCAAAACAGATCGAGCAACAGAATCAGGGTTTATAATTCTATCGAGTCCATAATCTATCGAGATCGAGTTTCTCGATTCAGAACGGAATACCACCCCAGGATAATTGTGATATCCTTGAGCTCACTTTGGGTAAGGTGAAATGATTTCTTTAAGGAAATTCTGTCCAAATACGCTAAAGGATACACAATATCAATAATATCTGGAACATCTAGATATTCCGCGCTTAGTCATTTAGTAGCGCACGCTGATTGGTTTATTAAGTCTAGGTACATTATCTTTACATTTATCAGATCTCCAAATAAAATGATGATCTCAGTTCTCTCTGTATATTATTTCCGGTAAAATTCCCAGCTTTTAGACCCCAAAGTATGGATATTGTAGCTATGTTATATAATCTTGCCTGCACCCGATATTGCTTTTATTCCTAGTAACTAAATCTTATGTCAAGCATTGAATTGAGGAATATGTAGATATACGGAACTATCTAAATCAGCACCATATAATATTTGGCAACATAAAGTACAACGGTGGCGACCAAGACTATCGCATTCTCAATGGAGGTACTCCACAATTCTCAAGCTGTTTGTATTCTTGCTCATAGCAATAGAAGCTTAGTTGCGAAATATGACATCCTTTCTAAACCTTTATGAAACGCTTGGTTGATGAATATTGAAATTATAGTCGTGAAAAAAATTATATTCTTAGTCAGAGCGTATTTCTTAAGAATAAGTATTGAAATCGAAAATATATTTCTTGGTTCAAATTAACCATAATTTCCAAGTATATCTTTACAAGACTCAGAATTCTTGAATTGAGAATATCTTTGTATGTATGTAAACACACAAGACAGGCACGTATTTAGGGGGGCGTTCAGGGGGGTCCGGACCCCCCCCGAAACGTTATAAAATGTCTAAAAAATGGAATCCACAAATTTGCACCCCCCACCCTCGCAAATTTAAGGATTTAAGGTGGCAACTCTTATCTGGACCCCCCCGAAAGGTCAACCAAGTGACACCCATAATCTGGACCCCCCCCAAAACCATATCCTGGATACGTGCCTGACACAAGAACACCCCATGGACTGCTACGAAATAACACTCTCACTAAAGAAAACTAAAAAAAGAATATTTGACAGCATAATACAGAATGTTACTCTATATGGAGTAGACGTATCGCCAGTGACAACAACAATAAAGAACAAAATTAGAACCGTCGAGTTGGACTACATGAAAGGATGCCTGCAAGCCACAAGAACTGATAAAATACGAACTGCAGAAATCGGGCAACGAATGGGAATAAAATGCTGAATAACAAAAACACTAGAAAACAGAGCACTGCAATGGGATGGTCACGTCCAAAGAATAACAGAACACAGGTGGCCAAAACGAATACTGGAATGGGAGCTTCCAGTGAGGAGATGTAGAAGAAGACCTGTACTAAGATGAGAGACTTACATTGGACATGCTATGATAGATAGAGGCCTGAGAGTAAGGGATTGGAATATAAGAGAGTTTTGGAGGACAAAAGCGGCAAACTCGTAAGGAAAAATGCCGAAGAAAAATGCATGCACCTTATAGCCGGTAATTTTCCGCAAAACCTTAACGAATCCTAAGGCTATGCAAGCTGCTTGAAAATAGTTAATTAGCTGACCTGTCGCCCAGAAATGTAGGTACTCATATTTTCCGGAAAAGTATTGAAACTTATTTGGAAGCTGAGGGGTCCTGACCTGGTGGCCCCACTCCACTGCGCATTGCGTGGGAGATGAAGAACAGCCTGCTGTGATCCGAATCACAAAGCTTTCGATCATGCTTATAGGTATGCTATAGGCATTATGCTATAAATAGATTTTCTAAACCGAGTTCATTCGATTTTATCAAATGTATTTTTTGTCCTAGCTCACTTCTTATTTTGCGACTGGTAGTGTCTGTTATGTATGTCTGGTTGAGATGTGGAACAGAGGTGGATGAACCCATCCACGTGCAGACAATCGACGCCAGTGAGTGTTAAATTCTCTTTGGTGATCGATGATCTGGCCACTTTCAACTATTTTTTAACTGTTTGGTAAATTAAAAATTGCTGTTTCACTGTCGATAAAATTCATTCACCTTGTACCAATTTTTTTACATAATCATACATAGATCGATCTAGGAATATGTTGTGGAGGAATATTTAATTAAAATAATACATCTACTGCTATCAATCTAAGGTAGCTGTTCACAAACAGTTACAGAGAATCATTATCAGAGGATGTGATGCAGGTATCCAGTACCTTGTAAAACATCTAAACAAGAATTTTCACAATATCGAAATAAATAGTATACTGCCATTGAAACGTGGCTGCTCAGTATGTGTATCCAAATTTCTGATTATCTCGATTATTGTACACTACCGCTAATGACCGATTTTTAAAAACGTAGCGACAGAATAACATACAACTCGTCAAATTGAATCAAAGTCAGCATAGCAGTTACTAAGATTATGCGTTATAAAAATGACAGCCGATAAAATTTAGTAACTTTGGACCAATTTTTATTATAATCACACATAGCTGTATCCGAGAATAGCCACCACAGAGAAGCGACACAGCAGAGACCGATTTTCATAATGCATGCGCGGGGTTATTGTGGACATATGTCAAACTCCACGATACATTGGAAGAAAAATTTGAATTTCCTGAAAGTATGTGTTATGAAGCATGTGTTATTTCAGTTTAATATTGTAAATACGCAATGAATACAGATCACAACTCATAATAAATTCTTATAAAATTTATTATTTTTTTCCGTGTAACAAATTATTAAATTGACGAAAATATTTTTCTTAGTGTAATGTTGAGGATGCGAGTCAGTTCAAGCCCATTCAAGGTCACTAATAATGAACTGGTGAACATCAAAGGTGCCGACAGGTTTTGTCGCTTCTCTATGGTGGCTATTCTCGGGCTGTATCTAAGAATACATTGTGGAGGAATAGTTAATTAAAGCAATACATCTGTCAATCCAAGGTATCTATTCACAAAACAGTTACAGAGGATCATTATCGGAGGATGTGATGCAGGTATCAGTACCTAGAAAAACATCTAAATAAGAATTTTCACAATATCCAAACAAATAGTATACGATCATTAGAACATGGCTGTTCAATATGTGCATATTTTCTAGAACATTAAATTTCTAATTTTCTCAATTGTACACTACCGCCAATGCACCGATTTTTAAAGAATAATACAGAATAACATACAACTTGTCAAGTTGAATCAAAGTCAGCACAACAGTTACTGAGATTAGTCGGTTATAAGAATGACAATAGACAGCTAGATAGACAAACTAATGGCATATGAGCAATGGTTTATCTGATGCACCCAAATAACATCAAAAAAAAATAATTTCCTTAGAAGCGACAACTTTGTTGATTATTACATATTTTTTTATGTTATGGTGTGAGAGACATTTTCTTATGTGTATAAAAGATCTGTTTATAAATACATTAAAATGGCTTACAACAGGCACAATTTTAATCTAGATAAAATGCTTAAGCCCCTATGATTACATAAGATTCGTACTTTATTGTGAGCTATTTTTATATGCATTCTTAAAAAGATAATTTTTTATTGTCGGTTAATCACATAATATAGACATATGCTTCTTTTTTATTTTGATAAAGTTTTAATTGTTAAAATTAAATGTAAAAAGGGAAAATCCGCATAACCACAAAAGTTCAGACGGATGAACAGAAGATATGCCAGGCGACTTGCCATGCCGATATTTAATGCCATGAGCAAATCTAGTTCTACAAAAATCCTCCATCAGTTAGAATACATATTATTTAAACGTGGCGTTTATAAGAAGTCATCCTACTTGTTGGTGGAAACTGTATCAATATAGTCAACTAAGGTGATTCTGAGGTCAGAACGTACAAAAGGACAGACAGATTGAAGCTGCTTCTGCAAGAGAATGATAAGACAGTACCCGAAATTAATAAGAGTCAGTACGGGAATTCCACAGGTGTCGCTCTTGAGGCCACCAATATGGGATGCAATTGGTGAAGTTCTAAGAGTCAAATTGTTGTAGCAGAGTTAAATAGGATATCAGAATCACTTAACTATGGTTGCGAGAGGTAAGGGGAGATATATGGCAGCAGAACCTAAATAATCACTACGACTATAAGGAATTATAAATGAAAAAATATTACGCAGAGATATTTTTTTGTCCAGTCGATAATATACTCAGTAATAAAATCTTCCATGTTATAATAGGAAACTCGGTCCCAAAAAGTTGCAGGACATCATTCCAGAAAATTTGGATATGCTCTAGTCCCGGTCATACGATATAAATCAGCTGAGGTTACTGAGGATATAATAGCAGCTTATCTAAGTAAGCAATTTGATACTTTAGCAAGGGAATAGATGAAACACGATCTTTTAAACAACCTTTGATCAACAGTACTGCTAAACTGAAAAGGAAAAACAATATCTTTCAGCAGCTATGGGGTATAACATAGGATGCTTCGGCTGTGACTCTGTGACTCTGCCACTCTGTGACCGATATACTTTGCTGGAGCTTAGATAAACTTACATATTATAATGGTCAATTTTTAACTAAATGAAGCAAGAGGGGTCTTAGCAGCCTAGCAGGGATAATTAAGTCCACTGGCTACCATTAGTAAGTCATTTAACTCCATCACACCTAAAACGAACATGAGAAAATTGCTAAAAACTATACAGCCTTCAAATCTACGACGATGTTAGTCTTCGCACCAGACCTCCATCCCTCGAAGCCCAAGAGATCCGCATTTGACTGGACATGGGAATGAACATAGAAAGCTCAATAATACCCAATGCCATGTATATACAAGAAAAACCACCTAGTTTTCGTTTTTCTCAGACCAACCAAGTGTCTGAGGGTCTGAGGCCAAAACGACATCCCATACGCGACTTTTGAGATTGATTATGGTGATTTGCTTGTAATTAGTTTGCTTATTACTACCAAATCAGATAATGAAAACAACCTCAAGTTTTTTCAATTGGCAAGGCATTGCCTTGTAGACAATGATTATGATGGATTATAACATAACATGATGGCGCTACCTGTCATCAAGCCACACAACAAGCACTACCGCAATGAGATGCATAGGCGGACGACATATAGGTTTTAGTAGGAATGCTGAATCCTGAGTATTTTAAACTTTTGGGCGATAGAACAGTCCTGCCATGATTTTTTGTCTGACAAAGGTAACCAAAATAATCTCCTGCCTCAAAAACTGAAAGCATCTACTCGCAATTTAGATTTACCCTGTAAAAAATACACACGTTGTACGTTTTGCTAGAGAAGTCGTTAACTCAGTTAATCGTTTGTTTGCACAAGCGATTCGGTTTTATAAATAAAAAACCGTGACGACATAAAGCAGTTCAGCAAATCAGAACTGTCAATTGTGTTGGTTTGGTGCCAGAGGTGCGCATTATAAAAAAATAGAACTTGTATGTACCCTGGCCCAAAAATACACGTCAGAGGTGAATGTACGTGGGAAGAGTTTGCGAATGGTCAACATTCATTCGACCCTAAATTAGATCTATATCCAGTAATTGAACCTGTTTGCCGAGACCTTGTGCATACGTAGCGGCTCAAAATAAAAGTCTGCCACATTTCCGGTAATACTATGACGTAAGACTGGGCGCGTACTGGCGATTTATAGTTATCGCAGCGAATGGAAAATCGCGAGAAAAATTAAGCACGGGTGCGCTTGAGTCGAGCTGATCAAAGTACTGTCATGTATTCCATCTGAACAACTTGTGTGACTGCTCCATTATTACGACTAAATGCTAAAGAATATAAACACAACTTCAACAACAAAGAAGAATCATGCAAGCTCAACAGAATATGGATACCCGCTCTAAGAGATGCAAGGATTCTAAGATGCGCAGGGGATTCACAGGGATTGGCGGCCTCACCACTTCTAATCAGGGGTATAATATAAGTGATCGACCCTGACTCTCTGAACATGAGACATCACACAGCAGTGGTCCTCTTTGATTTCCGCCAGGCCTTCGACCGTGTGTGGCACAACTAATTCTAATAGGCCGACATCTTTTCTTACGTTGTCATATTGACCACCAGATACGGTAATCATAATTATTTACTATCGTCTTAATTGTATAGTATCCAGAAATATTCCATTCTACGTTAAAAAGACGGTATTTTGACGCGAATCGCGAATTCTGTCTTACATATGTAAGACAATATGTAAAATATATATTTTGAGGAGCTGGCCTATACAATTTTCCTGCGACTTGTTTACGGTACAATCGGACTGCCAAACTTTTGTTTTGTTTGTGCGTCTTTTATGCTTGGTCAGTAAAATCGAATTCGCTATTTGTTGGTAACTGTAGTGAAGCTTTACGGACTTGCTGTGCTATATTCGAGTGTAGTTTAACAGTTTTTCGAGATGGAACAGTGCAGTGCAGTGTTTGTAACATGGGTTGCATTGGAAGAATTTTCAGGTTAGTTGGCAATGTTTAGAGGCTGGAGTGTCAAAAGATGATGGCTTTGAACACGCCATGCTGAAGTGGTTTGTTTACTATCTCTATGTTCAGTTGTTACTCTGAGGTCTTGTCTATATGCTGATTCAGCTTAAATTCCCCTCCTTATATCATAGGTACCATCCGCTCGTACCTCACAAACAGAAAATTCAAAGCCAAGATCGGCGAAGCCCTTTCGGACTCGCGCCCCATTTCTGCTGGCGTCCCTCAAGGAGGTAAACTCTCCCCCTCCCTGTTCAACATCTTCTGTCACGACATCCCTCACAATCGTAACACCATAACTTCTCCGTACGCTGATGATATTCCCTTGCTACTTAACTCCCACCTCAAATCCGTTACCAATTGGTACCGAAAATAGAGACTTGACATCAACGTCGAGAAATCCGATAGCATTTTCTTTTCTTGTAGAAGAAGAACCCCACCTCTCGTCCTTGTGAATGCTCAACGCCTCAAGTGGAGCAATCACATCCACTATCTAGGTGTCAATTTTAACAGGCACCTATCCTGATCGTGCCATATTAGGCTTACCCAAAATAAGGCTCAGGCAACCTTCCTCGTCCTCAAGCTTTTCTCCATGATTTTTCCGCATTAATGAAAAAGCATATATGTACATACGCTATTCCTATATGGAGCAGCTCCGAGACCAGCCTCAAACGTATTCAGGGCACATTCATGAGACCCTTGAAGTCTTGCCTGAAAATTCCCTGGTACATAAGGAGCAATGAAATTCTCAAGGAGATTCCAATCATCTCTCCAAAACCATCCAAATCCTGCTGTTTCATCCTTTATAAGGTTCTGACTAAAGTCCTACGACAAGGTCAAATGCCCTTGTTAGCTGCTAACTAGTCGTGATTAGCACAACCCCCTTGTTCATTAACCTGCTTCTAAAACCCTGGCAAAGACCAACTTCCAGTCTCGCTTTTGCGTAAAAGTTCTCTCGGTTTTCTTAAGGCCAAAAGAGCTTCACAAAATCCCAACGTGTGTGTTTTACACCCCATAGATGGCAAAACTTTATAGTTGAATCTTTCAAGGGGGGAGTTTTACTTGGTAGGCGCCAGCAGGCTCCACCTGCTGGTGAATACAACACTACCCGCACTTCCATCGTGGGTGTCTTTTGAAGATTTCTCATCCTCATACTTCAACACCCTCCCCCAAAAAAGAGACGCGGTCTTCTCGGAATACGCCGAACAGCTAACAGCCTCTGAGGATACCATCAAGCACTCCTGTTGGCGAAACGTCAAGCAGCGTAGCCGAAGCGCGCCGACGCGAAGGCGACGGGGCGTGTCGACGCCGGCCGAACAGCCCAAGAACCTACAGTTCATCGAATCATGGCCGCGAAAGTCTTACACAATTCGGATCTTGATTTATTTATTTTTAGGCCAGTGAAGCAACATCACTAAAATAAGTTTTGTAAAGTAGCTCAAAGCATGTAGCGTTTACTAACTAATAAGTGCATAATAAAATAATACCACTACACTCGAAATGACGCATGAACAATAAAACACATTTCAAAATTTATCCATAGGGACACCAGCTTTTTATGAATATGAGTTTTCTCCTGAAATTGCAATAAATTCAGATTACAAGATAAACCGTAATTGTGCACTTAGTAGTTCCTTTCTCTAAACTACAAAAGCCCTGAGGGGCCACGTACATTAAAAAATCAATGAGAATTTCTAGATACTAAGTAAAAATTTCTACTTAATAAGTAGATATTTCTACTTAATAGGTAGAAATGTTTTCTTAGTAAGTAGTAGAGTAGTAGTAAGTAAGTAAGTAAGCTTAGTAAGTAAGTAGAAATTCATAGATACTAAGTGGAAATTTCTACTTAGTAACTAGAAATTCCTATTTGACAGATAAAATTATGCACATAAAAGATACATGTATTTGAGGTTATGTACACGTATATATACCATATTTGTCCGGCGTTTTTGATAACCTTTGTTTATTACGTCAGCTCAAAAATAATACCCTCCCCCTTCACCAGTTCTATTGGAACAATATGTTCTTCCCGATGTCGTTATTAACAGCTATTCGGCTGAACTCGAACCAGCATATCCGGCATTCTAGCCGGTACCCTCATTTTTCCGATTTTTCTGTGAACCAAATGATTTGTACGATCTATATTTAAGGTTATTCAAGAACAAGTTCAAATGTCTAGCCAACTTCATCGATAAGTAGATGCGCGTGAGATGTCTCCAGCAAGGCTTTACTCTGCTACAAGGGAAAAAGTGTGAAGTGTATCCAATGGTACAGACGCTTTGACAGCTCTGGGGGTCACCGAATGCTAATTCGACAACATAGCATCCCTAACATTTCTACTTAGTATAATTTTCCACTTAGTATCTAGAAATTTCTACTTACTAACTAGAAATTTCTACATAGTATATAAAAATGTATAGTCACTAAGTAGAAATTTCTACTTAGTATCTTGAAATTTCTACTTACTAAGTATAGTACCTAGAAATTTCTTCTTAGTTATCTAGAAATTCTCACTGATTTTTTAATGTGCGTGGCCCCTCAGGGCTTTCGTACTAAACCCTGACATGCAACGTGCAACCTACAATAGTAATTCAATGTAACATCCACTGATAGCGAATTTATTTACTTTTTCACGAAAGCGCTCTTTATTATGACAGATGACAGACTGATATGCGACAATGGATAACAAATACTTTGCGATCGCAATTGCAGGATGGTATGACGACAGCAAATTATCTCAAATCCTTACTTATGTACTTACGGAAGCGTCCATTTAGATGATTTTTGGAGCGTCACTACGTAGCTACTTTCCCTAAGAACATGACTCTAAACAGTACCTACTTCTATTCATCCCCTTCGTGCAATGCATGCTTATTATCTAGACTAACCGCATCATTAAAAAATAACGATGTTGGGAGAGTTGCAAACTAGTTGAATCTAGTAAAGAAGCAAGAAAATCGATATAGTACATATTATACGATGTAAGGCGGAAAACTAATACACCACCCTTTGAGCAACTTTGAATTAATCGATGTTGTAACCACTGTCCTAGTTTTGGAACGCTGCATCGGATTAGCCATGGATCCAATCTTTTATTGCTGAGTTCGCTGTTTCTGAATCGATTTTCATAAGGTGTAAACCTTTTTCGCCTCAGTTAATAATAATAATATTAAACATCTTTATTGCATACACAACGCATAAAGTTGGGGCAACGTTTAGCTCATGCCACTAATTCTTCCACTTAACCCCAGAAAATAATATTTTATGAATAAGTACAATCTAAACTTGATACATTAAAAGGTGTACATCTCAAAAAACAGAATCAAAATTTAAAACATGCTTGAAATGTCAATTTACAAATTGTATGTATCAACAAGACACATAACGGAAAAGTGCACTCAAATAGAATAGATACAAAAATTTGGAACTCTCCCGACTCAAGTGGCTGCTGATCATACCCTGTCCTTATTTTACCATAACCCCCACTCCCTTTAACCCTTAAGAGACCAATAGAATAGTAAAATTACTTTGAGGTAGACATCTTTAAGTTATTTACGACTACCTAATATCAAACAATTCAGTGCACAAATACAGCAGTTAATGACATTCGAATATTTCAATTTATTTAATTTTTTTCCATTTAAGAAAAAATTAACATGTGATACATCGTTTTAGGCATAAAGACACATTCTCTTTCAACTGGTGCTATCAAATTTGTATGTTGTATTACATTTTTTGTGCACCCCACCCTTTTCCCCTTCCCATTGTCCGATCGGCACCAAAACCTTTTCTACTCGAAAGGACCTACATTAATTCAAGTTGGCTAAATTTGGCAGCAATCGCTTGGGGCGTTTGTGAGTAATCGTTGGAGAACGAAACCGCGGACGTACAGTCAGAGGACAGACACACAGACGGACATCAAGAAACCAACGTTTTCCGATTTTATTCAAACTTTAAATCAAAAAGGTTATCATTAGGAACAAAAATCTAGTTTTTGGTGCCGCTGCGATAGTAAAAAGGGGTAGTGGTGGGGGTAACTCGCAATATTATGTCATAACGTGAAATTCTAATGATACCACAATGAAGAGCACGTTTTGTTCTGTCGAAAACGCTACCGCGCAAGATTTTCGAAATTGCGGAATAAACATTCATAAAGTGTAGTCAATTTTCGAACTTCGGACAATCAATTAATGGTGGGAGGTGGTGGGGGTTAGTCGGAAAAATAATAATACAACATAGCATTTTCTTTTCAGAAAATGAGTCAGTGAGAAGGCGATTTTACCTTGGAAATGACACCTCGCACGTATATTTCAATAAATTTGCGAAAACGGGTCGATTCTAATAACATACCCCACCTTTGTTGGGGAAGTTAAAGAATCGTAATAATAGAAAATATACAGGGTGAGTATTTAGTACCGGCTCGGTCGATAACAGCACTACTATAGAAGATATCGAAAAATGTTTTATATAACAGTTGTAGTCCTTGCTCAGAAAATATTTTGATTTATACAGGGTAATCCGTAACTACGTGGTGATGCAAACATGCATTTTTTTAAATGAGATACCCTATATATTATTCTATATTCAAATTCCACTAATGGTTTCCGTTCCTCCAATATAGGGTATTTTTACATTATATAGGGTATTTCAAAAGTTATGACCATTTTTATATCCAAATCGCTATCAAATGAACGTACTGTATATCAAAAAGTGATTAATCAAAAACCATCTTTTTTACACGGATGGATAAAAAATGTCATCTAGTTTTAAAAGCGGCGCTAAAAAAGCCCGCGACGCATATTCGTATACAGGGTGACGTAGAATGCAAAATCTAGATTTTCTCTCTTTTTTTAAATGTAACTCCCAATATTTTATTATAGCAAAGAATTTCTTTTAATATGCTCTTTTATCTTTGTATAGCCCTTGTTATGGCTGCATTCATTAGTTTCTGAGATATTTCGATTTTTCTAAAAATTTTAAATATACCTTCTATTTGTCTATTAAAATTTATTTATTTTGAGAAAATGCTATCAAATTTTATTTTTGCTTAACAAACAACTAAAATATAAGGCCATAATAGTACTTGATAAAGTCAAAACACTGGATTAACGAGATAATATAGGTCAAGTGTGCTGAAAAACAATCTTATAGACGCCATGCATAATTATCAAGCAAATCTATCAGGTAGGCTATGAAATATCAAACGACACGGTCCAAATAAAACGGTTCTTCATTCTTTCAAACACATTAGTTTTAGAGTGCCTCCGTTCTGGGTATTGCTGTTCATAGTTGATATATTCTAGAGGCAAGTAGGCAATTTCTCAAAGATTCTCCTAAATACCCTCAACAGAAAAATTAATTGTTAAAGCTCGTTTTTCACACAGTACGGAATTATTGAGCAGGTTATGAAAACCGTCAATTTTTCAAAAAATAACTGATAAATCTGCTTGATAATTATGCATCACGCCTACAAAATTGTTTCCTCAACATACTTGATTTTATTATCTCGATGATTCAGGGTTTTGACTTCATCAAATACTATAATAACCTTATAATTTAGTTCTTCGTTAAGTAAAAAACAAATTCCATAGTACTTTCTCTAAATAAATGAATTTCAGTAGGTACACAAATAGAAGCTATATTTTAAATTTACCAAAAAATCGAAATATCTCGGAAACTGATGGACGTAGGTGCAACAAGTGCTATACAAAGATGAAAGAGCATATTAAAAGCCATTCTTTGGTATATTAAAATATTGGGGGTTACATTTGAAAAAAAAAGAGAAAATCTGGATTTTGCATTCTACATCACCCTGTATACGAATATCCGACGCGGGCATTTTTGTAGCCGATTTTAAAACTAGATTACATTTTTTATCCATCCGTGTAAAAAATATGATTTTTGTTTCATCACTTTTTGACATACAGTACGTTCATTTGACAGCGATTTGGAGATAGAAGTGGTTTAACTTTTAAAATACGTCACGACAGCCTCTTTTTCTTCACACCAGGAATCAAACAGGACGTAACTTCCACCGTTTTACTTTACAACTCAATACAGTATCTCTTAGCCTTACCTCAATTACAACTCAACTTAACTGAACTGAACTACTACGCTACCCGTGGCGCCTTATATATACTTCATCGAACCATCTAGAGATTCTATACAAAACTCTAGACGATTCGATGACGTTTACACTTCAAAGATCTAACCTAACACTTTGACTTTACATCATGCATGACAACTAATACACAATACACGAATACCACAATATACAGTATGTTACAAAACCCTGTATAATGCAACAACACCCTATATTGGAAGAACGGAAATCATTATTGGAATTTGAATATGGAATAATATATAGGCTGTATCATTTAAAAAAATGTATGTTTACATCACCACGTAGTTATGGATCACTTTGTATAAATCAAAATATTTTCTGAGCAAGGATCATATCAGTGGCTACAACTTTTATATACAACTTTTTTCGCTATCTTCTACGGTAGTGGCGTTATCGACTGAGCCGGTATTAAAAACTCACCTTGCATATAGTACAAAGGCTGAATGTGAGTGCTTATTCAAAAAAAAAGGTACATATCTTTTATAAAGTTAACGGCGCTTTGGATTTACGAGAAAATTAATTATTAGGTAATTTTAATCTGGGCACGCAGTAAAGTGTCTTTCAGTTGCTGTTTGAATTTTAATAAAGATAAAATATGTTCCATGGATTCTGGCAAAGCATTAAAAAGTTTGACAGCATAAGTAAAGCGACTAAATAAGGCGGTTTGATGTACTAGAAATGCACCAGTGGTTCGTGAAGTTTGATCAAGGGGAGCCTATACAGGGTTGGGATAAAGTATGGAACCAAGCAAATATCTTTGAAACGGAAAGGGTGATATTGCTGAAAATTTGCAGATAAATATAGTGACGCATAATGCATCCGAAGACATTATGCTCTTTAATGTACTTCCGGTCTAACCGGAAGTAATTAATAGCTAAAATAATGTCTTCGGGTGCATTATATGTCACTACACTTGCCTGCAAATTTTCAGCAATATCATTCTTTCCGTTCCAAAGTTATTTGCTTGGTTCCATACTTTATCCCAACCCTGTATATTAAAAAATCATAAAGGTATAAATTCTAATTTTATTAAAAACAAGATAGATGTACCAAAAATATTAGATGAAATAGGAATACAGAGTTTTGGCCTTCATGATGTAAAAAATTAAAGTTTGAAACTCACCTTGATTTATTTTAGATTCTATAGTGAAAGGTTACAGAGAAGCAAAGCCGAACCTCCTTGAGTGTCCCTTCTTTCTTACCACTTCCGAATTCAAATCATTTGTTCGACAATTATACTTTCTAACTCAATTTTTCGCAATATTGTACCGCACCTTTTTCGAATAATTTTCTTCTGCAGCTTACAGCGACTTGTAAACTGAATGGCTTCCTGAATCAGGTGAACTAGGCTTTAGGGTTAGATCGGTATTTTTTCAAGCCTATATCTGATAAGGATTGCTCGGCAGATAGAGACTGGCTAAAGTCTAGCCAGATTGATGGAAATCAGTGACGTAGTTTTTTGGAATGAAGATGCCATAAAACTTCTAAAAAAAAGCATTGAATCTTTTATTTTAATTTTTCCCTATTACAATACTTCCTCTTCTTATTCGTGTTTAATAATAGTATGCGTGATAATACTCGTCTGATGTTTATGATACTTTTAAATCTTGGAATGTGTACACAGTCGACAATCTTTCATTACTCTATTCGGATGATATAGTCCAACTATCGTAAAATAGTTGCATCACAACTGGCAGTAAAAGTGGGCAAGTCTATTTATATCTAGCTTTGCATTCTTTATGGGATAGTTACAAACTGATTTGAATTTTTGCTTATATTTGCATACATCCAAGGAATTTCTAAATTTGAATATTCTATGAACTTTCGACTGTAGCAAAGTGTAAGGAATATACTGCGACGTAATTATATGGTTATGGATTTTCATTGGAGAATATCTGGTTCATTATTGGGATACCCAATACAAATCGCTATTGGGCATGAGAAAAGCTTAACCTATAATTTGCGGGATCTAAATCACAACAATTTTTGAAAAGAGGAGGAGACAGAAAAGATCTGCCTTGTGCGCCATCTGGTACCCGACGGTATCGGCAAACCAAAGAAAATCGCTGCTAAACAGCAGCTTCTTTTTCTAGGTGGAACGCCACGGTGCGTTCACTTGGCCAACTAGAAGGGCGCGGGTTCTATATGCTGCTGCATATGAAAGTCGATATACGAGGGTTGCTCTATATCTCCGTCAATCCACTAGTACGCAGTCAGCATGTCTGGTAGACATGAAAATTCTGATGCTCTCTATCTCTGTCAATCGACCTATGGCGTACTGATGATCGCTAATAAGCGTGAAACAGCTGTCTGCGTACTGGTGGATTGACGGAGATATAGAGCAACCCTCGAATTTTTGAAAAATTTAATTTATTTTAGATTGATTGTTGACGAAAATATTGGACTTTGCCAAAAATGCAAGGAGAAAAATGTAGAGGGGTACTACTTCGTACAATTTTCCTCGAGGGCTTGAGATTACTCCATACTATCCAAACTAGAAACAGCAAGAAGAGTCACTTTAAGCTCGACAGAGTAGAAGTATAGGATCATGTAGCGTGCGAGATCATCAGCGGCTCGATATATCGGGGATTTTATAATTATAAGTGATATTCAGCACTGCGTGTTAATTTTGTACATTAATTGTGATACGTTGTGTAGATATAAATAATTATTATATAATGTCTGTTAAACATGTTAAAATGTATATAGTTAGTAAGTAAGTATATATGAATCTTTCCAAGTGTCCAACACTTATAAGGAATTTTAAGTATTTTCAAGGCCAGGGCTTTACGGGTTGTTTAGATAATTAGCCCTATAATTTAATGATTATGAGAAGCAATGCAATGCTTACAAAACTGATATTTATTAAATCTCACACAGGAAGGATCATGAATTTCGCTGTCATGACGTACAACGTACAACAAAATGCTCCTGGAAATAAAGGAGATTGCACGACGGCGACGGACGGTACCCCATCGGTGTCGAGCGCTTGCTAATTGGAGATTCAAGTTGTTTGTCTCTATGAGACCTAGTTCAAATGACCGATGCTAAGAAACCCTTCTTGTCTTGTCAATGTTCGATGACCACGTTGATAATTGATCATGTTAGATCAGTATTTCTCTCTGTTTTCATTGTGGTAATCAAGCAACCTATAAAAATGTCACAATCTTACTCCCTCACTATAGTGTTTCAAATTATTAGTTGTTCCTTTTTGTTATCTTCAGTGCCGTTGATATTATTTTGCATTCTGCACTGAGGGAGGGTGCGAAGCTCTTTAGGCCTCTTATGTATGAACCCTTAGAATTGATGATCCACCACCCTAATCGATTGAAGAAATTGGTGACACAGTTCATCAGAGCCTTCGTTGAACTAGCCATGGGTAGTCAGTGATCCCCAAATAGATTGTCGCATTGACAGCACACCAGGACGGTTGCAAAGCAAGTGCTTCACTATCTCATCTTCCTGTTCTCATCTCCTACAGAGAGGGGTATCGCTTAAGGGGCCTAGGTATACACATTTATACATATTTATTCGAATTTCCAATAGAACTCACTTGTTTTTCAAACTACATACATAGTATTTTAGACGGTGATAGTGATA
Source organism: Callosobruchus maculatus (assembly GCA_951848785.1). NCBI lineage: Eukaryota > Metazoa > Arthropoda > Insecta > Coleoptera > Chrysomelidae > Callosobruchus > Callosobruchus maculatus. Next base: position 8,476,322 of record CATOUR010000006.1, read on the forward strand.
GCAATGAAAAATACATTTTTCAAATGTCTGTAATTTAATAAGTCGAACACGATATCAAAACAATGTGACATAGCGCAAGCCTTCTTCTTCAAATTGCTTTTTGAGTCATACTGTAGGTTTAAAAGTAACGTCAGAAACTTCGAAATGCAAAATTCATGTTTATGGTGACCCTTGGACTTTTTGACCTTACCTTTGGAATTTTGGACTTACCTCCCCTCATTTTAGACACACGTACTGGGGAAAGGGAACAGGCGGCCACGCTAACATAGGGATAGGTATTTTCTAGGACTCTCAATTTCGCGCGCTATATCCTAGACCCTCAACCTCACATTATGAAGTTGTTATTTTAGCTGACAGTGTCCAATCGCACCAATTGTAAGGCGAATGAGTTGCCTGGGCATGGATAGGTAGCCTTCAGCTTTTGCCTCATCTGCTTTGCAGCGAAGATTTGTAGCGTCAGCAATAGTACCATTGCCTTCGGATTTTGAGAGCCTTTTTACCCAACCAATGATTTTGATAACGGTAGGTGCACTGAAAAGTGCCCGATGACAATCCAAATTTAAACTCGTTGGTAGCTTAAAGAATTTTAGTCAATAATGCCTGCCTCGTGATTGCAGAGATTCTTGTGTTGTTGGATTTTTGGTAATTACTTTCTGTGCTATAATGGTGCAGCTAGCTTGAGTTGTGCTCGTGTGGGGGCAGGTTACAATATCTCCCATCGCATATATTGCGTGTCGTAAAAGGCGACTAAAAGGAACCGAACTACTGTCGGTATAAGCAGTAACCTCTTCTCAACCAACAGCTTTGGGTGGACGAGTTGAGAAGAGTCAGGACACCTTCTTGTCTTTGCGGTGAGAAATTGCCCCTTAAGGCGGATGAACCAGTAGATACCATCTGGTCAACGGCATGAGGATGCAGAAAGCAAATGGGAAACTACTGCATTAAAGATCTTAAAGATATCCCAAGAGAAACTTGTAAAATGAGTGAATGCATTTTACGCTTTCACAACATGTCTGTTAAGACATTATGACTATGGTGGTGAGCTTGAGTTGAGCTATTATAACATGACCTATAACATGATGTTTATTTGAAGTCAGTTGTCCCTTTTAGTGCAGGCTATAATTTGAATAAAGTCCCGTCAAATTCATTTAACTCTGAATCAGGCCATCCAATTTTGACTAAAGCTACTTGTTTCAAATTCTATGCTCACTTTGGTTAAGTAGGGTGTACAAAGTGCATAGAGAAACGTGTAACATACATCAATTTGTTATAGAACGTACTGCACTACAAATCCGCAGACCACTTTTTGTATATTCTGTGTACTTATGCTGGTGGTCTCCAGAGACGACACGTACACATCTCAAAGACAAACTGCATTCTTTCTTAGGACAATGCAAGGGCACCTGAATAATAAAAAAAATGAACCAGTGTTTCAAAACTGGTCGGGCTGAATAGGCTAGCTTGTTTTGAAGTGAAATGCTTCGTTTCGAATTCCGTCTTTCCTTATGACGAATATTGCACACACAACATTTTAGTTGAAAAACATTTCTTAGTAAGTCCTACTGAAATGGCCAACAGGTCAAAACAGTATTTATTTGCGTAAAGTATACCTTATGTGCATTTGCTAATAAAGTGGAGTACTTTGAATTCTATGAACCAATAAGGGCGTTAAACCAGTTAGAGGACTTAGTAAATATATTTCTCAAGTAAAAGGATCACCAGAGAACTATTATCTTGCCCTTTTCTTACAATCAAGCATTATGACTAAATTCTCAGCTAGTCAAAACTCCCATTAGCCAAAAAAATCAACCTTAAGTATTCGAAAAGTGTATACACCTAAAACTAAGTAAATATTAGTTAGTTGTTCTGATATAAACAATAAAGCCCATCGAATTGACCTGGTACTTCCTTTTTCGTACCATTCTACAGCTGGGAGGGTACTGCCATCGTGAAAATTTTATATTTTGAGATAATCAGTTTTAGGATGTTTTATGAAGCCTACACTACGAGAATCTATCTCACTCAGCTCCGTCTATCGGTCAGTCTGTTGTCCTTTTTCTAACAGCGTAAGGGTGCACCAACTTTGACGAAATTTGACCAGTAGTATTTGTGGGGTAACGTTACATTTTTTTTTGGAATCACTGCGATGGCGACAGAGTAATTAGTGAAAAACGAATATTCTCAGAACCTCTCTCAACTTCGCATTTGAATTTCAGAGTTTCTAACCATTTCATTTCATTTTTTTCTGAAAGGAAGTGAAATTCTGGTTTTCAGGAGGTTTGGAGGAAGAGATAAGTCAATTTTTTTATTCATAGAGGAATATTCATGAAATAAATAACTTTGTTAATACTTTGCAGGGCTGTTCGAACATTGCCTGTGACTTTTTACTTTCTTACCCCATAGGCAAGGAGATTACTGTATATTTCTTCAATCGCATATATCAGTAACTGCTACGCCAATTTTGATGACATTAGGGGTATGATATGATGTGAAATCATTGTAGTAAACGCTGTTATATCTTTGAAAAGCTAGGGAGTAATCAGCAAGAACGACTTTAATTTTTTTTTTAATGTTAGTGTCTGTTTTTACATCGCAAGCGCATAAAGAACACGTAGAAATCTTGTATACACCACCCCTTGCTCACCAGTGATAGCCTTTATAGCCATATAAAAATCTAATTTGATTTGTCTTCCACAGTGGTAGATCTCATGTCTTTGCTATTACCTCTTCAACCGCACAATGAAGATATACATAATCTATACTACACCGCACTAAATGTTTCAGTGTAAGTGAGTTACAAATGATGTCATTTGAATAAAAATAACAGAGTCACCATCAACAGACCACCCTGTATATATAATAAATGGCTGAGTGTGGTAGAATACTAGTTACCATTTTCACAAGGTCGTTTCTGTAAAAAATACCATTGTACCACAGAACATGCTTTGGATTCGCTTAGACCCCACTTAATATTCACACATAAAAAAAATTTACAATAGGTCAGGTAGGTAACAGTTACCTGTCTCTGAAGAAACTAGCATTTGAATGGCGCTCTATTCAAATGTTTTAGGGTGTAGTTGTTGTTGATCTGCTTGTTTGAAAAGAAGGGTAAGCTTTTTATGTACTGTACCACTCTACGTATCTCTTGAGAAAGGTCAGTTTTTCAAGAAGTTTATCATTTCTTTGGACTTGGACGTGGGATAAAATTTTTCATTTCATTTCATTTTTGTCAGGAAATATATTCCTAGTGAGTGTCATTTTCTACTTAATGCATTTATGAGGTGCAATTTATTTAATGGTGACTATTACAAATGATAATAACAATAATGAAACTAGTGTCATGTAAACCTATTCACTGGACGTAATTGTAAGCACAAATAATTTGAAAATCGTAGGTATATTAGCATAAAACTCTGATTTTTATTGGAAAAGTCCTAACTCACTGTGATGCCCAGAAAATTGAGAAATCACCTGCCACCAACTACGTACTATTTTATTATCCTGTGTTTTCCGTATTTCGTATCCAGTCTTGCATGCACATAAATTCATTAAGCTTTGTAGACGCTTACATGAAATGAATCACACTCCATAATTGCTTATATGAAGATTACGCCTGTAACTGTAACATTCCATATAAAACAGACTCTAGAAAATTCAAAACGCATGTTGCCGCTTAACGCATATAGGCTTAGAAATTACGATGAATAACAAAATATACCAACAAACCTTGGTTGACTTAAACATTGTACATCAGCTATGTTTCTGAAGTCTTATTCATATCAAGTAGTAAAATTATATAATAAATAATCCGTTTTTTGAAACTTCTCAAAACAATTTAAAAGTAAAGAAAATATAAAGGAAATTAAGTTTGAGAGTAAACAGCAAACAGACAGTAAATCATTCACTTGTTATTTATAAATATCATGTATATTGTGTCAGTCACTTTGTTTTTATATTGACACAAACGCATATTATTAGTGTTATTATTATACCCCTATCATTTATACCATTACCCAATGCTTTTGTCTGACTATCTCTTTCTGTATCGTTTTATTTGAAGAAAGTGTTACTACCACAGCCACCTTAGACTGGTTACATCCAATGAATCATATACGTTATAAATACCGATATAAAGATTAACCTTGTGATTCTTGTAGCTATAAAACAATAAATATTATTATTTCGTTTTTTGCACTTCTATTATTTGTATAACATTATCGCGCGGCTTTGAGATCCACTACCAAGAGATGTATACCGATTATCCCTGTATTACTTTGTTTTAAGGTACTTCTACCTGTTCTTGATGTATCATTTAATTCCTTTGGAGAAAGTATCATAGCCACCTTAGAATGATTATTTAAATGAATCAAATGTTGTACTTGCTCATATAAACATTCAACCTATGGATATAAAAAACCTCATTTCATATTTTACAGTCATATTGTTTATAACATTATCCAGTGACTTTTTGATACAGTACCGTAACTCTACCGATTGTGCCTAGGTGCTTGATTTGAAAGATGTTGAAGTATCAGAGTTTCCTTAGATTGAGTATTACGTCCAATCAATAGCAGCACTAGTCGATATGAAGATCAAGCTTATAGCTTTTCGTAACTTTAAGACAATAACGAATGTCATTTTATATTTTACAAAGATGGAAAATCTTGGAGATGTCGGTAGAGAGAAAGAGGTTGATGAGCAGAAACATCGAAGGGTGGTAACCTGAGTGATACGTATTTCTGCTAAATGGCCACAAAGGTGCTAGACGGCTCTTCTCCGTGCCTTCTGGCTATGTTTCTTCCATACTAGACTCCTCAGGTTACACACGAAACTAAATGTTATACTATGTGACCTCGTATAGATATGGGCATATAACATGAAGATGCCAATTAGCAGAAATACCTAACGCTCGGGTAACCACCCTTCAATGATAGTTTGAAATACGAGGTTGTTATTTTTAATGGAAGCTTTGTCCTTCAGAAAAACAAATTACGTACTGTGTGGCCATCGTAAATTAACCAGCGACAAGAATTATGTGAAAGGAGCAAAGACGTTGCTATAACTCTTAATCATATTTCCTTCTTTTACGTCTTGTTTTTTATTTATAAAAAAACGGCAAATAATTTATTATCCAACTTATCTGCTTCATAAAACTTATAACTACAACCAGCTACGACAGAATTTCTTCCCCACTTTGAACATTGCAAATGGATTGTCGCTGCAGGCAGTATCTAACGTCTTTGTTCTACTTATTTTCTCTATCCCTTTTTAGACTCGACATGATAATGACGATTGCTGCCTAAGAGAACTTCCCGCTCCCCCTGTATCCGACGGAACAAGGAACATGGCCGTCGCCATTATTTTGAAGGGAAGGGCTCATAGTGGTCACTGGGTAGTAAAGTGTCAAATGCGTTGTCGGCATTTTTAAGCAATTTGGGATATGAATCAATCAATCAATCAATCAAAATTCAATATATTTTGTCATAAATTATAATTCAAATTTATGTAGCTGGCCTTTGTGCACTCCCAGTGGATCCGCCACTGTCGTGAATTCATCAAACATTCCGATTCAAAGAATTTGCTATGACAGATGCGGATTCCATCATTCATAAAAGTTTTCCATTGGTCTTGATACGGTAACCCTCGTTATCTTTATTTGACTACTGATACAGATACTAAAATAATAGCACCATAATTCATCTTCGTTAAACTAGGCATGCACAAATATTAAAAAAATGTGATAATTGTCATCCTCTTTTTAATAGGTGCTAATAAAAGTGCTGTGTGACTGACATTTCACATTTATGAAAGAAAAATAAAACTCACGACTAAAATTAGCACCTCATACACGAATACATAACAATGTGACTCATAATGCAAAAAATTCGTTGAAGCGCCAGTCATCCATTTTATGTAGCGATCTACCGCTTGAAAAAGTTTCCACATATATGAAGATTACTCCTTACTCTCGCTCATTTTCAAGTGCCTAAGGCCCCACGCACATGGGCCGATATGGAGCAGGACTAGGAAAGTACCATTTCATGCAGATAAAAAATGAAGTCAAGTTGATTGACTTAGTACTTCCCGTATATTACGGTGATACTAGCTTGTTTACCCATAGCATGAAGCTATATATAGTCTGAGATTCCCTTGCAACCAAATCATCGCCCGTCCGCCCGCAAAACAAAGTGTGTTATGCTGCTAGGTCTTTCTTTCACAGATCAATGGATAGCCTATCATGAATACAATAAATTTTTCAGTTTTACAACCCCCACCCCCAACCACCCCAATTTCATTCCAGTTTCACCCCGACCCAAAATAAAGTAGAAAATGATCAGGAACCCCTGAAACGCCTATTTAAGGAGTTCTAAAGATTTTTGTTTTTTGATAATTGTTACGTGACGAATGAACCGATTTTCAAAGATATATAAGCATTAAAAACTACGATACCACACCCTAAATTTAATTAACATCAGTGCAGTTACTGAGGTGACGCGTGTTGAGAATAAACAATATTTGTCTTACCTCTGACGTCGTAAGAAATATTTTAAGTCCACATGTATATTTTTTTAATGTAGTATGTCCTATAAATACAAATAATTTCTAAGTTTTTTTCACTACCCCAATTTGACTACCCCCCAAAGAAGTTGAAAGCGTCCCGGAAAATAAAAACCAAGTTGGGGCATCCTGAGAATTTTAACCTTTTTGCTACATACTTACTGGTCAATAAAAAAATATTCACTCACGGCACATCGCACCCTAAATTCAATCAAAGTAGATAAATCGTTCGCTGAGATTATGCCGTTAGTAAAATTGTAATATACCGTAAAGGCTGTATGTTACGGTCCTATTTTCCATCCTAAATATTGGACAAAAAACTTGACAAAACATTACCGTTGAAATGGGAGTGGGAAATTATTCTCCTTGTATTCAACCATCAAATATTTTGTCACAAATTTAGGGCAAGGGCATGCGCATTTATAACACAGTCATGTCTAATCCCGAAGCTGTCAAGTTTGTGATCTTGTTCTAACCTAATATTTGTAGTTGTTTTTTTTATTTTAAGGATTGTTGGTTGTTCTGGTTGATTTTTTTGCAAAGAAGATTGATACTCGACAAAACACATCACCATACATCGCTCAAAAAACCGTTATTCCAAAGTGGAAAAACTTTTGCGATGTAGGGTGCGGTTGCCCATATTGAACTGTCTCCTAAATTGAACTTTTGCCGTTTTTGTTACTTTCCTTAAAACTTGTAAATGCTTCCATCGGGTATTCGAGACCACACCTTTGAACCTTTTTGCGACTAAGTTGATATTTAGATTAGGACAACGTAATACAGATCTGTGAAGTGTTGAAGATTTCGACCACGCGCAATGTAATATCTTATGAACTTGGCGAAGGCTTCAAATCTAACTGAAACAGTGTGGGTTTTATAATTTTATAATTTATTTATTAGATAGCAGTGTTTTATAGCGCCAAATAACAGTAGCATTGTCAAAAACTTCCTTAAATATAGGGTTAATGTTGATTTTGGAGCTAGGTGCTCATATTGAATCACTTAAGAAATCTCTAATTGAATCCCGGTTCAATTAAGGCCATTCTAAATTTCTAACGCTCGTGAACCTGAACTTTGGTAGTTCTGTACTGAACGCAAGACTGAAGACTAAGTTGAAATGATTTAGTGCCTGCACTGCCACACTTGGTTTCAGTGGAAATGTGTTGGACCAAAAAATAAAATATTCAAGTGTTCATCTCTTGCAGAACAGAACTTTCTTACATATTTTGTTAGCAATTATTAGAAAAAAATATGTTTCGGTGCTTATCAGCTTTTCTTGAGAAGGCATTATTTCAGTTTAATTTGTTTTCCTGGAAGTATTATCCCTATTTTATGAAGATCCGAGGGTACATTCAATTTATGAGACAACGAGTTAAATTTGAGCACCTGGTTGCCTAAAATGAACCATTTGCAACACTATCTTAATTTTGCTTTTCTCTTGTTTGTTAACAAATTAATATAAAAATTATTAATGCTATTCAAAATATTCCGCAAGGTTGGGAAATTTGTTTTGAATCATCAGTTTATTTTATTTTTTTTAGTGGCACAGATTTACGGACAATTTTTCAAAATTTGGTACAATATGGGCAACCGCACCCTATAACTGCTGGAGAATGCCTCGAACATTTGAGCGATTCTTAAACTAATTTATTTTTTACCTGCACCGCCAAAGCACTATTTCCAAAAACTATATACCTTCTTCTAAAAACAATCCGAACTTTTCTGATTCAATACTAACGGCAACAGCTAAAAGATGATGTTTGACAGAAGCCAAGAACAGTGACATGACATTTCCAGCAAAGAACATGGAATACGATATTATCGCCAACCTTATGCAGCAAATTTGTTTAATTTCATTGTACTTAATCAATAACCTCTAAGAAAAATATAACTCGTAATTTACTAGCTCATGATTAGGTAAAACCACAGTATATCCATATAATTGGATATACTGTGGTAAAACTGACCGGTGTAAAGACATAAGAGATTAAGCTTCAGGTGGAGTTAATAATTGGTTAGCTAAAAAAATGTTACTGTGAGGGGTGTAAGTCATACATCACGTTTCGACACTGCTGTCGAATATTTTCTCGATCACAGTGTGTGCATATTCAATGTACTCCACGAGTATACAGGGTTACTGGTAACTCGACCACTTTCCTGCAGGAAGTGATAGAGGGACTCAAATGCAATAGATTTAACCCCCCATATGTAGTTCCGAAAACCGATAGTTTTCGAGATAATTAACATTTAATGTTTTTCAACGATATGTCCAAATTTCCACACTACATCCCAAATTTAGAAAAAACCCTGCTGTCGATTTTAGCAATTTTCAATTTAGTTTTTTACTGACAAATACGCAAATCTAATTTAGTATTTAAATGTGTAAAGATACTAAACAGTTTCAAACTACATACAATTATTTAAAAAATAAAGAACACAATTTTTACATTCACCGTGAAAGAAAATTGTCTAGCTCAAAAAAAGATACACAGGTAGCAAGTAGCAAGATCTCTAGAAACTTTGAGTGCATTTAATTTGTTTTACTTGGATAAAATCATCGACCGCATTTGCAAACATTCGAGTATGTAACTGAGTTATCAATAATGATTGTACTGTCATTTTTTCTTTTTAAATAGGTGATTTTTATTCAATGCTGTTTATAATCTTTCTGAAAGGGTTATTAGGTAGGAAAGTTTTTTTAGCGATTTGTTCAACCACTTGTATAATTCTTTTGAGCTAGATAATTTTGTTTCACGGTTAATGTAAAAATTTTGTTGATTATTTTCTAAATATTTGTATTTAGTTTGTAACTGTTTAGTATTTTTAAGCATTCTAATACTTAGTTGGCTTTGTGTATGTGTTAGTTAAATACTTGAATAAAAGTTATCAGAATCAACAACAGGTTTTTTTCTTAGTTTAGGATCTAGTGTGGAAATTTGGACATTTGGTTGAAAAACATTAAATGTTAATTATCTCGAAAACTATTAGTTTTCGGAATTACATATGGGGGGTTAAATCTATTGCATTTGAGTCCCTCTATCACCTCTTGCAGGAAAGTGGTCGAGTTACCAGTAACCCTGTATATATGAATGAGGTTTACATTTGAAGTGCAATTAATCGGGTCCCATTCATGGTGCATTATTTAGACAAAGCCTGTTCCGCCCAGAATCGAGCGCAGCCATGTATAAATACGTGGGAGTGTTTTCAATGATGACGTAACTATGGGAGACGTGCTTGTCCCAAAAAAATGTCACCGAATGGCGTCTGTCGCCTGGACAGTGGCCAAATATCGTGTTTACAATTGAACTGTTACAGACTTGTTGTACGACCGGCTTTATTTTCTTTTCAGATGCCATTCATTATCCTGATGGATACTACATAGTACATAATACGTGGGAGCTGCACCAAGGATGATTCATCGTCTTTGGGAGGCCTTCAAGTTCTTGTTTGAAAATGTTGAAGAATTCACGTTTAGTGAGAGCAACTAAAGGGGGGTTCACTTTTCCTTTGCCGCAATTTAGCCGTAAATTAGCGTTTGTGTTAATTCTAAGGTTGAACATACCGTCAGTAATGAAATTGTTCATGAAACAGCTTTGAATTTAACTTAAGAACTAGACGTGAGGATTGACCTTGAAAAGATAACTAACTTCCAACTTTACCTTACCGCAAAAGATAAATCTAAATCTTAGGAGTGTCTGAGCATGCACTCTTGAGATCAACTTACCCTTTTTATTTACTACGTTTACATGTGGAATTCAATTCGAACTGAATTCGATTTTGGTATTAAATACTGCATATAAACACTGCAAAATTTGGATCGAAAGTGAATTGAGTTTCAAGGTCGATACAGCTCTTTTTTGGGATCGAATGTGGATCGTATCGGACTGAAATCCATGTAAACAGGCAACGGTATTGAAACCGAATCGGCGACTGCGCATACGGTCTTTGTGAATCTGTAGTATCATTTCTAAACACGAAAACCACAAAAAAAAACAAAATCGTGAATACACAATGCTTCCAAAGTTCGGGTACGTCGGTTTTGTTATTCTTGGTCCGGTACTCAACAAAAACTAAACTAGGTTGTAGGTTATATGAGATTTATAGGTTAGGATAGTTTTGACAGCTTGCTCGCCACTTCACGAAACGGATTCAAATCGATTTGAAAACGAAACATGTAAACACATGCAACGCCGGATATCGTATCGTATTCAATTCGAATTGAATCCCCATGTAAACGTAGTAATAAATCTTCATTATTTGTCGTAGTTTCAAAAACAAATTCCACCTTTCGCAAACAGTATAACCGCCAACGCGCCCAATATTAAAAATACAACCTTAAAATCAAAACAGACCGTTGGAAACAGACTTAAGGTCTTTCCTTTTACATCTGCACTAACTCAGATCACTTAAAAGTCAGATGGCTCAGCTCAGTTGGAAACCTCAGATGCTCAGATGAGTTAAAGGAACGTGTTTGTGCAGTTAAATGTCAATCCTCGAAATTTTGTAATATGCTATGGTTCTATAATCTGTCATCCTTTCCATAACCTATTTTCTTACGTTTTTCGTAGCTCACCATACACTATCGACTATCCATACACCACAAAACCCGCTAGAATTCAAACTTACAAAATACTCTAACCTCATTTATTGATTTATTTGAGTTCTAAATGATCTGAGACAACTGATCTACCTTTCGATCTTGTGCAGATGGGTGTTAAGTGGGGGTAAAATATCTCACTTTAGACTCAGATTCAGAAGACAAAAGGAACGTTCATCGAAATGAGTCATGACGTCACAAGTGAGATTTATCAGATAAATCAGGTAAAAGGAAAGCGCCTTTATTGAAACGTCACATCTGTCATCGTTAACACTAAATTCAAGTTTCATGAACGTCGATTCTCTTACGGCTAAAGTTAAGGATGAAGTTAATACTAACGCTCAATTTACGGCTAAGTTACGGCAAAGGAAAAGTTTCACGAACCCGCCTTAAAATGTTCAATTTTACTTCCCAAACCAATTGGAGATAGAGGAGTATTGAGATCGAAACAATTTTCGATTTTGGGCATTTTCAAATACCTACATAACGTAAATCCACGTCACTAACTTCCGTTGGACAGTCTGTTGGCGTTTTTGTAGCTGCGTAATCCCAATCAATGTTGCTTCGATTGTGTTGGAATATCCTGTGGGCTCGTGCTATAATTTTGAAAATCAGTCCATTGGCGGCGGTAGAATTGGTAGAAAATGAAAAATATCAGAGCACCTTCGTTTTTAGGTGTTACAGGGGTTGCTGATACTTTTTCAATTTTTTTGGAGGGGGTGAAATCGTGGAGGTGGGGTGGATATGAGTTTGAACTCTTGTCAGTGGCGAAGGAGTAATCAACAAAAAATGAATTATTTCTAAATCGCTCAAATTTCGTTCTTAGATGTTTCATAGGTCCCTGAACATTGTCTAAATTTTTGATAAGGAACTCGAAAATTTTTGTTAGCTCCCGATGATGTGTGAGATATACCGAGTTAAGGCATTTAATTTTTTAATATTGTGAATACGGCTTCATTTATCGTCGAGTAACGAGCCACCAATTATGGTCAATGGAATACTTCTTTTTAAATATCAATGCAAGTTCTATTTAGGTGCTGGGCATGTGCACATTCTGATAGATTAAAGCAATGTCAAATAAAGGCTTGATGAACCCTCTGCTAGATAAATAAGACTCGATTAAAAGATTTTTAATATTGCATCTTCCGTACTATGGAAGTATTCTATTATTTTTATTTCATAAATAAAAGAGCACCGAAAGACAAAAAAAAGTTAAAATCTTTATTAAGGTGTACAAAATATCCATCACTAACTGTAAGACAGTAGCCTGACCTACAATGAAAGGCAATATTAACGGGGCAGTATTGTTGGAGTGCTCCTAGGAAAAAAATAAAGTCTGCTTGGTTGACTCGCTACTTCCTATACTTTATGGTGGTACCAGTGAAGCTTTAGTCCGATATTCTCTTGCACACTCGTCCGCGAAAAAAGGGTGTTATGCCGCTAGATATTTCTTTCACAGGTCAATGGATAGCCTGTTATGAATACAAAACAGTTTCATTGCCCTCCACCTCCCAAACCCTCAAATTTCACCACCACCAAAAAAAAGGACAAAATGATCTGGAACTTCTAAGCGCCTCAGGAATATTTTAAATTTTTGTTTTTTGCTAATTACTCCGGCGCTCATACACCGATAACCAAAATTGTAGCATCATTACCAACTATCACCCCACAGGTTGACACTACCCAAATTCCATCGCAATACAAGCAGCGGTTACTGAGATTACGAAGTTGGACGCCAACAAACAGACAAAACCGACAGACAGACAGACCGACCGACAGAAATGAGTGACCTGGATTTTTGTTATTTAGATATCATTACACGCCCAAAAAGTCTATTACCTCAAAATCTAAAATGTTCGCGATCACAATACTCCCCTCACCTATCGGTGTGGAAAGTAAAAGCTGGATGAACCTTGCTTTTTAGGTTTCTTTAATGGAACTAATGGAAGACGACTTTAGTTTGGTATACCTTAAATGGGCAGCATTTCATGGTATTCCCATGATACTTTCTATAGATATTTAGTGTATAATTTCCGTTAAAAGACAAAAGGTGGCTGAAACATCAGCAAACCTTTTTGTACCCGGAATACGGATTAATTTATTGGTAAGTAAAGAGCGATCATTCATAATCAATGGCACATTTCTTGTTACCTAGGTTTTATAAAAGTATCAAGCGATGTGGCTGAATCGTCCTGTTACCCTAGGAGGCAGGAGTTCATTTATTGTAAATTTTTTCGGTTTTTCAATATTTTACATATATTTTTCTTGCCTCATGAGAGTGAAAGTTGGAAGCTTAAGTGAATTCTACATTTTCAAAGCCAAAATGTGCTGATTATGCGACAACGGTTAAGACATGTGCCATGTTTCAGAAAATAACGTGCAAAAATGTGCCTTTTGTGCAAAAGCTGGTGAAAATGCCATAACCTATTTCCAGACTTACGGGCAGCGGCCCTAGCAACAATGGAAAGCAACCCTTTAGGTGAAAATCGTTAAACTGCCGCTCGGTCGCGTATCGTTCGCCAAACTTGAAAATACTAAACAGTAAACACGCAAAAAGCTCGCTCCCCTCATTGCAAAGGTGTATAAGCAGTTTAGTACAGGGAAATATGGATACTACCGGCACCCTGTACAAATATTTTGCGTAAGAATAGATTATGGTTGTGTTTTTTATGGGTTTCGGTCAACGATTGAAGCTATAACTTTCCTTCACTACGTTTCGGTTTATTTTAATCTAAACCATCTTCAGGTGTCTATAAATGAATAGGAAATGATCTGTATGTATGTTTTTTACAAATAAATATAACCATTTAAATACAAAATAATTACAAACTATTGACGATTTAACCACTTCTGTCACTAAAATAAATACCGTACACCGTCCGAATTAGTGTCGTCTCAAAGTTACCTTTGCAGTTCCAAGTCGGTCCGATAGAGGGACCCAGTTAATAATATTCCACCGCCCCCAATCGGGCGACGTTATGCCGTGCTGTTTATTTACAGCGGCATTCTGTCGAGCGACGCCTGCGAGGTTAACCATACTTCTTGTACGGAAAACTATAAGTGCAAGAATAGACGAAACTGCGTTTCTACTTTTGTTTTTTTACAGCATATAAAATAAATGTTGAAATGCGATAGAGATAGTATATTTTTGTTATGTTTTGAAAACAATTTTTCAGTCGTCAATGTGCAAACAAATTAGTATCAGGGAAAATATTGATTACCTGTCATGAGATAACGTACATCTTGTTCCGAATCGCAAAAGCCGAATCTTAGAGCTTACTGTCAAAATGCACTATATGGTTTATATCATAGGCAATATCACTCGATTTTAAATAATATATTAAAAAAATCTAAATATCAGAACATGTAAAAAATCTACTTGTGACTCAATTTGGTGGTGTTACTCAACAAAAAAAAACCTGCGGTAGTGGGCGTCAAACAAACTGTGGGCGAACAAACAAATTCGGCTTAAGTTTTGACCATACACACGATCAAGCAGTAAAGTTTAAACTTTTGTCATCAATATCATTATTATAGTCTATTTCATGGAATTAAAAAAAGCTCTACAGTTTCTAGCAAGACTCCTTACTAGAGATTCATCGCCGTAATGTTACCTAAACATATCCCTTTTAAGATATCATCTCAACAGGTGGCAACACTTTAACCCCTACTATATTGTCCAAGTATAATTGAGACGAATCAGAAACTACAAACTCAATTTTAGGCTTATGTACGTACAACGGATATATCCCTATTTTCAAAAACAGATTAATTAAGATACTGTTACTATGTTGACTGGATTATATCTCCTGTAAGCAGCTCGACAATGTCGTGCAGAAACCCATTTGAATAGGGGAAGGCAGCTTTTGGTTTATTGTTCCTTGGTAACTAGTGATGGGTGAGGATACAACTACCTTCTGGAAAATTCTACCCTCGATTCTTGGCAACAATAAACTGAACGCATAGAATATATCAATGAAACTGGATTCCGAATATAGCGTGATTGCCCTTGCTTCAAAGATCCTTTATCTGAATCTATAAATTGTAAGTTTTCCTACGACTGACATTGTCTATAAAAGCTTGAGTCCCACCACGCTACGTCACTGTTGTCGACATATTAGTCGAAATATCCTAAAGTAAAAACCTCCATAGACAATGCTCTAATTGTGTTTAGACATCTGACCTGATGTCAATAAGATTCAAATAACAGTTGAATGGAGCAGTCCAATAGTTATTAGGGACTAAGGTGAACTCGAAACCGTCTACAAATCATACAGCTTTTGTTTTAACTTTTGTGATACAGACGATTTCCGAACTTCTCTAACGCCCTGTATTGAGTGTCTAAATGAAAATCTTCTACTTGGCTAAAAAGCATTTGGATGCATCCTGCTCATCTATTTAAGTGGAGCTCCCCAGAAAGGTTCAGAGACAGGAAATTATCCGACCGTCGCCCACACATTTACCACCCCCTCCCATGCACTGTTTTCCGGAGAAACTCCGAGAACAAATGAACATAACCACGGCATCATATCAATTCCGCCAACACACACTATTACTACATAAAGCATTACGTTCATTCTCTCTTAGCCTGGGCATATTACTCTAGGAAATTTAGTAAATATTTAGTATACAAGTACGTACACATACTGCATGGGTCTTTGAAAAATAACATAGGCTATTAACTTGAAAATATCGTGTGTTTGCAAACAAGCCTATGACAGAACAATTTAATAATATTACTATACAGGGTGGGCCAATAGTGCGTGGACGGAGGATTGTGGGCTTACTAAAAAATATTTCAAAAATCTGTCGCTTGATCATGGTAGGGACCCTTGAGGGTTATAACGTAAAAATATTTTCACTTAAATTTTGACGTCTATACAGGGTGATTCATATCAAACCTACATTTTTTTTAATGGATCCCCCTATATATTATTGCATATTTGGATTCCTTGGTCAATTCTGGTGTGACTTTATGTATCACACATGGAACTTTAAACGAACCGTTTAGGCGCAAATCACCATTTTTGGTATAAGTAGGTATCAGAAAAAAATTGAATATCGCAGCGATTACAAAACTTAGAAGGCCTTGACTTTGCGGTACGACTAAGCATGAAATGTGTCATCTTAGGTCAGACGGCTAAATTTGAATTCTTTTTGTACTTGGAGAAATCAGAGGATAAATTTAGGAAACTTTAATCACAGATAACTTGATTTTTTCAAATGGGAATGCCTATTCTGATTCAAAGAATCAAATGTAAAATTTGATTACCTTCCTAACGATATACATTCTTGATACCAATCTTTTTTGGTTTTCATTTTATTTTAAATTTTCAGTCAAATCGGTGTTTTTCAATTTTCCTGCATGCAAGCAACATAGCAAGCCACGAAAAATAAACAAAAGCTCGTTAATATGAAAGAAAGCAACTAACTTAGTAGAAAAATCCAAACTAACTAGAGCAGCGAGGCAATATTATGAAAATTCCTTACAACATATTAGCTCTAACCAGAAACAATAGCGGTAACAGGAACGCTCATTTTTCATAGCCTACTAGTTATTAGCCAATTTCCAAAGTCAGTCAAAAAATATTTAATCAAAGGAAAACTACTAGTCATTGTTACTGGCAGTAGAATATATATTTCTTCTGAATAAATTTGAATAAAATGTCACATTTAATGCCATAAAAAAGTAGCCATTTCCGTAAGTCAAAAGTAATGATACTCCTGACTGCAACCCTTCAAATTCTTCAGTAGGTACTTTTACTTATTAGCAAAATCGCGGAAAATGAAATTTGAATTGCAGTCTGTTTGAATTGTAAAACATAATTTAGTTTGCAGAAAACTACATGAAATAATCACAATTACAACATAGCGAATTAAAATTTTCTAGCAATTATTTCAATAGATGTTCAAAATGCTCCAGTTGAGGATATCTTTACTTTTGACTTAACTAAACGGAAATGACTATTTTTTTATCCCATTAAATGTGAAATTTCATTCTAAACATGTTAGACTGTAAGCAAAAATCGCCGGTAGTTTTTCTTTTGTTTCAAAATTTTTGATCGTTTTGGAAAGCTGTCAAGCTCTAGTAGACCTCAAAGGCTAGTAGGCTGTGAAAAACAAACACTTCTGTCATACCCCAGCTACTCATTGACATTAGATATTTTGCCGCTGTTGTATCCGGTTAAAGCTAATATGTTATAAGGAATTTTCATAATCTTGCCTCGTTGCTCTAGTTAGCTTGCATCTTTCTACTAAGTAAGTTGGTTTCTTCCATATTAATGAGCCTTTGTTTATTTTTCATGACCTGCTAGGTTGCTTGCACGCGGGAAAATTGAAAAACACCGATTTGACTGAAAATTTGAAATAAAATGAAAACCAAAAAATATTGGTATCAAGAATGCTATATCGTTAGAAAGGTAATCAAATTTTACATTTGATTCTTGAAACTAAAATAGGCATTCTCATTTGAAAAAATCAAGTTATCTGTGATTGAAGTTTCCTAAATTTATCCTCAGATTTCTCCAAGCACAAAAAGAATTCAAATTTAGCCGTCTGACCTAAGGTGATGCATTTCATGCTTAGTCGTACCGCAAAGTCATAGCCTTCTAACTTTTATAATCGCTGCGATATTCAATTTTTTTCTGATACCTACTTATACCAAAAATGGTGATTTGCGCCTAAACGGTTCGTTTAAAGTTCCATGTGTGATACAGAAAGTCACACTAGAATTGACCAGGGAATCCAAATATGCAATAATATATAGGGGGTTCCATTCAAAAAAATGTAAGTTTGATATGAATCACCATGTATAAACGTCAAAATTTAAGTGAAAATATTTTTACGTTATAGCACTCGAGGGTCCCCACCATGATCAAGTGACAGATTTTTGAAATATTTTTTTGTAAACCCACAATCCTCCGTCCACGCACTATTGGCCCACCCTGTATTATTAAATAGTACACTTACTATGTGAAGGGAAGTAGTAAAAACGTCAATTTGATTCTCCTGGACCTAGACGTGCACTATTTTTTTCGATGGTAGATCCTATCTATTTTTTCTTCGAGTAAGCCTTCTGGTGTAGTTTCCTCGTCAACTGCGAAATTTACTTGAAATTCGTAATTGATATCGGACGGTATAACAGATACTAGAATGGGGTTTTTTACTATACCATTCAGTAATCGCCTTTCCTCTCATGCAATTCAAGTGGCATGGCTATGAAATGTTGATAATTTAATAGTACTACTACTTGATAATAATAGTAAAGAGTAGGTGCACCAAAAAAGTATAAGGATCTGGAGAAACATGGCAATGTGACAGCGCAAATTAGCTTTGTTGATATGTGCATTTCAGTATTCCCTATACTATGTCAAGAAAATCCGGGAATATTTGAATGTGCATCATTTTCCACCATAACATTAATAAGATCAGCTAACGAATGGAACACATTTTTTCAATGTTTAATACATTTGGTATCATTTTCGGAAATACATCCATTACAATTATTACTTTGGTTCCACATATACCACATTATATCGGAGTATAAATAAGTATATCCTAATAATTAATGATACAGTATGTAGTGGTTGATAAAGCACTCTGATACTATCTAACAAGTTCCTCCTATTCACAGGTAGGTACCCAGCATTGCTTGGAGTGTACAAAACATGGTATAAATATAAACCGTAAAGATACATGTACAATATGTATTGTCATACTGTTATAATATTACTAAGCTTGGTGATACAGATGATGATGATGATTTATGTAAAAATGGCGTCAAGTGTCTTCCAACACACTATCGGTGCTAACAAAATTTTGGAATTACTTTGTACCTTTGAAGCGTATAAAAACGAAATTATTTGGTTTTTGTTTTTGTTGATTTTTCTTCCGCCACTGGCAAGAATTCCAGAAACAATATACGGTAGTAATAAGGTGTCACAATTAAAATAGTATGCACCAAATTATTCCACAGATATAAAATTAGAAGGCAACAATATGATAGGTTTAAAAAGCACAAGATATCACGAAAGTCATATTTTTTAGCGCTATGTGGAGTATTTCATGAATACAACAGGTGTCTGAGTTTTAAAACCACCACCAGTTTAATCGCTGCTTCAGCACCTGTTTCCAAAATTATAGCAGCATGACTTACTACGACTCCACAGCATATCGCTTTCTCAATTTCATCACAATACAAGCAGTGGTTACTGAGATTACGCGGTTAGAAGAACGCCAATAGACACACAAACAGACGGACGGAGATGAGTGAAGTGGATTTTCGTTATGTCGTAATACTCCCCCCGCCTATCGGTGCAGGAAGTAAAAGGAACAAAATAATTCACAACAACTAATACACCGAGAAGCTACAAACATTAGGAGGTTGCTTAATGTGTTGAGTTTCACTAGACTAGCTCTGTGTTTATTATATTCTTGCAGGTTTTTCGATTTCTTCTAGATACGACGGAGTCGGAAAGTCTAGCCGCCAAAGCAGTCTAGCCGGCGTCTGTCTATGACGTCATAACCGACGTCCAGACTAGATCAAGGTGAAAGAAACCGAAAATGGTTCTTTTGGATGCTCGAAGCAAAAGCGTGGATACAGGGAGGAGAAAAGAGTTTATTACTACACCAACTTAAACAGAAATGGTTTTGTAGTCTGGGAATATTCATCTCGTTTCTTTGTGAAACTCCAATGATGGAAGAGGAAACATTTTCTTAGAATATTGAGGTTTGATTCCCGTTAGTAAATTGGCTGGCGGCAATAAACGCTTAAAAAATCTAGCCATCGAGTATACGTTGAAATGCGAAAAATCTAAGGCGTTATAGTTCTGTTTAGAACCAATTGCGCTTGCTCTAGGTATGCAGGAACAGTAACTTAGTAACTAACATCTATGATAGACAGCCATCTGCGTTTGCAGCCAAAAACAAGGCTGTTTAATTGAATTAATGACGCACTTTGGTGAGCTACCTCTACCTACATACATATATATTTTCTATAAGTAGTTTCAAAACGATTCAATTACATTTCTAAAGCGTCAATTGTAAATAATTGTAAATTCGGTTGTAATACTCGTGTTACATCTGTCAGTTTGAATTAACAATTAATGCTTTAGAAATGTAATTTGATCCTTTTAAAACTACTGCTGGAAATGGCATAGTAACTTATATCATTATAACTATATTGTCTGCATTACGCCTCTGAAACCTTAGTCATACCAAATTGGATGGGTATGATTAACTGGTCAGTATTTGACGACTTGATAGGAATAATTAATTTGCTAGAACCTCAGAGTAAACATCTTGCTAGAACATTTCAACTACTTGACCAAATCTATCCCTGAGTAGTTCTAGATGAATGTCTAGTTAGATCACTTCAATAGGAACATGCTATGATGCGCCCATTATCATTCTCTAGACCTTCTTCTGCAATTGCTGAAGGCGATGTTGATGTTGCTAGCAGTGCACCACAACTGAATGCCGTATGTTCAAAATGGCTTTGCTATAGCATTGCATAGTAGTAGTTTATTGTCTGGTGACAGTGTTGATCTCTTATCATTGATACAGTAAATTTTGTAGGGTTTCAGCTCTAATTGTTCCTTTTTGAAGAAGATTTGCGTTGGTTTTTATATCTAGGACGATTCCGATAGCGTTTTACGTTTTCTATGTAAAGCGAATTTCATTCGCGAAGACTTGGTTTTGTTGGTATTGACATATCGGTAAGTTCTCAAGTGAGGTCGTCTCAATGCAGCAATGGCAGGCATGAAATGAGATGCTGTAATAGCAATATTATCAACAAATATTGCCACAATAATGTCACCTGCTGTATACAGTTGAGTATAAGGTGGGAGCTATAATGCTTTCTTGTAAAACGCCTGAATATATAGACTTGATAGATATAGCATTGATAGGTATAAATTCAAAGCGATGCTTCACGTAGAACAATCTGTTTAAAAGGTACCATCTGAAAAGTAAATAGTGGAGGAGTGGTAGGAATTACTTCAATTTGAAGTATAACCCTTTATTTCAAACTTGAAAGGGCTGCGATATATCGAAAAATAAGCTGAACAGTATTTCCTGCTAAAATCTGCTTAATTTTTATACGGTTCTGTGAACTTAATATATGGTTCCACGTTTTTTTTTCGAAAGCCCGATTGACGTCCTAGTATGTTTCCCTTTATAAAAATTTATTTCAACGTCATTTTATATACTTTTTAGAAGAGCAACAATATTAAATAGTAGATTCAGTTATCAAATAGTTTAACTAAAGTAGCAAAAGTTATGACACGACCTCTCTGTGCTAGATTCAGTGCATAATATAAAGGAACTTTGTGCTCTAATTATGCTAAATTCAGAGTTTTAAATCATTCCGTGTAGTCATTTTGTTTTGTAAACTGTCCGGTATTGTGGTTCTAATATTTTGATACATATCGAAATAAAAATAAAATAATATTTTGAAACAGAAATCTGTTTTTCAAGTACGCTGTTCATGTCAACCTCTGATCGAGCTTTTTATTATATTGTTCTGAGAAAAATATGCACAAATAGCTGTTTTGTTCCAATAAATCCCACAACAATAAAATGTGTTTAGATGAAAACAAAGGTTATCTAATTACACAATTCTGATATTCTCTGACAATCCTATAATTGTGCTTCGGATAAACGGTAACATTTTAAATCTGCAACGTGCCGGAAGTCGACTATGAAGGATTAGGATTATTAGAATAAAAAGTAATAGATGGTTATGTAACTAGAGGAAAGGTGATGCCTTGAAAATATATTAAAAATTCGTTTCCGGTAAATGGATACTCATTTTATTCTGTGGTGCTTTCCGTGGGCTAGTTATTTTTTTATTTGACATTACCCAGTGCCTACTCCTCACATTGTGAGGTGAGTAATCCCTGGGTCCGCGAATCGTGCACCCTAAGTAGACGAAGGGATCCAAGGATGACTGCCTTCTGCATTCTGGCGGCTAAGATGTGCAGAGAGCAGCGTATTCCTTGTTCCCCCTAGGGATCCAGTGACCATAACCAGCAGACTTACAGTATAGTCTGACACCTCCGCGTGAAGTCGAGTGTGTTAATTAATCAGTCGAACATAACAGCAAATGTGTTCTTTTCCTTCGCTAGACCTCGTCATAATCTTATTTATCATAGCTGTCTTAAGGCGGATACACATTGCTATGACGTGACGTGGTAACACATAATGTCAAGCTCCGTAGGATCGCATCAGACATTTAGCGTTGTTCACATTGGCCCGACATACAGCACAAGACGTGTGCATGATACTGACAGTCAACTTTGAGCCTCCAACCATGAATGTGCTCCGCGTTTTTGATATGCTAGAAGAAGAGGAAGAAGAAATGGCTGCTCTGCTGATTGCAACCATTTGTTTCATCTAGAGAATGGATGCATCCTACTAACATGGAGCGAGTGAAATTCGGAGAGTTCCATAATTTAATGCCACAACTGATAGAAGATGAAGAGCGATTTAAATGGTATTTCCGAACGACAAAAACTGAATTCTCCTATCTTTTAAACATGGTTGAGATGCAACGAAGCAAAACCACCTCAACCCTCTGACGCCTTCACACAACTGACAAAAAATCTAGATTATTTCGTTCGCACGTCAGGTCAGCACAACGTGGAACTTTATAAGACACGCATGACGACGTTTTCCCACGTGTTACCACGTCACGTCATAGCAGTCTGTATCCACCTTTACTCTTCCACGGTGGAAATGAGCCGGTATCTAATTCTCAAAAAAAATTTTGACGGTTTATTTGGCTGATGTTTACATAATAATGTGAACGATACTATGACTAGATAGTTTGAGACATTGACCAGGAAATCGTGTGATGGTTTGATAGAATTGAGATGAGGTATAATAAGTAAGCAATATATGGCATGAACGAATTTTTTATTTGAACTCATGTAACGTATCACAGTTCTAATAATATATATGCATTCATTGATATTTAAGTTAATAAAACCTCAGGTGCGAGATTTAGCAGCCAAGTGATTCCTGTACCTAAACACTAAAATTACTTTCAAGGCTTCTCTGTTTACGTGCTATTCTGTTCTAGAATATACAATTCAAGCATCTTATTAAGAGGCAGAAATTTCAATGACATATTAAGTGCATAGCTTATCAATCAATTTTAATAAACGAAATTACCAAATAATAATAAATTGATCCAAAGAAAAATTACTTTAGTCTTGACCTTCAGTTATAGAAGTGTAGTGGTAGAGCTGATTGGTTGAAAATAAGAACGTTGACTAATACTGTTGTGTATTTTTTAACGAAATGTTTCCAACTGTTGATAGAATTATTGCTACGATTTAAATACTTAAGCACTTATTTATATTCTCGATTCTATGACTATATTCTTCATACTACCAAAAATTAATTTGTCCAAAACAAAGACCTTATAAGAATTAAGGATTATCTTAGTTGATTGAGGTGTTTACAAGTGCTAAATATGTAACCATGCAACCGAAGACTGGAATTAACTACATAAAACTATCTTAAATAAACTTTCTGTCAAAATACTCCCTAAATCACAAAATTCATCAACGGAAGGTAGCATTTCATTGCTAATATGATATAATTAGGTTAATGGTTGACTTTTCCTTTTGAATGTCATTGAACGACACTTTTTTAATTTCAGAAAAATAACTTAACAAACCTTTTCAAATATTCCTGAAGATTAATACAATTTGTAAAGGATTTTGACCTAATGTGATGAACTTCAGTATTTCCTCAGGCAACAGAAAAACGAAGTTTTCATCATTGGTATGGCAATAATCATAAGAGTTTAACTAGATAAAAATACTGGAATAATAAGACACTACCAACGGTTTTAAAATATAACGTCACAAAACTCGCCTAATAAAACCGAATTAAAATAAAACAAACAGAAACAGAATAAAATCAGTAATGATTACTGTTCCTAATTCGGTTTTATTGGGCGAGTTTTGTGACGTTATGCTTTAAAACCGTTGGTAGTGCTTTATTATTCCAGTATTTTTATCTAGTTAAACTCTTATGATTATTGTCATACCAACGATGAAAACTTCGTTTTTTTGTTGCCTGAGGATGACCTAATATAAGTCGAAACGTCGCATGTAGAAAAATAAGGAGTTTTATACATTATATTTATTTTTTTGTTTCTGTATTTGGCTTATTTTTCGGTTTTCGGAAAAAAGTTATTTGAAAAAGTTGTTTATTTAAACGACTTCCCTTCTCAGTTAGAAAAAAGTATCAACTTAGTACTTACCCTGTATACATATAAAAATATAGTATGCCAATACGTTAATCAAAATAAATAAATGACTAAATTGCCCAACAGCTCCTATACTAGGAGCCATAATAGTGGAACACGAGCAATAAATATTGTTTTTTAACCAGTTTAATCTGGATAAAGAGAACGAACTAGCTACCCGTGAAGAGTTTGTTGTAATTTTTAATCGTTTAAATTAGTTCATTGTATTGTAGTCTGTTCTAAATATAGACCTGAATTTGGGTTATAAAAAGAATGTTCTACAGATGGAAAGTTCCGTAGATCATTTCTGGATACTAGTTTGAATCACTGTTGTTTGACCTGTCGCTCTTTGTTTTTAATTCCAACCAATTGATGATCAGCCGATATGTAAGGCGCAGGAAAAAATTGATTGCCTGATTTGTGCTCATCTTTTCCTCTCCACCGCAGGTAAACTTTGAATTTTTTTTGTAATAATAATGACTATTTCCCTAAAAATATATTAATGATATTCTGTACTTTCTGTACTATATAGACCTATTGCATTTTAAGATATACCTGTGCACTTGTAAACATTTGATATGTCTCCGTACAGTGACTTGGATACTAAGCGTTTCAGCGTTTTTTGAACTACATATGTTTTTAATGTTTTAATTAACTTTGTCATTAACATTTTGATTAATACTCTGTGTAATGAAGATGAGCGATGGTTTTTGACCAATATTCAAAGCATAAACATTAACATTACTGCATAAACTATGATTAAAATTGTCGACTTTCCTGAATAAATTTCATAAAAAAAACAACTCCTAAATATTTGGATATCACGCATTTTAAGCTCTCGTCGCTGCGTCTTTGTGCAATATCAACAAACTTTAAGGTGTCTGTGACATCTTTTAGTCAGCAGATACGGCAGCTGGTCCAACGGATTTGAAGCCATCAAAATAATTTTCGCGGCAAGTTGGAGTGTTCAATGTTCGGTCCGACCTTTCAATCCAAAGGAGAGTTACAAACTTACATACAAACATACAGGTGGAGCTAATAAAAGCGTGTTAATAAAACCTTGCATTTTGTTTTACGGGAGGAATAACTATTATCCACACTCAGCCTAATAGCTCCACCACCCATCCGTCGAGAAAAAGCCCTTCTGGAAGAATATAACAAAACCAAAACAAATCCCTCAGTGCCAATCCACAAAGATATACCTGATCTCTCCCTCCACAGATTGTGGTCCAGAAAACCACCAATTACAATAGCTCTCCAACTCGAGTCTGATGGTTTTACCCCTGCAGGTAAATGGGCAGAAATTTGGGCGACCCAAACACCAGAAGAAGTGAACAGTAATCTAACTGTTGGACGATGCGACTGTGGAGCGGAAGTCAAACTGTCATGCAACAATGTGGTTTTAGAGCATATCCAGGAAACATCCGAGGACATCCTCCAAGCCAAACCATCAGCTGTAGACCTGTAGAATGGACTTTCAGGCTTGATATTAACCTATAGCCTAGTTACTATTTAGGCAGATCGTAAAAAACAAAAAAACTGTTTCCATTTTTGTGACTTTTATCATGTGTACTGTATAACCATACGCTCAATAAAAATATCCCTAATGAAAAATTCTTCCCAATCTTAGGTATAATCAAAGTATTGTGAATTTATTTTGACCCTCCTCCTGAACAAACATTGTAAATTTGTGGCTGGTGGGAAGTCCTGAACTACTAAGTCAAACCAAGTGGCCGTTTTTTGAAAAATATTTTTTCAGTGTTTTGGAAACTGCCAAATTTAACGGAAACATTCATGACATAACAGGGGCGTATCCAGACCTCAGTCTTGGGGGGTAGCGGGGCATGAAGTTGTATGAGCTTTCACCATTTTTTTGTAATACCTTCGTGAAGGACGTTGATGCAAGGGAAAAGGAATATATTAATAGTATTAAAATAAAAAAGAAGATATAAACAGCAAGTGAAACAGTGGAGTATCAGGTATTTTAGCGAGATGAAATAAAAAATCTATTGATGCATTAATCAATTTTAATTTTACGGAATACAAATAATATGTAATACGTATCATCCGTGAACATTTTATTGGCACAGCATACAAAATTAAGCGATCAGGAACACTCAACAGTCAGGTACTCTAGTAGTCACAACACGTACTCCATTTTTTTTAATTAGTGTTTTAACTTTTCTAATCGGTGCAATTTTCGAAACAGGTAATTAGTGAGTTGGGCAAATTTTTGTGGCAAGCTACCACGTTGTATAGGACATTCAACTGATTATGTAACAATGGGAATATATTAGATATGCATCCCTGTCTTCTTCTTCTTCTTCTTCTTCGCACGACTAGGATTTCTCCTGTTTGTCTGCCTCTTATTCCGTCTCTGTTGTTGACGTTGTTGTTGACATCAAATTATCTTCCCATCTTTTCTTTGGCCGTCCTGGAGGTCTTCGATTGTAAGGTTTGTTATTTTTACATATGTGAGCCAATCTGTTGGGTCTCATTCTATTTACATGTTCGTCCCATTCTTTCTTCCGAGTTTTTATACATTTATTGATGCTGTTAATGTTGCACTGTTCTCGTATGTTTTTATTTGTTTGTCTGTCCCTGAGAGTTATTCCCAAAATTGATCTTAGCGTTTTCATTTCTATGCTGTTATAGATTTGTTTTGTTCTCTTTGTGTCTGCTCGTGTTTCTGCCGCATATGTTAGAATTGGTCGCATCGTTGTTTTATATACTTTAATCTTGCTTTCCCTGTAATAATGCAAAACTAACCCTTTCGTAATTTAGTTACTGCAAGAAAGATTTTTTTTCAGCGCGAAAATTGCTTAAATAAGTCAAACAAAGTAAGTCAAAGTTGAATCGAGTATCTTCGAAAATCTTGGGAGTGGTAATTACCCCTGTTACCCTCCCTTGTATACGCCTGTATGACATAATAATAATCATTTGCTCACTAAAATTTTCATTTTACAAGCAAATTATACAGCTTGTTGTCACTTTATTACATTCAAATCGGTATAGCAGTGTTTTCGAATAATAGATATTACATCCTATTAAAAGACAACAGAACTGTTTTTGTGATACATTCTCAATTACTTAGTACTCAATTGATAAAAAGTATCGCTCGTCAATTAGTGTTTCTGATAGCAGAATTCCAGTTCAAACCGGAATAAGGTCTCATCGAACCAATTACTACGATAACCTTTCGATTAACATTTTTTAAATGGTGCGCATTACAACTTTGTTTATGATAAAAGTTACATTAACTGTTCTATTGGGAATTTCGGTACACTTTAGAATGTAAATATTTATGCTGCCGGCGTCTAACGCTATAAATTAATATAAATCACTTTGCATTATATGCTGTGACCTTTACGGATTGAACTTGTGCAAAACTGGTTTGGAGTAGCGATATGTTTTTCCAAAATTTACTGGCAGCGCACCAACATCCTAAAATGGATCCAGAATATTGACCAACCACTTCCTACTCATGCATTCCCAAGTGATGCAGACATGAGTTATAAATACACTAACAAACTTTCTCCCCCCGTAGGAGATGTAAGACCTTGTCGTCGGTCGGGGGGCTTCCGGATGGGGTGACTTCGGGGAAAACTATTGCAAAACCCTGAAGTCACCTCAGATGGATCTAAGAAACATCTCACCCTCAGGGGGGTATAGACAATCAGCACATGTTACGACATGTGCTCGTTGCTATATACGGAGGTGGCGATCCCGGGGCCCCAGCAGGATGCCTCGCCTTAAGAGGAGCCCCACAGAGTTGAGGCTTGGCTGTGGGGTATACGGAAAGTCTCCGTGGTGTTTGTGCCGTGCCACGCGACCCGTGTCGTCGGATGAAGGGATCCTGGTGGTTGAGTGGGCGGTGCGCCTGAGTCGTGCGCGCCGCTTCACAACACACCACTTTGGCCTGGATTTCGGCTAGACGGGCGGTCGGGAGCTAACCCACTCCCGATTAATCGGCTGTGCTATCCCGTCAGAGGGCTGGCAGGGTGAGCCTTCACAGTCAAAAGAAGGCAGACAGGGGTGGCTCACCACTCCTGACGTATGCTGGATTTGGCTGTGGAGACTATATCTTTTCGATATCCCTGGGTTCATGTTCTAGCTGGACGCGAGGATGACCATGAACTCCCCATTTGAGGACTCCAGGGAGGGTGGGGAGTCGAAAAGATGAAGTTAATAGTCGACTCATGGATGACAAGACACAAACAGAGTCGTTGGGGAATCGACAAGAAACAGCCCCTCCAACCACTAGCTCTGTGCAGGGACAGACCACTACTGCTACAGGCAGACCCTCCGCAAGATGCGGTAATCCCTTCAGCCAGGAAAAGGCGGAGATTACTCCTCGGTTCTTGGTGTTGGGACGAACTGATGGGGGTAACTTTGATAAAGTAAACCCCTTTTTGATAAGCAAAACGTTATTTGGACTGGTAGGAAATTTAAAAAGTATTAAAAAAACTAAACAAGGTCTCGTTGTCGAAACAGTATCTGAAGCACAAAGTCGAAAACTGCAAAACCTGAAAAATATAGGTGAATTCAATGTAACCGTCTCTCCACACAAAACATTAAATTTCTCGAAAGGAGTTGTTACCTGCTATGACCTGTTGAATGTATCAGTTGAGGAAATTCTAGAAGAACTACGATCTGAAGGCGTTATAGAGGTATCAAGAATCATGCAAAGAAAAAACGGCCAGTTAGTCGGAACCGCTCAACATATTCTAACTTTTAACAAACCCAAACTACCTGCAAATGTTAAAGCCGCCTTTTATTGCCTAACAGTACGACCATACATTCCAAATCCTGTAAGATGCTTCAGATGCCATAAATTTGGACATATGTCCTCAACATGTAATAATGAACCAATGTGTATCTGTGGTAAAACGTTGCATCAGGATAGTCAATGCACTGAACCTTTTACTTGTATTAACTGCGGAAATAACCATTTATCTAACTCAAAGAGCTGTCCAAAGATGAGAGAAGAAGTCAATATACAAAATATAAAAACAATGGAGAGGATCACCTACGCCGAAGCTAAAAGAAAATATAACGCAACCCTCCCCTCCAACACAACATACGCTCAAACTGCCGCTTCTAGAACTCAGAACATTACACCCAAGGAAATAATCCAAGAAGTTATCCCAGAAATTGCAAAGATAATAGAACAACAGGTCAAAAAAGCACTAGGCGATGCTATCCAAAATAGCTTATCTGTATGCATGCCCCCTCCCCCAACGGAACATAGGTCTATGAGGCGAGACCAATGCGATCCTGATGCCTCTTCAGTTGTATCAGATACACCCTCTCAGTTGTCAGATAAAAGGAAAAGAGCAAATCGCACGCGAACAGAAGGTTCAGCATACCACACCGACAGTTCTGAATCACAACTAGATGAACTAAGCCAAACCAAAAAGAAAAAGGGATGGCCAAAGGGTAAATCCCGCAAGCCCCCTAACCATGACGAAAATACGGGACCAAGCCAACAATCAGGGCTAACATAAACAGTTATATAGAACCTTAGTTTTTCATATAGCTGTATTTATCTACTCGTTTGTTTATTTATTTGTTTGTTCATCTGTCTATTTATCTATTGGTTTATACATTCATATCTTTATATGTCTAATTGTCTTATTTATTTATTTATTTATTTATTTATTTATTTATTTATTTATTTGTTTATTTATTTATTTATTTATCAATTTTGTTTTGTACACAAGTATATGTAAATATTACGTGTATAAAAATATGTATATATTAATATACAATCAATTTTAATGGATTCAATAATCCAATGGAATATTAATGGATGTAAAACACACTATCCTGAATTGAAAACAATAATGTCCGACAAAGCTCCTTTCTGTATCTGCTTGCAAGAAACGCACTTTCGTGACACAGATACATTTAATTTGCGGGGTTACAACGCAATACGGAAGGACGCAACAGCCCAAGTCAGAGCTAAGGGTGGTGTAGCAATCTACATCAAGGATCATATTCCCTTTACTGAGGTATTTTTACGAACAGATCTGCAGTCCGTCGCCGTGCAAGTACACTCGCCCTTCAAATTTACTATATGTAACACATACTTACCAGATTTTAGCTGGAACAAAAATGAAATAAGAGCTTTGCTAAACCAGCTTACCCCCCCTTACCTTCTGGTAGGTGATTTTAACTCCCACAATCCCCTATGGGGATCACATAAAATCGATCTCCGAGGTAGAATAATTGAGGAAATAGTTGATGAATTAAACCTCATAATACTTAATACAGGCGAAGGTACCTATTTGAATACTCGTTCATGTAACTTAAGTGCAATTGACTTGACCATCTGCAGTCCACAAATTGCACACCTATTACAATGGCAGGTACTAGATGATCGCTTTTCTGATCATCTACCTATACTTATTAAAACAACATCCAAATTTCCCTTACCTGCTCATCATAGAACTTGGAATACCAAAAGAGCAGACTGGTATAAGTATAGGAATGCTATTCAACCTTTCAACGTAAATGGAGATATAGAAGAGGTAGTGACCAACATATGTAGTAACATCGTTAGTGCAGCAGAAGGCAGTATTCCAAAAAAAAGTACCATGAGAAGAAAAACCAACAGGTTACCCTGGTGGAATTTGGAACTACAGAACGCGATTCAGGAGAAGAAACAGGCTTTTAACCAATTCAAACGGCATCCAACACCAACTAACTTAATAAAATTTAAAAAATGCAGAGCTATAGCACGAAAAATGATATTAAACAGTAAACGCAAATCCTGGAAAGAATTCGTCTCAGGTATATCTACAGACACCCCAGATTCCGTTATTTGGAAAAAGATTGGGATTATATCAGGAAAAAGATTCTCCGCGCCGTCCCCCATTCTGGTGATCAATAATAGAGAAGTAACAGACAAAAAGGAGATAGTCGACATTCTGGCACTAGAATTCCAGAAGAACTCTGATTCCACCAAATATACCGATGAGTTTTGTACCAGGAAAGCTGAAGAGGAGGCCTCAAGGCTCGACTTCTCTGAAAATGAAATATCTATTTACAACCTACCTTTTTCCTTTGAAGAAATGGAAAACGTTTTTAGTGAAGTCCACAGGTCAGCCCCAGGTCCAGACTCAATTAATTATGAGATGATTTGCAATCTACCCAAATCAGAAAAATTAAATTTACTATCCCTATATAACAGAATATGGTTGGAAGGCGCATATCCCCAACAATGGCATGAAGCTATAATAATTCCTATTTCAAAACCTAAGAAAGATCCTAAACTACCTGATAACTACCGGCCCATATCGCTAACGTGTTGTCTGAGCAAAGTCCTTGAAAAGATGATTAATAAAAGGCTAATGTGGTTTTTAGAAACAAAAAATCTAATTTCAAATTATCAAATGGGTTATCGTCGATATAGATCCACTACTGATCAACTGGTTCACTTTGAATCCGCCATTCAATCAAACTTTGCAAACCGAAACCACTTAGTAGCTGTATCCTTTGACTTAGAAAAAGCATATGATCGAACTTGGCGACACGGAATTATTAAAACTTTACTTTCCTGGGGAATCAGAGGAAACTTATTAAATTTCATAAACAATTTCATGAAAGATCGAAAATTCAAAGTGCGAGTCGGAAACGAATTGTCATCTACACATTCACAGGAAAACGGCATCCCCCAAGGATCGACGCTAAGTGTAACACTTTTTCTAATAGCCATAAATCCACTTATCGAATCCATTGAACCCCATATAGGCAAATGTTTATATGTAGATGATCTCACTATATTTTTCTCAGGCAAAGAAATATCTGATATAGAAGAGACATTGCAAGCAGCAATTAATCGTCTAACAACTATTGCTCAAAATCTTGGCTTCTGTTTTTCTCCCACCAAAACAGCGTGCATCGACTTCTGCAGGCTGAGAACGCCACACAACACTCCCCGACTTACTTTGAATGGACACTTAATACAGCACAAAGAGAAGCTCGAACTGTTAGGACTAACCTTCGATCAGAAACTAAACTGGGGACCTCAAATTGAAAAGCTTCTAACCAAATGTAAACGGTCCTTGAACATTATTAAATGTATTTCCAACATTCACTGGGGAAGCGACCGAGAAGTTCTCCTCAAGCTATACCAATCCCTAGTCCTTTCAAAAATAGAGTATGGATTGGTGGTTTTTGCGTCCGCAAGGAAATCACACATCGAAAAACTAGAAAGACTCCATCGAGACGGCTTGAGACGATGTATTGGTGCCTTCAAAACAAGTCCGTCAGTTTCACTATATTGTGAAGCTGGCATACCTCCCTTAAAATATAGAATACAGCATCTCAGCCTGAACTATGCCGTAAAGATCTCAGCACAACCCCAGCACATCAACAACCCGATCATTTTCAGTGGTGAAATAGAAGAACTTTTTCATGACAAACCGACCGCTACCCGCCCACTTGGTATTCGTATAAATGAAATCCTGACAAACCTGAACACCAATCTACCAGACATAGCCAACATAACGTTTTCTGAAGTAGCACCATGGGCAATGGCTACACCAATAATTGATACTGGCACAACTTCGTACAAAAAAGGAACTGTTTGCAAAAATGTTATGCAGCAATCCTTTTTAAATATTGTAGCAAAATACCAACCATGCGAAATTATTTACACTGATGGATCTAAGACCACTGAGGGAGTAGGTTGCGCTATCGTTACCAACGAAACATGTTGGAGATG
This sequence comes from Callosobruchus maculatus, assembly GCA_951848785.1. Classification (NCBI taxonomy): domain Eukaryota; kingdom Metazoa; phylum Arthropoda; class Insecta; order Coleoptera; family Chrysomelidae; genus Callosobruchus; species Callosobruchus maculatus. The sequence goes on from CATOUR010000006.1 coordinate 8,509,469, forward strand.
GGGTTTGAACCCAAGTTGTTCCATATACTTTGCTGAACTTTTCGCTATCTTTAAAGCACTTTGTTATATTGAAGAACAACAGGTGGGAAGATATCTCATTTGTAGTGATTCTCTCAGCGCTTTGTCGTCAGTTCAAAATAAATTTGCTTCAGACCCACTCCTAATTAGGATAATTGTTCTACATAATAAATTGTACCAGGAAAACAAGAAAATTGTCTTTGTTTGGTGCCCAGGACATACCGGAATACGTGGGAATGAAATAGCCGATCAAGCGGCTCGCCAAGCAATTGCGTCCGATATCACAGATGTACCCCTTTGTCTTGAAGATGCGAAGGCAATCCTAAAGCAACATGTTTTCCAACTATGGCAGGAAGAATGGAACATGTCAGATCAGAGCTTGAAGCTTTTCAAGCCCACTATTAAGAAATGGAGCTTACCATCGCTCACACGTAGGGAACAGGTAGTACTTGCCAGAATGAGAATAGGTCACACGTTCCTTACACACTCACATCTCTTATTAGGAAACCCTCCACCAATATGCGAAAGGTGCAATCTCATACTTACCTTGAAACATATATTACTCGATTGTCCCTTATATTCGGCTGCCAGACTTGTCCATAACATTCCAAATGATTTAAAAAGTTGCTTACTCCCTACGAGCAATATTAAGGCTACCTTAGAATTCCTTAAATCCATTAAAATCTTTCGTAAAATTTAAATTTATCATTAAAGACCAATTTGAATAGTTTTTTTTACAAATCCTTTTGAAGCACATGACGTGATCGTATGGATAAGCAGCGGCTAATAACCAAAGCAGTTGATGCCGCTATACAAAAAAAAAAAAAAAAAAAAAAAAAAAAAAAAAAACAAACTTTCTCCGTCCGGCATGAAAAGGTTTGCGGAACAACAAAACAATAAATACATTAAAAAAAAAACTAAAAAACACGCTTTTGAGGAACATCGGACCAAAAAGTTAAAAATAATTTTAAAAATAAGTTTAAAACAAGAATGAACGAAAAATACTACACCTTTTCCAGCTAAAGTAGTAGTTTCTAAAGGGTCAAGTGATAATTCAAAGCGGTTACGTTAATTTTCCAACTCGTCAATTGTAAATTCAAATTGACAGGCATAAATTACACCTGACAGTTTGAAATTAACTTGACGGTTTTGAGCTTTCACTTGACGCTTCAGAAACTACAGCTGGAAAAGGTGTAGTATTTTTCATTCATTGTTGTTTTAAACTTATTTTAAAAATTATCATTAAGCTTTTAGTTCGCTGTTCTTTAGAAGCGTGTTCTTTCCTAAAAACTGAATTTATTTTTTATCTTTAAAGCGTGTTTCCTCAGTTTTTTAAACCGTTAATATTACTATTAATTTTTTAGTCAACTTTAAATTAAGGTATGCTTTTTAGCTCTTTTTAAACTGTATTTATGAATACAATTGAACAATTATTTTTGATCATTACTGATAGCCAAATTATTACCATTACTGCATAAACAATAAATAAAACTGTCAAATTTCCTGAACAAATTTCACAAAAACACCAACTCCCTAAAAGTTTGATGTCACATCTTTTAAGATCTCATCGTTATGCCTCTGTGTAGTATTAACAAACTTCAAGTTGTCCACGCCATCTCTTAGCCAGCAGATACGGCCGTTGGTCCGACAGATTTGAAGTTGGAGCATTCAGTGTTCGGTCCGACCTCTTAATCCATAGGAGAGTTACAAATTTACAAACATACAGATTGAAGCTGATAAAAACGTGTTAAAAGGGCTGGTTTTTCCTCAACAACATTATAAGCGTCCTAAGATCAGCAGTAACTTTTAAAAATGTATAGTGTATTAATTTCCAAATATGTAACCTCTCCAAAATATTTTTTTGGATGATACTCTATAAGACAAATACAGGAGACAATGCGAATAAATATTTTTTGACACGCTTTATTTAGAAAGTCGACAGCTTTATTTATCGTTTATGTAGTAATGGTGATGATTATACTATGAATATTAATCAAAAATAATTATACATCTTCATTACACAGAGCATTGATGATTACAGTTTAAAAGAACACGCTTTAATGGTAAAGCTAACAAAAATAAAAAAAATAAATATAGTTTAAATAAATTAAAAAACCGCTTCTGAAGAACATCGGTCTAAAAAGTTAATGTTGTTTTTAAGATAAGTTTAAAACGGTTAATGATAGGCAAATAATATTAGTATATTGGTAAAAAAAGCGTCTAGCGCTCGATGACACAAAGCGCCCACGCTTTTTTCACGAATATACCAATATTATTTGCCTATTATTAACCCTTTTAAACTTATTTTTTAGTCCAATGTTCTTTAAAAGCGTGTTTCTTACCATATTTAAACTATATTTATTTGTACTTAATCAGTTCATTGCCAACCTATTCTCAAAAGCTTAACAGCATGTCTCACAAATCAAATCGTTTTTATTTATTTGTATCACAGAAACCCCACCTTCAAAATAACTAAAATATTTGCAATGTTGTACTGAATTCATAAGACATGACTAGATTCCAGTGGTGGATCCATAAGCATACCAAAATTTCATGAGGTTTTTGTTTGACTCGTGAGAAATTTATCTTAGATATCCGCTAGCTTTCCTCAAGTATACAAGTTGCCATTGGAAAATCTGAATACTACCCCATGATCCACTTTTTATTGCGATATCCAGTTTTCTGACATGTTTTCATTTTATTTATGTGTATGAGTGTGTGTGTGTGTGTATTTTATTACGTTTTTAGCTTTTTTGTTTCCAAGACACCCATGTCTACTCCTGTGGTGTGGAAGTGTATGCAGCTAATAACCTTAGATGCCAAAAAAAAAACAAGATAGTTCAAGATTGATGTCAAGGTAGTAGCTTAAACTATCATGAAAATTAAACTTCCAAAATTATTAATCTTAAGATTAAATAATTTTACATTGCAAAATATAGTCACATCAGTGACAGGTTATCTAGAAACAGTGATATTTATTTTAACGTCCATGTTTTTTCAGATATAAACGTAGAGGTCCGTTAACTTATTCAAGAGAGACAATTTTGAACACCATCAACTATGATTAAACATAATATACATAAAAAAATTATCTCATATCGACAATATGTTATAAAAGCATGGGGCAATGACATCTGCGACCTCTTCATAATACCACTTATAATACTTAATTTTCATCTCTTGAAATTAATAGCCATACATTATTTTTGCTTAAACTAAAAGAGGCCTATCGTTTTGATTGTATTTTGTGCCAATTGAATAAGAAATTCAGGAAAAGTAACTCATTGTCCAAACGATCGTCACGTTTTATAGATTGTTGGATACTAATACGAAGAAAGCTTATGGCCAAAAAACTTAATTTAGATGAGAAAATCTTGGGGTTGTGGCCAAAATTTTTTAAAAAGGGACTGGGTCACATCATAGAGGAGACTCTTGTACTAACAGCCAAGCTTTCGGCAATGCTTGTTGCCATCTTCAGGGCTTTCTAAATAGTTAGAAGAAAAAGAAGAATTTAGTTTCAAAAAATATATAATAACTTTTTAAAGAATACTCGCAACGTTGAGGTTTGCCAATTTAAAACAGCAATTGCATTGAGTGCAGACGACTTCTTAATGCAGCTAATAATCGTCACAATTTCTCATAAAAACTAGACTATCATGGCGTCTTCCACTAACAGGTCAGGAAACAAACAACATATAATTGTAAATTACAAACACACAGAAACGACCTTTACATGTTTTTAAAATTTAAACATGTTTTAAAAATTTAAACATGTAAGGGTCGTTTCTGTGTGTTTGTAATTTACAATTATGTGTTGTTCGTTTCTTGACCTGTTAGTGGAAGACGCCATGATAGTCTAGTTCTTTAAAATAAATTTTATGAAAAATTGTGACGAACTAAATTCTTCTTTTTCTTCTAACTATTTAGAAAGCCCTGAAGATGGCAATAAGCTTGGCTGTTAGCACCAGAGTCTCCTCTATGATGTGACGTAGTCTATTTTTTCAAAATTTTGGCCACAACCAAGATTTTCTCATCTAGATTGTTGGATACTATATGATTCTATTTTTCTCCAAATGCGTCCATCTTCTTGACATTATTGATAATTTTTGCATTTTCCGACAGCAAAATATGCTAATTATTGCAGGTATACCTTTGATTTTTAAATTATCAATCAGCGTAATTTGCGGTCTGCAAATTGATTTTCCAGAAAATCGGGAAATCCTTATGACTAAGAAAATTTGAATCGAAGTAAAACATATTCGCAAAGGTCTATTTATATGGCAATGTAATGACTAATAATTTTTTTAAATTATAAGCCTTCTCCAAAGTGGCTATAAGTGGCTCAACATTTCCATGAAATTCTGGATACTGAAGGTATTTAATATTATATAGAATATCAATAAGGAAACAACTAAGAAACATATTTTGGTGACTTTGCAACCCCCTAACACTTTGAACACACAGCAGGAAGACTAAAATACACGATCCTCTGGAACAAATAGTATGAGAGGTAGGTTTTTATTTTTTATTATTCCACCGATTTTCAAAACTTGAGCCTGCTGTAATGTAGAAATGGGCTGTCGTTAAAATCAAGGTAGCAAAGTTTTCAGGTTATTGGGTTACCTAGCTCGAATAGGCTTGGAAAGGACAGAATGATGGCAGGGTACCTTATTCGGAGAATTGTAATGTTGTTCGTGAAACAACGCATTTCACTAGCATATAATTAACGCAAAAACGGTTGAAATAAACTTTTCACTAATATTTAAGCTAGCTCTGTAGGATTTGTCGAAGCACAAAAGTTTGAAAAAGTGAATTGATCTATAGTTGCATCTGAAAACAAATTCTGCTTTGTTGAGAATTAGATTCCCAATTAAGTCTTTAACCGCACATTCACTTTTTTCCTAATTTTGCGTCTGACATAAATTATTATTATGGTTGCGGTAGCAACAAGTACTGGCGGGCTGTGCCAAGTCATTAACTGACCTATTATTACCCTGAATTTAGGAAGGACCGTACAATGTGCTACATGTTTTTTATTATAACTTGAGGATACCGACATAATGAGGGGAAAAATAATAACTTTGCTTTGTTTCCAGAGTCATTTCATTTCTATGGCAAGATCTGTGTATTTAGATATCTTTTCCAATGTAGGTGTTTTGGACATTCATATGATTGGGGATTGCAATATCTATCAATAAATAGGTCACTTTGACTGCGTTTGACTGAAAAACTATCTGTTCTATTGGCTGGGATGATTTTGTCTGTACGAATTTCAATGTTCCAGTATAGTTTGATTGGACTGCTTACGAATACTGAGGTCGGTGTGTAATTATAATATTAATTTGTGTTTTCAGTTAGTTTGTTTGTTGTCGTGTATGACTTTGGCAGCAGAGTTATGTCTGGCTGTGTACTCGGTTCTAGTGAGAGTTTTGCATGCACTTTTTATGTGTTTTATTGTTTTCTTGTGCTGGTGGCACTTTTTGCACTTATGGTCGGTTATTGATGGATCTTTCATTATATAATTCTTGTAGTTTCGTGTCGCAGTCACTTGGTCCTGGATAGCAAGTATAAAACCATCTGTGTCTGGAAACAACTGGACATCCTGCAGCCAGGTGTATGAGTGCTTTTCATTAATGTGAATCCTGTGTAACACGGTTTGTCATGGAGTGTCTTCCGCGACCAAGTATTTATCTTTTGTTGTGATTTTATGTTATTCTGTGCAACTGCTGCGTGGTCTGGACTATTATTATCGTTATTGATAATTGTGAACTCGCCAGTTTTCCTGCTATCTCACCATCTCAATTTCACTATATCCCAAAAGAAAGTGAAAAATTATCATAGTTGAAGAAGATGGTTGATTCAATTTCCGGCGGTTTCTTTCCAACGATAAGAAATATCTGTAGTTTTCCATTATACGCATTAGCAAATAACTAACTTTAATATAGTGTATGTTCGGTATATATGATGAACGGTCATTATTAAAAACATAAAATTTAATCATCTCATCATATACTTTCCCATTAAAGTATTCCGACACTAACTTTTTTATACCATCCGCTATTTTTCGTTTATTAATGATTGTAAGCAAGCACTATATGCATAATAATAATAGCTAACTTTTCCATCGCCAATTTACGACGGCATTTTATGATAGACTTCATAAAACTTGCAATAAATCTGCTAATGTATAAACTTTCCTAGTGAACTATTATTAAAAAAATTATATCGTGGATGTTATTAGAACTTTACCATAAGTGGCGTCTATCAATGTCACCATAGCACATCATATGGTTGAGGTCGAGCGAATTTTATTTCTGCTTCAAGGTGAAGTTCACCAGATTTTATAATCTGTATTATACAAATTTATTGAGGTGTGGAATTTATATTGTTATGTAAGTCGGTATATACAAACAAAAACATTAATATACAGCCGCATATTGTTAACCAATAAGAAGAGCATGCGCCTTCAAATAAGAGATCGTCATACAAAGTCCCTTTGTGTCGCTTGAACATCTCCCGCAGCACTGAGTGTTCAAGCATCCCAACCTAGTAGACCAGACTAATAAAAAATAATTTGGGAAAAATGTATCACAGATATTTGTTAATAGAAAACACAAAAAGAGTCAATATATCCGGAATTATCCCATTTTCCAGAGTAACAAAAATGATCCAGACGTTCGTAACTCGACGAGGTACGAGGTAAATCTATAAATCGTACTACAAAATGTAGTTATTTGTTTATGATTTGTGAAATTTGTGAAATGTTTATAAGCAGCCGAGATATGATTATTCGCAACAAAAAATATTATCTTTGTTTCTTCTGGTTTTAGAGACGTCATTTTTGTATCAGATTGAAGGCCTTTTAAAGATCTTTCCAGAAAACTTTATCACAAATAGATGTGACAATAAACGTAAAAGTTTATTAGCAAAAAAGGTTCCTCCTTCTTATACGGCTTTATTTAACAACAGTTTCATCATAAATGAATAACATATTTGTGTTGCTTGAATCTCAACCTTCGATGCATTTATTCCGTTCTTTTAAATAATTCTGGGAACATCGGTTGGGCAAGAGTAAATGTTCCAACAACTAGTCTCTGGGGTAGACCAATAAGATATTTCGTGAACTAACAAACGGATCTGGCTGGTATTTTTTACAATTAGGAAGACTTATGATGGCGTATTTTCCAGGTATCAATTGTTATTTACAATCATATCATATTGTTATTAACAATCATCAAATTAGGCAAAATGCGTGGTTTTTTCCAAATTTCTCGAAAATTTATTGGTAGATTTTAATGGTTAAAAAACCAAATTAACTGACTTTTTAATACCTACAATTTTCATTTTGACAATTTTATTCTATCCCTTAACCGAAAGATGCTACAAGCAAAAGATTTATTTTTCCAATTTAAACTATAATTTTTTAAAAAACAGAGCAAATTTAGCTGTATATATTTATATATGATGATGATAAAACTGGAAATTATTTGCACTTGTAAACAAGCGATGTTTTTTTTACCTCGGCCAAATGTCAGAATGACACAAACATTACCGCATTCAATTGTTTTTCGGCCGCCATGGCTACAGTGGATTGAGGTTTACTTCCACATTTTACAACCTTTGAAACTAAATATTCCAAAAAGCTTTCAAAATAAGGTGTGACTGAGCCCTATATTTTTGAAAACAAAAGAAAATCCGTGATATAATATATAGAATGTCCCATATAAAAAAATATAAAACTTTCATATAAAAACTTTTTTCTATCTCTTCAAATAAAAAAGATAAGAGAAGTGGCGAAGTATTTGGAAACATCCGCTACCACTTCAGTCGTAGCTGCTAAATATAATGTACAACACATTTCATATATAAACATCTCTGTACGTTTTTCTCAAATTACAAAATGTTGGCAAAAAGTGAATTGGAATAAAAAACAATTATTGATAAATTAGCTGCCCCAGATTTTTGGTAAATCCTAAGATGAGCCAGAACAGCATCTCATTCGGATTCCAATAACAGATTATAAGAAAACTTGGAAAAAATAATAGCCTTCCGATACCTGGTTCTCATTTTCTCTATTCGTATATCAACTTTTCAGATACAACACTCTTTAGGAAACTAGTTTTAAAAGAACGACGACTGCTACCTGGGGCTGCTAATTTAGCAGAAAGGCTTCAAGGCTAGTAAAGCATTTATATTTCAACTCATCTGGTTTTAATCGTGACCTAGTGAGGCGCGGTGAATCAGAGTGACAACCACAGACGTGGCATGGCATATAAGAAAACCGGAACCGGAAACGATATTGACAAAACCGGATTTTTCCCGGACTAGCCTTTTCATGCTGATTCCGAATCTGTATTTAGCTTTTCTGTAGCACATATAGATTCTGCTATCTTCTGTATACGGACAAACAACCAGACAGAGGCTCTGCATAAGCTCTCTTCAGTGAGAGCTAACAAAGCACAATGACGCTTCACAGGTCTGTGTTTTTATCTCGTGCATCAAAAGGTAGGGGCAGAATTGCGATCGCTAGAATAATCAAATTTGAAACAACTTTTTTTTTAACCGGGGATCACTATACAGCTTTGAAGGGATCGATCTGGTTTGAGCTGTGTGCTTTCTAATTTTTGAAAGATATCCCGCAATATAAAGAAATCTATTTTAATGTAAATCTTATGACATGTAACTTGAGTGCCACTTTTTAAAATGATCAAAAAACGAAAATTGTTACGGATGTTTAAACCTTTTTTAAGACTTTTTAGAGGTTTTCCATGTTTTATGCTATTGCCCGCATGTCGGCAATCAAGGTCCTAAAAGAACCGACTGTCAGCGAGGTTCGAACTGACGCCTCCGAAGTAGAATTTCCGAGGTAACTTGACGTTTTAGAGGTGTCGGATCATTTTACAACAACTATTTACGGGCAAGCAAAATTAGCTTTTTTAGTTACAAAATACTTTTCAATCTTAGTATCTGAACTGCTATACAAATGATAATATAATTATTATATGTACTGCAATTATATATGTTGTGAACTAAAATACTTTTCAATCTTAGTATCTGAACTGCTAAAAATATATTAGAAGAAGTTCAAAAATATACTAAAGCGGAATTATGGAGTGCTCCTTTGTAAAAAAAATCTGTCCATTTCAAAGTTGACGAACAATCAAAAATCCCCGCTAGTTAGCCCGAAGATCTCATGTAATTTTATTTAACCTCATTATATGGGGTACCCCAGCATAAAGTGCAGAAAAGAAACTGGATGAAACTGGACCACAATTTCTTTATCATTATGCAACATATTTTTTCAACAAGACATTAAATTGAAGTCTCAGAGCAAACAGGGATGATACAAAAACGATATGTCCTTGAGCAATGACATATAAGGTCTGTTTTTACAGCAATCACAAACTAGTCAGCGTCAATTTGATTGGCCAGTACTAGTAAGAAATAGTTTGACAACTGCAATGGGGAATAATACTGATTGGCTCTGACTGGTTTGTGATTCTCTGTAAAAACAGACTTTATATGATCAATGAGCCACGCTACGTTTACGCAGATGCCTTGAGTTAACGTCATGTAGAGAAACTTGTGCTAAAGACGTAATTTTCATTATATAGGATATTGGATGGAGATTAATCCTTGAAATCGAAATTTGCTCCAAAACAAAGTCTATCTTTTTTAAGAAAGCATTTTTTGTAATCTAACTTATTATTTTTGGTGCACTTTTTTATTGTCTAAGCAGCATCTATTAGCGCCGGTGCACACTTGCGGCTGTTTACCGTCCGGCGTCGTTGCGGCGCCGCTCCGGCACCGCGAGTTTGCCTGCACACTACTTGCGGTTTTGTAATGGCACCGTATCAATCAGTGTTGATTGAGCCGAACGACGGCTCGAAACAGCCGCACCGCGATCGGACGGCACCGCAGCGGCGCCGGACACTAATGTGCATCTTTCAATCTATCGCTTAGTACTGCAGGCCGCAACTCCGGTGCCGTTGCGGCGCCGGACGGTAAACAGCCGCAAGTGTGCACCGGCAGATATTAGGCATTAGTAGTGTTTTTATTTCAACGAAATGCTTCAAAAATTGTGAATATTTCAAAAAAAAGGACAAATTTAAACTGTCGATAGAAGACAAGCTAGTTTTTTGAGATTTTTTTAAATCTTTGCTTTGTCGATAAATTGTGGACTATTTTCACTCAGTTCTGTTTATGTACTCTATGCTGGAATACCATATAATAGTAAAATTCATTTTAAACAAGCTTCCTTTTATGAAAATGAATTACTATTTTAGTAATAGAACTACTGTTCACACATTTACACCTGCTAATTTAATAAACAGTTTTTGTCATTCTCAATTAGATGTACCATAAATATCTCAGCCTTTATTTATTATATCAACATAATCTTGTGACGTTATGCTCACATTACCTGAGAGTAAACAAAGAGGTTATCGCTTCTTACGATACGTAGGAACGAATTTTAAATTTACGAGAACGCAAATACAGAAAGTAGTTGGCAGAGCATCAGAACCGATATTTTTTTATGTTTTTTTCGTAATCTAATTTTGAATTTTTAGGTGTTTGTATTGATAAAACATGTAATATTTTCATTGTCGTACCCATCAACGAGCAGGGATATGTGCTCCATCCTATAATCCGTGTAATGAGAATTGCTGCACTATAGCTTTTCCTGCAGTAGTTTCTAAAGGATCAAATTACATTCTAAGGCGTCATTTATTAATTCAACTGACAGTTGAAATTTACAACTACCGGAGTGGCAATTGGGGGGGTGGGGGGGTAGGAAGTTAGTTCTAATGAAAAAAACTATGCCTTATGCTGCATCTGTCCTAAAGGGTCTGGTTTCCAAGGTTTGGGGAAAAATGACCAGAAGATAATTATCATTTCTAATGGCGTTTTGGCACGATTAATTATGAAATGACGAAATTTAGGTAGCGATATGCTGTGGGGTCGTAGAACGTAATGCTGTTATAATTTTCAAAATCGGCGGAGTAATTAGCAAAAATAAAAAAAAGCAAATATTTCACAAACTTCGCTTTTAGGCGTATTAGAGGTTTCTGATCATTTTATACCTTCTTTGGGTGGGGGTGAAATTGGAGTGGTTGGAGGGTGGGGAGTTGTGAAATTAAAAATTTGCTGTATTCATAATAGACTGTCCATTGACCTGTGAAAGAAAGACCTAGCCCAAAATACACTTTTCTTAGTCCATTCGAACATTGCTTTGTCTATTACAAAAACCAAGGGACATATCATTTTATGATGTATACATACGACTATAACTAAAATCCAAGCTAAAATCGTTCTGTATTGTGTAACGTGGAAATTATTTAATTCGTTTTAACTAAATTTCTACACAGTATTACTACCTTAGCGAGGATAGAAAGCGCTTATAGTTTCTAGAAATCGTGTCAGTGGCAGCGCGGCAATATTTAAAAAACTAAAATTATAAAATCATTTCGTTCTTAGAGGTTTTAGGGATTCCTGACCATTTGTTAGCTTTGCGTGGGAGTGAGATTAGGGTAGGGAGGTTGGAAAACTGAAAGATTTGTTGTATTCATCATAGGCTGCCCATTGACCTGTGTGGCACAAACACACTTTTTTGCGGGCGGGCGGGCAATGACCTGGTTGCAAGGGGGGATCTCAGACTACAGCCTCATGCTATGGAAAAATAAAATAAACTGGTATCACCGTAATGTGTGGGAAGTACTGAGTCTATCAACTTGACTTCATTTGTTATAGTTATGTTTTTGGAGACTCTGGCCAAAAGACCCCTCCAACAAAATTCTATGTATATGGCACTGTAACAATCCAATCAATATTTTTTGTTATTAATGAATATTCGCGCAGGAAGTACTTAAGTTTTGCTCTTAGTTTCATTGTAATAGCGAAACTCACCTACTTACATTGATCTACTTGCTATCAGTTTCTTAAGAGGACCTCACACTAGCAAACATATTGCACATGATTTTTAAGAATGCCGTGTTTGTGCGAAGATATCGAGAGCGTGAAGAGACACATTGTCCAAATTGAGGGAGTTCAATATTTTTGGGACATTCAATATTTCTCTGGAATGTTGAATTTTTTTGCGAGCCGTCCAATACTTTGTAGGAGGCTGACGATCAGGACACGAAGAAGATTACGATGGGCATGAAACAATCTATTCTTCAACCGATTGCTGATTCACACTCTTCATTCATTTTTCTTCTCCTTCGTCAATGCTGCATACATTGCACTAACTGCTGGGCAAATCTACAAATCAACTATAACAGCCTACAATGTAAGGTGATGGTTTTTTTTCGAGAGTTGAACCCGGATCCGGATAGTTTGCTCAATATATTGCACGTATCTTTGTGCCAGTATGAGGGGCCTTTTAGAATTTAGGAGAGAATAGAGAGCATCACGCCCAAAAACGATGACCAATGCATGGCTGAATGAAATCGGTATATTTACAAGCCAAATATATGCAAGAAATATATCACATCTCAATTTTATGGCAACAAATTAACCAGTGCCAAAGATTTTAAAGCCAGGATATGCTAACTACCATATCTAACCAGCTGATTCACTAAAAATAGATAGGAAGCTCAGTGGAAAAAGCACGTGTCATCTCTGAAGCATGCTTATTTTTTTACCGAAGTTAATGTATGATTTTATGTATCATTACTCATCTTCAGTCTACAAATGCTTTAGTAACGATAATTATCTCTATATTGTATTGGACGGCGGTCAATGGTTTCCTGATGGCTACAAAAAGTCAAGGTGATATTGCTTAGAGGCATCTAGTTCATTCAAATTGTTATGAGAATGGTAGAATGTTAGGTAAGGGAATCATAGTTTTCGACAAAGATGCTACGGCGATACAAAGAATATTTCCGGCATTTGTGATTTTTTCTATTTACGGTTTGTTACATATATTCTAGTCTGAAATTGAAACGATGCCAATTAACTAAAAAATTTCACTGGCCAAGGGTGTCTTTCTGAATGATTGGGGAGATGCGTTAAGTAAATGAGACTGTACTAGAAAAATGGTAGACGGATTAATGAACTATAACACCGATCTTTATTTCTTTGCGTCGACAGCGAAAACGTGACTAACGTCCATTGAATGTGAAGACCGTTAATGTTGACTATGTATATGTATACACACTAAGCACAGATTAACAAGAAGGATCACAAAGGTGAAGGTACGTAGTTCACACACAAGGGCTAAAAGTTGCCAAGATTTGCTGAGAAAAAATACCATCAAGAGCTTAGAGCTATTTTTCCTGTTATGTTTATGTTCGGTGGTATAGCCCCAATTATCTCAGTATAACTACAGAGGATGTATACCAAGAAATTCTCTTGGATCCTAGGAACTCGTAAAAATGTGAAAACAAAGGGGTTTAACATGATTTACAATGCCAAAAAACAGTTACAAACTCGAAGCACAGAAAGGCAGAAGTGGTTTTAAAACACATCATCCTTCCAATATCAACTCATTCCAAGATTTTTCATAATGGTTTTAACTTCTAAAGACCTCAAAACCAATTTAGAGTGTATTCCAATTTGATTTCACTTGGTCGTACTCAAAAGCTGTATCCTCTACTTTCGTAGACTTGTTGCTCAATGTAATTTCGTCAACTTAATTTCATTGATTGTGCTGACGTTTTGTATTTTGGAGAATCATGTCTTTAACTAAGGTGCTGTTGAAAAGATAATATTGAAGAAGTGAGACTTTTCATCCTGCCAATATCCTTATTCCAAAATTTGATAATGGCTTCAACTTCGAAATTCCTCAAAATCAATTCAGAGCTTATTCCAAAAATATTCCTTCCGAAAAGCTTGTTCCCCTACTTTCATAGACATAGAGTACCGATCTGGAGGCTGTGGGTCCGAGTCCCGTCGGCGCCGACTTTTTCCGAAATTTTGATAATGGCTTCAACTTCAAAACTCCTCAACACATTTTCTGGTACGGATTTAAATGTTCATAGACTTGCTCAATGTACTATTTTCAGCTAAATTTTATTGTTTGTGCTGACCTTATGTATTTTGGAGAACCATTTCTTTAACTAAGATGCAGTTTACAAGAAAATATTGGAGAAGTGGGATATATGGGCGGAACTTTTGGAATTGGTTTAGTGACCCAAAGATATATTTGTATGCGTCTAGCTAGAACGTACCGAGAGCCATTTGAGCTATATAACAATGAAAAACAGTGATTCAAGTTAGTAGTATCATGCCAAGTGCTAAAGTGCGTTTTAGTGTGCCAAGAAAATTTTATTTGATGGAACGCTTTCAAATCATTCGGCGCTGTTACCTCAATTTTGCACATCAAAAGCATATTACTTAGACGTAATTGTTTCAAAAATTGAATGATTTTGAAATTTAGTTCGCAATATTCTTTCGCATAAAATCCAAGCCACCACTGATACACTACTACTTAGTTTTAAGCAGATTTGAGTTGCAAATATATTACTCGTAGTATTTATATGTTTGTCATGATGCAAAGAATGCTATTCAGCTTATTATGTACTTTTTACTGCTTAAATAATTTCATGTTCCGACTGTTAATAAATAGCCTCTAAATATCAAATTAGCAATAAAACTGAAACCACATTAACTGCAAATCTATTCTTTCCAACATTCATCAACTTTAATGCTCCCACCTTCTGTATTCCATAGTTTGTTAGATGTGGTTACTTTTTAATCCAATACATTTGTAGAAATGGTGTCAAGTACTCCAGTACTCCCTACGCATTGCTAATGATTTCCAAAGCATCTGCTATTCTTAACAGTTTGGTCATGTCGAACACAGAACCACTATATCAGCGTTCAGTCAACACCCTGTCAATATTCTGATAAACAGCTTTCGGGCTTTTTAAACGCTACCTATGACGACCGTATCCTCTATATAATTATTATGATAGCAATGCCACAACTTATTCAGGCAGGGAGAAATTCCTTAAAAGACGTTGTATTTTATATATCTATTATTTCTGTGTTCAGACAACCTCTTTTTACTGAACTTTTGGGCAAAGCTACTTAAAATCATTCTGTCATGTCGGCTCATATCTAGTTTTAGATACAACCGTTATCACTAAAACTTGGTTTGATTTAACTCAACACACCATGGTCACAAAATTATTGTTTTTAATTGTGTGCCATAGGATCAGTCTCCTACATGAAAACATTGAGTGACTGTTGTAGGTCTACATCAATGCTCGTATTACAATGTAGAAAGGTCTTGGATGACATTTCGGAAAGCCATCAGGTGTCACTTACGTGGGTCATACTGGAGTTTAAGGCAATGAAACGGCGGACGCGCTCACAAGGCGAGGGTCGAGAAATAATTTCCTGGGCCCTGAGCCGGCTGTGGGGCTGGCAGCAGGCACCATTAGAAAAAAAAACAGAGGTGTGCTTGCAACATCAACATCTTTTGATAGAGGAATCTCTGGATATCTTCGTCAAGCTAGAGAACATAATTCAGGACCTCTGTCCAAGGTTTAGGACCCATCCTGTGCACGCGTGCCAAGGACAAGAAATACTTGGCACACATTATATGGCGTTGGCGATTATACTAGGTTCAAGGGTCCTTGAAACCTGAAGACATAAGATGACACAGAACCCAAGGACAACCTCACCTTTGCGATGAGGGCTGGACTTGGGAACTAGAGTAACCCGAGGTGAAGAAGAGCCCACACTCAAATTCATCCCCTCCTATAACTTTATAAGAACGATAAGTGATTTCTAGAATACCAATCTCATATCTTTTACTTCTCGCCAGCACTGGTCCGGTTTTATGACTTTGCTGCAGTAAACCTACATTCCAACTTCTATAAGGGTTACGACTTTTTTATTATGACTTCCTCGTTGCTGGATGGTTTTTCAAAAACTGTAATTTACTGAAAGTTATAATATTGCTTTACTACTTTCCGAGTTACGCCAAAGACAACTGGACAGACAGATAGACCGGCAGAAATGAGCGACGTGTGTGCTGCTGATGTAGATATAATAAAATGTCCAAAAAACACATTATCTAAAACTTTAATACAATACTAAACTTCCTACTAACACTCGAAAGTTTAAATACTTGCCAAACGGATTTTTTTGATAGAACTGCGCCAAACAATGCAGCATCAGGTTAACACATCCTCTGCATATTTTCATAAATGTGAAATCTAACTTATTGTATTGTATGAACCAGTGGCGTAGATATGGGGAGATAAGGGTGAAATACCCCTCGTTGGAAGTAGAAAATAAACTAAACTATATTATCATGTCTCATACTATTAGCCTATAGAACCACTCATCCCCTCCGGATGACCATAAAATTATTATTGGGTGTACTACAAATTTCAGACCATATAGGTATAACAGCAACAAAGGGAACAAATAATAAACATTATCTACATATATGATAGTTTCATACTGTTTGCCTATATCACCCCCTCCCCCCCTGAAGACACTTAAATTATTATGCTAACTCTTCAACGATCATATCCCCCCCATTAACGAATCTGTATTTGCGCAATTGGCATGAACTAAAGCCGGCGCCACATATGCGGTTTTCGGCGAGCAACGAACCCCGATTATTTGCTATTCGACTATAAAGCTGGCGCCACATGCGGTATTCGGCGGTATTCGGCGAGCAACAAACCCCGATTATATGCTATTCGGCTAAAGGGCGATACGTGCTCGCTATTCGGCGAGCAAGGTTGAAAAAACGGCGAATATTGATATTCGGCAAATACCCGCATATGTGCCGCCGGCTTAACATTTTGTATTGGTTAGACTTTTTGGAAGACTTGATTGCTATTGCTACAATTAATGCCTCAAGCCTTTTTTGTTCTTCCAAGCTGGTATTGTTACGCTTGTCAGTAGCTGGAAAGCTTATATTTGTAAAGGCAAGAAGCTTCATGCAAGAAATATAGTATGATGATATTTTCAATACAAATAAACATATTATGTCAAACAGAATAGCAGAATATAATCAACAAAGCTATCAAGCCGTCCTCAAAGATCTGCGAATAAGCAATGTCAAGCGCCGAATGCAGGCCTTCTTGATCAGGAAGAGAATCAAGCTCGGGGTAGTGACGTCACTGCCCACACGTGACAAGCTCATACATTAGCACACCACATGCCGTTTTACCTTTCTAGGCATCTCACGCATCTCCATCTCTCTCAGTCGCTCTATTTTTTTGATGACTTCACAAAAACTCCCAAGGTCAAGGTCAACGGTGGGTGGATTGCTGGTTGCCGAAGGTTAGATCATGGTCCGCGACGTAACGCGGAAATCGCGGGAGGCTGGGGAAAAGAAACAATCGAACAGGGCGTAGAAATGAGCGCGAACTGAGAAGCGCTTGAGACAGTCGAGTCGGATTATTTTGAAACTGCGCCGTTTGCCGTTTGGCATGGTTTGGCTTGTGGCACACAATCGGACGTCACGACGGCTATTTCGGTTGACAGTCCGTGCTAATTCCGACGATTTCGTTAGTATGCCCGACGAAAATCGTCTATTAGTCCAAGATTATTAGGTGATATAATTCAGCATGGATGTTGCAGGTTCAGAGGTTACCGCTGATATACAACTTCTATTTGTCAACCATGACCTATCAATAGTTCTAAGTAATTGGTTATAGAAATCCAGGAGCGGTTCCTAAATCTTTCAAAGGGGGCCACAAATAATTTAAAATAAAAAACTGCACGAAAATCCTACCAGACATTGTTGAGACCGCAGGTGCACATAATAAGAGTTTCCAGTTTCCATAAACAGCTATTTCTTAAAAGTTTTTTTTTCTAGCTAGTGGTTTACTTATCACTCATCATAAAATGTAATTTCTTAACAGTTTTTACTTATCATCCCTACTAACCAAGAAAAAAATCGTCTAGCTTGGGAATGAACTCTCAATCTCTGATTGAAACGCCTCAGCACAACTTACTGAACCAATGAGCAGTCTGCTCATTTTGTAAGACATTGTACATTATTAGTATCTACTTACTTTTGTCTTTGTGATATTATTTATAATTTCCTTAATTTTTATTCTGTTCCCTAAGGAAAGTTGGCCGAAGTTCATCTTAAGCAACGCATTCACCTGATTATCCATTTTAAATAATAGGTTAGTAGGTTAGAATCACCGATGTAAATAACACGTAGCGGCTCGAACAAGAAAAGATGACTGGGGTGCGTCTGCAAAAGTGGCTTCTGTTCATATATCACATGTAACCCTTTGGTTTTCATTGCTCATTTTCAAAGTCGATTGATTTGTGGTTTACCGATAGGAGCGCTAATAACGTGCGATTGACCAATAGGAGCGCTCTCGGTCTGCCATCCGTACCTTGGCGCCTTCAGTCAAGCACGTGACGAGACACTGGTTATAGTCCGAGCTTAGTGTGCTGAGAGTGCCAGCTTTTATTCTGAGCATTGTGTCTATCTACAGATCAGGCAACCTATTGTAGCTAGAAATAGTACTTGCACTGCATACAGACCTACTAAAAACTCTTTCTTCTCTTTTGCTCAGGTGGTGGGGGCGGCATTATGCCTTAATGAGGAACCGCCCCTGGTGAAATCCTAAGCATCGATTGTTCTAAGTCATTGGTTATAGTTAATTATAGTAGTGAAGTCCGAACACTGAGAAAAAAAGGATGCGGTTCATGAAATGCGGCAGGACTAGAGACAATAACGAATGAACCCATTTGCTATAATTAGTTTATAAAAAAATACAACAGGTCAATAACTGGTAGGCCCTCCATGTTGATGAATGCACCCCTCTAGCTTACGCGGTATGGTCGTAATCTAGCTAAACTATAGAGGTACAGCTTCCCCAGCTATCTCCACAGCATCTTCCAGTTCGTCCAACGTGGTAGGAGGATTGGGTAGATCGCGAATGTAGCGACCTACCCAGTCCCCCCATACTTTTTCAATTGGCGATAAATTAGATAATCATGGAGGGCACTGGAGCACCCTGACCTCAGCTTCCTATAAGAATCTCATCGACACTCTTGCAATATGAGGACGCGCAATATCACCTACATTTTGTGATTTCAGATAGAACGTTGATGATTTTATATTTGTTTGTGTCTATTTTATGAATCAAGTCATCTTCAAATTAAAGATAAGAAACATTCTACTAGTCTTGGATTATATCTCGAGCTAGAATCGATTCACGTGAGCGCTTGTCGTCTGTTTTTCTGGCGCCCGCTCGCTATGCCACCATCTTTACTCCACCTACGGGATCGAATGCCTGTTTAGGGAGTAATGAGGCATGCTTTCCTGTTTTGCCTTGCTAATACCTGCTATTGCTGCTCTCTATTTACGTCATAACGTCCACGGGTAACGTCAACGCAGACACAACATCCTAAGATTTTGTTTGTGCATCGTGCATCTGTTTATTGATGAAAACAATGAATTTCCCTTAACGTGCTACAAGTAAACAGCGCTAAGACGGTAAAAACTCACGCAGTTGAAGTCAAGTCAAACAAAAAAGTGGAAACAAATTGATTGACTCAACACTTCCCACACATGGTAATGGTAATGAACCATTTTATTGTTTTCCCATTGCATGAAGCTAGAGTCTGAAATTCCACTTACAACCAAATCATCGCCCAACCGCCCGCAAAAAAACATCCAACACAAAAAGTCTCGTAAATAGTTTCTCACTTCTCCCTCCTTAGAAACTAGAACGCTACAGTTTTTATTCTGCATGCTTCAACTGGACGATGAGAAACGACCAGGAGCCTCCAAACCATCTAAAAACGAAATATGAGCTGTTTTTATATTTTTGGTTTTTTGGTTATTGTTGCGCCGCCATTCACATGATGTTTCAGAAACTGGCACGTCTTCCAGACTCGCCGCGATATTAAATTCTGTGTCGAAATTTCTTAAAAATCAATTAAACAATTTTCGCTTTACGCAATATACATAGAACGAAATTAAGCAACACTCGTATATGTATACATTACAAAATTCTAAGTCCCTTGGTTTCTGTAACAGGAAAGCCAATGTTCAGATGGACTTGAAAAAGAATATGCCGCTAGGTATTTCTTCTATAGGTCAATGGACGAACTATTATGAATACAACAAATTTTTCATTTTTACAATCCCCCACCCCCCAACCGCCCCAGTTTCACCCCCACCCAAATAAAGTACAAAATGATCAGGAACATCTAAAATACCTAAAAAAAAAGTTTGAGCTGTTTTTATGTGTTTAGTCTTTTTATTATTGCTGCGCCGCCACTGACATGATTTTCCAAAACACGCGTTTTCCATCCTCAACGCGGTACTAATACTGTCAAAATTTACGCAAGGCAATGTTCGGATGGACCTAAAATGTGTATTATGCCGCTAGTTTTTTCATTCACAATTCAATAGACAGCCTGTTATGAAAACAACAGGTTTTTCTGTTTTTCAATCCCCCACCCCCCAACCACCCCAATTTCACCCCTACCAAAAAAAAAGTGGAAAGTGATCAGGATTCCCTAAAACGCCTAAAAACAAAGTTTGAGCTGTTTTTATATTTTTGGTTTTTTTATTATTGCTGCGCCGCCACTGACACGATTTTTCCGAAACATACGCCTTTTCCATCCTTGCTGCGGTAGCAATACTGTGTCAAAATTTCATTAAAATTAATTCAATGACTTTTGCGCTACGATATATAGAACGATCTAAAACAATGCTCGTATGTATACATCACAAAGTCCTTTAGTTTCTACACTGAGCAAGGTAATGTTCGGATGGACCTAAAAAAGTGTATTATGCCTCTAGGTTTTTCATTCACAGGTCAATAGACAGCCCATTAAGAATACAACAAATTTTTCAGTTTTACAACCCCCAGCCCCCTCCAACCACCCCAAATTCACCCCCACCCAAAGAAAAAGCAGAAAATGAAGAACGGAACGGAAAGAAACTCCTAAAGCGCCTAAAAACGAAGTTTAAGGAATATTTTTTTTTGTTTTTTGCTAATTACTCCGCCGCCAATGCACAGATTTTCAAAATTTTAGCAGCATTACCTACTAGGACCCCACATCATATCGCTGTCCAAATTTCATCGCAGTCCATATAGCAGTTACTGAGATTACGAGGCTAGAAAAACGCGACAGACAGACAGACCGACGGAAATGAGTGACGTGGATTTTCGTTATGTAGACATCATGAAACGTCCAAAAAGTGTATTATCTCAAAATAGAAAATTTTCGCGACCACAATACTCCCCTCACCTATCAGTGTGGGAAGTAAAAATTGACCAGTTCTGGTTTGAGGCGACTTAGTACAAGCATTCTAACTGTGATCGATTGTCAATATTCTCCAAATCAGGGAACGCTGACGGAGACTGGTTCAGGGACTGGAGACCTCGACCTGGTAAGGATAAGCTCTCAGGGCCTCTCTATACTGTTCCTCGTTCAGATGGCCTTTGGTGTTTTTTTTCTGAGAGAGCTCACTCGAACATCTTCCGTGATAGAATCTGTAAAACAGGGACAGGACCCTTCTTCGATGCTCCAGGCTGCGGAGGTACTTTGTGAGGCTAGGCGTATCAATTGGTCCAATTGCTCTCTTCTTGCTAGTGTCCAGAAGCTTTAAAGAGTGCTTCGGAGCACAACCCCACACATGGGAGCAATACTCCAACGATGGTCGGATCTGTGCCTTGTAGAGCAGCAGTAGTTCCTCTGGTGTACGCAGCTTTCTACAGCGGAACAAAACTCCAAGCCTCTGAAATGCCGTTTTAGCAATACTGACGACGTGGTCGTTCCAGAACATGTTATTGTTGATGTTGATTCCCAAAAACTTGACGGGAGGGGACTCGACTATTGGGTAACCCCTCATTTCCACAGTTGGTGAGCCAACGTGATACTTCTTTGTCAGTGTTGTTGTCTGAGTTGTCTGTACTTTATTTACTAAATCTCACTCGACAATTGTTTCGATATCTACGCTGATCTGTGAGGTATGTTGCTGCCGCCGACATACCGTCTCCTGGAATGATAGTAGCTTGCCTGGTTCCATGCATAACATTAATATACTGTCGTCTGCGAGGTTATAGATTGGCTTGGATGTTATTTCCAGCAACTCGTTGATATACAGCAGAAACAGTTAGGGGGTTAGGACAGATCCCTGAGGAACCCAGTGTTTATTGAAAATACGTCTGATGAACAGCCTTCGACTACAATAAATAGATATTGGTCGTTTAAAAAGCTATTCAGCCACTGGCGCAGGCCAGCTAGTCCATAAGCCGCAAGCTTGACCAGAAGTCCCACATGCCACACTCTATCGAAGGCTTTCGATATGGCAAGTGTAACAATACGGGATTCGCCATAATCTTCTCTCTTCCACAAGTGGGTGACGTAGTTACCTGTAGACCTATGCTTACGGAAGCCATACTGGCGATCATTTATGATGTTATTGTTGTCCAGGTGATTCAGGAGCTGTGTATTAATAACAGTCTCCATAACTTTAGATATGATGTTGAGAAGAGTCATAGGTCTACAATGGATGGGATAGGCTTTTTGCCTTTTTTTATAGGAATGAGTTGTACGCACTCAATCTTACATGCATCAAGAAAAACCCGCCTCGCTGATAAGATAGTTTGAAGTGCAGGAAAAGAAAAATGGCTGGAATTTGGTCAGGGTCACTACTTTTCTTCGTATTTAGTTTTTGGGGGATTCTTTTCCTCTGCCATTCTCGAGTTCACGTTTATGGTGGTGGTCGGAGTACTTCCTTGAAAGTCTACAGTATAATTGGCTACGAAAAGCCTCTCTTAGATGCCTGTTTTTTCTTTAGGAGTAGAAGCGATGAACTTGTCCTCTCTGGTCAAGCGTGGTATTGACGAATAGAAAAGTTCTGACTAACAGCTTTAGTTACAGACAAGAATGTTCTGGAAAAACTAGGACATGAGAGGAACTTGTTCTTAAGTTTTTGGTTGTATTCCTTCTCGCGTCTGTCAATCACGCGTTTACAGTGATTTCTGGCGTCGACAGAACTGCGGTGATTCTCGGCATTTGGATTTTTCCTCCATTCATTGTATTTTTGGTTTTTAGAGGAAACTCCATCTCTACAACGCTGATTAAACCATGACTTGGTTTTGGAGGAACGCTTGATGACATGTGGGATATAGGCTTCCATGCTGGACATTAATACCTCGATTATTTCATAAGCGCAAGCTGATGGGTCTCATGACCTAAAGCAGACGTAGTCGCAGGGAAAGGACTGGTAGTAAGTCGTCCCACTTTGTTGATCCGTAATGCGATTGGGCTGGTTTATTGGTACACTTAGATCTAGCTATTAGACATCCCACCAATTTAGAATTAACTATGATAAACTGAAAGTAACTGATGTACTAGTTGATAGGTACATTGCTTGATTGAAAAGACAAAAAATAGAGCAAAAGACTAAACATAAACAGACTAGGTATTGATACACAATCTCAAATTAACTTTTTTGATTTTTTATCTCGCTTATTTTTCATTTTTCGGGAAAAAATTATTTGCAAAATTTGTTCATTTCATTTTCGGATAGTTAAAATAAGTATTAACTTGGGACTCGCCCTGAAAAGTTGGGACGTGCTGCACGATGAAAAGCATCAAACACATTCTTAGACTAAATAAATCCATCAACGTCGCATGCATCGTTAAGATCCGCAATTTACCTTCAAAAAGAACATCATTTATAGAAAGAGTTACTCGTATCTCACACAAAAATTATAAATAGCATATTTTCATGTGGAAACACGGAAACCTTTAAAGTTAATCTGCTCTATAGTCATTTACGAAATACGCAAACATTACGCCTCACAATCATAATTGTATGTGAAAATACTTCTAGCCGAGACATTTCGCACTTTTTTGGTTAAGACTAATCTGTTCTGCTTTAAGTATGAGAATGAAACATTCACTCATTAGCGAAAAGTGACGTAGTTGAACCACATGTATTTTATGATAGAAACAATTCTTTTGCATCCTACACGTCAATATTTGCATTTACGTGATGGTTTTAAAATAGAACAGATGATAGAGGTCACTGTGGTGTTTTCCTTCAAGAGATAGTTTGAGAAATACTTTGCATAATTATACATTTTTCTTTAATGAATAATTCATTATCAATCAGCGATACATCTATAGAACAGTAATACCTGGAAATAAATATAAATAGTTTGGATAAGTACCAGTAGTACCACCTATATGTAAAGTAGATACTGTCGTTTGTTCATAACTTCGAATTTTCGTAATTTTCGCAAGCATGCTGGAATATACGCCGTCAAAAGAAGAATAAAAGTACTTATAAACGTAGGCACCAAAAAAGCTCCGGTTTAGGAGTTGCCTATATCATTGTTTGGCCAATAATGGGCAACATTTGAACTTCTTCTTTGGGTGCCATATGCTTTGCAGCATGTAGGCGGTTATCTGCTCTCGTGACCAACGATGTGTAGAGTGCCGTCTTCTGCTCTTCTCACTATTGTTGAGATGTCGCTGACGTGACACCAGTTTCTGATATCTCGGAGCCATGGGTGTTGTTTGCAACCTGGACCTCTGCTCCCCTCAATTTTACCCATTAAAATTTCTTTTAGCAACCTATATTTGGGGCCTCTAAGCATGTGACCTAAGTAAGCTACCTTGCGTCTTTTTATGATTTCCAGTTACTCTCTTTGAGTGGAGGCTCTATCAATACATTTTGGTTCGTAACATGGTCTGTCCACGGGATTCTCAAAAGCCGACGTAACGTCCACATTTCGAAGGCTTCTATTCTATTCATTGACTTGATTTTGAGGGACCAAGTTTCAGCGCCGTAAATTAGTATTGGCCATATATAGCATTTTACCACTCGCAGTCTGAGATTTAGTGGCGTTTCTCGGCGTAAAAGAAAGCTGTTAAACTTTATAAAAGTAGTCCTGGCCATCGCAATGCGTATTTTGATTTCTTCGTCACAGTCCCATTTTGCATTTAGTGTTGAACCTAGATATTTGAATTTATCTACTCGTTCGATCAGTTGGTTGTCTATAAAAAGCTGTTTGTTGGTATGCTCTTTTCTGCTTAAAATCATTAATTTAGTTTTTGTTATATTGATCTTCAATCCATACTCTTTTCCAATTCTATTTATTTTGTTCACCATAAAATCTAGGTCTTCTATGTTGTCGGCTAGTACACATTTGAACACTTATTGCAATAAAAAAATATATTTTCATAATGTTTTGTATTCTTTTTGAATAATTTAAGATTCATAAAGATTCTAATTTTCTCGGAAACGAATCGGCCGATTTAAGAAAATTAAACGTCAAAAGAAAGGACCTCGACATACATTTGAAACAAGACATTGCTCGATACCCCTTGGCATTTAAAATTTTTAAGGAGATGATCCTGGGGACAGAGGGCTGAAGTAGTTTTGGGTTAAAAAGTCGTCCACTTGACAAATCTTTTGACGTGTTTCGGCGTTTTTTATTTTGATTAGTGGTCTTCGAGAAATCCAGGGTGGGTTTTCAAATGAACACCCTGTATATATTTGCAATATAAAACACAAATTCGCAAGTATACGCACAACTCACTTGTTTTTCAAACTACATACATAAAATTTCAAAAGGTGATGGTTAAGGCCTTAATGGAGAACAATAATTCAGGGCGATTTTTTCAAAGAATTTTTTTAGTGCAATGAAAAATTACACATACTTCAAATGTCTGTAATTTAACAACTAAACATGACACCAATACAAGGCCACCGAATTGACATAGCGCAAGCTTTTTTCTTCAGTTTGCTTTTTGAATAGCTCCTGTTTAAAGGTACCGTCACACTATCAGTGGGCCACTGGTCGGTCTCTCTCGGCTCTCCTCTATGCGAAATCGTCTTCGCGGCGGCCGGCCATCAGCAGTATCGCAAGGCGACCTTCGCACTTACCTCCCCCTCATTTTATCTTAGACACACATACTTGCGAAAGCGTTAACACGCGAATGCGTATTTTCTCGGATTCTCAAGTTCGCGCGCAATACCCTAGCCCCTTTAGTGGCTTTTTTCCTTTATTTGCTCTTGGTCTCGCTCCAGTAGGTCGGTTTATAAGTTAACGATGTTATCACTGCTGCCACAGTGGAGGTCCTGTTAGACGACTTTTTTGTTTTAACTTTGTGCTGGAGAATTTCAAATAACCAGGGTGTTCATTTGAAAACTTCCCACCACGGATTTATCGGAAACCAATGATTAAAAGGAAAAACGCCGAGACACGTCAAAAGATTTGTCAAGGGGGACAACTTTTGAACCAAAAACTAATTCACTCCACTATACCCTTCCCCTCAGTCATCCTCTTCAACATTTTAAATGACAAAGGGTATAGAGTAATATTTCGTTCCAAAGGTATGTGGAAATCCTTTATTTTGACGTTTGATTGTCTTAAATCAGTCGAATGTTCAAAATTCTTGACGAACAGTGCCAAAAACATGTTGTGTGATATCATGGCTGCTTTTGATGATGCGTTGAGGGAAGGTCATCTAAACTTTCAGGTTGGGGAATAAACACAATAGATTTTGAATGACTTTTGCTGTGACCAGCCACACACCTCTGATCTTCTTCTCTGTCACTTCGACCCTTTCAATCCACTTTCTAGAACCTTCAGTCTTCAAGTCTCACTTCTTAGCGCACTTTTAATACTAACACTAAGTGGCTCACTACACCTTATAGAAGAAAGTCTAATGGCGTCAAATCAGAAGAGCTAGCAGGCAGTTTCTATAGGTCCAACATAGTGAGAAGCCGTCTTACTGAAAATAGAGGATTTCCAACCTCTTAATTTGGTTTTTAATGATTTCACTGACAAGCCGATTGATGGTATTTCCCAATATACCCAAATAAATGTCTCCTTTAAATCTTCATTAATAAACAATGATCCAGTCACATTGTTTCTTAAAATACATTCAGCTTGAGCAGTTTCATCCAGAACCTTCCGTTTTTCATTATAACAGATCAAGTTTGAGTAAACTTCGTAACAAGGTCCAAAAGATGCCTACGTGAGGTCACCTGGATGTTTGGCGTTAAACAGAACGGCATGGCACTTGCCAAGCAGATTGATTTTGGGCACCATAAATTGGTATCATTTACACTATTTTCGCAACTGTCCGTCTGGAATTTGAACATTGTTATCATATCATATCATCATATCAATATTATACTTCATTCAATGCTGTTAGGAGGAATGAGAGTGTGACTGCATTGTCAGAAACCTCATCTTCTCAACTTAGAAACTGGTGTTCTTAGAACGTACTATGCCTAAATGTACAAAAAACCCCAAAAATGCTGTTTTCCCTAAAGGTCTCACCCTACGGGACTGATTCTGTTCAGACCTTTGGCGTTCGCTTAGATTTCAAATGAACATGGGAAAGCCACATACACGTCTTAAGCACAAAGCTTCGGAAAAGCGTTTTTGTCTTACGTAGTTTTGAACTTCTGACGAAAAGCTATGCCACAGGACTTCTCAAACCACCCTTTGCAATCTAGTCCATGGTAGTACCACAGCATAGTAAACAATCAGCACAATATCTCAGGTTGGCGGCAATTACACGCGCATTCCCCTTTTGGATGAATATTTGTAGGGATGCTAACGATCCTTCGATACTTGAAATGTATCGTTATTTCTGCACTTATATCGAATATTTTTATCTTAGATACTCTTTGAGCGATTCCAACCTGGTATCGCTACTTTTGTAGCGGTGTCGGTATCGAAAATAATTATGAACCAAACGCGCCTCCACTGGAGTGTACAGCTCTATACTTGACTAAAAAATATCGAATTAGTGCCGGTATCGATATTTTTATTTTCGCATCTCTACTCAGACTTCACACCCGGCGGTATTATATAATATCATCTACATATAGCGCATTATGGCCAATAACGGGTAACATTTTGAACATTTATTGCAATAAAAAGTAGTTTCCTATCTGAACAAATTGAGATATATAAAGGTTTTTAGAATTATATCGAAAACGAGTCAACTAATTTAAAAAAATCAAACGTCAAAATAAAGGACTTCGACATACCTTTGAAACAAGCTATTATTTGATACCCCTTGTCACTTAAAATTTTTCAGGGAATGACCCTGGGTGGCAGAGGGTACAAGGGAGGAAAGTATTTTTGGGTTGCAAAGTTGTCCCTCTTGACGAATCTTTTGAAGTGTCTCGGCGTTTTTTCTTTTAATCAGCGGTTTTCGATAAATCCGTGGTGGGAAGTTTTCAAATGAATATCCTGTATATACTTATAGGTATAGGTGGTATTTCACTATTTCCACTGAAAGCGAATTAATTACATTGTAACGGAAAGTGACTGCAGAATGGTAAATATCTTGCAGCACGTCTGGCGTACGAATCTCATCCAGTTCATATGAAAGCCTAACGTATTATTTTCGTTAAAAGTGATATTCTGAAAAGATTATGGGTAGCAAGAGAAGCGCTGTCTATGTTGACGGATCTAGAGCCTGATATCGGATAAACTATCTACGAACTTATATCACCTCCTTGGTATACTAAGCAGATAGGAACCTATACCAGCGCAACAATCGTCATGATGCATAATGTAATATGTAATGCGATATCGATGTTGTCTCACCTTGGTGGAAGCTGAAGTAGATTAGATATAAATGGAAATACAATACTTATATTATTTATTAGATATCAATATAGAAAATACCTTCTGGGGAATTTCTGAATGACCGATTAACCAAAGTTTACGTAAGCAAATTATGCATGTATCGCGAAAGAGTCGCAGGTTCACCTTTCATTTGAAAATTAATAATACCGTCAAGTAGATTTACTCGGCATTATTTGCTAGGAGCTTTCAGGTTGCTTGCGAAAAAAAGAAGACAATGAAGCAGAGAAAAGTAACTACAGATATGGAATAGTATCCCTAATACGGAATACCACCATTTTTTTAAATCAACTTTTGTCAGAAAACTAAAAATAAGCGAGATATAGAATAAAAAATAAATCACAACACAACACAACCAAAAAATTAAGAACAAGCTCCTCTCATGTCCTAGTTCGTCCAGAACATTCTGGTCTGTAGCCAAGGCTGTTAGTCAGAACTTTTCCTATTCGTCTATACCACCACCCTTGACCAGAGAGGACAAATCCATCGCTTCTGCTCCTAAAGAAAAAGCAGACATCTTGGGGAAGCTCTTCGCAGCCAATTCTACTGTAGACTTTCAAGGAAGTACTCCGAACACCACCATAAGCGTGAGCTCGAGAATGGCAGAGGTCAAATTTCAACATCGAGATGTAAAAAGCATCCTCCAAAAACTGAACGCCAATAAAGCTACTGGTCCTGACCAAATTCCAGCCATTATCCTTAAACGCTGTGCCGCTGAGCTTGCACCTATTCTTTGCAAGCTCTTCAAACTTTCGTACCAATGAGGCGTGTTTCCCGCTTCGTGGAAGATTGGCTGCGTACAACCCAACCCAACCCAAAAAAAACTGATCCCACCAATTATAGACCTGTGGCTCTTCTCAGCATCATGTCTAAGGTTATGGAGACTGTCATTAACACACAGCTCCTGAAATACCTGGACAACAATAACATCATAAATGATCGCCAGTATGGCTTCCGTAAGCACAGGTCTACAGGTGACCTCCTTGCCTACGTCACTCACTTGTGGAACAGAGCAATAGACAATCATGGCGAATCCCGTGTTGTTGCACTTGATATATCGAAAGCTTCCGACAGAGTATGGCATGACGGACTTCCGGCCAAGCTTGCTGCTTATGGACTACCACCTGGCCTGCGCCAGTGGCTGAATAGCTTTTTGAACGACCGATCTCTGTTTGTTGTAGTCGAGGGCTGTTCATCAGACGTATTTTCAATAAATGCCGGTGTTCCTCAGGGATCTGTCCTATCCCCTACACTGTTTCTGCTGTACATCAACGAGCTGTAGCAGTACATTAGTGTCGTGCATGGAACCAGGCAAGCCACTATTATCCCAGGAGACGGTACGTCAGCGACAGCAGCATGCCTCACAGATCAACGCTGATATCAAAACAATTGTCGAGTGGGGATTAGCAAATAAAGTACAGTTCAACGTACAAAAAACTCAGGCAACAACACTTACAAAGAAGTCTCACGATGGCTTACCAACCGTGGAAATGGAGGGTCACCCCATAGTCGAATCACCTTCTGTCAAGCTTTTGGGAATCAACATCAACAATAACATGTTCTGGCACGACCACGTATTGCTAAAACGGCATCCCAGAAGCTTGGAGCTTTGTTCCGCTGTAGGAAGTTGTATACACCAGAGCAACTGCTGCTGCTGTACAAGGCACAAATCAGACCATCGCTGGAGTATTGCTCCCATGTGTGGGGATGCGCTCCGAAGCACTCTCTAAAGCTTCTGAACACTATCCAGAAAAGAGCGATTAGACTAATCGATACGCCAAACCTCACAAAGTACCTCCACATCCTGGAACATCGAAGGAGGGTGGCTGACCTATCCCTGTTTTACAGATTCTATCACGGAAGATGTTCGACTGAGCTCTCTCAGATGATAACACCACAGGCCGTCCGAACCAGGAAAACTAAAGAAGCTCTGCGAGCTCATCCTTACCAGGTCGAGGTCCTTACTCCCCGAACTAGTCTCCTCCAGCATTCCTTCTTTTGGAGAACTTCGACGCTGTGGAATCAGCTGCCGGGAAATTTGTTTCCCGACGGCTACAACCTGCAGCGTTTCAAATATAACGTGAACCGATACTTATCATCTCGCAGCGTTTCTACAGCGCCATAGGCTTTAAGCCTTTGCGGGAGGCCGACCATAAAAAAAATGCGGGCTTTTGTATTAAGTCGTACTCAGTCTGTTTAGATTTAGTTTTTTTCTTGGATTTTTGTTTGTCTTATGGATTAGGCATTGAACTTGTCAGATAGTGCAGTAGCCGCTTTCCGTTTAAACTTGTTAATTTTAAATTGGTAAATCCTAAAGTAGTGCATTATTATGAAACAAGTTCTTCTCTCAACGCATCATCGAAAGCAGCCATGATATCACAGAACATGTTTTTGGCACTGTTCGTCAAGAATTTTGAACATTCCACCGATTTAAGACAATCAAACGTCAAAATAAAGGACTTCCACATATCTTTGAAACGAGATATTACTCAAGACCGTTTGTCATCTAAAATTTTGAAGAGGATGACTCTGGGGGGAAGGGTTTAGTGGAGTGAATTAGTTTTTGGTTCAAAAGTTGTCCTTCTTGACAAATCTTTTGACGTGTCTCTGCTTTTTTTCTTTCAATCAGTGGTTTTCGATAAATCCGTGGTGGGAAGTTTTCAAATGAACACCCTGGTTATTTTACTGGAAAGTTACCTTTCAACTAAAATAGCAAGAAATATTAATTTGTTTGTTTGTATACTGTGATAGTTCAGATAATCATCCCTTACGTTTTTGCCGCATGTTTACCAAACACCCTGTACGCATGCATCTGAAAAGTACCTTCAGAATCAATCTTATTCAAGGTAATGGAAACTGTTACGAATACAAAGAAATTGGATTTTCAAAAGCTAAACAGAATCAAGAACACATTAGGCGCCCAAAAACAAATTCTGGGGGATATCTGGTGCTTTTTCGTTTTTTGCTAATTACTCCGCCACCTATTTTGATTGCAAGCACTATTATATATCACAAGATATCACAACTCAAAATTCATCAGAATCGGTGCAGCGGTTACTGAGATAAGAATGTGAGGACGACAGACGAACCGATGGTCACAATATTTCCAAACCAAAATGTTTCATTAATAAGTTTTAAACACAACCCTTTACCAGATCTAAATTTTAATATTATATCGACCGAAGAGTTGAAATATTCAAATCGAAACAAAGTCGGCCTGGCAGTTCTCGAATCGCATCTTTCGATTCTCGACAAGTCGTGACCTGTTTTCGTTTGCGGACGTCAGCGTACAGGGCACATAAAAGAGGACCGTTCCGTGAACCCAGGTGTTTTATTATGATGATAATGCCTTTAGAATTGCTGCCACTTTGTTTATCCCCACAAAAGGAGAATAGGTGTTGGGATGGCGAAACCAAGCGTACGCATAAATAGCATTTATGCACTCCATTCAAAACGACAATGTCTGTACTCTTGTGTACGAGTATAGCTTTTTGTTATATTCTGAGGTAGGTAGGGTACCCAGCCATACTGTTTCAAATATGATTATACTGTTTTTCACTCGACAATACTGTTTAATTTTTAACAAGGGAAAGTATCCAATATACTTGTTTCCCCCAACTCTTGGTGTATTGGTAATCTCTACTATCAACGAAAACTACATACATAATTATGTACTTGACACATTTATCATTGATAGTTGGTACTGAAAGCTGTTTGTAGCAGTTGGTGGTATTTTTAATGGCTATATTGTGTTCCATAGCTATAAAGTAAAAACAAGGTGCAATCCTCTTCGAAAAGTCTTTTTTAGATTGTGCTTGTTCAGTTGTTACTCAGAGATCGTGCTTCATTCATTTAGGTGTACGCAGAAAATGGATAGTGAGGCCTTTTCAGTTTCAAACTTCTGCATATTGCAGAGAGTCCTCCTCGCAAGGAGATATTAATAGAACCCTTGGCATCTTAATATTTTTGACTAGCAATGCTATTTTATATCTAGAGGAATGGTTGGATTCCAACTAAACTAGTTATTATTATTCTTTCAGGTAGTTATCATGAAAGCTTTTGGTGACATTTATTAATTTTGAAAAGTCTATCGATATGTCCTAAAAAATTTTCAGATATTTATTTAAGAGCGAAAACAACAGATTACTGTATTTCTTGTGAAATAGTTGCATAATTGGGATATCTATAGAATATCATACCACTCAAAAAAGAGCCCAAAAAATCTAGGCGAATGTTACTATTATTATTAGTGAATAAAATATAGTTCGACCAGTCAGGTAAAGATTAGAGCATCTGTAGCTCATTGAACTTCCTCAAACAACAGCTTTTGTGAAATATCTCGTTTATATATAATTACTTCCGACCCAATAATTTCAGGCACAACAAGTTTTAATGAAACCTCATAGACATTTAAGCATTCTACAAAATTTATCAAAACCAACAAAAGACATGGATAGCTTCTTATAACGATATGCTTAACGTACCCTTAGCTAAAATTGCTTGGGGAACCCTAGCCTACATTTTTGTCGTCTAATTAGCTATAAATCTTTGATCAGAAGCCGTAGTAATGGATCTTTTAGTATTACCGGCACCCACAATAACTGCTAAGCAACCTATATGATGGCATGTTAAGATTTTTGATCAATACACCAAAAATTACTGTTCTCCAAGATTATAGGAAACACACATTCTTGACATGGGTGCGTGTCGGCTTCTTCATCAAATGAATTAGTATTTCGGACAAAAAGCTATCAAACATCCAAAAGGAAATTCAAAATGCTCAAATTATTTTTCCACCCTACTGAAATTTTTTTCTTGCAAGAAAGGAAAATGTCTTCCAATACATAAACTGAAAAATGCCTCAAAAATTTTTGGCGATGGGCTTGGCTTGCCTTCTGGCTCTGAGGATATGTCCCATAGCTTCTTCTTCTTAAGGTGCCTTATCCAATTAGTGGATGTTGGCGACAATTCTGGCATACTCCTCTCGATCTTGTGTGGCTCTAAAGAGTGCGTGCGCATCGAGATTTGTCCAATCCCTTATGTTTTTTAGCCATGAGTGTTTTTTTCTTCCGATGCCTCGTTTTCCTTCTATCTTTCCTTCCATTATAAGTTTTAAGAACTGGTACTTGGAATTTCGAAATATATGACCCAGATAGGCAGTTTTTCTTCTTTTTCTTATTGGCAACAATTCTCTTTCTCTACCCATTCGACTTAGAACTTCAACGTTTGTTGTGTGATTTGTCCAGGGAATTTTGAGTAGTCTTCTAAATACCCACATTTCAAAGGCCTCCAATCGATTCATCACGTTGGCCTTTATGGTCCAGGTTTCTACACCATATAGCAGTATGGAGTAAATGTAACATTTAACAAAGCGATATCGAAGCGTTAAGTTAAGTCCACTGTTGCTTAGCAAGGTTCTCATATTAATGAATGTTGTTCTGGCTTGCTCGATCCTGCTACGTATTTCTAAGTCTGGATCTAGATCTTCAGTTATCCAACTACCGAGATATCTGAACTTGGTGACCTTTTGGATGTTCTTGTTATTTACTCTTATATTTAATTGCATGTTTCGTGTTCTGCTAACCACCATTACCTTCGTCTTGTCTATATTGATCTTCAGTCCCAGTCGTTCTCCTTCAGTGTTTATTCTATCTATTAGCCGTTGTAGGGCTTCTTGGCTGTCGGCCATTATGACTGTATCATCAGCATAGCGAAGGTTATTAACAGTCTGTCCGTTGATTTTGATTCCATCTTCAATGTCTCTTAAGGCTCTATCGAAAATCGTTTCAGAGTAAAGATTAAAAAGGAGGGGGGACAGAACACAGCCCTGTCGTACACCTTTTTCGATTGGGAAATATGATGTAAATTCCTGTCCTATTCTCACGGATGCTATTTGATTCATGTAGAGGTTCTTTACGATAGTATAGCACCCGACTCTAAATATGCATAGGTACGTCAGGTACCAAAATATATAATCAAGTGTTAAATGTACCGAAACATAATTGATCACACTGCCACCTGTTTTATTAAGCTGTATATTTGGAATTAGATTCTTACGATAATAAGCTGTTTAATGTTCAGTGCTAAAGTTCATTGTACTGGTAGACGAGCTTACCGTTATTACTAGTCATTTTGTTTATTTTGCATTGCGAGTTTTTTTGGACACTAAAAAACTATTTTGAAAAAATCGCTGTGTTGCCCTTTATTAAGGTCTTAACCTTCTAAAATTTTATGTATGTAGTTTAAAAAACAAGTGAGTTCTGATCTACATACGAGTCCGTGATTTACATGGCAAATACGTATGTATAAATGTGTGTACCCAGGCCCCTTAATATCTCCTTGCGAAGAGAACCCACTGAAATATGCAAGAGTTTGAAGCTGAAAAGACCTCACTACACACTCTCTGCGTACACTTAAATGAATGAAGCACAATCTAAAAGAGGCTCTCCGAAGAGGATTGCTCCTTGCTTTCACTTTTTAGGCAGTGCTCAGGATTGTCCTTCATAAAGGTCTCAACTATCACCTTCTGAATCTTTATGTATGTAGTTTGAAAAGCAAATGAGTTGTGCATGTACTTGTGAATTTGGCATTTACATGCCAAATACATATGTATAAATGTGTGTACCTAGGCCCTTAAGCTAAGTCTGAGACTGTATTTTCAATTTGCTCTACTTTCGAACATGTCAAACTATCGAAGTATTTTTTGGTATATTTTAATGCCAGTTTCCCCAGTAGACAGCTCGTAGCTCCTAGTTCATCCTTTTTATTGATATTTATATTCATTTACTTTAATACACTGCAAGCATACCTCTCATTTATTGTTAAGAGTACTCGAGACAAAGTAAGAACGAAATTTGGGCAGTATATTAGTTATTGTAGTGGTATAGTATTACAAAATACTCTCCATTCGACTAATTAACGTATGTTGCAAAAGTTTTGAGAGTTTTTCTGAAAACTCAGGAGGTAGTTTCACCGTTGGAAACAATTCAGAAATCGTTACTATGGTAACTAGTCAACATCTAAACGTAACAATAAAACCATTTTGGTTATGATATAAGTTGTCAAAATGTCGTACAAATTAGATATTCGGAAGAGAATTTACAGTCTAGTTGGACGACTTGAAAAAAAAAGTAGTTCGCCTATATCAAGATCAAAATACTTCGTTGCCACAATTTATCGAGCGATCCGTGAATGCGAAGAAGGTATTCCTTGTATAAATTTACCAAAAAGCGTTGACTGGTCCTACACTTCAAAGAATAGTCAACAGAAGTGAACATGAGTTTTAACTACAACACGAAAACTTGGATGCATTTTTCACGTCAATGCTAGCACAATCTGTAGAGAAATGAAGAGAAATAACTTAAAATTCCAAAAAAGAAGGAAATGTCCAAAGTATTCCCCAAATCAGTTAGACAGAATTTTTCAGTGCTGTCGCAATTTACGTCGTACTCATTTTGCTGGCAACGTAAAAATTATTC
This sequence comes from Callosobruchus maculatus, assembly GCA_951848785.1. Lineage (NCBI taxonomy): Eukaryota > Metazoa > Arthropoda > Insecta > Coleoptera > Chrysomelidae > Callosobruchus > Callosobruchus maculatus. The sequence goes on from CATOUR010000006.1 coordinate 8,545,554, forward strand.
TTGACGATGAAAAGTATTTCACATTTTCGAACTCAGAAATCAAAGGTAATCATGGTTTTTATACAAGAGACTTTGAAACCTGTACATATAATGTAAAATTTAAACGAAAAGAAAAGTTTGAAAACAAAGTGTTAGTGGGGTGCGCTATATCAGACAACGGTATTTCACAGCCGCACGTTGGACGAGTTAGGGCAGAAGTGGTTATCGCAGAAGCCTATACTCAAAGATGTTTGTCTAAGCTATTCAATTTTATTAATACCCACCATGCTAATGACAATATAATGTTTTAGCCAGATCTAGCTTCAACTCATTATGCTTTGCGTACGAGAAACTGGCTAGAACAACACGAAATACCTTTTTTATCACGAAACGACAACTCTCCTAATCTCCCTCAAGCAAGACCTATCGAAACTTTTTGGGCTCAACTGAGTGCCAAAGTTCATAACAATGGCTGGGAAGCTCAAAAAGAACAAAAGAAAAATAATGCTAAAGCTCAGAGAAATTGATTTAGAGTCTGTCCAAAACCTAATGAGGAACATTAAGAGGAAATTGCGAGCCGTCGAAGATCATGACCCATTAGCAGTACTTCAATATCATTTTTATATTAAGAAATATTGTTATTTTTTGTAGTTCTTGTTACAGTTCAAATATATTATTGTGAGATATTTTTTTAATTCTTTCAAAAACTTCTCAAAACTGTTGCAACATACGTTAGTAACGTAGTACCGACTTCAAGTATCGATTGAAGCTTCAGTTTTATGTGCCTAGTCTGGCAAAGTACTTCAGTAAAACGCCAAGAAACTGAAGAGAGAGAGAATAGAGCACCTTTTAAATCCGATTAATTTGTATGGGAGGAGGAGTGGAATATGTGATTAGTAATTACTTGAAAAAACCCAGGAGCCAGGGTATAAAAACGATTTATAATAATTTACGGATCGGCCTGGTAGCCCCGGCTTGATAATGGGTGCCTACAGTTTCATTGTATTTGTTGATTTATTTTTAGGCTACCTGCCCACCTATAAACACATTATACCTGCATAATTCAGATTAGACGAATGGGGAGTGGAAATTTCCACTCGACACCAAATCAGTGGCGTGGCATGTTTCACTCTGGTTACGGGACATGTAAGTTTAAATTGGTAATACTCTGATGAAATTCTTTCAATAAGGCCAATCCTATGCAGCATCTGTCTTGGGTTTATATGTGATGTCTAAAACTTTTTTCTACTTTCCTTTCTGTTACAATATAAACTATTTACTAACATTTCGGCCACTCCAGTAGCCCTTATCAAAAAATTGACACAAAGCTCGTGATTTCAACACAGCGATAGACTATGGTGTTTCTATATCAGTGCAGATCAAAATTTTGTGTTGTTTAGGATCTAAACTTAGGAAGGCTATTATGTCTTTCGACGCTGTAGTGCAGTTATTGAGAAACAGAAGCATACACTACACATTACAAAGCCTCAATCTTCACCATATATTCAGTGCATTTTCTCTAGTCCCGAAGCTCACAAATGTCAAGAGGTTATGCATAACACTTCAGTCATGATTTAATTGGTTACTCTACTAGAACATGTATAATTATAAACCATGCACAATACCTATACGTATGCTAATACTGAATATTGTGGAGATAGCAATGCTGGGTATGCTAAGAAACTTTTGTAATAAATTACGTTAGAAAGCATTGCTCTTCAATTGCCCTTAAATACAATTATATCCATTGAAATAAACAGTTCACTAATGTCTCAGCTACCTTAGTAGCCTCCCTGAAACATACCGTCTGAAAGTAAGTTGGAATCATCATCATAGTCACAATGTCTCAACAGACATGTTGTGAACTCGTAAAATGTACTCATTTTACGAGTTTCTCTTGGGATATCTTTAAGATCTTTAATGCAGTAGTTTCCCATTTGCTTTCTGCATCCTCATGCCGTTGACCAGATGTATCTACTGGTTCATCCACCTTTAGGGACAATTTCTCACCCCAAGGACAAGAAGGTGTCCTGACTCTTCTCAACTCGTCCACCCAAAGTTGTTGGTTGAGAAGAGGTTACTGCTTATACCGACAGTAGTTCGGTACCTTTTAGTCGCCTTTTACGACACGCAGGATATAAGATGGGAGATATTCTAACCCGCCCCCACATGGGACGAAATATGTAACTCTTATTAGTTGATTACCTTCAATTGATTATCAGCTTTTGTTTTGATAATTAATTTCCTATATAAGACATCATCTTGATTGATTTATGAAGATATTTCTCATCCAAGGACAGATAGTCAATCAATAAATGTCGTATATGTTCCAAATCATGACTAGTCAAGGTCATTGAAATTATTTGCAAGTACCTGATACTTTATTTATTTGTATTAATTCACATTTTGAGGCTGCGATAATAAATCACGTAAAGAAATGATACTGAATCTAAAAGATCTAGTCTGATAATAAGGCATAGACAATACCACTTAACTCTACACTAACATGCATTTTGTCCTGTTGGTGGATGAGTTTTTTTTACAAAAATACAAAGTTCACTGGGCTTAGTTTTGTGCGCGATTATTATTAGTAATGAATATTTGAATGTCGCAGAATAATAACAATAAAAACGTGTGATCAATTTTTTTATGGAAAGACATAAATTCCTAGGCTTTGAATTTTATTTGCAAGCACTTTGTAGCTTGAATTCGTACCTTTGCAGTATTTTGATCGAAGGAATGGAATGTGAATTATAACTACTGAGAAACAAAAAACTGCACAAACATTTATGTCAATAGTGAACCTGTTGAGATGAAGCTCGTACCTATAATAAGGGTGAAAGTCAGTATCTAAGACTGCATATCATATCAATAGTTATTTTGTTCATTCTTTGGCAGTTGGAGCAAATGCCCAAGTTCTAACGCTACACTTGTTTGTTTCCTGTTTTGGTTTTTTGGAGAGAAAACTTATTTTTCCAGTCACAGGAGTGGTAAATATATGGGATATAAAACTGTATATGGAGTCACTGACATATTACATTCACCCTTCAATCTGTCAACCCTTTTACGATACAGCCCGCAAAATTTCATGATGGTTCTGTACCCTGTATTCGCAAAAGCTGCCAATAAAAAGGGCTTATAAACGTGAAATATTTTTTGAAACTCTTATCACTGCTTCCGGTAACAACACGTTAACTTTCAAACGCTAAAATTGTCACTTTTACGACAATGCTTTGATGTTGAGTGGTACTGCGAGAACCTCCAGAAAAATGTTCACGCTACGCCTATGAGGAATGTCTGGTCGGGTAACTGGCAGTCTGCAAGATACTCTTGGAAATTTCCATTCGTTTAACGTACGGTTTAACAATCATAAAAAAAAGAAGTAGCTGTAGGCCACTATTAATGGTGATATTACCGACAGTCCATGTGGTCTGAAGACCAGGGACGGATTCAGACGCATTTGTATAGCACTCGGAATAACTGATTGTAAAATAAGAGTACCTAACAAGTAAGATTACATCTTTTCTTGTGTTATTGAGTAGTCAAGCAGGGAAGGGACTGGTACTACTATACTTAAATTATTTGTAACCATAACGGCATATACAAACCACAACTCTGAGGGAAGATGTAATTTGTTCGATAAATATTATCAATTTGAACAGTGTATGTTCCAATAGGTCGCGTAAATACACATCTTTTTTTAGCCGTACCAAGTTGAAAAAGGTCTCTTAAATTATTTGTGATACAGAGACCGCGGTTCTGTTTTTAACAAGTTAGAGCTTTTGTAATTTGTATAAGCCTTAATAATCAGGTAATCATTATCGGTGTAAAGGCACTCAAAGATGTCTGCAGGTGATAATTACTCCAATAGGGCCGACGTGTAAATACTATGTAATTTACAGAGGAAATGTCTTGTTGCTACACCTGAAAACATCTATTAAAAAGAGATGTTGTTACATAACTAAGGTGACCATTCGTCCCGGATTTGGCGGGATTGTCCCGTTTTCAGACGAGCCATCCCGCATTTACACCGTCCCGGAAAATGTCCCGGATTTTATATATATTTCTTTTTTGTATATATTTTTTTAATTTATAAAACAATTTCATCCCCAGTTCGCGGCTGACACAGCGGAAGATGGAAACACTACCGCCAACGCGTCATTTTGACGTCACATAACCAAAGTGACATATAAATTTTGACATGTGACGTCACAATACCGCGTAGGTGACCCTGTTTCTATCTTTAGCTGTGACGTCACACATGCAGTGTCCGGGCTAGATCTTTCTACGCGCCACGCCGTCCCGCATTTGCGTCAGAAAAAAATGGTCACGTCATGCATAACCTACTAAGAACCTTGAAATTGTGTAGTGAAGACTTCAGCAAGTCTATAGTCTATACTTGATTCATATTCGCCCACAATTTTATATTGACACGGCGTATATGATATAAGTGTTGCGTATAGTGCGATCTTATTTGCGGCAATATTTTTGAAACAGAAGTGGCGACTAAGGAAAAGGTGTCTTAGTTGAAGAACCACCATAGTAGAAATTAGATTTGAGAGCCAGGCTTGCTTCGATCCAGCTTTGTTTAAAGTATAGCAATCGAGCAAATCTAAGTGTAAGTCTGAGCGCAATGTAAATGCAATATAAATTCCATTTTAATTCTATCGGTATTCATTATACACGAGATAAATATTAAACTAAACTGCCCACGTATGAAAAAACAATAAACATATTATGGGATGAACACTTAAATTGCTTGGATATTGGATCAATTTTTATAGTTTGCAATTTTTTGAAGCAACCATGCAGCCTAAAATTGTTACTATAGAAATACTTTAACGGATAAGTTAAGCCTATCTGTATATACAAAACTCTAATTTCTATCACTAGCAGCTTTTAGAATTAATATATGAGTGATAGCTCATGGAATGAGGAGCCTCACAAAACTCAAATGTCTAAAGGAAAATTCAACATTTTATTCTACATAGGATGTATTCACGGAATTCCAAAAGATTTCGAGTTTTCAAATATTCAGTGGAAATCTGAATTGGGTTAGTGTTTAGAACAGTTTTTGTCAAAATCGATTCCTAACAAAGTCTCAAAATAAGTTGTTTGTGTCACTTTACCTTTTACGTGGAAGGTGCTTGAAAATTGATTTTTATGATGAACAGGCCTAAACCAAGACCACAAAAGCTTCAAAAGCCTTTAGAAATGTAATAACAGGATACCAAGACAAGCATCTTTTCTGTCATGGTGCTACCAAAACAAAGCAACAAGCCAAAGGATAATGTAACATTCAAAACTTATAGTTCTTGAGATAAACTTTACCAATACGGCCTCTATTGAAGTAATAAGTTTGACAAGATAAATTTAATAAGTAACTTTCTTTGACAGCTGTTCCAGCAGAGAAGCTTTGTACTTTTTTATTCCAAAGGGTAGTCAGTAAATTGGAGAAAATTTTCGCCTAAGAACGATTTCCTACTGTTGCCTTACAATATTCAAAGAATCTTTCGTATGAAAATTGACGACTGATTTTTCGAACATGAAAGTCATCAGATTACAATGTCCTTTCTCGTAGAAAACCTTCATCAGTTGACCACTCATCATCATAGTCACAATGTCTTAGCAGACATGTTGTGAACTCGTAAAATGCATTAAGTCGGAGCTAGAGTATTGCTGACACGAATATTATCAATGGTTTTGAGAACTGTACCTCGTCTTGTTTCGCGATTTACTGTCAGTTCAGTGCCGCTCTCGATACTCATATCCAGCAACTGTTTCGTCGTATCCACCCAGCGTGTAGGGGAACGGCCACCGCGCCGCCCACTCAGGGCGTGACCTTGAACTACATTAAGTTTCTCCATATTATCGCTTCTGTGTATATGTCCGAAGAATGTATGCATTCTCGTCGACACAGTAGAGTATAGTCTCTTTGGATTACTGAGCTCATCCAGTATGGAAACGTTAGTTCGATGGGCGGTATTAGGAACTCTCAGCATTCTCCTCCTCAAAAGCATCTATGGGAGCTCGCTCTGCCATTTTAACAGTCCAAGTTTCCGAGGCATACAAAAATATGGAGAACACAAGAGACTGAACCAGTGACATTTTGATAGCTTTAGTGATTTTATGGTCAGGCCATATTTTAGTAAGCTTTGTCATGACCACACGTGCCTGTTAAATGCGCCGTCGAATCTCACACAGCTACCCGATTTGTCGATCAAAGAACCGAGGTACACAAAACTTTGAATTACTTCACAACGGCCTACCGACTTTATTGCTTGATGATTATCATGCTCTCTATCTACGATCATAGTTCTAGTTGACCACTATATTACTTTTAATTCAATAATAATTTGTAACATTATAAAATATCACGTAGTAAGTACTTTATGGTTCTGTCAAAAAACTCAAACTTCATTTTTTCCTACTCTTACGACAATTTCAAGTTGCACCCCTATTCTAAATAGTCACTCATTAAACAAACTCGCTACTACGTTACATGTCTCACTCAGATAGGAATCATGAACAGTAGTAGTGAGTAGTTTTACTTTTGATTCTTGCGGTTCTCTCAATGACTCATAGGTTCAATCGCCAAACCATCAAACCATGCTCATTGAGGCTGGAAGAATTAGTAGTACTAAGGAAGATGGGGATAGATGGTCATACAGCTCCTATAGTAAAAATGGCTTTGCACGACACTGGTTGTCCTTGAACAGACTTGCGGGGCCCAACCGACCAAGAAGATGGTGAGCATCTGCTCCAAGATTTCGTCCTTTGTTGTCGTCTGGCCAACCAGTTTTTCTGTACACTCCTTATCGACCGACTGAAAAAATGGTTAGCGGCGCCAGTATTTTCACAGGATCATACCTGTTTGGACTTGTATGAATTATTCACAAAGAATGTTATGTAAACATCGGCCATTTTTTATCGAACAGCGAGATGTCATTGCCTTTTTTACTTAAAACTTGTGCAGGATACATTGCGGAATACAGGACTGTATCTTATGGCTACTTGTGCTAGGTCCCCTAAAAATTATGGGCATTCGATTTGTTTAGCATCTTGTGAAAGAAGTGTCATTTCTTTACGAACACATATCCACAGCGTGGATATTTGGAGAAGAAATGGGACTAAATGGATGAAGGCTGCCTAACAGGGCCCACACGTCTATCAAACAATTTTAGTGAACAGTGTTTCACAAGTGTTGCACAATTATAGTTTCTCAATAGTGGTGTAGTTGAAAAGCATAGAAACATAGACTTGCCTTTCATATTGTCAACTTCCCCTTCCCAAAATACTCTTTGGCAATGTTCAGATATGATCGTAGTATCGTAGTTATATAAGGAACATTATCTGAACCATTTCTATGTGATTAACCTATTCTGGAACCTCTTTCCTTGCTATCACGTAGCCACTGAACGAACTTTAATGAGAATATAAGGTTCCTGTTTTCCAGATTTGACAGATCAAACAAACCAACGGACCAACTAAAGGGTAAAGGCCACAAACCTGAACAGAGAAACACTACCCAGGGCCTATATTAGTCATCATCATAATCATTGTCTAAAAACAATGCCGTATTATTGAGGTCTATCAAATGTTGTGTTCTTCAGGTGGTGGTATGAGATGCAGGCCCTTTATCTTATTGACTTTTTAAAAGTAAGGTTGTCTTTACTTTCTCTCTTCATAACATTTTCCTTTTCTTCCACGATATTGACGAAGTTAATGTCTGAACACATGACAAATCAGTTTGATCAGTCTCAGAAATGTTAAGTTATTACAATTCCAATTATCTCAGCTTATTTGACGATTCTATTATTGCCTTTTCTCTACCCAGCTTTACCTTGTCAAAGCCATATCTTCACCCTATCCAGTCTTTCGTTTTCAGTTTTTCATAGTTCACGTTTCAGGTCTTAATAGGAAGCCAAATTACGGTTTTCAATTTTGTAGGCAAACCTAAATATCTGAAATTTTATTTCGTCACATGAGACTGAAACTAAAAACTACGACAGGATTTTCGATTTTTTTGGGCAAACCTGAAGATCTAAAATTTTTTATTTTGGTCAAATGCCAAAGCCAAACCCAAATTACTGTTTTCAATTTTGTAGGCAAACCTAAATATCTGAAATTTTGATATCGTCACGTGAGACTGAAACTAAAAACTACGACAGGATTTTCGATTTTTTAGGCAAACCTGAAGATCTGAAAGATCTGAAATTTTTTATTTTGGTCAAATGAGACCGAAATTCAAAACTGCGACAGGATTTGTAATCAGCACACTCAAATTATCAAAAACCCGACGTTTTATGTTAATAGAAGATCTGAAGTTTTTGATTTTAGTCACACGAGACCGAAACTCAAAACTGCGACCGGATTTGTAATCAGCACCCTCAAATCACCAAAAACCCGACGCTTCATATTAATGGATAGCCACATAGAGGTTTCCAATTTTTTAGGCAAACCTGAAGATCTGAAATTTTTGATTTGCGTCAAACGAGACCGAAACTTAAAACTGCGACCGGATTTTTATACAGCACCCTCAAGTTGTCCAAAGTAAGAGGTTTCATCTTAATAAAAAGCCAACTAAAGAATTTCAATTATTTGGACAAATGGGGAGATCTGAAAAGACCTACATTTTTTATTTTTGTCAAGCGAGACTAAAACGCAAGACTGCGACTGGATTTGTAATCAGCGCCCTCAAGTTATTCATATCCCGATGTTTCATCTCAATAGAAAGCTAAATAAATATTTTCGATTTGTTAGGCAATGGAATGATCTTTGTTTTTCATTTTCGTCAACCCAGACTGAAACTCAAAACTGCGTCCGGATTTGTAATCAGCACCCTCAAATTGCACAAGACGAGGTTTCATCTTAGTAGAAAACAAAATAAAGGTTTTCGATTTTTTTTGTCAAACCTAAACATCTAAGCGAATTATAATTTTGTAGGTGTAAATTAGAGCAAATATAGTATCTTTTCTTATTATTGTGTCACCCAAAGAGGTATTTGTTTTTGGTCACGTGACGTCCGATTCAAAAAATTAATGGGACACCCTATATATTTGTGACCTTTTGTGTTCCTCCTGATAAAACAATTCCAACAAACTAGCACACTTGGGGTCTAAAGTGATTAATTCAAGAGCTACAGGTACTTAAAGGATGGTACCACTACCATTGATTAAAACATGTACCCCTACAGTTAAATTACTTTGGTAGTGTTTCATAATGGTAGTGGTACTGTCCTTTAAGTATCTGTAGCTCTAGAATGAATCACTTTAGACCCCAAGTATGTTAGTTTGTTGGAATTGCTTTATCGGGAGGAACACAAAAAATTACAAATATACAGGGTGTTCCATGAAAAATTTTGAATCGGACGTCACGTGACCAAAAACAAATATCTCGTTGGGTGACGCAATTATAAGAAAAAATACTATATTTACTACAATTTACACCCCCAAAATAACAATTCTCTACTACTGCCCAGTTCCGACATATTGCTTGTCTTAATCGTCGTGTATATGTTGGCTCCTCTTTCATTTCGATGTTGATAGCTGTAGGCTCTATTCTCTAATGCACATACGTGTATAACCATAACTTCAGTTTTGCTCTTTATAATTTGTACTTGTACTTGTACTGCACCTAACATCAAACTTGAAGTAGGGGTCACAGATATTAGCTCAGAAAGAAGTCGGAAGGCCAACAGATCGAAAAGACTGAAAAACATGATTCTTGTAATGGAGACAAAAAGCTTATTTACGTTTTCTCTTCTGTCTCTTTTCTCGATATATTCATACTGTTGACATTGGACGTTTCCTACCGCATACGTATCTTGTTTTGCTATTAGAAAAGTAATCTGACACATCTCCGTTTTGCGAAATTAATAAATAAAAAGGTAGAAAAGGAAAACCAAAAACCAGTTCAAATCGTTGCATAATAAAACACGCAGATGCTTTCTAAGGTGACCGAAATAAAAGCAAAACACAGGCTAAAATTGCATATTGCAAGAAACCAGTTAATTCTCGGAAAGATGACCGGAAAGTATAGACTTCACGGTGGAATGCGATCCTTTGCTGCGGCGCACTTCTGCGTTCAAGGTCAGACAGTGGCGTACTGATACTCAAGGCAGGATTTTGCAAGGACATTGTGCAGAAAAGACTATTTTTCTTTAAATAAAGCGAAGCTTTACTAGCGTTCGCATAGAAGAGCTCGACATAACTGTTCCATCAACCCAAAGTGCGATATCTTCCGAGGGTTTGGTATACCCGCTAAAATCTCTGGAATACACCACTAGGCCAGTACTTGCTGCATGACACTATTATGGGCTGCATTACAATGCGCGGGATACTTGTCTTTCTCATTACCCATAATTTGTCCTGTTTCTTTTTCTGTTCAAGTTATGATATACCAAAGCTACACCACTCATCCTATCGGCCCATTTAAACACACTACATGCCTATTATGAAAATATTTTGTTCTTTGTTGATTTGTGAAAAGCCGCTTCATTTCAAAGACGCAGGATGATGAGAGCGACACTTCCAGTTGTCTTTGGCGCATTCTTATTCTTATTTCAGGGCAACAATGTTTAATAAGAAACAGTACTATGTCGGTCCATCTTTACAACTATGTTCAATGACTTTTGGGCCTCATAACACAATGTTTCTCCCAGCTTCTCTTCCATTTGATAAGAACTTTAAATATGTCAAACTTATGTACCCTTTTAGTAGGATTTATGCATTACGATACAGTTCTACCAGTTCTACAAGTACAAAATTTACTACTTATCACTATTACATCAGTAACATCTTTGATGCTTGAAATAGGGGCCCAATGAGGCATAGCTACGTCTGTCACCCCTACCAAAGTTCTACATTCCTCACTACTTGGTCCCTGATACGTGATACCACATGTTTTAAAATTGAAAGCAGAAATCGGGACTGACGAGATTGTTCGTGCGGGTATCAATGTCATTTCTGAGCTAATGTTTGCATAGTTGAACAAATTTTATCGCAGTGTAACAAGAAATGAGTAAAACGGAGTATTTGGGTTCGGGAATGGATTTCGAGAAGACATCAGTTAGATGTTTCGGGAACACTTTCAGGAGAAATTATCACATAGGACATTGAGGAATAGAGGAATCATTTAAGAATTTCAGAGGCAAACTTTGAAGAACGTTCATTTTCATTTCTGCCACTATTCTACATAACGCACTCTCTCTTACATTCCTACCTTTATATCAATTTAATTTAACATTCCACAAACAATCGTGTTTCTGGTGTAAATCCAAAAAACCAAGATTACAACTTTCTGATGACGCATACTTGGACGAAAAAGTTTGAATCAGGAGAACTTCAGTTAAAGCAACTTTTATCATTCAACAAAAATTAAGTTGCAGGTTTACATGGGAGTTTCCATTATTTGATTTTATTTGATGGATAGAAATAGCTCAACTAAAATCGGCTTAACTCCCACTTAACTGCCTTTAGACCACACATTTACCAGATTAATTATTATTAATTCATGTGCAGCAAATAAACCACTGTATAAATCAATCGCACAAGGTCTATATGAAGCCATAGTGTCAATGAAAATAAAGCAATTAAAACGTTGTTTTACATGAAGTAGTGGCCAACGTCGTTTTCTTCTAATTTCCTTGAACTCCGGCTTTTCAAGGATATACAGGGTGTCCCACGACGACTAAGACAAGCGATATATCGGAACTGGGCAGTAGTAGCGAATTATAATTTTGGGGGTGTGAATTAGAGCAAATATAGTATCTTTTCTTGTTATTGTGTCATTCAGTGAGGTATTTGTTTTTTACCATGTGACGTCCGATTCAAAATTTTTAATGGGGGTTGTGAATTTTTGTGTTCCTCCCTATAAAACAATTCCAACAAACTGCAACTGCACACTTGGGGTCTAAAGTGTTTAATTCAAGAGCTACAGGTACTTAAAGGATGGTACCACTACCATAATGGTAGTGATGCAGTCCTTTAAGTACCTATAACTCTTGAACTAATAATTTCCTTAAACTCCGGCTTTTCAAGGATATATTAAGACCAGATATCTTTGCACTTTCAAATAAATGAGTGGGCATGACCCTCAAAATGTTTGCCAACATAATATACGTGACATTACTCTTCCAAACTAATGTCATAGTTAAATTCATTATTATCACTGCAATTTGGTTTGGTCTCCAATTCCGTACTTCTGTGATGGGTGGTGGTTTTATATCGCATACCATGCACATGTGGGAGTGTATACTTAGGAACAACGAAGCGATCTATAAACACAAGAATTGCAGAACATAAGGCTAGCTGTCGACTAGGCCATACGGACAAATCAGCGGTAGCCGGACATGCGATTAAGGAGGGAAGTCACAGGATCAAGTTTGAAGAAACTCAGGTTCTTGCCGCAACGTCTTCATACCATGCCAGACTTCAAAGAGAAGCCATTGAAATACAAAAACATCATAATAATTTCAATAGGAAAGAAGAAATATAGAAAGTCAACCGGACATGGATACCCATCCTAAAGGACCTAAAGACACAACCATATCGCGAAGGGGCGGGGCTACCAACGCTACCTGGTTGGGCCACGTCACCATTAGCACGTATAAATACAGGTGCAGATCTACCAGCCGTCAGTATTTTGGAAGTCGCCGAAGTGAAATAGCTTCTGAAGATGCCATCCACTCGTGGTGGCGAAACGTCAAGCTTTAACGCTAAAGGACGCCGGCCTAAAAACCCAAGAACCACAAATTCACTGGACGATGGCCGCGAAAGCCTTATACAGTATAAGGGGAATAACACTGTGCTGCACCATGACCCTTCTGACTGGGCTGAGTTAGCTGGACACTCAATTCTGAGGAACCCTGGAAGGTTGTACAAGGGGTCTAATAGGGCCTGAGTGCTGTGATTCTGGAAAATCGCCCTTTTCCTCCAGCATACAGGAGTTCAAAGTATAGAGCGTTGACCATAATAAAGGAGTAATAGAGCGCTGAACCACACTATGATATACACCCTGATCTTACAAACGTACACCTCAATAACCTCTATTCCAGAAATTTGCAATTTAAAAGTGTAAAACACCTGCAACTGCATTTACTTAGCCACTGGAAAAACCCGAAAACAAGACAGCGCTATCTAAAGACCTATCATTAAGTGGAACAAAATACCGTCTCCCCAGTGTGAATGTGCGGCCAACAGTCAAACCATCCATCACACTATAAAAAGTATGTCTGAAGAGGCTATGATGGAGGTCAGGATGACAGATGACAGTTATGCGAAAATGCCATATTATTTGATTAACAATAAAACAAAAATCGGCACATATTAGAAACAGCTCAATGGTCTCTTACATCTTTCTCTTTGAAGAATATAGGGCACTGACCCTGCTTTGGAAGACCAGTAAAATTACTCATCTACAAATAGGGAAATAGTCAGCGCAGTGTAGCATATGCGCCAATATTTGGGGAATAAACTTGATGCAATTGACCAAAACTACTACTAGGTAAACCATTTCCAGCAGTTGTTTCAAACGGATGAAATAACACTTCTAAAACTTAGGCTTTAGAAATGTAATTTGGTCCTTTTAAAACTACTGCTGAAAAATATATAGTACTATACCTGGGTACGTTTTATTTTTAAATTCATGATCTTCGGTACCGAATACCTACAGTCAATCAAGTATTTTTTTATTACAACGTTTCGTCATCCAAAACAACGTCATCCACGTACGTATTCATTGCCACAATCATGACAGCGATTTTCCTGAAGAAACCTAGTGCCATCGCAACTTAGCAAAAATAAAACAATTGATCGAATAACCAGGTATGACAAGAATCTATTATGATAAAGAACTTCATTAGAATAGAAGCCAATAGAACCAGCAATAAGCTGAAACACCGCTATGAATAATAAATGAAGAAAGAGAAAAAAGCAATAGGGTTAATATCAGAAAGTGAAGAGGCCGAATCGAAGAAACGCACTGGTGTGTACCGCGAACCAGTGAGTTGCTAGGTAGCCGCCAAGCGTTCAAGGTCATCCAAAGGCGTACAGTACGTCTGGCGGCCTGGGGCATGCGGCCTACGGCATGGCCTATCCCTTCATTTCTTATCCCACATCCCAGTTGGCGTGGTTACGAAACATAAGCGGAAGGCGCGCACCGAAATAACGTAGCCAAGTCGGCGCGCTGCGGTAGTGAAATTCACGATGACAGGGGCGGAATTACGTTTACCTAGCGAAACACAAACTATAAACGTCATATAGTAAAAGAAAAAACAATGAACGTGGCACTACTGGAAAGTAAACCAGAATGCAGTACACCTACAGGACCGTATAAGAATCAAACACGGCTCCCATTACTGCGCATGCGCCAAAAGCTCACGTTGCCAGTAGTCACAAAACTCTCTGCTTTTCGGAGACGGAGAGCTAAAAGCATATGTGACACAAATTGCGTTTGATATCCTATTAGGGGTCCGTGGACGGAAGCATGTTAATATACTGTGTAAGGCTTTCGCGGCCATCGTCCAATGAATTTGTTGTTCTTGGGTTTTTAGGACGGCGTCGCTTAGCGTTAAAGCTTGACGTTTCGCCATCAAAATACTCAGTATTTTGGAAGTCGCCGAAGTGAAATAGCTTCTGAAGATGCCATCCACTCGTGGTGGCGAGATGCCAAGCTTTAACGCTAAACGACGCCGGCCTAAAAAGCCAAGGACCACAAATTCATAGCATGTTAATAAATACTGACAATATGTTTTGAACTAAACACTCAAGCGGCTTGTTTTGGTTGTAGGTACCATAATGACAATTCCAAATGATGTCAGTGCTTTTTTCTTTAAATGAACCGTCTGTAGTTCTTTCACAAATAAGCAATGTAGGTTATCATTGGAGGGAAAATGGCTTTCATTAGTCAAGATTCATAGCAGGCCCTGATAAGGGTCGAACGCTATGGCTTCTGAATAAATGCAGAGAGACGCTCCACCTTCTGGTGGGAGTTCTCACTGACCGTTGGCGGCTGAATAGACATTTGTGACTCATGATAGTGGTAGGGGATCCCATCTGCTCCAGATGCTGGGAGGAGGACGAGACAGCGTTCCACTTCCTAGGCAAATGCGCAGTGTATCGCAACCTTAAAGGGGTGATACACGTACGAACTTTAAGTACGCGGTTTTTAAGTTCGCGAACTTACTCGGCTCGACGCGGTGACACACGTGAAGCTGAAATGACGCACTTTGATGATTTTCCTAAATAAACAAAACTTTTAACAAACTCCAAACACAACAAGCGTTGCGGATCGATGGCCTGCCGAAGCAGAGTGGTGGCTCGCGGCTCGCTGTACGAGCCGAGACAAGCTACGAGCAAGATTTCAAACCAGTTGGCTCGCCTGCGGTTTGCGCGACGGTTTTAAAGTACGCGTACTTACGGTGACACACAGGCGAAAAAGGTCGTCGAGCCATAAGTACGCGTACTTGCTCGTACGTGTATCAGCCCTTTTAGGGTTCAGTTATTCGGCACACCGGAGTTTGGGGACGACTCACTATATTGAGCCAGATGGTCGGATATACTGACTTTCATCAGGTTCGACAAGGAGCTCTCTAGGACGCAGAATCTTAGTGTTTTCAGTGTAGGTTCAATGGGGTTATCAAAAAAGGCCAAAGGTGACCTACTTGCCTGGCTTAACCTCCTCATCACTACTAGAACTACTAGTACTACTAGGTACAATATCGCTCTCTCACGCTTCCGGGTGTGGGGGTGGCTCTGCCCTGCAATAATGCCAACATCCTAAACCCTCTATAATAAAAAAAGGTACAATATCGCTATGAGGTAAGGTTTAAGGTGAGTTAAATCGTCTCTCCACTGCGACTCTTTTATCTATTGTGACTCACAACAATACTACTGTAATCCTGTCAGACTTCCAGGTTGCTCTAAGTGCCCTGTTACTCTGTAACTTAGAAACGTATTTCTATGCACTCTGTACTATGGGATCGGGTGGCTTCGTAAATATGTCAGCGTAGTAGGCACTGTGTGGTAGACACCCGAAACTGCCCGATCGTCATGGTCGTCATGGTGATAGAAACAAGATTCTATCTCTTAAGTTACAGAGTACCGGCGCTGGATTCCGGAGAAGCTACATTGAAACGGGTATGGGAGTGTCTCAACACCCTAAGCTTCTACTACTAGCATAAGGCAACTGTATACATCTCGGTTGGGTGCCAGGCCACGTAGGTATTGGTGTTCAGATGAGCTTGCAAGAAGGGGCGCGAGCAAGCTATTCTGCGGTCCAGAACCGAGCTGTGGTATAAAGGAAGCTACCGCTCACAAAATTATCAACCAATGGTCCCACGAAGAACAGCCAGTAGAGTATTTCACTTCATGTACATGTGTTTAATCATTAGATTATGATATCGAGTTAGACATAAACTGTTAATTAGCTTTAGGTATGTTACTCATTTGAAGATACAGATTAAAGGTAGCTAACGAGAATCTCTGCGGAGAATCCCCTAACTAGACCTGGGGTACCGTCTACCTAAGGAGACTTGGAACAAAGTTAAAAACGTGAAGTATGATCATGAGATTACGGGGGAGCACGGCAGAACTTACCTATGTATTATTCGAAACGCCTCACTCTCTTTGATGTAATCATAAGCATTAGTGCATCTAACTCCAGCCCACCACCTTAATTGAATCGGAGGACTTTCTAACGAGACCTGGGATACTGCTTTGGCTCTCCAGCGAGACCTGAGACAGAATTGTGCGACAGAGTACAAACACGTGATTCCTGAGGATCACGGTAGAGGTACTTGATGTATTAATCTAAACACCTCACCCTCTCCGCAGTAATCAATCGTTGGCG
Source organism: Callosobruchus maculatus (assembly GCA_951848785.1). NCBI lineage: Eukaryota > Metazoa > Arthropoda > Insecta > Coleoptera > Chrysomelidae > Callosobruchus > Callosobruchus maculatus. The sequence continues at coordinate 8,562,384 of CATOUR010000006.1, forward strand.
TACTTGTCCGGCCAGGGAAAAGGGTTAGATAGTTTATGAAGGTAGAATGTAATCCGCCCATTGCACCCATGGATTCATATCTTGGAAGACTGCGCTAGGAAGCAATCGTCCTCCTTGATATGGGAGGTGGATTGCACTACCTGCGTCACCTTTCGGACATGTTCCCAGGTCAAAGTCTTCACTCATTTATTTGGGTACGTAGCTAAATAGACCTATCGCTTAGCAAACCAGACTTGCAAGTCACATTTGTAGGTATAATACGCCGTAAATCGATGTAGCAGGGGTGGTCAGTTTTGAAGCCAAGACACACTTTTGCCGTTCGTGTGGCACCTTCGACCTCCGTCGTGGTGTGCACATATAATGGAAGAGTGTCAAAGTGGCGGTATTGAGGGATTGCGCCTTAGATATTTGAAAATACTGAGATACTGTGCTTATGGCCCTTGATGCAGTTCGAAAACGTCCTGGGCCTGGCGGCATTGTATTGGGCGATAATATCCGTATAACAGCAGTCTAACATAACAGTAATATTGTGTGTATAGTGCATTGGTTGAATGTGAAAAGTAATGGTAAGTGTTTTCAAAATACAGGCCCGGCTCCGACTGGTTCCGCCACTTCATAGTCAGCAGATATTTTCTGTTGTCTTTTCATTAACCAAGTGGTTTTTTCAATATCCTGACTGTTCAAGAGTGTTAAACTTCTTTTTGTATTACCCTCGTAACCGAATTTTATGATATAGGGCAGAGGTCAGCAACGTTTGCGACGAAAGGGCCAAAAGTTATAATTTACAAAATTTCCCAGTTTTAAACTACTACTGAATTTTTTGCTTCAATATTTCATTTGATTAGGATTAGGTCTATGAATTTGATATATGAATCAAAATTACTAGCTTTAAATGAGCAAAAATATTTTTTCTAATAAAGAAGAGAAAAATATTGGGGTTGTACCTAAAACTTTTAAAAGAAATACAGATTGCTCAATAAGGGAGACTCTGTTGTTGACTGCCAATCTTTCGGCAGTGTTTATTGCCATCTTCAAGGTTTCAACGTTTGTTTGTTTAAGGTTTGCTTGCAAGAACAGCAATGTGCATTAAGTCAAACACTTTGGAATGCAGTTCTCAAGAAACGTCCAAAAAATTGTTGATTTTAAATCGGTGTCTTCCACAACACAGGTCACACAAACAACCAACATATAAGTGTAAAATACAAGCTTATAAAAATGACCCTGACATGTAAAATCACCCGAAATTACAAAATTTGTGGTCTGAAAATGCACATTATTGATTTATAATTTTAAAAGATCAACTTGGATCAGATAAGAAAATGGTCGTTACATTCTAAATGTGGAGACAGACAGACATTCCAGATATTCCAGTGACGAGTACTTCTTTTCAATGTTTTGGCTACTACCCCAAGGTTTTTCTCTTCTAAACTAGTTTCCTAGCCATAAGCCTCCCTTGGAATTCTTATAAAAATATATAAATATTTCACGTCATTAAAAAAAATTAGGTAGCTCTGCTAGAGAACAATATTGAATTAAATAATATACAATTTGTAGGGATAGAGCAAAGCATATGAGTTTTTTGAAAATGAAACAATTATGCAGAGATTGGCTTGGATGCGAGTCCATAAACAATTATATAATTATTAATTTTTGCGCGTGGAACTGGAGAGCCGCATCTTTACATCAAAAGAGCCGCATGTTGCCGACCCCTGGTATAGGGTGTTTCGTTGAATTTTTATTATATCATTATTCTGTTCTATGATTCTATCATATTGTCGTGTCTGCATCTACATTCTACATTGTTATAATAAAATGAATATAGTATTACTATCTCACCAGTCTCGTTAATTTCTGATACATCCTCGTACGTACGATTGTGGATTGCTATTATAACCAAGCGGCGCCTGCGAATTCCCGACACTTGACACTTGATACTGCTCTGGTCAATATTTTTAGATTACGAAACGTAACCGGTTAAAACCGGATAACTCGCCAACTGGGATTCTTATCTCAGGTTAAAAGCCGTCGCGTCGCGCGATTCGCTTTTTTTAAAGCTAAAGCGTACCACACAATATCATTCAGCGGAGTGGTGTTTGAGATGGAAAGCCTTGCTATGGTACATAGTTACATACATTAGTATAAGTCAAGATGAGAAAATCTTGGGGTTGGTGGCCAAAATTTTGAAAATAGACTGTGGGTCATTGCGCAAAATAGACTCCGGTGTTAACTGCCAAGCTTTCGGCAATGTTTATTGCTTTAACGTTGAGATTTGCTAATGAAAAAACAGCACTGCATTGAGTCAGACTTAAAATGCCAGTTCTTAAAATCGATGAACAATTTTCAAAAAAATTTGGTTAATCCCAGTGTCTTCACAACAAACAGGTCAGCACAAACAACATATATGTGTACAAACTACACAACGATCTTTATGTGTTTCTTAACACGAAGCTTTACAAAATTCGTGGTTTAAATACACACATTTTTTTTTTATTTGAAAATTACTTAAAAAGACCTTCTCCGTCAAACAGGTGAGCAAAATGGCCATTTTTCTTTGTAAAACGTTGAGCCACAATGTGGCGAGAGAAAATAATTTCATTATCATCATTTCATTCGTTTACCCTCGCCGCATTCTGTCTCCATATTTTACAAAGAAATGGCCATTTTGCTCATCTGTTGGACCAAGAAGGTCTTCTTGAGACATATTTAAATAAAAAAATGTTTGTATATGAACCACGAATTTTTTAATGTTTTATGTTAAGAAAAGAAATGGCCATTTTGCTCACCTGTTTGACCAAGAAGGCCTTTTTAAGACATTTTTAAATCAAAAAAATGTTTGTATTTAAACCACGACTTTTTTAATGTTTTGTGTTAAGAAAAGAAATGGCCATTTTGCTTACCTGTGTGACCACGAATGTGTTTTTAAGACATTTTTAAATCAAAAAAATGTTTGTATTTAAACCACGAATTTTTTTATGTTACGTGTTAAGAAACATGCAGGGTGTCCCACGACGATTAAGACAAGCAATATATCGGAACTGGGCAGTAGTAGCGAATTATAATCTTGGGGATGTAAATTAGAGCAAATATAGTATGTTTCCTTATTATAGTGTCACCCAATGAGGTATTTGTTTTTGGTCACGTGACGTCCGATTCAAAATTTTTAATGGGAAACCCTGTATATTTGTGTCTTTTTGTGTTCCTCTTGATAAGACTGTTCCAACAAACCAGCACAGTTGAGGTTTGAAGTGATTAGTTCAAGAGCTGCAGGGACTTAAAGGGCTCTACCACTACCATTATGAAACACTACCAAAGTAATTATTTAACTATAGGGGTACATGTTATAATCAAAGGTACAATCCTTTAAGTATCTGTAGCTCTTGAACTAATCACTTTAGACCCCAAATGTGCTAGTTTGTTGGAACAGTCTTATCGAGAGGAACACAAAAAGTCACAAATATACAGGGTGTCCCGTTAAAAATTTTGAATCGGACGTCACGTGACCAAAAACAAATACGTCATTGGGTGACACAATAATAAGGAAACATACTATATTTGCTTTAATTTACACCCCCAAAATTTTAGTTCTGTACTGCTCCCCAGTTCCGATATATTGCCTGTCTTAAACGTCGTGGGACACTATAAACATCGTTGAGTAGTTTATATTTTTGCACCTATGTGTTGTTTGTGCTGTCCTGTTTATTGTGAAGACACCGAGATTAACCAAAATTTTTTGAAAATAATTGTTTGACGATTTTGTACAAAAACTGGTATTTTCATTAGCAAACCTCATCGTTAAAGCGCTAAAGTTGGTAATAAACATTGCCGAAAGCTTGGCAGTTAACAACAGAGTCTCCTTTATACAGCGCCTCACAGTTTGTTTTCAAAATTTTGGCCACAACCCCAACATTTTCTCACCTTTACTAGCTTCTTGGCCATAAGCTCTTTTGGTATTAGTATAAGTCTGTAATGGCTTACGGACTGACACAGACTTTGCGTACTAGGCATGCTTACCTCAATTGGATGTGTATAGTGTGTCAACGAATGCGTGAAGTATCGTATCTCTCTATTCACAGAGTTATAAAAAATATTTTTAATTACACAAGGCGTTTCAGAAACAAGTATTTCCTTTTCATTTGTTTTAATGAATTAATGTTATTTTTATAACCTATAATGCAGTTGCTTAGTTCATTGTTTTTCGTTGATCAACAGTAAAAACCGCGTATACTGTACTGACCCTTCGGTCAGTTCTGTGGCTTTTGTCAAAGTACGAAATTCGTATTTTTGGTAAATTTAAAATTATACCCAATAGAACGTCAGCATCTTAGGATCATGATACTGTCTTTTTATGAGTAAATTTAATGATGTGATCCACAGACTTAGTCCCAAGTCAAGACAATAATACAATAATTTCTTTGGAAAATCTTTTGTCCAACATTTAGGATGGAAAATTGGATCGTAGCGCCAATTATGTTCATTTGGGTTTTTCTCAACTGTATATCACTTCCTTAAAAACTTAAGACATTATTACTGTAAGATTCTATTGACATGTTTGAGTCAGAATAATGTAGGTACTTTTTAGATGGTCAGTAACGAAATACTTGGGAAAACCCTAATGTCCCCAAACAGAGGAAGGGGTTATTTGTGAGTGACAATGCCCTTATTAATTCTTGAGAAATCCATTTTTTGTCACTCAGAAGCACCAAATAAACAGTCGTTTTACAGACGTGTTGAATATTTTTTTGCGATAGCGAAAAATGGTGGATGCGCTACACAAAAAATGTCTCTGAGACCTAACGCCTACAAACTACACCAGTAACCAATTTGTACGAGGAAACGTGGATTGGAAAAAAAATTTCATTCCATTTAAAATCTACTTATTCATTAGATCCCGGATGTTTTTTTTATTATTTGATTGACTGCCGCGCTGTTCGAATTCTGTTAATCATCCAAGTAAAAAAACTTGCCTTTTTGATATATTATTAAATTTAGTACGTCATGTCTGCCATGCCATGTGAATACAACAAACATTTTAAAACGACTCCAACTTGGTCCAACTATATAGTACTGATAGAGCATTTATTATTAAGTAGTAATCATATTCAATAGAAGATGAACCTCAATAGAGTGAAGATAATTTTATTTATCTTTATTGGTAGTAAAATACAGTTTTCGATTTTGGTGAAGGTGCATTAATGTTTAGGCATTCTATGAAATTTGACATTCGCTAATAGGCATTTGCAGGTCCTTCAGCAAAATTTAAATAAACGTATCGTTTTGATAAAAGCTGTGTTTTATTGTAGCTAACTGGAAATAACGTTCTCAAATTCCGAAACCTGCTTCTACTCTGCTCTATTGCACGGAAGTTATTTCTAAGGTGGCTTGAGTCCCCTGAAGAGGGCATTCAAAATATATTTACGTCGATTATTTCGAGATAAATCGTCAAACCATTGTCAGTTTTTTAAGTAAAACATGACGGATCGATTGGTGCTATAAACATTTCATACAAGATCCAGGCCATACGAGTTGCGTAGTAACAGTGTAGGGTTAAGAAAAGGATAAAAAATAATACCACTTTCTTATCTCAGAATTAATTAAATAGTTATGTGAGCTATTTTCCATACAGTTTTACATAAAGCACGCAACTCAGTGGGATCGTGTAGGGATAGTAGGGTCAAGGGTTCTTCGGGAAAACTGGATTTAGCTTGAAGCCAGGTTTTAATCTTAAACGAAGAGAGATTAAAAACATATTTGACAGCTATCAACGCTGGGAGCCCCATTTTAGTTTGTATATTATAGAAAGTAGATTTCGAAAAGATTTATGTTACTTAACTCTGAAGACTGTTGTGGTATTTTTCTCTACAATTCACGATAGGTATTCAGTTAATAAATGAAAAAATAACTGAAATGGTCTTTGAGATAATCGTTAAATACCTATTTTCAATTCCCACTACAAAAGGCTGTGCTTACTGAGAAAGAATTACCAAACCAATATTGGTAGGAACTATTGCTCATATTTTGATGTGTACTGGGTGATATCGCAATTTAAGAACATTGTTGCTGGGCACCCTTTATATATTATCCTATCAGAGAGAATTGATTTTTCCAATAACGTCCATTTATCCTATTATCAGTAGAAGAACTCTCTGCAAATTATACCCACCAAAAATTATACATTTGGAACAGAATTAGACTCACCTCATTTAGTTGAAAATTAATGCTTATTTAAAAGTTGCTCTTTTTCCTAATAGTCAATTTTTTATTTACCTAAGTTTTTGTGACACACCTATATTAATTTTATCAAATACCGTTAACATTTCACCTTGGAACAAATGACTTTTCTGTGTGTTTTGTATGTAATTTTTCATAACCAATTTTATTCTGTGAACTTTGCACGTAATTGTTATGTGAGGAAACTGTTTTTCTCTTATCAATTCATAAACTTGCTAGAAAAATTCGACAACCTGTGACTAACTGAGGGAATAGACTTAAATTTAAGTGGAACAATCTCGATTAATTAGCTTAGAGATTTGGAGGCTGAAGTCAAATTAATAATAATGTATAGAATACCTTTTGGGTATGCACACTTTTTAAGAGGCACATTTTTGAAAAAAAAAGAAGTCCGAATATTTTGGTATCAAATAGCCTTCTCTACGAAATCTTCTTATCACAAAACTATCGCATTCACACTCAAGAAAAATTTGATATTGACAAAGTATTTAATATGAACCCAACAGTCTTTCAGATCTTTCAACCATTAGCTAACTTTTCTGTCGACCAAGTATGTAAAAAGCTAGTATTTATCCGGTAACGAAGGACCATAATTATATATTTAGTCCGATTTGCTTGCGCCATCTACGGAAAGTTGAAAGAAACAGGTACTGATTGTTCGTTCGTGTAGCTATTCAAACGTAGAACTAACACATTTTTCACGTTACGTTGGAGTTTTAGCAGATAGATGTCGCTAAACTATTTGCGTATAGGAATTTTTAAGCCACATTTTTCTTTTTAGGTGTGTCCGGTGATTGCTAGATGGAACCATAATATGTGATCTATTTCATTTATTAAATTTGCCTAATATGTATATAGAGGATAATAATTATTCCCTTATTGTTACAATTTTATTGGCTAATGCTAGATTTTGGAATTTCTCAATATATGAAACTGAACATTATTTAAGCCTTCACAAAATTTCTTGATACTGTAATGCCAGTTTTCCATTGAACGGACAAAACAAAAACAAAACACAAACTGCTGTCGAGGAAAACAAAACTGCGACAGTTCCCAAACTTTTTAAAGAGTTCGAGTCCCTCTCGGAAGCGGTAACATCAAAAGGTTTCGACATGTTTTGAAACTCGAGTCTGTCTGATGCGGTGGTCTGATGGAATCGGTTGTGTTGTATTTCCTCAGAGTTTTCGACTATATTTCGTTTTGCTGCCCAGATTTGTACCAAATAGTTTACGTAAGTATAGTTTAATGTTAATAATGAATTCAGACAGATAAATCCGTCACATACGCGATTTTCTCATCAGCTGTGTCGCATAACTGAGATTTGATTCATTCCATGAAATTTCATATTTTGACTTCCTCAAAGGGTTCATAAATTACAGCCTTATTCATCTCCTCGAAACATTGCTTGATGATTAATGAAAGGTATCTGTTTCTGACCAATTGAAACGGACGGAAAACAAAACCGAAACTCGACCGTAATTTAGTCCGCTTGTTGGAAACAAAAGTTTTAAGTTTGTTTCAGTTTTGTTTTTGTTTTTTAGGTTCCAGAAACACAAACAAAACACAGACTCAACTGTCCGTTTAGTGGAAAGCCGGCATAAGAAATGCTAACTACCTATCTCGTAGTAGAGGGTAATATAGGTCCTGTGATAAAGAATGTTTCTCATTTTGAGGTAATAGGATCATCGAAAAGTCAGGTCACTTATTTCCATCGGTCTATCTGCCTGTCTTTTGGCGTCATCGTAACTGCGTAATCTAGTAACCGCTACACCGATTTTGATGAAATTTAGCGAGCAATATTTTGTGCGGATGTAGTAGTTTCATAGTTGGCGGAGTAATTTGCAAAAATCGAAAAAATACCAGAAGCCTTCCAAACCCTTACCTTTTAAGAGAGACTGATTCAATATTTGCGAGAGGTGAATTTGGACGGTCGGTAGTTGGGAAGGTGGGGTGTTGGGTCACTACAATATTTGTTGTATTTACGGAATATCGCCCACTGCGAAAAGTAGCTTTTAAAATAATCCAAGCTAACGTAAAATAATTATGTCCCAGTTAAATAGACATACGGGTAGTATAGGTAATTGAGGATGTCTGGTGGACCTTTAGGTTAGGTACTCTTAGTTACGGCCGTGTCGGTCGATCGGTCTGTCCCGAGAGTTATCCAGAGACCAGACAAAAGGGTTAATTTTGGGTTTGATATCTAAAGGGCAAACATTTAGCTTTTTTCAAAATTACTCGATTTGACTTTAATCACAAGCCACGGTCTTGTGGGCTTGCTCCTCTTACTCGCGCAAAAGAAGGTTGTTGTGCGATTCCGCTTGAATATAACATCGTTGCTCCAGTTGTTTAATATAATCCCTCAAGCAAGGGATGTCAAGCTCCCTGTGAAGGGTATCGTTGGAAGCATACTATGGGGCGTTAGTAATGGTAGACAATGTCCTGCTCTGCAGCAGGTGCAGGTTTCGTATGGGCGTTTTGGCGAGGAAACACCGAACCGCACAAGCGTTCCTTTGGGTAAATAATTGCTCATCTAATAATCGTCTTGTTAAGTCAAATTTTGTTTACTAAATTCTATTTTGAAGTCCTACGGTAGAGTTGACGAAACGTAATTTCGAATTTTGTCTTTAATGCTTCACTGTAGTTCTGACGAGCATGACCTTGTCGGGGGTAATTTGTAGGTAAAAGTGCCAAGGCAGAAGAGTTTGAGTATGAAAATGTACAGCTGTTTATGAATAATTTTATTGAGTTAGCCGTGGCTAGGATGTTGGGAATTGTTGTTGCACATGCGATGTCTGCAACTGAAGAAAATGTTCAAGTACTTGTCAACAATCACACATGCAGCAGTACAATGTTAGATCACTGTTTGCTGGTTGTGATAAAGTTAACGAGTATTTTCGTTATTTGAGATGGTCCAAAAACTCCCTAATATCAGGTATGCGTTATTTTATTTCTTCTGCCTTACCAATAGATGCACAAAGGTACTGTAATTATGAAAAATTTAGACTGATGAGGTTGTAGGATTTTTAAAAGTCTTATGTAATAAAACATTCTTTCAACTAGCGTTTGTGAAGTGTGCAAGGCTATGTGAAGCAAGTATAATAAATCTAACATTATTTAGAGGACGTTAAAGAGTATATTCTGCCATAACTTTCAAACCTCCAAGTTTTTAATAGACATATAATAGAGGGCAGAAGAGGTCAGGGGCGCCGGCGAACACCGTGGCTGAGGAACATCAGACAATGGACGGGAATGACGACAGTACATTTATTCAGGGGGCCGTCTACAAGATTATATGGACCAAAGCGATTGCCAACATCCTTAGAGGCTAGGCACAGATAGAAGAAGAAGTCTTCAATGCTAAAATAAGCTAACGTATACATATAGTAAAAAACATAAAAATTCTAAGGTCATGCATAAAGTTATGTTTGTATTTCTAGTCTTACTGGATACAGTTACAGTTATAAAAACAAAATGTATTCAATTCGTATGTAAAAGCTATTTTACACATTTATTGCATAAACTACTTTTATTTGTCTTCTGTCGCGTCTATGCATTACTTGGCTCATTTATTACTCGAAAAGCATTGACCCGATTTTAGTTGAATGGTAAGTTATTACACCGACCACGAAAAAAACATTACTGTTTTTTTGAATGGATTCGGTGATGATCGAATGCCTGAAAATCCGGACTATACTGGTTTTCTTATTGTTTATTAGTAATGATAATACAAATATACCCTCCAAATACCTTCAAAAAATGTGGTAAAGTTAGGTTACTCCTATGCTTTTCGCCTATTCCTAGTAGTAAGAGAATATCAAAAGTAGGTACGTACAGTACGTATACTTACATCTCACCATCTCACCCATTCTCGGTAGTAACAGGATATCAA